>QXEO01000457.1:0-1200000 GCA_007115705.1 Dactylis glomerata | reverse complement strand
AAGTGAAAACAACAATATGAATCAATCAATGAAAACTTTGGGACAATGCACATTATACTAAGAATGACAACTATGCTCTCTTAATGGTGCATAAAGATAGAAGGTGGTGACTCAACATGAAAGTAAAAGAAAGGTCCTTCGTGGAGGGAAGCAGTGATTGCAATTTTTATAACCTTCAAAAATTATGGTACTTACCGGCTTTGAGCTCTCATTGCCCCCATCATAAGCATCTTGAATGGTTAGAGTTAATGTGAGAACAATTATGATGCATATGCTTGACAAATCATAAGTTGAAATCCTCGTGTCCCATGAATACGAGTACCCAAACCTCATGCTACTCAACTTAGAGTCCCAAGCAAGGCTCTTGTCATTGTAGGTATATGCGTATCATTGAGAACCGCCAATGGGGTACCTCCGTGCCCGATGACATGGAACAAGCCCACATCAAAATGACAGGACAAGCAGACAATGAACACCTCGACATCTCTTTTATTTACCATTTGTTTAGCTTTTTATTTTGAGATGCGTCGTCGAATGTCCACTATGGGTATGCTGCAAATTTCCACCATGAATTATGCATGGCTTAGATTGGCGGCCCAGGCGTTTCCCTAACATATATACAAACTCCATGATCCCTGCAAGATTCCCAATTCATTTCACACCACGGGCATCCATAAACAAAAGATCACGATATCAACTCAAATAAGAAGTGCAATGTTGAAAGGTTGCCCCATGACAGCATGGTTGGGCTAGTATCCAACTTACAACTTGCAAGCATAACAACTCAACATAAGAGACCACAATGTCAAATTTTTAAGAACAAGAAAAAGTAAAGTGTGCCTTCCGGTTCGTGAGAGCTTTACTGACCAATTTTCGCATAACACTGGTAAGAGTTTAATTTGAAGAGTAAATAAAAGCAAGTCAAATTTACTTGGAATAGCAAATTGCTAGTAGGTATGTATGGTGGACACTTTGGCAAACTTGGTTTTTAGGAGTTGGATGCACGAGTAGAGCTCATACTCAGTACAAGGCGAGGGCTAGCAAAAGACTGGGAGCGACCAACTAAGAGAGCAATAATGGCCATAATCATGCAAAGCGACAAAGCGACATTAAAAGAAGCATAAGATGGCATCAAAAGTTAAAAACTAAATGATCATAGAGGCTATTGGCGACTTTGTAAGAGTCTAACATGTATGAACATGTGCCAAGTCAACCCAAATAAAGCATCAAGGAGAAAACCAAAATAATGCTTCCAAACAATAAAAACAACGCATGATTTTTTCAAAGGCTCATTAAGCAATCTCAGTTATTTGAGACAAGCCATGCTATAGCAAAACCACTAAGCATACTATCAAAAAGACATCAAGCATGACATGAAAAAGCCTAAGCCGCAGTCTACACAAGCTCCTTCTTGTACCACTTTTTTGCATAGAGCTTTTTCTCTTTTCCAACACCATTTGAAAAACTTTAAGACACCTCTTTTGATGAAAACCAATAAAGATTAGAGGCAAAAATACACCTTGATGAAGAGATATGACAAGGTCTGAACGCAAATCAAGGTGAAAATGAAAACCAAAAGCAGTAGCTGAAAAAGAAGAACACTCGGTTTTTGATAAGAATGAAAACTAGAGCGTTCTTAGCAAATGAAAAGCAAGGCAACTTCTCCAAAGGAAATTTGTTGGGGTCCAACCATTTATTGCAGCAAACAAAACTAAACTAACTAAGAAAAATAAAACAACTGATGCTCCAAGAAAAACACATAGTGCATGAAGCAATAAAAATATAGTGTTTTGAAAGGTGACCTGATTTTTGCCGATGAAGAAGGGGTGCCTTGGGGGCATCCCCAAGCTTTGACGCTTGTACTTCTTGGATATTTCTTGGGGTGATGCATGGGCATCCCCAAGCTTGAGCTTTTGTCCATTCTTCAACTCATCTCATCATTCTCCAATCCCTACACTTGAAAACTTCCTTCATACAAAACTAAACACAAATCTATTAGCAACATTAGTGTAAGCATAACATATAATCAACATCTTTTGCTTCAGGTTTCAACCCAAAACCACCACATATATATCATATACTACTGTAGCAACTTCCCCAAAAGTTCCGTGATCAAAAGAACTCAAAAGAAAGCGATAAAGCGGCAAACACAAATATTGGCAGAAATCTGTCAAAATAGAACAGCTGACAAAGGTCGAATTTTTGAGGGGTTTTCTGTTGCTCAAATCAAAAAGTGTTCAACTAACGAAAGTTTGGATATAACCTGGGGCATATGCACAAGAAATCGCAGGTCCAAAAGATATACAGAGAATTTTCAGAAACTTTTACGGTGCAGCACCGAAAACAGTTTCAGGACAGCAACATCCCCAAATCTTTACCTTACTCGAATTAGAGGCTTCTCTTGGCACAACAACAAAATAAAAAGGATAAGGAGAGGTCATTACAGTAGTAATGACTTCCAAGACTCAAATAAAAGAAAAAGTACTGAAAATAAAACATTGGGTTATCTCCCAAGAGTGCTTTTCTTTAACGCCTTTGAGCTAGGCGCAGAAGATTGCGAATCAAGTAACATCAAGTGATGAAGCATCAAGCTCATAATTTGCTCTAAGAATAGAGTCAAAAAGTAATTTCTTTCTTTTCCTAGGGAAGTGTTCCATACCTTTCTTGAGTGGGAATTGATATTTGATGGTGCCTTCCCTCATATCAATGATGGCACCTACAGTTCGAAGAAAGGGTCTTCCTAAAATAATAGGACATGAAGCATGGCATTCAACGTCCATAACGAGAAAATCAACGGGAACAAGGTTATTGTTAACCATAATAAGAACATCATTAATCCTTCCCAAAGGTTTCTTCTTAGCAACATCAGCAATAGGAACATCATAATAGCATTTTTCAAGAGGTGGTAAATCAAGCATATCATAAATTTTTCTAGGCATGATAGAAATACTAGCACCTAGATCACATAAAGCATGGCAATCAAAACCATTAACATGCATATCAATGATGGGTTCCCAACCATCTTCTAACTTCTTGGGAACAGAAGCTTTTTGCTGCAACTTTTCATCCCTAATTTTCATGAGAGCATTGGTAATATGCTTAGTAAAAGCAATATTTAAAGAACTAGCATTGGGAGTCAAAGCAAGCTTTTGCAAGAACAAAATTACTTCAGATATATTGCAGCCATCAACATCAAAATCATTAAAATAAGTAGAGCTATCATCTCCTACACTCCAAAAAATTTCAGCACTCTTTTGAGAAAAAGTTTTGGCAGTTTTAGGCTTTTTAACACAAGGAGTGGGAGTTTTCTCTACACCAATCAAAGTGAGAGGATTGCTAGCATTAGGAACAACATCATTAGAGGTAGTAATAGTGCAAACTTTCATATTCCTAGCAATCTCATCCTCTCTTTCCCATCTAGCATGCAATTCTGCTAACAATCTAATATTTTCATCTATTCCAACTTGAATAGCATTAGCAGTAGCAAAAGGATCAGGCTTAGCGGACATTCTGTTAACCAAAGAGGATTGCACATTAGACAAAGATGAAATATCGGTTTCAGCTTTGGAAACCTTAGCTTGCAATTCAGGAATAGCCTTGTTTAAATTTTCAAGTTGATGACTAATAGTCCTCAACAGAGCTGATTGCTCCTCCATAGTCTTAGTAAACAACTTATTTTGCTCATATTGCATTTGCATAAAATTATTGGTAGCCTTTTCAAGTTCTAAAAACCTCTCTTCACTAGGCATTTTAGGTCTACCAAGATAGCCATTTTCACCATTAGAGGGAAACGACCCATAGTTGTTAC
This sequence comes from Dactylis glomerata, assembly GCA_007115705.1. NCBI lineage: Eukaryota > Viridiplantae > Streptophyta > Magnoliopsida > Poales > Poaceae > Dactylis > Dactylis glomerata. The sequence continues at coordinate 1,196,192 of QXEO01000457.1, read as the reverse complement.
TAGCAAAATTGTTCCTATAAGCATTGTTGTTAAAATTATTGTTTCTAATGAAGTTCACATCAACATGCTCTTCTTGAGAAACCAAAGAGGCTAAAGGAACATTATTAGGATCAACATGAGTCCTATCATTAGCAAGCATAGCCATAATAGTATCAATCTTATCACTCAAGGAAGAGGTTTCCTCAACAGAATTTACCTTCTTACCTTGTGGAGCTCTCTCGGTGTGCCATTCAGAATAATTTACCATCATGTTGTCAAGTAGCTTTGTTGTGGCGCCCAAGGTAAGGGACATAAAAGTGCCTCCAACAGCTGAATCAAGTAGGTTCCTCAAAGAAAAATTCAGTCCTGCATAAAAAGTTTGGACAATCATCCAAGTAGTCAGTCCATGAGTGGGGCAATTCTTTATCATAGATTTCATTCTTTCCCAAGCTTGAGCAACATGTTCATTATCAAATTGACTAAACTTCATAATATTGCTATGCAGAGATATAATTTTAGCAGGAGGATAACATCTACCAATAAAAGCATCCTTACACTTAGCCCATGAATCAATACTATTCTTAGTCAAAGATAGCAACCAATCTTTAGCTTTTCCTCTCAAAGAAAAAGGAAACAACTTGAGCTTAATAATATCACCATCAACATTCTCATACTTTTGCATCTCACATAGCTCAACAAAATTGTTGAGATGAGCTGCAGCATCTTCAGTACTAGCACCAGAAAATTGCTCTTTCATAACAAGGTTCAATAAAGTAGGCTTAATCTCATAAAAGTTTGCAGCAGGAGCAGGTGGCGCAATAGGAGTGCAGATAAAATCACTATTGTTCATGCTAGTAAAGTCACACAACTTGGTGTTTTCAGGAGTAGCCATTTCAGCAAAACTAAAAGTAGACAAGTAAAAACAACTATCAAGGATTCAAATTTTTTTGGGTTTTTGATAAAAAACGATGCAACTAAAAATAAAGTAAAGAAAAACTTAAAACAAAGTAAAGGATGTGTGTGCGAAAAACTCCCCTTGCAGAGGTCTTCTACTTCTTCCCCGGCAACGGCGCCAGAAAACTTGATGGGGCCAAGTCGATGGTGTATGAAATTAAATGACCGGCCAGTTGGAAAACCCCAAGAGAAGGTTTTGATGAATATAGTAGCAAGTTTTCCCTCAGTTAGAAACCAAGGCATGTCGATCAGGAGAAGAGCAGACAATATGACTGAAGGTGATGCGGACTGGCTTAGCGATAGCTTCGGACAATTTATATGTGGCCCCTCGTCCAAGCTTTGCTTTGCGAGCAGCAACGTGGAACCTGCACACAACACAACCAAATACTTTGTTCCCAACTTGCGATGAGGTTGTCAATCTCACCGGTTTGCTTGAAACGAAGGGTATGAGTGTATCGAGTGGAAAGTGATAATAGTATGCGAGTAAAGTAAACAGTGCGAGTAAAGTAAACAGGTGATAGCAATATGATGGAAATAGGACCGGGGTCCACAGTTCACTAGTGGTGTCTCTCCATAAGATAAATAACACATGCTAGGTAAACAAATTACAGTTGGGCAATTGATAGAATAAAGATAAACGTGATATGTCAAGAAGATCACTATGCAATTTACTCTGGGCATTACAACAAAATACATAGACCGCCATCCAACTGCATCTATGACTAATAATCCACTCCCGGGGATATCATCCGAACACCCCATGAGTATTAAGTTGCGAACAACAGATAATTGCATTAAGCAAAGTGTGTAATGTAAACAAAGCATATGCCCTCGAGCATATGAATGTTGTTTTCTCCCTAGTAGCAACAGCACATCTACAACCTTAGGGGTTTCTGTCACTCCCCCAGATTAAATAGAGGCATGAACCCACTATCGAGCATAAATACCCCCTCTTGGAGTCACTAGCAACTACTCGGCCAAGATAGCTACTAACAACGGAGAGCATGCAAGATCATAAACAACATAGAGATAACATAAGATAAATTTCAGTATAGCAACTCAATCATAACACCAATATTCATCGGATCCCAACAAACCAAACATGTAGAATTACATTACGGTGATCTAAATTATGTAGGGCAGCTCATGAGATCTAAACATGAAGCACATGGTGGAGGAGACAACCATCTAGCTACTGCTATGGACCCATAGTCCAAGGTAGACTACTCACTCATCGCTCTGGAGGCAAGCATGGCGATGAAGAAGACCTCCGGTGGTGATTCCCCTCTCCGGCAGGGTGCCGGGAAGAGCTTCTGGACCCTCCCGATTTTTGGGTCAACGGCGGCGGTGGATCGTGATGTGTTCTGGAAAAGTGATCGGGTACTTAGGTTTTTTATGTCGGGGGGTCTTATTAGGCGAAGGGGCATCGTCAGAGTTGGCCCGAGGCACCCTCACACATAGGGGGCGCGGCCAGGGGCTGGGCCATGCCGCCCTGGTGTGTGGGGCCCTCGTGGCCCCCTCCTACTCCTCTTCGGATCTTTGGAAGCTTCCGGGAAAAATAAGACTTCAGGAACTTGTTTCGTCCAATTCTGAGAATATTTTCTGTGTAGCTTTTCTGAAACACAAAAACAGCAGAAAACAAGGAACTGGCACTGTGGCGACTTGTTAATAGGTTAGTTCCGGAAAATGCATAAAAGTGCCACGAAGTGTAACGAAACAGTAGGCAAATGGTGTAAAAACAAGCATGGAGCATCAAAAATTATAGATACATTGGAGACGTATCAAGTTGCGCCCAAAATTACATGCCTAATTAATATGTAGTGTATGGGGGTTATTTTGACCCTTCTTAAATAAAATTTTGACAGCAAGTTTTGCAAAGGATTATAGGATAAAATTGGCGTTATGCAAATCAGCCTATGAGATCCACCAGCCAAATTCATGTAGTATAGTCTTTTCATAAATGCCACCAAATATGTGTCATTTGCCAGTACGTTGTTGTACTGACCCCTTTCATTCGGGCTGCATATTCAAATGTGCAGGTTATTCGGAGGATGAGTAATTGGTAGGATCTTGAGTCTACATTCCAACATGTCTGCCTGTGGCACATGATGAAGATGAAGGTTCATTGCTACCTTGTTTTCCGCTATAAATTTGTAAGGTTGAGACTTATGTAACTGGATTTACGTTGTAATTTTGATACTATTGCAATGATTACTATATTTTGTACTGTGGTGCTATCAGTGATCCAGGGAGTAGCACTTAATACAGGAGTTCTGCCTTTTTCAAAAGGTAGGGCGCTACAGAATGGTATCAGAGCATAGTTTTGCATGTAGGATTGAGACCCTAGGCATGGAATGGATTAGGAATCCCCTAATATTTTGTTTTCTTCCTTCAAAATAAAATAAAATACCATTTTGGTTTTCTAAATGAAGTCTATCTCATCTTGCTCCTATATGTATAAAAAAAATGATGAATCTTGAAAACTTCTTGTATTCTCTCCCACATCATTTTTCAAAGGGTTTCCTTTTACTTTAGATGACCCAACTCCAAAACCATCAAGAAATGGACAAGAAGACCACAATATGTCAGAAGAATGAGACTTCTACTCATATGATGTTCATCGACTCAGCATGATGCACTACATGGAAGGCCAACAAATAACTTCGACAATACTGATATGAAGACTGCACGACACCAGTGATACAATGAGGAATTGGAAAAAAGAACATGAAATTGTGAAGACAGTAATAGAATAGACCACCAATAATTATAGTTTGTAGCACCAATGATATCGTAATAATCTAATGATCATACCAAATTGGGGTATGACCATACTGGATTGTTGGTGTTTGAACTAGTTACTTGATGTGATGAATGTTTGTTAGATGTTGTTCGTAAGATGAATTGTCTTGATCTGCTATGTTTGGTAGGAATCTTCTTTAAATCCCTTCTATCTATTCTCATCTATGCTAAGACCTAAACCTGTCCTGAAACCGAAACAGATGTATCCTCAACGCCAGAACGATTACAACAACCCTCAGATGGAGATAGCAATGCAACGAATGGTAGAAGTACACACTGAGATGATGCGAGTAAAGACTCAGGATATGGTTAACCAAGATAGCAAAGAGTTACCTCTTGGAATGCAGCAAGTACTAGATGATCTTTTTTTAATAGCACAAATGATGTCCCAGATTTTGGCTAGTACCAATAACAACCTGTCCCGAAACAAACTTGGTAGCAAGGAACCAAGAGATAATGTTGGGATAACACTGCAAGCCTGCAAGATCTATGGAGAAATAGGACACATGTCAAAGGAATGTCATGAACAGTGCCCTTACTGTAATACAAACCATCCAAATAAAGAATGTCCCATGGCCAGGTTACTTGTTTCCTATGCAACATAACAAATCATGTTCCCATTGAATGTAACCTTTATCCCATGGTGCAACGAATGAATCTACAAGCAAAAGATGGATTATGCCAGTTGCTTGGAAGGACTCCTGAAGATGGAAGACCCAAGATGAAGGTGGAAACAAAAGTCATGGAAATAGCACCCGACGTCACCATCAAGAGTCCTTATCAGGTGGAAGACAAGGACGCCTGCTAGGAAACTGCTTAAAGAAAGGAGAAAGGTTTCCCACCACTATAATAGAATATGAAGAACAGGAAGTAAGAGAATCTCCTAGCCTTAAAGAGACCTAAAAAGAAGAAGGACACTAGCAAGGTGTTATGCTTAAATTGCAAGAAGCTCACACATTATGCAACGAAATGTCTAGAAAGAAATAGCAAAGTAAACAGGCAAAGAGGAGCAGATCTTGTCACTTGTCAGAAATGCAACCAAAAAGGGACTATGCAAGAAGATGCATAGAGAAAAGTAATACAAAACTTCAGTGAGATGGAATAACTAAAGGATGCCGCAAACACAAGGAGAAGACACAACAAAGAGTAGCCAACTGGAAGCATTTGTATTCAGCTACTGCTCATAAATGTTGAAAGGACAAGTAAGAGCAACCTGGACAAATGTTTTGTTTTTCCATGAAATGGCAAACCTAAGGATCTGCAACTTATGATGTAATGCCATACGGGAGTTTCACAAACCTCTAGCTAAGGAACGATAGATTTTGTTTTCAAAATTTAAAAAAAATGGGATTTTGGAACATTGGTTCAATTCCCAAGATTTTTTTTTCAAAGCTAGTGAGGTTGACCAAGAGTTGGAATGCGAGATGCACCAAACCAAACACAAGGTAATGATTGGGTGCGACATGGATTGGCCCCCATGACGACTACTCATATTGTTCGCTTTTGTTATGAGGAATGGTTAATCTAGAGAGACTCACCTACAAGAGACGATGTTGTTAAGCTTGAACCATAGGAGGATAACATATTACACCCTTATAATGGGCCAGTGTGGCCAAAACGTAGGAATGCGGTGAGATTGAGCTACAACTTTACCATTGAAAAGGTCATATGAAGGAAGGAGTCATGCCAACATGGAGAGCTCCGCTTGACCCAAAAGTGCTCACAAAAGAAGGAACCATAAGATTAAGGACCTCCAGGGATGTCGACTAAGAAGATGAAATAAAAAAAGCAGACCCCTTAACCCGGTCTTCTGATTGACCCAAAGAGTGACTCTTCAGTGTCCAAAGTAGTTCAACAACTACCTTGTTGGATAGAAGCTCTACAAGGGAGCAAGGTTATACCCAAGCAACCCTTGAGGGAGGTTTGATGCCCTAGTTTGTGGATAAACACCCACCTATTGGAAAGGAAGATAGAAACTAGCTATGGATTCAAAAGATGACCCAGTGCCAAGTTGAACCCAAGGTGTACCCGGTTGGACCCAAAGACCTAGACTACCTACCAAAGTTTCTTTTAAGGATGGTAGCCACCTAGGTAACCCAAACCCTTCTTTCTTTTTAGCCTCTTCAAATCTCGGGGATGAGATTTCTTTTAAGGGTGGTAGTCTATAACGTCCCAAGTTTTTATCAGATTTTGAATAAAAAAATTGTTTTATTTGTGTTGATTGAAATATTCACAGGTATTTAAAACTTTTTTGAGGATATTTAAAAGCTTTATTATAAAAACTATTTTAAACTTTCTATTATTTCTTGAAGAACTCATTTGAGAAAATAGAATTTCAAAATACTATTTTGCATTTATTCAAATCCTATGCAAGCATATTTGCAGAGAAATGATTTACAAAATGTGTTATATTAAATAAAGTTTGCATTTCCAAAACTATGTCTGAAAATGAATTTCAAAATATTATTATTTTAAAGTATTTCTCTGATTTCAAAGGATTATTTTTTCAAATCATATTTATATTTTTTACATTATGCAAGCAAAGCCCTTTTGTTAAGTTCATAAAGTTTTATTGAAAACCTTATTTTATTTTGAAAACTAGTTTCATATTGTTTTAAAAGATTGCTTTCAATTTCAGAAAACTATAGGTTTTTGTTTGATTTGATTTGAAGTTGTTTTAAAAAAAATTACAAAAGAGAAAAGAAAACAAAAAAAGGAAAACAAAAAAAGAGGAAGAAAGGGCCGCGGGGCAACGTTTTGGCCCGAGCAAGCAAACGGCCCACTGCCCAGTTTCCCTCCATCCCGAAGGGGTGCGCAGCCCCCTCTTTCCTCTTGCTGACATGCGGGGCCCGCATGTCAGCACCTTCCCCTTCCTCTGGCCGAAGTCCTGGGAGACCACGGCGCTCTCCCCGTCTGTTCAATGTGCCTCCCTCGCCAAACCATAACCCCCTCCCCACGCTGAGCTCTCTTATAAAGCCCATCGATCCCCTCCCCTCTCCTCTCTCTTTTTCCCTCTACAAAACGCTGCCAGGCCGGCGGATTTGCTCATCGGAGCTCACATCATCTACCTTCGTCCCTGCTTAATTCCGATGCCACCAGGTGCAAACGCCGCCTCCTTTTGGTCGCCCTATACTCCCCTCACCCATGCGCACCTCCCTGATCTTTTCCCCGATCTTTCCATGCAGTAATTCGACATTGGAGACTACACCCGAAGATCACTGCCTCGAGGAGCCCCTCCGTTCGCACGTCCCTGTCAACCAAGACCACCTCGAGCCCACCCAGGGACGCCATCGTGTTCCCCGACTCCTGCGGATTCTCGTCGTCTACTTCCCTAGTCCCCGAAGCACCTGTGGAGCCGCCGCCATCAACATCCTGCACGAAGCGCCACCACAGCCATCAATTCCGGTGGCCAGAACCCTAGCCCAAGGTGAGCTTCACCCTCTCTCTTTTCTCGGTCGTTGGATCCTGATCCAGCGGTTTGAATTAGTTCACTTAACCAAACGGTACCGGTCAGATCCACACCGTCGAATCTCCATAAGATCCAATGGCCCAGGAAGCAGATCCGGCTGAACCGGTACCCTCGAATGAGGATGCGCCATGTGTCGAGCGCCAATCTATTTTGATTCAAATGGATTCAAATCGATTTTAAATCATCTGCAAACTTGCAAAATTCGAATATTTCAAACCATAGATCCAAAATTTACAAACTCTATGTCTCTGGAAATCTAATAATGTGTAGAATGTATTAGTGCAATAATATTCCATAGTTTTAGTATTCTATTTGAATTCATTTTCAAATTTATTCAAATCTATCTATTACACCAATCAATTCATATCTTTTTTTCTACCCATCCAAAAATTACAAATTTGTAGTCCTTGGAATCCTCTGATCATGTAGAACATCATAGAATCAAGAAATTTTAATTTTGATACGTGCACAAACCTTGTGCATTCAATTTTGTCCAAATCATAGTTCTGATCATAACTTGAGTTCTAAAATTTATTTTGGAATGAATCCAATTGCAGTAGCTTTGTTTTACTGTAATCTATCCAGTAGTATCACTTCCGAAATTTCTTGAACCACTTCACAATTATTCAAATTCAAATATGAGAATTTGAGTATTTTCCACTATAGAGTTCATTCTATTTCTTTTCAGCATGTTTCTTTTCTACCAAGGTAAATCCTATGATCATACCTATCCACCAAGATCATCTTGACGCCACCTTGATCCAATATCATGCCTATCTAAATCTTGCTTGTCTAGCTCACGTGTATTCAAATTACAATTGTGTTATTTGAGTAAGTTGTGTGGTATCTCAATCATAGGTTCTACTTTTGTTATTATGGTGTTGAATTAATCTACATCATATCGCCTGATCATGCTCCATGTTATCCGATAAACCCTTGAGCCATATTCTCAAATATCATTCATTCATATCCAAACCTATACTCACTAAACCTCTTTTGACCTCTATTGAACTATTCTATTTACAAATGAGTTAATTGAGTAATTCAATGTTTCACAAATTCATACCCAAAGCCCAAGTGTAATTTATACTATTTATGAGTAATTGTTGTCACACTTATTCAATAGTATTATTGTTGCACTATTTGACACTTGTGTGATTCAATTCACACGAGCCTTTCTAAATTCTAGTCATGCTTTTGTAAAGCATAAAATTGTTCAATCATATCTTGGTTAGTGTACTCCTCTCAAATCATTTGACCTTGCCACCCAAACTCTCAAATCCTTATCTTGCAATCCAAGCCTTTTGCCATATCTCTCTTGTCACAGAATCTTAATAAAGCTAAAATGTTAAACCAACCCTTTTCAATTGTTTGTCTTGTTTGATTATGTGTGTTTATGTTGTGTTAATTATGTGATATAGTTTGTGCGAGGAGATACATGCTTAGTTGAGAGAAGTGGAAAGATCGTGATCTTCAAAAGGCAAGTGACACACATATCTTCTACCTACTTTTTACTACTGCATTAGTGTTTTCAGTAGTATGCATGATAGGTGGATTTATCAAACTATTTTATAAAATTCTTAGAGCTTGGTAGTGTATAGCTGTTAGGATGCTAAATACTTTGAATTTTTTTGTTGCCATTCTATGATCACTTTTGTTAAAGTAGTTTTAAGAATAAATTAAGAACTTCAACTAAAATGAAACACCTTGGTGGATTGGTTTATTGATGGAGGTGAAAACGGAGTGCCTCCTAGCGCCTGATGCCTGCTAGAGGATGAGGTGGACCTTGGGAGTACACTCGTGGATTGCCACTCAAGATTAAAGAGATTACTATGTCTTCTATGGTTAGAGTACTTCCAGTGCAGCCTTATGACACCATGGGCTCTGTCTTGATTCAGTATGATGTAAGGGTTCAACCAAGAGTACTGACATGAGGTGGTAGCTGATTTGTAGGGGGAACGGTCAGGCTAGTTTGGTTGAATGCTTCTTCTGAAGGACTTGTCTCATTTTATTCTTTGGGTAAAATGAGTCTTAAGGTGAAAGTGCATAACCCCTGCAGGGTGTCAAACCTAAACGATTAGCCGTGACCTCGGTTATGGACAGTTGAGTCTCTAGTCATAGAATGTTCGGAAGAATCACATCAGCATTTTCTAAATGCTTTAAAATTTGGTTAGAAACTCTTAAACAAGAGCTCAGGACCATACACTCCGAGGGGTGGTGGTTTCTGATGTTCTAACTTTGTTGAGTTGCGCCTAGAACTACATGCCTAATTAACATGTAGTGTATGGGGGTTATCTTGACCCTTTTAAAATAAAATTTTAACAGAAAGTTTTGCAAAGGATTATAGGATAAAATTAGCTTTATGCAAATCAGCCTATGAGATCCACCAGCCAAATTCATGTAGTATAGTCTTTTCATAAATGCCACCAAATATGTGCCATTTGCCAGTACGTTGTTAGACTGACCCCTTTCGTTGGGGCTGCATATTCAAATGTGCAGGTTATTCGGAGGATGAGTAATTGGTAAGATCTCGAGTCTGCATTCCAACATGTCTACCTGTGGCACGTGATGAAGATGAAGGCTCATTGCTATCTTATTTTCCGCTGTAAATTTGTAGGGTTGAGACTTATGTAACTGGATTTACATTGTAATTTTGATACTGTTGCAATGATTACTATATTTTGTACTGTGGTGCAATCAGTGATTCAGGGAGTAGCACTTAACATAGAAGTTCTGCCTTTTTTAAAAGGTAGGGTGCTACATGAATCCAAGCCTCGAGCTACACAAACACATCACTGTGACACACAGTGCAACACACATGAACTGCCCGAACTTCACTGATAAAGCCTACAAATTGGTGTGTGGAAATCTACTTTGAACCAACTAATGTATAATTCTAGCTTCAGTTAACCACACACCTTACTTCTTGCAGACAACAACAAACATGCAAGGACCGCACACAACACCATAATGGAAACATAAAATCTGAATTCACCATGGTCATGATCAGAGTGCATGCTCTCCGTATCTCTGTCCTGTTCATGTTAAGAGCGAGCGTGGCCAGAAGTGAAATAGAGAAAAACAAATAAATCATGTGGACATGTGATTACAAGCCGGTGCAGCTGCATGGACGGGATGAGCAGCATCAACCTGACTTTGGCCACATCCATGGCATTCCCCCAGCGGGAGCATACCAGCGCCATAAGCAGCGACCGCATGGCCAGATCCTCCCACTCGGTAGAGGCGGGGGCTGTTTCTGCGGAGAGTGAGAAGAGAGATGGGAAGGGGCACAGATTGGCTGGCCACCGGGGTAGACGGTGGTGGGTGGCGGCCGCGGGCCAAGGCGGTCCTGGCTGGAGAGGAGGAGGACCGTGGTTGTATGGGTCGAGCGAGGGAGTACCAGCTGAAACTTACGGTAGGTGTCTTCCGAATACCTCACGATGTCGAGGCAAAGAGCTCGACTTTGGGCCTCTAGAATTTTGCCTTCTGGATCACGAGCGCAATATCAAGCCCGAATATCTAGCTACAATACATTGACCAGCCAAACCGTTGGAATCGTGGTATTCAGGACTGATCAGATGCCAATATCCAATATCAGCCCTCAATGCAAACATCCAAACATACTCCATATATGATATGAAGTTGTACATTAAGGTAATGGGACTTGGATATCAGAGGATTGATGTTTGCAATAATAATTGTGTACTGTTCTGGAAGGATTATGAGAAACTTGATGTATGCCCAGAATGTAAGGAATCAAGATGGCAAGTTGACAGATCTGGTGATGAGAAGAAGAAGAAGATTCCTTGGAAGGTTCTGAGATATTTTCCACTTATACCAATATTGCCAAGGATGTTTTCTACAAAAGAAACATCTAAGCAAACAAGATGGCACAAAGAGATTCTCGTGCCTAGGAGTTAATGATGCAAACCTACCACATTTTAGGCTGAGGCATCAGGAAACTACCATGTTAGTGCATTTTGACACTCAACTACCTCTTTTGAGGTTGGGTCACGACGCGAAGCACTGATTGCTTCAGTTTAGCTGGTTAAACAGTTTTCTGACGCCTTGGACCCACTCATCAGGTCCACGTGTCAAGGGCGGATGGCGATGGACTCTCAACCGTTAGGGCAGCGCCAAATAAATAGTGAATGACAAGGAACTACCACATTACAGGTGGTTCTGTCTCAAAACTACCATCTTAGGGCTTGGCGATACATAAGTACCACTTCTGAGGCATAGTTGTGACAAGGAGCACTGATTGCTTGTGTTTATCCATCTAATAGAATTTTTGACCAGTTGGGTCCACCTATCAGGTCCACGTGGCAAAGACAAAAAGCTTATGCCTGCCAATTTTACAAAAAAGGCCTCTATAAATTATTTCTTCTACTTCTCTATCCTCTAGCTCCTCTTCCTCACTGTCGGCCGGTGCACGGCCTCCTCCGAGCGTGAAACTGGACCAGAACCACCGCCGCCTACCCCCACCTCAAACGCGACGCTGACAGGTCCTCGCCTTGGTTGGCCGGCAAGCTGCAATTGGGGTCGCCAGCAAGCTGAAGGTCGCTGCCTACCCCAACCTCCTGCGCGACGCATGCTGGTACTCACCTTGTTCGGCCAGCGAGCAGAAATCGGGGTCGCCGCCTCCCCCCACCTTCTGCACAATGGGCCCCTGTGCCTCCTTCCCCCACTTCCTGGTGAGGTTCGCCGGCGGGCTAGCTAGTGGCGACGAGGTGGTTGCATCCTGCGGGGGCGGCAGGAGGAAGTCCTCGATAGCACACTGCGTTGGCCTCCCGCATCAGTAGCTTCACCAGGATATTTTTTTCCTTTATCTTTTTATATGTTCGGAATTTGGAAGGAGCTTTGTGTGGCAAAAAATATATTTTTTGGAGTTTTTTGCAAAATGAAACATCGATTAGACTTGTCTTCGCCACGTGTACCTAGCAAGTGGGCCCAACTATTCAGAAAATCTATTAGATGGTTAAACATAAGCAATCAGTGCTCCTTGTCACGACTATGCCTCAGAAGTGATAGTTATGTGTCGCCAAGCCCTAAGATGGTAGTTTCCAGACAGGACCACTTGTAATATGGTAGTTCCTTGTCATTTACTCCCACAACGGGTATTTTATTTGGCACTGCCCTAACGGCCGTGAGTCGAGCTTTTCCCACTTTTTATTGATCTTTCTACTATTTCTTCCCAAAATACTCCGGACGGCACGGGTAAACACTGTGACCCGATATTTGCTAAATTGTCGGCTTCTTCATTACTATTCCTGCTTATGTGCGAGACTTTGCATCCATCGAATGTTCCTTCGAGATAATGATATAAATTCTTGTAGGCCATCATATTGTCATTGATTGTGTCACATCTGTTCATAACCTGCTAGACAACAAGGTTGGAATCTCCAAATATTTTTAGGCGAGTTGCTCCACATGCTTTGGCCATCTTCATTCCGTGCAACAAAGCCTCGTATTCTACTTCGTTATTAGAAGCCTGTGGAAAGCTCATCCTTAAGACATACATCAATTTGTCGCCGTGAGGCGATATCAAGACCACTCCTGCGCCTGCGCCTTGAAATCTCTTAGAACCGTCGAAGTACATTGTCCAAAAACTGGATAAGTCTGGTGGTCCCGTGCTTTGGAGCTCCAGCCACTCTGCCGTGAAATCTGGCAAGACTTGCGACTTGATCGCCTTCCTTTTTTTGTACGTGATGTCCATGGGAGATAACTCGATTCCCCACAAAGAGACACGTCCTGTTGCTGAAGGGTTGTTCAATATGTTTGATAGTGGTGCTTCATTGACCACTATAATTGGATGCACCGCAAAGTACTGTCGCAGTTTTCATGCAGTTGTGAAAACACTATATGCAAGTTTCTGATAATGCGGGTACCTCTGTTTTGTCGGAGATAACACTTCACTGTTGAAATATACCGGCCTCTGGACGCCGTGGGCTTTTCCTTCTTCGCTTCTTTCAACTACTAATACTGTGCTCACCACCTGATGGGTTGTGGCGATGTAGAGTAGCAGTGGTTCTTTTTCTTTTGGTGCGACCAGCATTGGCGGCGTGGAAAGCACTTTTTTCAACTGTGCAAAAGCTACGTCTGCTTCTTCCGTCCATTCAAATTTATCATCTGACTTCTTCATAAGTGCATAGAAAGGAAGCGCCTTTTCTCCCAATCGAGCAACGAAACGACTTAAAGCCGCGACGCGCCCTGCAAGTTTCTGTACGTCGTGTAGTTTCGTGGGTTTCCCCATTGTCAAAATTGCTTGAATCTTCTCTAGGTTCGCCTCTATTCCTCGTGCCGATACCAGGAACCCCAAAAGTTGTCCTGCTGATACGCCGAAGGAACACTTTGTCGGGTTAAGCTTAAGCTTGTACCGGCTTAGGTTGTCGAAGGTTTCTGCCAAGTCGCTGATTAGAGATTTCTCCTCTCTTGTGGTGATGACTACATCATCAATGTAGACTTGGATGTTGCGCCCTATTTGGCTTCCGAGGCAATTTTGCATCATCCGTTGATAAGTTGCTCCTACATTTTTTAGGCCGAACGACATCACTTGGTAGCAAAACACTCCATATGGTGTGATGAAGGCCGTTTTTTCTTCGTCTTCTTTCTTCAATTTGATCTGATTGTAACCAGAATATGCGTCCAAAAATGAAAGCCTCGTGCATCCCGCTGTTGAATCGATTATCTGATCAATGCGGGGTAGAGGGAAGGGATCCTTTGGACAATGCTTATTGAGAGATGTGTAGTCGACACATACTCTTTGTACGTCTATGTTCTTCTTGGGTACTATGACTGGGTTCGACACCCAACTCGAAGTTTTGATTTCTCTGATAAATCCGGCATTTTCTAGCCTGTGCAACTCCGATGCTATCGCCTTCCTTTTAGGTTCATCAAATCGTCGCAATGGCTGCTTGACTGGCTTTGCCTTGGGATCTACATTTAATGCGTGCTCGACGAGTTCCCTGGGAACCCCTGGCATGTCTGATGGACACCAGGCGAAGATTTCCCAGCGCTCACGGAGGAACTCAACGAGCGCGCTTTCCTATGCGGGATCCAAGTTCACCGCAATTGATGTCGTCTTGTTTGCATCTGTAGGGTGGACCTGGATTTTCTTCGAGTCCTGAGTTGTGTCGAAAGCCTGATCTGGCAGGGATCGTCCAACGTCGGGTAGTACATTATGATCCATTTCTCCTTTTAACCTCGCGTATTCTGCTATCATGCCGAAGGTTTGCGCCATCCTGTTGAATTCTCTGCCGCATGTGTTGGCTACTTCAAAGCTCCCTTGTACTGTCATTGTTCCTTTGGGTCCTGGAATTTTTAACGTAAGATACGTGTAGTGTGGTACTGCCATGAATTTTGCAAATGCTGGGCGCCCCAGGATTGCATGATATTGTGACGGCCAGTCCATAACTTCAAATTCCAGCTTCTCTCTTCGGTAGTTGCCGCTACTGCCAAAGCAGACATCGAGTTCTATTCTTCCCAAAGGGTAGTTTGCGGCTCCTGGTACTATTCCGTGGAAGGAGCAATCTGTTGGCTTCAGACTCGATGGCGAGATGCACATTGCCTTTAGGGTTCTAGCATATATTAAGTTTATGCCACTCCCTGCATCCATGAACACTCTTCCGATGTCGTACCCTCCTATTTGCGCCTTTAAAACCATAGGCGAGTGGCCTGGCCTGGGAACTTTCTTCGGGTGGTCTGCTCTACTGAACTTAACTGGTTGGTCTAACCACCGTAGGTACTCTGTGGTAGCTGGTGGTGATGATATTGCTAGGTTTACTTGCCTGGATATGCTTTTTTGCTCCTTCCTTGACCTGGGCACCGGTTGAATCATGGCTGATATATAAACTTTTGACTCTAGGTGCCTTGCTAGCCTTTGCATTTGATATCCTTGACTTCTGTGTTGTTCTCCTTGCCTCCCTCCTTGGCTTGAGCCCATGGCGCTTTGCAGCCTTAGGAATGTTCTACAATCCTTCATCTGATGACTCTTTTCCCGTCGAGATATGCATAGTGGATTCGACAAGGTCCGTATAGCATATCCTCGGCCGAAGGACCGGAGTATCTTGACTTTTCTACTTCTTTTGCTTGAAACCTCCTACTGTCATATCCTTCCTCTTCTTCTACTACGTAGCCTGTGGCTACCTGACTTCGCCTTTCTTGGTTACCCCTGCTGCGGTATCGTCTCCTCTGTCTACTTATTCTGTCGACTTCTGGTGAACGTCCTCTTTTGTTATTGTATACGTCTTCTCCATCAGCGAATTTGTTGACTTGTTCCATTAACTCGGCTACTGTCGTAGGTCTTGTTCTTCCTATTTCTTCCACGAGATCTGAGCGACGAAGTCCGGCCGTAAAGGCGTCTATTGCTCGTTCGTCGGAGACGTCCTCTGCTGAGTTTTTGATTATGCTCCATCGTTGTATATAAGAACGTAGAGTTTCGCCTTTCCTCTGCACGCACGCCTTAACTTTCTCCAGTGATGCTGGGTGCTTATATGTTGAACGAAAATTTCATGCGAATTGACTTTCGAGTTCCCCCCAACTTCCGATGGATTCGTTGGGTAGGGTATTCATCCAGGACCGTGCTGCGCCGGTGAGGTGTAGCTGCAAACTTTGCATTGAGTCGCCTTTGTTCCCCCCAATATCTGTACTGCCTGCAGATAGTCTGATAACCATAGGGTAGGTTCTTGCGACCCGTCATACTTATGCTGGTCGTGTGGCAGTTTGAATCCTTTGGGTACCCGCGTTTTACGAACCCTGCGGGTAAAGCATAACGCCCCCATCTCTGTATCGTCGTCTTCATAATTCTCTTCCCTCCAAGCATGACGCGATTTGTTTACTCGAGCTTGCGCTATTATATTTCTTGCGTCCTCTTTCCTCTTCTGTCGCCTTTCCTCTTCTGATAACTCACTGTACTCGTTATTTGCGAAGTTGTATCTGAACTTCTCCTTTTGATTTTCCTTGCAGCTTGTCGACTTTATCTCTGGGCCTTTTTCCCTGATCTTGCTTTCCACTATTCCAAGGCTTCGTATCGCGGCTCGGTGCATATCTTCTCGCGGGTCCCCAGGTTCTGGCCTTGTAGTTAGTAAATACGCTTGTGCTGCTACCAATGCTGCTTCTGGCGTTTCTTGTATGAAGTCGTCTTCCTCCTCTTCTAGCTGTGGGGTAGGGCTCCTTGAGTACCTTTCTTCTCTGCTACACGCCGTCACCTCTCTATTGTGCTTTGGGTCTCCGTGCCTTTCTCTGATGTACTCTGAATCTTCGCTATGGTCTTCCCAGTACTCCTCCCTTGGTATACTGTTATTATCTTGAAAAACCATGTCTCTTTCCTCCCTTAGTTTCTTCCTGTGTTGGTATAATGCATACTGATAGCCCATTAGAACTTCTCTTCTCGATCCTTCGGGTACTTCTGTACCATGATTGATAGTTGATTTGATCATTCTCCATTCGCCAGCCGAAACATGGACTTTCTCCTTTTCCTTTTTGTTGTGTTCTTTCATTTTGTCAACTAGCCTGTCGACCTTTTTACTTCCTTCGCTGTTGTTTTCTACTTCTGCTTCGGTGATAATAACGCATAACTGATGTACTTTGGAGACGCCGCTGCTTCCCACGGCGAAGTCCTTTGCGTTGTTGTGCGTCTGGCACGCTCTTTCTTCTGAGTCGAAATTTTCCCGAATTTTGTCGCCTTCTGTGATTGGTGCTTTGTCGAAGCTGACCGGCGAGTTTACCTCGCTGGAAGAGTCTTCTGATGATTCCCACGTTTCCTCTGTTTCGGGCTTGTTTGCCGACAGATCTGATTTCGTCGAATCCGAGAGGCGGGATGAACCCGATGGCCCGATAATGATGCTCAAACTTCCAATGGTTAACTCCATCTCTTGATTTCCGTCGAGTTCTGGACTGCTGTTGGCTAAAAGCGAAAAAGCCGTGGAATTCATGATTCCAACGCCCCGATCCCCACGGTCGGCGCCAATTGATGAGGGGTTAACTCGACAAATGTCCTAGATGAAGGACTTAGGATCGGGGAGATAGGGCGTCGGATGAACTCGAAGGTAAAGTTAGTCGAAATAGGTGTGTGTCGAAAGTAAACTTAGGTGTTCAACCTGGCTTGCTTTCAATCTGGCCTACACCGTCCCCTCCTGGCCCCTATATATAGGTGGCCAGGTCTCGAGGATCGGGTAGGGTCCGATACAGATTACAATATTGACATACGGTAAAGACTCGTATTCGACTATCATTACAATTGGGCCTAGCTTAACGGGCCTCAGGGGTACTCAACATACGGGCTCTATTAACTATACCCTTGTCAATCACCGTCCGCCCTTGACACATGGACCTGACGAGTGGGTCCAAGGCATTAGAAAACTGTTTAACCAGCTAAACTGAAGCAATCAGTGCTCCGCGTCGCGACCCAACCTCAAAAGAGGTAGTTAAGTGTCAAAATGCTCTAAGATGGTAGTTTCCAGACGCCTCAGCCTGAAATATGGTAGTTTTGCGTCATTAACTCCGTGCCTAGTGATGAATTACTCAGACATCCAGCTGATGGCGATGCATGGAAGAAATTTGATATGAAACATCCAGAATTTGCTGCTGATCCAAGGAACCTGAGACTTGGCCTTGCCACAGATGGATTTAACCCATTTGGCAGCATGAGTAACTCGTATAGCATGTGGCCAGTACTTGTTACACCTTACAACCTGCCACCCTGGGAATGCACCGAGGAGTCGAACTGCATGCTGTCTTTACTCATCCCCAGTCCCACATATCCTGGAAAGGATTTTGATGTGTTCATTTGATGTCTCACAGGACCAGTTGGGAAACCCCAAGAACAAGGTATGATGAGCACAACAGTAAGTTTTCCCTCAGTATGAAACCAAAGTTTAATCGACCAGTAGGAGAAAGAAACCACTTCTGAAGGTTGTTGCTAGCTAACTTTGGCAAGGCGCCAAAAAACAAGTTGACGGTGCCTATTTGACATGGGAACAGTCTTGTGCGCGGTGTCGGCGCTTGCAGCAATGTGAAACCTGCACACAACACAACCAAACTACTTTGCCCCAACTTACAGTGAGGTTGTCAATCTCACCGGTTTGCTGAAAACAAAGGATTAGACGTATAGTGTGGAAAGAGATGTTTGTTTGCGGTGAAGTAAAATAATGCTTGCGGAAAGTAAATAGTACTTGCAGTAGATGGTAATATAAATGTAAAAGAATGGACTGGGGTCGACAGTTCACTAGAGGTGTCTCTCCATAAAGATATAACATGCTGGGTAAACAAATTACAGTTGGGCAATTGACAAAATAGAGAATGCATAACAATGCATGTACATGTCATGAAGATCACTATGAGATTCACTTGGGCATTACAACATAATACATAGACCGTAATCACACTGCATCTATGACTAATAATCCACCCGCATGATATCATCCGAACAACCCTTGGGTATTAAGTTGCAAGAAACAGATTATCGCCTTAAGCAAAGTGTGTAATAAAAACAATACAATTGTCCTTGAACAAAAGATTATTGTTTTCTCCCTAGTAGCAACAGCACATCTACAACCTTAGAAGTTATTATCACGCTCCCCAATTACTAGAGGCATGAACCCACTATCGAGCATAAATACTCCCTCTGTAACATCCCAGATTTTCATTATTGAATTTCTGTTGTGCATCGTGTCATCATGCAAAACATTTCAATTCTCAAAAATGTTTTGTTTTGTTTTCAATCAAAGACCCCATTATTCTTTTCAAATTTCTCTTATAGCCAATAGGCTAAGTTCTCACAAAAATACTTTTGATTTTGGTTTTTAACAGAGAAATAGGTTCCAAAATGCTTTATTGAGCTATAGGAATTTGTATGAATTTTTTTCGTATTTTATTGGCTATTTTAGAGGCCTAAAACCAAAACAGGAAAAAAGGAAAAAACACTTTTTAGAAAAAAAGGGGAATCCGGCCGCGTGCCGAACTGGGCCGCATTCGGCCCAGCCGGCCAGCTGCCCCGCACTCGCACCGCCCTTTGTGGTGAGTAGTACGCGCCGCCAGCCTAGGAGCAGCACCAGCCCAGCCCGCCCTGTCTTTTCCTTGTACTTTTTTCCCTAACGGCTGGGACCCACCTGTCATCACCAAGGTCGGACTATGTTACCTGCGCGCGTACGTGTTCTTCTGTACCTATCCAATCTCTCCAAAATCGCTGGATTTCGTTGCCCCTTTTCCACAAAACTTAGTCTATAAATACCCCCAGACCCCGTCTATCTCCCCCCGAAACCCTAGCTTTTTGAGCCGCCAGGCTGCTTCAATCTCTCACCGGAGCACCGCCATTGGAGCTCGGTAAGAGCTCGAATTCATCGCCCCAGAGTCCTCCTTTTGCCCCTAACCTCTTCCTCATGCTATACCGACCCTCCTCACCTGTTTCCCCCTTCTATAGACCACCGGTTCGCCGGTAATTTCTCGCCGGAGTATCATCGAAGGTCTTCGTCTCCATCCGCCCGTAGCCGTTGTTCTGGGAAGCGAAAGATGTCACCAAGCATACTGACGTGACCACCTTGAGGATCTGCTGACCGTTCACTACTTCGCCACCTCGGAAGATCGCCGGAGTTGCCACCACCGTCGACATCTGGACGCCATCACCACCGTTTCTGGCCATCTTTTTTTTTCTTGGTGAGCTTTCCAGATTCGATCTTAGCCATTCATCTCTATTGAGATCTAATGGACCAGATTGCTGATCCACGCAAAGGGGTATGGACCAATCAGACGCTGCCACGTCGCCCAGAATATTCCTAGAATATTCTTTCCGTTTACGATTTTCGTTTTAATAGTCAGATTTTGTACTAATCTTAGAAAATTCATATCTTTTGTTCCGTAACTCGGATTTTCACAAATAATATACCGTTGGATTCCTAAAAATGAGAGGAACATTTTGGTAAAATTTTCATAACTTTCAGATTTTCAATTTTCAATTAGTGATTATAAAGTTTTGGCTGTATTTTAAAATCTGTAAATGATTTTTGGGCGATTCCAATTGCATTTGAAAGGTTTTAGTTTTGTATAACCAGTAGCACCTGTAGCAAAAAAATTGAAACTATTTCTAGCTGCAAGTTTATTTGTTACTTAACAAAAGCTATTTTAGACTCTATTTATCGATTATAAATTATTTATAAAGCGCATTGAAAATTGTTTTGTATTCTATCATGCATACTTTCATTTTTGTTGTGCATTGGTTGCTTGTATCCTCTGGATGCTTATTGTGTGAATGTATTCCACGTTAGATTGTCCAAAATGCAACCCATGTGACTGCTTCGACTGTGTGAATGCGAACACCGACCAAGGCAAGTGTCACTTCATTGTCCCAATATTTTTCCTATGCATGTACCTTATTTTAAGTATAGATGCATGAATAGGATGTTTTCTTAGTTATATATGCTATGCTATAAAAACCTAGTAGGATAGCCTTATGTTCATCACAATACTACTTGTCGCCATCGTAGGTAGTTGCTTAGCTGTGCTACTAGATGCGTTCTTTGGGATTCGTGATTATGAGTGGTGAGGAATGAAATCTGTTTTGTTATAATGAAAACAACATTTAACGAAACACCTGGGTGAATGGTTTCGGGGTACATGTGAAAGGGTGTTTGCGCACCACGGTAGAAAGCACCTAGGCTAGAAGAGATTGGATAGGTTTCTGATTTAGTAGCTTCCTTGTACAACCACATGTCATATGGGCTCTGTCTTGACTAAGTAAGTTATGGAAACTTGACCTGCCATGACCAGCATATGTAGATGTGTAGGTGTATGGGTCTGGAGTCAGGGTCAGGAATATGTTTCCCAAAGGTCTCGTCCTAGTCTTCTCTCGTCCAATTCCCACTGGGCGGTTTTGGAATCCACGGGGTTGACTGGGTCATGTGGGTAAAGTGTACAGCCCCTGCAGGGTATAAAACTAACCGATTAGCCGCGTCCCCGGTTATGGACAACTATGAGTGACTGGATTTGGAAGATCTCATCATTTCAATTTCTTAATAAAAATTTGATGGGTTAACAAGGGATTATGTGCACCTGGTGGATTCCTTGTGTACATAATTAGGAGCACCTGGTGGATTCCAGTGTGTCCAAAAATGTTTCAAAGAAAATCCTTTGAAAAGTAGAAAGAAACAATTGTTTTGCGCAAATTAGCCTAAACTCCACCAGCCAAATATGCATGTAGTTAATAGGCGCCATTTATTTATCCACCAAACAGTGACATTTGCCAATATAATTCCAAATGTATTGACCATTCATGGCTGCAACGTTTCATGTTGCAGGTTTCACCGACAACGAGTGAGGTATCGTTGATAGGTCGCGAGTCTCCACCCAATGTGTTCACCTGTGGCATCGATGGAGCTCTTTTACTTCAGTTGTTTCTGCTTTGCTTTAAACTCTATATTTATGCAATCCATGAGCTATGCGACTTGTAATAAATATACTCTGGATTATTTGTTGTAATAAAGATGCATTTGCTATTATGTTATTCCTCGAAATGTGTGTGCTAGCGAGATCCAGGGACTAGCACTAAAAAGCACAGAGATTCTACCTTACCAGGTTGGATCGCTTCAGATGGTATCAGAGCACTACGTTGACTGTAGGTTCATGGCCTTAGAAAATGGATTAGAAATAGGAAGACCATATGATTGAAAACTTAATTTATTCCCAGTCTTATACTTCTCTTACACTTTTTTCTTGTAAATTCTTACCTCTATCATTTTACATAGATGGATGCCATGCTCACTGACTAGAAAGTTTCATATCCCTTTTAAGTTTACTTACTTAAGAAAAACATGAACCATATTTGAAGAACATCTTGAAATCAAGATGATCCATTAGCAACTCTGACCAAACACGCTTACCGATAGATTCGTAGGTTGTGTGGTTTATGAGTTGTCATTTTTTCTTGTTTTCATGACAACCATAAATAAATAAATCTTTTGTAAAGCTATTTGTGTGACGATTGCTAGTATGTTTAGAATGTGCTTGCCTTGTTTTGTGTTTGTTGTTGTGTTATGTGTAGAGTTTTTCTCCTTTAGTTCTATCTATCTAAAACTTATCTATGCTAACCACAGATGCCTCCACGTCATGAGAACAACAACAACGGCAACAACAATGACAACAATAGCAATGAGATTCAACAATTGCTAGGAGCACAGGCATAGTTGATTCAGTTGTTAACTCGGAACTTGGCGAATCAGAACAACAACAATCCACCTCCGCCACCGCCTCCACAAGTGGATATGCTTGCAAGATTCTTGAGGCTCCGCCCAGCAAAGTTCTCTCGTGCTACTGAGCCATTGCAAGCTATTGACTGGATCCGCTCTGTGAACAAGGACTTGGTGACCGTTGGTTGTACTGATGCTGAGAAGGTCAGGTTTGCCGCTCATCTACTGGAAGGACCAGTAGCAAACTGGTGGGAAACTTATCAGATCACCCACCCCATCGATGGAATGACATGGGACTCATTCCAAGAAGGATTCCGGATTGCACATATCTCATCTGGAGTGATGAGCCTAAAGAAGAAGGAATTCTGTGACCTCAAACAGAGGTACCACACTGTGTCAGAATACATTGATGAGTTCACTAATTTGTCACGCTATACGCACTGTGTCACTGATGCAAAGAGGAAGGAGAAGAAATTTGAGTGCCCTGACACATGTGAGGCTAGCTTGCAGGAATTGAAGCAATGGTTGGTGAGTGCGCCAGTTTTATGTTTGCCAGACAGAAGAATTTCCAAGTGTATTGTGACGCTTCTTGTCAAGGACTTGGTAGTGTGCTATTGCAAGATGGGAATGTGGTGTCTTATGCTTCACGTCAACTAAAATATCACGAAAGGAATTATCCCACGCATGACTTAGAATTAGCTTCAGTTGTACATGCACTCAAGGTATGGAGACATTATTTAATGGGTAAGCATTGTGATGTGTTCACTGATCACAAGAGCTTGAAGTATATATTCACTCAGTAGGAGCTGAACATGAGGCAAAGGAGATGGTTAGAACTCATAAAGGATTATCATTTGAGTTTGCAGTATCACCCTAGGAAGGCCAATGTTGTAGCGGATGCGATGAGTCGTAAGACTTATGTAAATGGACTAACCGCAGGAGAATTACCATTGGAGTTGTGTGAGCAGTTCAATGATCTTAGGTTAGAATAGTACCGCAAGGTTATCTAGCATCGATGGAAGTGAAGCCTATGTTGTTGGATAGAATTAGAGAGGCCCAGAAAGGAGATAGTGAGATGGTAGAAATAGAAGAGAACGTAAGCAAGGGAAAAGCTGAAGGTTTTCATGAGGATGAACAAGGGGCGCTATGGTTCGAGAAGCATCTATGTGTGCCCAATGATCCTGAGATTAGGAAGTTGATTTTTTAGGAGGCTCATGATTCCCCATATTCAATACACCCAGGAAATACCAAAATGTACATGGATCTGCGAGATAGATTTTGGTGGTCCAATATGAAGAGAGAAATCGCAGAGTACACTGATTTCTGTGACGTGTGCAGTAGAGTGAAATCTTAACATCAGATGCCAGCTGGATTGTTACAACCATTGCCTATACCCGATTGGAAGTGGGACAAGATCGGTATGGATTTCATCACGGGATTGCCCAAGACTAGATCAGGATACGATTCTATTTGGGTAGTAGTTGATTATTTGACCAAAGTGGCACATTTTATACCAGTGAAGACCACCTATACAAGTGCCAAGTTAGCTAATATCTACATGAACAAGATTGTGTGTTTACATGGAGTTCCTAAGGGAATTTTTTCTGACAGAGGCACTCAGTTTACTTCACATTTTTGGTGCCAATTGCATGAAGCACTGTGAACAAGACTAGAGTTTAGTATAGGATTTCATCCACAGACTGATGGACAGACTGAAAGAGTAAATCAGATACTGGAAGATATGTTGAGAGCTTGTCCTTTCGACTATGGATCTAGCTGGGATGAAAATTTTCCATATGCAGAATTCTCATACAACAACAGTTATCAATCTAGCATAGAGATGTCTCCGTTTGAGGCGTTGTACGGCAGAAAGTGTAGAACACCATTGCTATGGGATGGTGTTGGACAACGTAGTTTCTTCGGTCCTGACGTCATTAAGGAAGCCGAGGAGAAAATTAGACTTATTCGTGATAGGCTAAAACTAGCTCAATCGAGACAAAAGAGTTATGCTGACTCAAAACGCAAGAAAGTAACATATGAGGTAGGAGATCGAGCATACCTCAGCTTTCACCTTTACGTGGAGTGAAGAGATTTGGAATCAAAGGAAAACTTGCACCCCGTTTCATTGGGCCATACAAAATTCTTGCACGTAAGGGAGAAGTTGCGTATCAGTTGGAATTGCCAGAGGCATTATCAGTGGTTCACAATGTATTTCATGTTTCATAGTTGAAGAAGTGTCATCCAGACATGGTAGGTGCACCGCTAAGAGATACAGTCCCACTTGAGGAGGTTCAATTGGAGAGTGATCTCACATATGAGGAAAAGCTTATCAAAATTCTTGAAACATCAGTGAGAGTTACTCGCACCAAAATGATCAGGTTTTGTAAGGTTCAGTGGAGTCACCATACCGAAGAAGAAGCCACATGGGAACGACAGGATGATCTACGAGAAGAACACCCAAACCTATTTGCTAGCCATTCCGAATCTCGAGGACGAGATTCATCTTAAGGGGGGTAGGTTTATAACATCCCAGATTTTCATTATTGAATTTCTGTTGTGCATCATGTCATCATGCAAAACATTTCAATCCTCAAAAATGTTTTGTTTTCAATCAAAGACCCCATTATTCTTTTCAAATTTCTCTTATAGCCAATAGGCTAAGTTCTCACAAAAATAATTTGTTTTTGTTTTTTAACAGAGAAATAGGTTCCAAAATGCTTTATTGAGCTACAGGAATTTTTATGAATTTTTTTCGTATTTTATTGGCTATTTTAGAGGCCTAAAAGCAAAATAGGAAAAAAAAGGAAAAATAGTTTTTAGAAAATAAAGGGGGAATCCGGCCGCGGACCGAACTGGGCCGCATTCGTCCCAGCCGGCCAGCCGCCCTGCGCCCGCACCGCCCCGTGCGGTGAGTAGTACGCGCCGCCGGCCCAGGAGCAGCACCAGCACAACCCGCCCTGTCTTTTCCTTTTCCTTTTTCTTTTTTTCCCTGACGGCTGGGACCCACCTGTCATCACCAAGGTCGGACCAGGTTTCCTGTGCACGTACGTGTTCTTCTGTACCAATCCAATCTCTCTGAAATCGCCGGATTTCATTGCCCCTTTTCCACGAAACTTCGCCTATAAATACCCCCAGACCCCCTCTATCTCCCCCCGAAACCCTAGCTTTTTGAGCCGCCAGGCTGCTCCAATCTCTCGACGGAGCGCCGCCATTGGAGCTCGGTAAGAGCTCGAATTCGTTGCCCCCCGAGTCCTCCTTTTCCCCTAAACTCTTCCTCATGCTATACCGACCCTCCTCACCCGTTTCCCCCTTCTATAGACCACCGGTTCGCCGGTAATTTCTCGCTGGAGTATCATCGGAGGTCTTCGTCTCCATCCGACCGTAGCCATCGTTCCGGGAAGCGAAAGTTGTCACCGAGCATACTGATGTGACCACCTTGAGGAGTTGCTGACCGTTCACTACTTCGCCACCTCAGAAGGTCTCCAGAGTTGCCACCGTCGACATCTGGACGCCATCACCACCGTTTCCGGCCATCTTTTTTTCTTTCTTGGTGAGCTTTCCAGATTCGATCTCAGCCGTTCATCTCTCTTTAGATCTAATGGACCAGATTGCTGATCCGCGTGAAGGTGCACGGACCAATCAGACGCCGCCATGTCGCCCGGAATATTCCCAGAATATTCTTTCCGTTTACGAGTTTTGTTTTTATAGTCAGATTTTATACTAATCTTAGAAAATTCATATCTTTTGTTCCGTAACTCAGATTTTCACAAATAATATACCGTTGGATTCCGAGAGGAACATTTTGGTACTGTTAGTTTTGAAGATTTCGTAACTTTAAGATTTTCAATTTTCAATTAGTGATTATAAAGTTTTGGCTATATTTTAAAATTTGTAAATTATTTTTGGCTGATTCCAATTGCATTTGAAAGGTTTTAGTTTTGTATAACCAGTAGCACCTGTAGCAAAAATTTTTGAAACTATTTCTAGCTCCACGTTTATTTGTTACTTAACAAAAGCTATTTTAGACTCTATTTATCGATTATAAATTATTTATAAAGCGCATTGAAAATTGTTTTTTTTCTATCATGCATACCTTCATTTTTTGTGTGCATTGGTTTCTTGTATCCTCTGGATGCTTATTGTGTGAATATTTTCCATGTTAGATTGTCCGGAGTGCAACCCATGTGACTGCTTTGACTGTGTGAACGTGAACACCGACCAAGGCAAGTGTCACTTCATTGTCCCAATATTTGTCCTATGCATGTACCTTATTTTAAGTATAGATGCATGAATAGGATGTTCTCTTAGTTATATATTCTATGCTATAAAAACCTAGTAGGAAAGCCATATGTTCATCACAATACTACTTGTCGCCATCGTAAGTAGTTGCTTAGCTATGCTACTAGATGCGTTGTTTGGGATTCGTGATTATGAGTGGTGAGGAATAAAATATGTTTTGTTATAATTAAAACAACATTTAACGAAACACCTGGATGAATGGTTTCGGGTTACATGTGAAAGGATGTTTGCGCACCACAGCGGAAAGCACCCAGGCTAAAAGAGATTGGACAGGTTTCTGGTTTAGTAGCTTCCTTTTACAGCCACATGTCATATGGGCTCTGTATTGACTAAGTGAGTTATGGAAACTTGACCTGTCGTGACCAGCAGATGTAGATGTGTAGGTGTATGGGTCCGGAGTCAGGTTCAGGAATCTGTTTCCCAAAGGTCTCGTCCTGGTCTTCTCTCGTCCAATTCCCACTAGGCGGTTTTGGAATCCACGAGGTTGACTGGGTCATGTGGGTAAAACTAATCGATTAGCCGTGTCCCCGGTTATGGACAACTATGAGCGACTGGATTCTGGAACTGTTTGGAAGATCTCATCATTTCAATTTCTTAATAAAAATTTGATGGGTTAACAAGGGATTATGTGCACCTGGTGGATTCCTTGTGTACATAATTAGGAGCACCTGGTGGATTCCAGTGTGTCCAAAAATGTTTCAAAGAAAATCCTTCGAAAAGTAGGAAGAAACAATTGTTTTGCAAAAATTAGCCTAAACTCCACTAGCCAAATATGCTTGTAGTTAATAGGCGCCATTTATTTATCCACCAAACAGTGACATTTGCCAATATAATTCCAAATGTATTGACCATTCGTGGCTGCAACGTTTCATGTTGCAAGTTTCTCCGACAACGAGTGAGGTATCGTTGATAGGTCGCGAGTCTCCACCCAACGTGTTCGCCTGTGGCATCGATGGAGCTCTTTTACTTTAGTTGTTTCCGCTTTGCTTTAAACTCTGTATTTATGCAATCTATGAGCTATGCGACTTGTAATAAATATACTCTAGATTATTTGTTGTAATAAAGATGCATTTGCTATTCTGTTATTCATCGAACTGTGTGTGCTAGCGAGATCCAGGGACTAGCACTAAAAAGAATAGAGATTCTACCTTACCAGGTTGGATCGCTTCACCCGCTTGGAGTCACTAGCATCTACTTGGCCAAGATATCTACTAGCAACGGAGAGCATGCAAGATCACAAATAACATAGACATGATAAATCAACAATCAACTTGACATAGTACTCAATATTCATCGGATCCCTACAAACACAACATGTAGAATTACATAAAGATGATCTTGATCATGATAGGTAGCTCACAAGATCTACACATGAGGCGCATGGAGGAGAAGACAACCATCTAGCTACTTCTATGGACCCATGGTCCAGGGGTGGACTAGTCACGCATCACTCCGGAGGCTGGCATGGTGATGAAGAAGGCCTCCGGTGATGATTCCCCTCTCAAGCAGGGTGCTGGGGAGAGCTTCTGGACCCTCCCGATCTCGTGTCGATGACGGCGGTGGCTTGCAGTATGTTTTGTGGAAAAATGTTTTGGGGGATAGGGTTTTCGGGACGAAGGGAATTTATAGGCGGAAGGGCGATGTCAGAGGGCGGCCGAGGGGCCCACAATAGGGCCCGGCACGACCAAGGGGTAGGTTGCGCCACCCTATAGTGTGGCCGCCTCCTTGCCCCTCTCCGTCTTCCTTTGGACTCCGTCTTTGTGTCAGGTAAATAGGAACTTTGGCTTTCGTTTCGTCCAATTCCGTGAATATTTCCTGTGTAAATTTTCTAAAACACAAAAATAGCAGAAAACAGGAACTGGCACTGTGGCATCTTGTTAATAGGTTAGTTCCAGAAAATGCATAAAAACGCCACGAAGTGTAAACAAAACATAAAGCAATTGGTGTAAAACAAGCATGGAGCATCAAAAATTATAGATACGTTTGCAACATATCAAGCATCCCCAAGCTTAACTCCTGCTCATCCTCGAGTAGGTAAGTGATAACAAAAAATAATTTTTGAGGTGACATGCAGCCAACACAATCTTGATCAAATCGATGTAAAGTATTGTAAGCTGAGATCAAACTACTCTAAACATGGGCATAAAAGATATAATTCTAACCATAGAACTTAGCAACCATGTTACAACATGAAAAGTACACAAACAAAAGATCATAAGTAATAATGCATTGAAAGTCATTTGTTTCTTCGGAGCATAGAGAAAACATAGCAAAGTGGTATTTAGCTTGTCCCTCATGGAGTAGCAAAACATAAATGCATAGGACACCTTCAAAGTTTAAAAGGGTGACTAGATACAAATAATTTGAGAACAAGCAATGCCATAATCATGAATCAATCAATAATAAATTTTGGGACTATGCACATTAACTCAGAATGAAAACTATGCTCTTTTAATCGGTGCATAAAGATAGAAGATGAAGACTCAACATAAAAGTGAAAAGATAGGCCCTTTCACAGAGGGAAGCAGGGATTTAACATGTGCTAGAGCTTTTCATTTGTAAAGAGATAAAAATTGTTTTGATAGGTGGTTGTTCCTGTCAACGAATGGCAATGGGGTTCTTGCTATCTTCCATCCTATCTCATACCATGGAGGAGTGCCTTTTTTCTTTTATTTTTTAAAGGTTACAATGGTCTGACTAGCTCTCTTCCAAATTAGTGACGAGCAGATGAAGCATGCAAGTCGAGGGGGTACTTAATTTAATATGGAAGATAACAAACCAAACCACTATGTCCTCATGAGCTAAAAACAGTGTCACAAAATGAGAAGTATTTTGAAGGTTTTGAAAGCTAGCAAATGAAAATTTGCTTGGAATGGTTTGAAATGTCATGCCTAGGAATTTATAGTGGACTCTTTGAAATAACTTTGGTTTTTGGGAGTTGTATGCACGAGTAGAGCACATACTCAGTACAGATGAAGGCTACCAAAAGACTGGGAGCGACCAACTAAGAGAGCAATAATGGCCATAATCATGCATAGCGACAAAACATTATTAATCAAAGCATAAAGTGATATTACAAGTCAAAAACCAAATGATCATAGAGGCTTGAGGCGAGTGGTTTATAGTCATAACATGGTGTAAGCATGCGTCAAGTCAACCTAAATAAAGCATCAAAGGAGAATACCACAAATTTATGCTTCTATATGATAAAAACAACGCATGATTCCTTCGAAGGCACATTAAGCACTCTCAGTCATTTGAGACAATTCATGCTACAATAATAACTACTAAGCATATAATCAAAATAATATCTAGCATGACATGCTAAAGTCTAAGCGACAGTCTAAACAAGCTCCCTTTTGCATCACTATAAGCATGAAACATTTTACTCTTTTCCAACACCAATCAACCTATTTGAAACAACTCTCAAGGATAAAAATTAACAAAGACCAGAGGTCTAAACACACCTAGCTACAAAAACTAACAAGTTCTGAACAAAAATAAAGGTGAATAACAAAAGCTAAAAGCAGTACTAGCAAAAGAGAACACGCGTAGAACGATAAGAGTGAAAACTAGAGTGTTCTAGGCAATGAAAACTGAGTGTGTCTTCTCCAAAAGAAATATGTTGGGGTCCAACCATTTATTACAGCAGACAAAACAAGACAAAACTGAAAGCAAAAATAAAGACGCTCCAAGAAAAACACATAGCATATGAAGCAATACAAATATAGTGTCTTGAAAGATGACCTGATATTTTTGTTGATGAAGAAGGGGGTGCCTTGGGGCATCCCAAAGCTTTGACGCTTGTACTTCTTGGATATTTCTTGGGGTGACATGGGCATCCCCAAGCTTGAGCTTTTGTCCATCCTTCATCTCATCTCATTATTCTCCTTTCCTTACACTTGAAAACTTCCTTCATACAAAACTTCACGCAATTCTCATTAGCAACATTAGTTTGTGCAATATAGTAGATCCACTTTTGGTTCAGTTTTAACTCAAGTACAACATCTATTAAAACATTAGCTACTGTAGCAACTTCTTCTAAAAGTTCCGTGATCAAAAGAACTCAAAAAGAAAGAGATCAAGAGGCAAATGCAAATAGTGGCAGAAATCTGTCAAAACATAACAACAGGTAAAGATTAATTTTTTCGAAAATCTTCTGTTGCTCAAATTGAAAAGTGCAAAACTAATGAAAGTTTGATAATAACCTGGGGCATGTGCACAAAAATCGCAGATCAATACGACATACTGGGATTTTTCACGAATTTTTATAGCGAAGCGCAGAAATCTGTTTCGGGACAGCAACTTCCCCAAATCTTACCTTCTTCCTATTAGAGGCTATTTTTGGCACAAAAATGAAATAAAAATGATAAGGAGAGGTCATTACAGTAGCAACAACTTCCAAGACTCAACAAAAAAAATTACTGAAAGAAAAACATGGGTTATCTCCCAAGAGTGCTTTTCTTTAACACCTTTGAGCTAGGCGCAGAAAGTAAGAATCAAGTATTTTCAAGTGAAGAAGCAGCAACACCAGATGTCTTACGTCTACCTCTCTTACCTTTACTCTTACCTTTAGGGCACTTATGATGATTTGCTGGTGGGGAAGTGAATTTCATAGTGCCTTTTGCCACATCTATTATTGCTCCCAGGAGTTTTAGCAGAGATCTTCCAAGTGTGATTTGTCCATTTCCTACACATTCAATAACAAGATAATCAGTAGATACCATTATCCCTAAGATTTTTGTAAACACTCCTTCAGCTACTCCAATGGGCAATATAATGGAATTATTGGTAAGAGATATTCCTTCTCCACCCTCAAAAAGTCCCAAAAGATTCAAAGATTCATAAATATCTTTAGGCATAAGGCAAAATTCAGACATAATATCACGACGAGCATGAAAAGTTTCACCATTTATAGTAACTTTCACCGTAGGGAACCATCTTGAGGGTTCAGAATTTATTGGCACGAAATCAAGACGCTCATGCAACATACTATAACATTCTTTTAAACAAGTTGTATTTGTCTCAAGAGTGTTTAATCTAGCATAAATGCTCACAAGGGAAGAATTCAAAATTACTATGTGATCTATATATTGCAATCAACTTTTTTATGACATTAAAAGCTTGATCTCCATCGCAATGAAGGAAATCTCCTCCTGCTACAACATCCAAAGCATATCTATAACAAAGAATAAGACCAAAGTAAAAGCTATGAAGAAGCAAGTCCAGAGTCATTTTTGGTTCAGTTTTACCATGAGAATCATAAATTCTAGACCAAGCTTCTTTAAAACTCTCTTCACTCCTTTGTTTGAAAGTGAAGATCATTTCCTCAGGCGACATAGTAGTAGGAACTAGACTAGACATAAAAGCAACTTGAAGTAGGAACTAATTTTTTTGTATTTTTGATAAACAAGAAGCAAACAAAATAAAGTAAAGAAACTAAGCAAAACAATAACAAAGTAAAAAGATTGGAAGTGAGAGACTCCCCTTGCAGAAATCCTCTTTCTCCCCGGCAACGGCGCCAGAAAACAGTCTTGATGTCCCACAGGACCAGTTGGGAAACCCCAAGAGGAAGGTATGATGAGCACAACAGTAAGTTTTCCCTTAGTATGACACCAAAGTTTAATCGACCAGTAGGAGAAAGAAACCACTTCTGAAGGTTGTTGCTAGCTGACTTTGGCAAGGCGCCAGAAAATAAGTTGACGGCGCCTAGTTGACGTGGGAACAGTCTTGTGCGTGGTGTCGGCGCCAGCAGCAATGTGAAACCTGCACACAACACAACCAAACTACTTTGCCCCAACTTATAGTGAGGTTATCAATCTCACCGGTTTGCTGAAAACAAAGGATTAGACGTATAATGTGGAAAGAGATGTTTGTTTGCGGCGAAGTAAAATAATGCTTGCGGAAAGTAAATAGTGCTTGCAGTAGATGAAAATATAAATGTAAAAGAATGGACCGGGGTCCACAGTTCACTAGAGATGTCTCTCCATAAAGATATAACATGCTGGGAAACAAATTATAGTTGGGCAATTGACAAAATAGAGAATGCAAAACAATGCATGTACATGTCATGAAGATCACTATGAGATTCACTTGGGCATTACAACATAATACATTGACCGTAATCCAACTGCATCTATGACTAAGAGCATCTCCAGCCGTTTGGGCTCCCTAGGACGAAATCCGGCGCTATTTAGCTCCAGATGGATGAAAAATTCGGCCTGGGAAGGCCCATTTTCCCAGCGGCGAGCCCAGGGGAAAACTCAAATTCAAACAACAATAGACAAAAAACATTCAAACTTAGGCAAAATTTAGAGATATTTAATATATATAGGCGAGTTTCTACATATATAGGCCAAATTCGTAATATATTTGAATTCGGCCAGAGGCTAACATAACCTAAACTAAAAGCACGGCGTTCTACATGCCAAAATGGCGGTAGAAGCGCGTGTAGTCGCCACCGTCATCGTCGCTGGAGTCGCCGCTGTCATCCTATGGTGCCAGCGCCCACTGGCTTCTCTAGCCGGGGGTCCAACGGCTTGACCCCTATCCAGCGTCGCCGAAGCGTGGCGGCGTAGGCCGGTACAGGTCGTCGTCGCTGGAGTCCTCTAGCATGATGACCGGCGTGCCTCTGGCGGGTTGTGCAGCGGCGGCAGCACGGCGCCGCGCGGCCGCCAGGTCCAGCAGCCACCGCTGCTGCTCCGCCTGCTCCCTCTCCTAGTCCTGCCTAGACCAGGCGAGCGCCGCGTCCATCGGCATGGAGTTGTTGGTGGGGACGAGGTCGGGGAGGGACATGGCTCCTGCTTCACCGTCCGCGCATCGATGCCGACGACCGTGATGCTGACCTCGACGCCGACCCGGACTACGCTGACCCGGAGGAGCGGGATGCCATCCGCCATGGCATCCATGAGCTCCCACGGCGTCACGAAAGAGAGGGTGGCGGCGGCATCCCCAGGACGAGTGAGGTGCCACCCTTGATGTGTGCGAGCACGGCCTCGAGGGTGCGGCCTGGCGCTCTCCACCAGCGGTGGTGGCCGGCGGCATTTGTTGCGCGCGGGATGGGGGGAGGGCCGTCGTACGCGGCGTGTTCCCGTTCGTACTTGCACCGGAAGAACTTCGTCCACGCCTGGTAGTTGTCGGGGTAGAAGCATGGCTCCGCGCGCTGCTCGTCGCTCATCGTCTCCAGCACCTCGTCGATGGTGGCGTCGAGGGCGGCACCCACTGGCGGCGCAGTGACCGGGACGCCCCCCGCGCTCAGGCGCCAGCCTCCGAGCGCGCGGAAGTCTGCCGGCGCCAGGTAGCCCACCATGTACAGCAGGCGGCCCTCCCACTGGTGCAGGGAGCGTAGGCCGAAGCCATTGTTCGCTACGCCATTGCGGAGCCGTAGCCCGCCATTGCTCAAGAGGTTTTGCTGGAGAGTAGACTGGGAAGAAGGGGATGAATGCGGCTAGACGCACAGTAGGCCACGATAAATAGGTGGCCGCGCATTAACTTGCCTCACCACGTGGATGCACGTCCGTCGGCAGCAGCCTTTTACAGCGCGCGGGAGATGATGTATGGAAGACGATGCGATGAGGACAACGACTGCCCTTTCTTGCCGACAAGTCGAGGCCACCAGACGCGCGGAAACTTTCCTTGGTGTTTCCCGCGCATTTGTTTCCCCCTGACTCCCCGAGCGCGCCCCGGGGGGCCGGGATGGCCTAGGCTCGCGAGTATGGATGAAAGCCCAAATCCGGGCGAAAATGAGGAACCGGGGGCGCGACTGGGCCGTTTTCACCGTCCGGATAAAAAAAAGGGCAGCCGGTGGCATCGTCGGGTTCATGGCTAGAGATGCTCTAATAATCCACCCGCATGATATCATCTGAACAGCCCTTGGGTATTAAGTTGCAAGCAATAGATTATCGCCTTAAGCAAAGTGTGTAATGTAAACAATACAATTGTCCTTGAACAAAAGATTGGTGTTTTCTCCCTAGTAGCAACAACTCATCTAAAACCTTATAAGTTATTGTCACTCTCCCAGATTACTAGAGGCATGAACCCACTATCGAGCATAAATACTCCCTCTTGGAGTCACTAGCATCTACTTGGCCAAGATATCTACTAGCAACGGAGAGCATGCAAGATCACAAATAATATAGACATGATAAATCAACAATCAACTTGACATAGTACTCAATATTCATTGGATCCCAACAAACACAACATGTAGAATTACATAAAGATGATCTTGATCACAATAGGCAGCTCACAAGATCTACACATGAGGCACATGGAGGAGAAGACAACCATCTAGCTACTGCTATGGGCCCATGGTCAACGGGTGGACTATTCACGCATCACTCTGGAGGCTGGCATGGTGATGAAGATGGCCTCCGGTGATGATTCCCCTCTCCGGTAGGGTGCCGGGGACAGCTTCTGGACCCTCCCAATTTTGGGTCGATGACGGCGGTGGCTTGCTGTATGTTTTGTGGAAAAATGTTTCGAGGGATAGGGTTTTCCCGATGAAGGGAATTTGTAGGTGGAAGAGTGATGTCAGAGGGCGGCCGAGGGGCCCACACCAGGGCCCAGCGTGACCAGGGGGTAGGCCACTCCACCCTATGGTGTGACCGCCTCCTGGCCCCTCTCCATGACTCCGTCTTCGTGTCAGGTAAATAGGAACTTTTGCTTTCGTTTCGTCCAATTCTGAGAATATTTCCTGTGTAACTTTTCTGAAACACAAAAACAGCAGAAAAAAGGAACTGGCACTATGGCATCTTGTTAATTGGTTAGTTCCGGAATATGCATAAAAATGCCTCGAAGTGTAAACAAAACATAAAGCAATTGTTGTAAAACAAGCACGGAGCATCAAAAATTGTCGTGGAGATGACTATCTGGGTAGGCCAAGGGTAGAGTCATCTGCCGACTGACGTCCCAGGGATCACCACTGACCTCTGGCCAAGGGGGCCGGCTTCAACTGAAGGGCCGGCTGCGCCAGCAGCCGGCTGGCATCTTCACCACGAGAGGTCCGAGCCGGCGAAGATGATGAAAACCCTCTAACAGACGCTTTATTAAAGGCGGCATGGACCCGACAAGATCGATAGAGGCTGAAGACCAGCGTGACGCCAGCCACACTCGGCCTCCACCAACCCCAACGGGCAAGCCCCTCCCCCACGAAAGGATCTGAGGCAGACAAGAGGCATATGCTCCAAATATGCTGGTCCACAGGGAAAAAGCGCTTTATAAAGCGACCTGCGCCCAGGCAGAGGGCCAGAGGCCGGCGGGGCCCACACCAAGACCACAGCCATGGAGGAGCCGGTAGCCGAGCAGCCGGATGCTAAACTGTAACCAGGCCCCTGCCAATATAAGGGGGGCTAGACCCTTAGAGTAGGGAGATCGAACTCTTCTTCTTCTACCTCTAGACAATACAGCTCTAGGAGCCTTGTAAGCTACTTTGTGATGAGGATAAACAACAAGGCATGAAGTAGGGGTTTTACCTCCAGCGAGGAGGGCCCTGAACCTGGGTACGTGATCGTGTCGTAGCTACCCGATCCTGAGCTGGACCCATTGTTGCACTCCGTCGAGCCCCTCCGTTAAGCCATCCCCATGGCTACTGTCCTCAAAATACTGTGACAGTTGGCGCCCACCATGGGGCAACGTGCGGCAGCGACCGGAGTGAAGTATCGGCTGGGATCCCCATCGACTCTCGGCGAGAAGGTCGCCTCTGGCCTTGTCTGGAGGTTCGGCACCTTCGATTGCGTCAGCGACAACCTCGCCTGCTTCGAGGATGGCTTCGGCGATAGTGGCTCCTTCCTCGATGTCGGCAGCCACCACTTCTACATCGCCAAGCCTTTCCCGGAGGAGGTAACCGACGTGCTTGACCCTCTCCGTGACGCAGGATCAAGCTGCAGCGAAAGCAGCTACCTTGACACCATGGTCGAAGTTATGGTCCTGGGGCACGAAGAGGGCGGTGACTCACCGCACCCCACACGCCCGCCGCTCGAACGCCTTCTTCCACAGGAGCAGGACGCTCCACTCCTAGAGCAGGACGCCTTGGATATCACCGTCGTAGACCTGCGTGCACCACTCGACCATATCGTTGACCCCGTCCAGGTCACGGAGACCCTGGAACGGACGCGTCTCGTCCTCCTCAGCAAGGTGGCCGAGGATGAAGATGCACGGCGCCGCATGAGCACCACGCTCCGCGAGTTCTACGACATGCAAGGTGTCACGCCGGCTGGGTTAGTTCATGGCCTGCGGCATGGCAATGGACTCTCTGCTGCGAGTCCAAGCCAGATGCAGATCCAGCGGTCACCATCGTCAAGCCAAGGCCTGGGGGCTATCGGCAAAGGCCATGGCGGTCGAGCCCCAAGCTGCAACGGCCCAGGCCATTGCACCCAGCAGATAGGCGGTGATGTCCGGCAACGCCAAGTCCCGGCTCCAGCGGCTGAGCTCAGATCCCAGGTCTGCCAGCCGGCTCTACACGTCCACCTATGGCTTGACCACATGAAGGCGCTCACCAACGGCTCTGCCAGCTCGAAGCGGGCGGTGGCTGACCAAGGAGGCCCGGGGGCTGCCGGCAGCGGTCAGGGGGGCAAGGAGGGCAAGTACACCCTTGATGCAGCGCTCGACCAGTCGTGCAAATTCCACAGCACCCTCGGCAGGGAAGGACCCACTCCACGCGTCAGTGCCGCTTCATCAAGGAGTTAGAGCAATGCACTCAGCAACTCCCTAGCACTCCAGAAGCACAGCCAGCTGAAGGTCAGGAGGACCACTAGCACGAGTCGGCTGCCAAGAGGCAGGACCAGGGTGACGACGACTTCCCGGCTGTCGTCGAGCAGTACCACATCTTCACCACTCCAGGGAAAGACAAAAGGAATGACCTTTAGTACGAAGAGGAGGTGAACGCCATCATGCCAGTGGAGCCCCAGTAAATGCACTGGTCCGAGGCGGCTATCATCTGGGGGCGCATGGACCATCCGCTGCTGATGCCCAGCCCTGGAGAATATGCTCTGGTCCTGGATCCCATCATGCGCTCCGACACGCACACCTTCCGTTTCTCCCGCGTCCTCATCGACGGTGGCAGCAACATCAACCTTCTGTACTGGAGCTCAATGGAGAAGCTGGGCATCCCGATTGTTCAGCTGAAACCGAGCCAGATCACCTTTCATGGCATCATGCCAGGGCATTCGTGCACCCCTATGGGTAGGGTGCAGCTGGAGGTTCTCTTCGGGAAGAAAGGCAACAGCCACTGCGAGCCAATCTGGTTTGAGGTGGTGGACATCAGCAGTCCCTACCATGCACTGCTTGGTCGTCCGGCCCTAGCCAAGTTCATGGTGGTGCCGCACTACGCGTATCTCAAGATGAAGCTCCCAGGTCCCAGATGCGTGATTATGGTCTTGGGATGCTTCAAGAAGTCGATGGAGTGCGCCAGGGCTAGCTCGTAGCTGGCAGAGGCGTTGGTCATCGCCGAGGAGAAGCGCAAACTCCTCCAATGCGTGGCGCTGACCCAGCAGGACGTGGCGGTTCGCCAGTCACCAGTGGAGCAATTCTAGCCGACCAATGACACCAAGAAGATCCTCTTGGACGAGAGCGACCCAACCAAGTTCGTCATCATCGGCACAGGCCTCTCTGCCAAATAGGAAAGCGAGCTCACCAGCTTCCTCCGTGAGAATCGGGACATCTTCGCATGGTCTCCAAAAGACATGCCAGGTGTGCCGAGGGAGCTGGCTGAGCACTCACTTCATGTCCGGCCAGATGCCAAGCCAATCAAGCAACCGTTGCAGCACTTTGTAGAAGAGAAGAGAAAGGCCATTGGTGTAGATATTGCACGGCTCCTCGTAGCTGGCTTCATCATGGAAGTGTTCTACCCTGACTGGTTGGCGAACCCAGTCTTGGTCCTGAAGAAGACAATACTTGGCGCATGTGTATTGACTACACGAGCCTCAATAAGGCTTGCCCCAAGGATCCCATCGCGCTACCATTCATCGACCAGGTGATCGACTCCACGGCTGGCTGCGACCTGCTGTCTTTCCTGGATGCCTATTCGGGCTATCACCTTATCCCGCTGTACCAGACGGATCAGATCAAGACGTCCTTCATCACCCCGTATGGAGCCTACTGCTACGTCACCATGCCTTTCGGCCTAAAGAATGCTGGAGCAACTTACCAGCGAATGATGCAGCAATGTCTGCAAGAGCAGATAGGGCGGAACGTGCATGCCTACATGGATGATGTAGTGGTGAAGACCAAGCAGAGCGGCACACTCCTCGACGATCTCAAGGAGACCTTCACCAACTTGCAACGCTATCGCATGAAGCTCAATCCTTAGAAGTGCACCTTTGGCGTGCGGGCTAGACAGCTCCTATGTTATATCGTTTCCCAATGAGGGATCAAGGCTAACCCCTCAAAGATAAAAGCCATCGAGGCCCTAGAGCCGCCCACCGAGCTCAGAGATGTGCAGAAGTTTGTCGGCTGCTTGGCCTCGCTCAGCCGGTTTGTCAGCCGGCTCGGAGAGAAGGCAATGCCGCTGTATCAGCTGATGAAGAAGACAAACCATTTTGTTTGGTCCCATCCCGATGATGACACCTTCAACGACCTAAAGCGAGCTCTGTCCACAGCGCCAGTCCTTGCAGCGCCTGCTTTGCGAGAGCCAATGCTGATGTACATTGCAGCTACCCCGCGAGTCGTCAGCATCGTGATCGTGGTGGAGCGCATTGAGGAGGGCAAGGAGCTGCCTGTTCAACACCCGGTGTACTATCTGAGCGAAGTGCTCACCCTCTCCAAGCAGAATTACCCGCACTACCAGAAGGTCACGTACGGCATGTACATGGCAGCCAGGAAGCTGAAGCACTACTTCGAGGAGCATCCCATCACGGTGGTGAGCACCACCCTGCTCTCGGAGATCATTGGATGCAAAGATGCCACTAGCAGGGTGGCTAAATGGGCGATTGAGCTAGCTTCTCACACCATTCAGTACAAGCCTAGGACGACAATCAGGTCCCAGATCCTGACTGATTTCTTTGCTGACTGGGGAGAGAACCAGTACCTGCCACCGGCTCCGGACTCCACATACTGGCGGATGAACTTCGATGGCTCCAAGATGAGCAGGGGCTTGGGAGCCAGCGTCGTCTTCACCTCACCCAAGGGGGACAAGCTGCTTTACGTGTTGCAGATCCACTTCCACACGTCGAACAGCGTTGCCGAATACGAGGCCCTGGTGCACGGGCTCAAGCTGGCCAAGGAGATTGGCATCTGGAGGATCCTCTACTTTGGAGATTCCGACCTTGTGGTGCACCAGGTCTCAGGAGAATGCGATGCTAAGGACGCCAACATGGCCTCCTATCGCTTCTATGTCCAGCAGCTCTGCGGTTTCTTCGAAGGCTGTGAGTTCCATCACATCCCCAGAGCGAACAACGATGAGGCGGATCGGCTGTCGAAGATCGGCTCCACCAAGCAGGAGATTCCAGCCGGAGTGTCGCTGGAGTTAATCTGCAAGCCCTCCATCAAGCCATTGCCGGAATCCTGCTCCATCTACGTACCGAAAGACCCAATTCCGATTCAGACGCCATTGCCGGACTCGGGGGCTGCCGTCTTGAAGCTGGAAGGAGCAGCCGGCCAGACCAGCGCGCCCAGCTCGGCGAAGGACTCGGGGGCTACCGTCTCCAAGCCGGCCCCCACAGCCGGCCAACTGGACGAAGTCGGCACATCGACAGAACCGGGGGCTGCTGACCCTGTGATCGCCAGCGTCTCCCACATCCGGGAGATACCATCCTGGGCGGAGCCATTCTCCAACTACCTCATCACTGGGGACTTGCCGCAAAATGAAACAGAAGCCAGATGACTCCAACGCCATGCGCAGGCGTACACCATCATCAACAGCGAGCTATATAAGCGTAGCGTGTCAGGGTTCTTTTAGAAGTGCATCAAGCCGGAAGAAGGGCTAGAGCTGCTAAAGAAAATACATCAAGGGGACTGCGGGGATCACACATCTTCCAGGGCTCTGGTGGCCAAGGCTTCCCGCCACGGATTCTACTGGCGAACAACCCTACGAGATGCGGATCAGCTAGTGAAGCATTGCAATGGCTATCAATGCTTTTCCAAGCATAGGCACACTCCAGCAGCGGCCCTCAAGACCATTCCACTCACCTGGCCGTTTCTCCCACGTCCTCATCGACAGTGGCAGCAACATCAACCTTTTCTACCGGAGCTCAATGGAGAAGCTAGGCATCCAGATTGCTCAGCTGAAGCCGAGCCGGCTCACCTTCCATGGCATCATGCGAGGGCATTCATGCACCCCTATGGGTAGGGTGCAGCTGGAGGTTCTCTTCGGGAAGAAAGGCAACAGCCACTGCGAGCCAATCTGGTTCGAGGTGGTGGACATCAGCAGTCCCTACCATGCGCTGCTTTGCCGTCCGACCCTAGCCAAGTTCATGGCGGTGCCACACTACGTGTATCTCAAGATGAAGCTCCCAGGTCCCAGATGCGTGATCACGGTCTCGGGATGCTTCATGAATTCGCTGGAGTGCGCCAGGGCCAGCTCGTAGCTGGCAGAGGCATTGGTCATCGCCGAGGAGAAGTGCAAACTCCTCCAACGCATGGCGCTGACCCAGCAGGACGTGCCAGTTCGCCAGTCACCAGTGGAGCAATTCTAGCCGGCCAATGACACCAAGAAGATCCTGTTGGACGAGAGCGACCCAACCAAGTTCGTCATCATTGGCACAGGCCTCTCTGCGAAATAGGAAAGCGAGCTCACCAGCTTCCTCCGTGAGAATCGGGACATCTTCGCATCATCACCAAAAGACATGCTAGGTGTGCCAAGGGAGCTGGCTGAGCACTCACTTCATGTCCGGCCAGATGCCAAGCCGATCAAGCAACCGTTGTGGCGCTTTGCAGAAGAGAAGAGAAAGGCAAACTCCTCCAACGCGTGGCGCTGACCCATCAGGACGTGCCGGTTCGCCAGTCACCGGTGGAGCAATTCTAGCCGGCCAATAACACCAAGAAGATCCTGTTGGACGAGAGCGACCCAACCAAGTTTGTCATCATCGGCACATGCCTCTATTATCCATTTTTTACACCAGTGGTGCTTGATCCTCTCGACATATGCACGTTGTCTTTATTCTATCAATTGCCCAACTGTAATTTGTTTACCCATCATGTGTTATTTTATCTTATGGAGAGACACCACTAGTGAACTGTGGACCCCGGTCCTATTTCCTTTACATTGCTATCACCTGTTTACTTTACTCGCATACTACTATTGCTTTCCACTCGATACGCTCATTCCTTTGTTTACAGCAAACCGGTGAGATTGACAACCTCATCGTAAGTTGGGAACAAAGTATTTGGTTGTGTTGTGTGCAGGTTCCATGTTGCTACTAGTTGAAGACGCGCTAACAAGATATCGTTAACGGCGCCCTTGTTGGAGGAACAAAAAGTGTGCACCTGTTGGCGTTGTGGTAGCGGTGGCAGGGAGCCTTACCGGAAGGTCTCCGGCAACCCTCCCAGCCCCAACACCTGCACTCAGAGTAGACGGAAAGCTTTAGCCCGGGAAGGGCGATCTCGGCAAGGGATGTGGGAATAAACAGAAGAGAGAAATGAGTTACCCATTGCGGGGAGTCTCCGGGGCATCTTCCCGGGTCCTCTTGCTGGTGGGCTCATAGTGCACCGGGGCATCTTCCCGGGTCCTCTTGGTTGAAGGTTCTGAGGAGGGGTCCCTGCTGCATAAAATCAAAGAAGCATTGTGACTTTGCAAGACCCGATAAAGAGAAAGTAAGAATGCAAGCCTAGGAAGCTTACCGAGGTGGGTCAAGGAGGCAGCCCCACTCCAGGTCATCCCAACCTGCAACACTTGGGGATGGGCCACCCACGGGAGCGACACGAGAAGTGCTGGCACCTGCGGACGAGCTCACACCAGGCGCTTACGCCCGGGGGCTGGCCAGGTGCGAGGGCCTCAGGCGCCACCGAGGAAGGTGAACCAAGGCGTCAGATCCTTCTTCCTCCTCAATGGCCTCTTGGTCCACGAGAAGAAGACTGACCAGGCAACTTCTCTATGCCATGGTGAGTTCCTCGTCTGCCCCTCCGGCGGCTACCTCCGGTACCGCAGGAGCTA
This sequence comes from Dactylis glomerata, assembly GCA_007115705.1. NCBI lineage: Eukaryota > Viridiplantae > Streptophyta > Magnoliopsida > Poales > Poaceae > Dactylis > Dactylis glomerata. The sequence goes on along the minus strand of QXEO01000457.1, from coordinate 1,153,426 downwards.
TAACAGGGCCCCACGCGTCGCAGAGGGGCATGGATGTGATGATGGCCGCGCATTCCTCGACGTCCATTCGGATGAGTGCGCAGATCCGCTGAGGCCTCAATAGTTCTGTCTGGTTGCTGCCAGTCAGAAAGTTGGAGACCCTCAAGATCTCGTCCTCAGAGGGGTCTTCCTGGTGCAGCCTCATCGGGTGATTCCGAGAAAGCACCTCCCAATGAGGGTAGGAGCGCTATTGCAGCGACGCGATATCGTGGCGAACAAAAGAGTTCACCACGTGGTGGGTGGCAAGGTGTTTGACACGAAGGTTCTGGATCCTCTCCACTGCGGCCTCCAGATCGGCCATGCTTGCCGGGGAGGTCCAGGCAGCCCGTACACCTTCCGGATTAAAGGATCCTGGCAGGCGGGCCTTGCCGGTCAGTTGACTTTTTTTTCCTCCTGTGCCTGCGGACACGAGAAATGGGCCACCCGGAGTTCGTTTCCTGGCCCGGTATGTTTACCTTTTTTTTCAGAAGCCATTTAATTATTGTTTAAGTTACTGCAAATTACAACTTTAATTCCCAGAGTTGTAGGAACCCAAATTTAGGAAATAAATACTTTTTGGAAAGCTCTAAATTTTATCTAGCCTTTTCAAGTGGTTTAAATCCATTTACAATTATACAATTTCTCTGGTAAAAAAAACAAAACTAGAACTTTGCCACCTTAGAAAATTCATAGCAAATCAAATAAAATTCATAAAAATATGAATCCAACTCTAAGTTCAATAATTAGTAATATGTATCTGTTTCTAAGATTAGATTTAATATCTGAACCATTTAAGTTCAATGTTGTTTACTATATGGCATATAAGCTTTTCCTAACTTAGGAAATAGATAGAATTAATCTTTTATAAATAGAAATTTATAAATCCATTCAAATTAAACCCTAATTGCAAATATTAATTTGTAAGAATAGGCCTTATCCCAAGTTGAACTTGTAGGAGATATTTGAAACTCCAATATTTAATAATAGCTCTTTGTGGGCTTGAAACTTGCCTCAATAATTCAAAGGAAAGCAAAATGATATGACACCGCTTTGGTTGAACCATAATCTAGAATACCTACTTGTAGTACATGACCTAGCTACAAGTCCTAGGATCTTTCTGTTTTCAAACCATTACAATGATAGTCTTCTTGACGAGGGTTAACTCGACAAATGTCCTAGATGAAGGACTTAGGATCAGGGAGATAGGGCGTCGGATAAACTCAAAGGTAAAGTCAGTCAAACAAGGTGCGTATCGAAAGTAAACGTGGGTGTAGAACCTGGCTTGCTTTCAATCTGTCCCTCACCGTCCCCTCTTGGCCCCTATATATAGATGGTTAGGCCTCGAGGATCGGCAGGGATCCGATACAGATTACAATATCGACATACGACATGAACTCGTATTTCGACTAGTACTACAATTGGGCCTAGCTAAACGAGCCTCAGGGGTACTCAACTGATGGGCTCTATTATCTATACCCTTGTCAGTAGCCCCTGAGATTCTACCTGAATTGCAGATTCAGGTTAAATCTCATATTTTCAATTCTTCAACTTGATCAATAATTGACTTCTTCAGATCTTCAAATCTTCGACTTGGTCTTTCGACTTATATTTTATTATAATATCTCGCAAGGGGTTTTGATGAACAAGCCTGACAACTCTGACGGATCAAGAGGCCAGTTAACTGCCGGAACAGATACTTGCCACCTACTTCAAATTCAATCCCCTTGGACTTGAATTCGGGAAACCGGTCAAACCCATTCTTTTGTCGCATTTAGGACTTACAAAAAATGAGTCCTAGTGGTTCTCAGGGTACCCAGTGCGTCCACCAGGATTTTTCTTCGCGTTGTAGACACGGATACATACCAGCAGAGCGCATCCATGTGCGTATACCGGGCCACACAGGATGGATCCTGGGGTCTTACCTTCGTGATATATTTCAACCACGACATTCGAGTTTTGTTGCGATGACGCAACTCGAGAATCGCATGTCGCAGCCTTGTTTGACTGTTTTAATGTACCAAATATTCGGGTTATTCAACCTTGAGTAAAAAACTCGCTCCCGATGGGAGTAAAGATGGTTCCTGAAGCTTCTCTCGCCTTCATCTCTGTAGTATTCATGAAAAGACATCATCGGGTGCGCGCCCAGCGCTCCCGATGGGAGTAGCCCCCGAGGCTATAGTCGAAAAAAAATCGAGTATACGCTCAAATATATTGTGCCCACTTTTAATCATCAAAACGTAGCTTTATTGATAATATCGTCGGGTGCGTGCTCAGCGCTCCCTATGATAGTAGCCCCCGAGGCTATAGTCGAATATTTTCGGGTATAGACTCAAAGAGTGACATATTCTTCCTTTACTCCTCTGTAGTTTTCATATCAGTTCTTTGTCGACTTCCTTGATTATCACCAATACGCATATATGTCAGTTCGTATTTTTCATTGCCATAATCTTATTTCCCTTAACTCGAACTCTCATGACGTCATTAATAGAATTACACTATGTGTAATTTTGATTTTGGCGCTGACCGTTACTCATGGGCAGTGCAGTAATTTCACAATTTCTCTGCCCGTTAGTGGGCTACCGTTTCCGCTCCCTGCGCCACGTCTCAGCCCACGTTCCTTCCTCAGGAAGCTATATAAGGGGGAGAGTGGGGAAGTTACTGTTTACCAGCTTCCTTGCTTCCGCCGCCACCATTGTTGCTAACCTTGCGCCCTTCTGAGCTTCTGCATAGCCCCTGTGCGCAACCCCTAGATGCGCGTCAAGACTCGCGCGCAGAAGAACAAGATGGGCAAGAACGTCACTGCGAACTCCGCGACCAGCTGGGTGCCATCTGAGTTCAAGTAGAAGGATCTAGAGAAAGCCCAAGCCAATGGCCTCATCTCCGCCGATGATCAGGTCACTTTCCCGAGCACTGAGCGCATCCCCAAGCCCCCGAGCGGCTTTCGGGTGATGTTTTTTGATTTTCTCTTGCGCGGTCTTTCTCTCCCTGCCCATGAGTTCCTTCGTGGGCTTCTTTTTGTCTATGGTGTGCAGCTTCACCAGCTCACACCAAACTCAATTCTCCACATTGCATGCTTTATAACTCTTTGCGAGTCCTTTCTGGGGATCGAACCCCATTTTCTCCTCTAGAAGTATATTTTTCGGCTCCGCCCCAGTGTTTCTTTATCAAAAAAGCCTGAACTAGACGGGGCTATTATTTCTGTTCGTGCTGAGTCCCAGTACTTGGAATTTCCATGGCTGCCTCAGTACAGGGCCGGAAAAAGAAATGGTTTTATATAAAAGACCGGAAAGCCTCTCCCTCTGACTTGTTCGGCATTGCCCCTTTTGATGCTGCAAGAAATCTGGAAAAATTGGCCTTGTGGGATTCGCCTTCCACAGAAGCTGAGATGGAGGATGTCAAGCCACTGCTAGCTCATATCCAAGCTTTAAAGAGTGATGATGGTGGGGCTTTATCCGGGACTCAACTCACGGCGTTTTTCCTACAACATCGAGTTCAACCTCTTCAGTATCGTCCTTTGAAGCTTTGGTCATTCTCTGGCTTGGGCGATTCTTCTCGAGTATCTGATGATCTTTTGGAGAAGAAAGATCTCGACAAACAAGTGAGGGCTTTGACTATTCTCACAAAAGAAGATGAAATTCCAGATTTGACCGCTAGTTACTTCGACGCCGAGCACCACTTGCCTGTGGTACGTGCAATGTCTTCTTTTTGTTCCTCTTCTTTTTACCTTATTACTGCTTTTTCTTTATGACTTGCGACTTGTTTTCCTTATAGGATCATCAGTTCCTTGTATCTCGCCCTCCTCTCCTAGAGGGAGGGAATATTCAAAATGTTCCCGTTTCCGCTGCCTCCGAAACCCCCAAGGTTGAGGACAACCAAGATGGAGACGAAGGCGAAGATTCACTGGAAGATACCAGCTCGACGACGTTGCCTCCTCCTGCGCTTTCTAAAGATCGTGGCATTGACAGGAAGAGGAAGCGTGTGGCAGAGGTCCTTTCTTCGAGTACTTTGGCGCACATGACTGTGATCGGGGAGACTTCTGCGCCAGAGGGAGAAGTAGAGCTTTTTGAACTCTTGGACTCGTGAGTGTTCTGCTGCTGTTTTCATATACTCTCTTACTTCCTGTCGATTTGGGTAAAGGACTCTACCTTTTGTTTCCTTTTCAGTGACGAGGAAGATCCATAGAGATTTGCTGCTACCCCTGCCACTGATACTCCTGTTATCGACGAGCCACCTTCACAAGAGGCTGATCCAGTAATTAAATCCCCAAAAGCTCCAAGGGCTCCTGTTAAGAAGGTCGTCGTTACTCGTGGTTCTAGATGTACGAAGAAGTCGACAGACACCGGTGCTTCCCTCGAGGCCCATCAATCCATGAGCTCCTCCGGCGATGTGCGTGTTGATACTGGTATGCTTTGTTTCGTTTCCTGAATGATCTTCATTCTCACGTAGATTTTCTAGACAGATCTTGATGAAGAAGTTTGTCACTTTGGGCACTGAATGTGTCGAGTATTTGAAAGCTACTATGGCTTCCGAGGGTAATCTTTTTTCCTATATTTTGCTTGTCTTCAGAGCCTTTTTTGCTGTTTTATTTGACTTTTCTTTCCCTGTTTGAATTGTAGATGCTTTGGTGACAGCTAATGCTCGCATTTCGTCGCTGGAAGCTGAACTCGAAGCTTCCAGAAAAGCCTTTGATGCCGCCACTGCTGCCAAAGCTAATGCTGAGAAGTCTACTAAATCAGCACTGGCTAAGGCGAAGAAAGCAGAAAAGGCCCTTTCTGACGCGAATAAGGAGCACATCCAGCGGGAATAGGCCGTAATTGACCGGCTGAACAAAATGTCTGCTCTTGCTAGAGGTACATGCTATGCTTTTCTCTTTTTTGTTGGGTTCTTCGTTCTTATACTTGCTGATGTGCTTATTCCTCTGTCTTTGTTTCCTTTATCGCGTAGAACATACTGGGGTGTCTTCATCGTCTTTGCCACCGGACGATGATCCTCTCATGGCCGCCATTAACTTGCTAGAGGCCAACTGGATTTCTATACAAGAGATCTTCGAGTTGGCTAGCCGCGTGCTCACGTGGATCTTTGTTGGGTTGTGGCCCAAGCAGAGAGCGGAGGTGCCGGAGACTGATTTGAAGAAGCTTGCCAAGGCGTTTGATACTCCTGACGACCCTATCCTTCTGATGAAGGGATGCTCCATGAAGCGAGGTGCAGAGGGGGCCATTGCGCTCGCCTACGCGCATGGCGAGAGGTCAACTGGGAGAAGGTGAGCTCTTCCCACGACCGACCTCTTTCAGAGTTGCGGGTTTTCTTCGAGAAGGCAAAGAAGTACGCGCCAGGCATCGTCTCTATAATTTCTCCTTCGGCAGCTTCTACGACCTCTGCTACGCCAGTTTCTTCGACTCCGACCACAAGTGGATCCATGCCTCCTCCCAACACTGGGGCTACCTCTTCCACGCCTACTGCTGCTGCGGATCCTGAGGCTGAGGTGGCGTAGACTTAGCCTCCCCTTGTAATCTTAGTTTATTCTGATGTAGTGAACCTTTAGCCATATTGAGCCTAAGAACTAGTCAGAGGACTTGTGCTTTTGTGTAAATATTCCTTCTTTATGAGATGTCGCATTTCTGAGATGCTCTTTTTCCTTTCTTTTGGCCTCCAGCCTATGCACGCTGATGGATCGTTGGGTTGTGATCAGGTTCCACCTCTTGTCGATGTGTTTGACTTTGGAGTTGCTTCGCCTCCTCGCTCTGCTTATCGATGCGAGGAATATACGTTGAGAATTTCAGATCTTGAGAGCCGTCTGTCTTTGCTAAAGCGCCAGGCGCAGATTGCTTTGGACAAGGCGAGCAAATCTTGTGGCTTTATGAAATAGATATCCGTTCTTGAGGATAAGGTGTCGGGTCTGATGGCAAAAATCGTGCATCTCGAAGATTGCGACTCCTTTCTCATTGGTATTGTCGAGTCTGTCTCCGAGATGTTGTGATGTGAGGTTCCTTGCAGCCTTTATTGTTTCCTCTTATTCCACTGCTGTTGTCTAATATCTTTGTTATCTTAGGCACTTGTCTGGACTTTGCTGCTGAAGCGCGTCGGGTTGCTGAGTGAAATACAGCTCTAGAGAAAGCATCGGAGGGGGTTGATAGTTTGTGGTCTGATCCCCGACGCCGTCATGCTATTGTGCTACTTCAAGATCGTGCCCAGCATATTGGAGAGGCAGTTGATGGTTGTCGCAGATCTCTGACGACCATGCACTCCGTGATGCTCCCTCGTAATCCTCTTCCTAGCACTTTTCTGCAGCTACTTGATGCTTTTAGGTCTAGTCAGCGAATTCATCGTCTGATAGAACTCAATTTAGTGGTTGGTGCCAATTTTGCACTTGGTTGGACACGTAAGTGGCATCCGAGGCTTAATTATAGTTCCATGTCACTAAGTTTGCCTCCAGGGGGAGCTATGTTACGAGTCCATATGGATGCTACTCTTCAGCCAGCAAGGAGGCTCATAGCTAGGTTGCTTCAGCAGGATGCCGCGTTTTTCCGCGAGCATCATTACTTAGATCCTTTAGGCGTGCATGATTCTGACCAGCCACTGCTGTAATTTTTGTATGTTTTTGTGTGTGAAACGCGAGAGTTTTTGTTTTCCAACTCTTTCGTCAGAAATTTTATTCTCAGAGCGTTTTTTTCGTTTTGGTGTGTTTGCCGCAGTTTTTCATGTAAAGACACGTAAACTCGAATAAGATGAACTTTGTCTTTATTTATGCTTGTAATGTAAGATACATAGGGTGACCCAAGAGATCCGGCCAATGACCTGTGTTCTGGATCTAGAGGGCATTGCCCTGGAACAACTCGTGGCTTTGACAGCCTTATTATTTCTACTCTATTCTTTGGAGTACTTTGTCGCCTATGCTGCTGCGGTCTTCTCTTCTTCTTCTATCGGCTTGTCTTGTTCTGATAGCTGTACCCGTGGCTTTTTCACCTCCGGCTCTGCTGGGTGCCTTTTGAGTTGTTGTGCGGCTCCTGTAGTCGAGTTTTTCGTGTCATTTTTAGGTTCTCTGTAGCTTGCCATCATGCCGAAGTTTTGAGCCATCTTGTGGAACTCCTTGTCGCATAGATCTGAGAGTTCGAAGCTTCCTTTAACTGTGATGATTCCTTTGGGTCCTGGCATTTTGAGTACCAGGTACGTGTAGTGAGGTACTGCCATAAATCGTGAAAACGCGGGTCGCCCGAGGATCGCATGATATTGTGATGGCTAGTCCATGATTTCAAAGTTGAGTTTCTCTCTTCTGTAGTTTTGCCGATTTCCAAAGCAAACGTTGAGTGCTATTCGACCAAGTGGATAGTTAGCACTTCCTGGGACTATTCCGTGGAAGGAACAATCAGTTGGTTTCAGGAATTCTAATGAGATGTGCATTGCTTGTAGGGTCTTTGGATATATAAGATTTATTCCGCTTCTTGCATCCATGAATACTCTATAGACGTCATATGTCCCAATTTGGGCTTTGAGTACCAGAGGTGCGTTTCCTGGCTGTGGTACTGTTATGGGGTGATCATCCCTGCTGAATTCTATGGGTTGCTCCAACCAGTGTAGATGTTCCGTTGTTGCTAGAGGCGAAGTTACTGCTAGGTTAACTTGGCGAGTTATGCTTTTATCCTCTTTGTTTGACTTTGGCACTGGCTGTATCATTGCTGTGATGTGCCCCTTAGATGGAACATAACCTCTATCAATGTCGTGTCCCTGGTTCGGCTGGTCTTGACCTTGAGGAACTCCATTGTTTCCTTGTTGACGAGGGGTTAACTCGACAAATGTCCTAGATGAAGGACTTAGGATCGGGGAGATAGGGTGTCGGATGAACTCGAAGGTAAACTCAGTCAAACAAGGTGGCTATGAAAGTAAACGTGGGTGTAAGACCTGGCTTGCTTTTTTAATCTGGCCTACACCGTCCCCTCCTGGCCCCTATATATAGGTGGCCAGGTCTCGAGGATCGGGTAGGGTCCGATACAGACTACAATATCGACATACGGTAAGAACTCATATTTCGACTAGTATTACAATTGGGCCTAGCTTAACGGGCCTCAGGGGTACTCAACTGACGGGTTCTATTATCTATACCCTTGTCAGTAGCCCCTGAGATTCTACCAGAATTATAGATTCGGGTTGAATCTCTAATCTTTAAATCTTTGACTTGATCATTTCTTCGACTTCTTCATATCTTCGAATCTTCGACTTGGTCTTTCGACTTATTTTCATTTATAATACCTCGCAAGGGGTTTTGATGAGCAAGCCTGACAACTCTGATGGATCAAGAGGCCAGTTAACTGCTGGAACAGATACTTGTCACCTACTTCAAATTCAATCCCCTTGGACTTGAATTCGGGAAACCGGTCAAATCCAATCTTTTGCTGCATTTAGGACTTACAAAGAATGAATTCCAGTAGTTCTCAGGGTACCCAGTGCGTCCACCATTATTTTCTTTGCATCGTAGACACGGATATATACCAGCAGAGCACATCCATGTGCGTATACCGGGCCACACAGGACGGATCCTGGGGTCTTACCTTCTTGATAAATCATGGCATTCAAGTTTTAGTCACGATGACGCAACTCGAGGATCATATGTCGCAGCCTTGTTTGACTGTTTCAGAGTATAAAATATTTGAGTTACTTAAATTGATAAAAAAAGGTCGCTCCCGATGGGAGTAATAGAACTTTTTGATTGTTTTTTTTTGCTTCAGTACTCGTGAATAAATATCATCGGGTGCGCGCCCAGCGCTCGCGATGGGAGTAGCCCCCGAGGCTATGGCCGAAATTTTTGGGTATAGGCTCAAGAAAATAGATAAGTATATTTTTGTACTTCTTCGTGCATCAATTGTCGACTTCCTTTTCGTCGAATGTCACAAGCCCCCGAGTCGAAGACGGGGTAAACTTGTGCTTCTTTGATAGATATCTTTTGTACTCTCTACTCCTTTTTTTTCTCTTATTCTTCTCTTTTCTTATGCATCCTTTTCCTGGATACGTTGACCTGTCTGTTATCGTCTGCTCTGGGCAGCATATAAGAGCCTGTAATTATATTTTGGCCCTTGTAAAGGCCCATTATACGTGCTTATAAATAAAGCATGTCTGGCGATAGGTAAAAACCCTAATCCAGTATTTTAGCTTTTTCACCGCACCATCTTCCTCCTCTCAAACTCATCTAAGGTTTCTATTCCCAACTCCTGCCTCCATGGCTGATGCAAGTGGATCTCGCTTGAACCTTGGCGCCCCGGTGGAGAAGTGGGGCCACGGCCGCCCTCGCGGCAGTAAGAACAAGGCTTCAACTGATGCTTTGGTGGCTTCGTCATCCGCTCTGGTGAAGCGGCGCCCCGGCCGTCCGGCTGGGAGCAAAAACAAACCCAAGGTGCCTTTAGCTGCACCTAGTCCAAGTGCTCCTTCCGCTAACGCATCTTCTCCTCCACCCAGACTGATGAGGACATCCCTATTACACCACCATTATCTCCTACTCCTTTTGATGAAGATGTTGATGCAAAGAAGTCCAATGAGATTAGGATTGGACCAATTACAAGAGCACGTGCAAAGCTATTGGAACAACAGGTGAACTCACTCTTAATTGAACCTGATCTTTTATTTAATGAGAATTTTATACTGCCTAAGTCTATGCATCTATGTATGATCATGTTTGTTGATAACACGAGCGTTGCACGAGGAGGAGATGAGTCGCAGCAAGAAGAGCAAGACTTGATGATCAAGTGTGCGAGGGAGGAGAGGGAGGTAGGCGCACCACGAGATCACCAGAACGTCAAGTCGACATGAGAGAGTCCGTGATGATGCACTAGGACAGCCTACGACACGATGTCTACATGTCTAAGGCGCGCCACACTCATGGCCTGCGTGCCAAATTAGGTCAAACACATGTATGGGTCGGTATGTACTCGTTTGAGTCAAACCGAGTCAGTTTGGGCCCAAACCAGGTTGGTTTTGGGCCAGGTCCATGCTGAGGACGCCCCAGCCTCCCTTAAGTAGCCAGGGGCGCCCCCTCAAGTCCCTCAGACCACGTTTAAACAAAAACCCTAGTTTCTAGACAGAACCAAGTGTTCCTCTGAAATTATTCGCACCAATTCGTATCCATCTGGTGTTAGTTCTTCTAAAAGTCTGAGTGTAATCTGCTGTTCCATTGGGAATTAGTATATTGCATCACCGCTTCGTGGTCGGTGGCTATGTGCGCAAGCGTGTGACATTGCGAATATCCAAAGGGTTGAGAGTTGTTGCGCTAGCAGCAGGGATTAGCCGGAGAGTTTATAGCGACACTCGAGTTATCTTCATCACCATCATCGCCATCTACATCGCGCTCGCTGAGAAGATCGGGACACCCCTTATCATCTTGGTATCAGAGCCCAGCGTTTCCTCGGTGAGCATCCACAAATCCATCCCCATAGATTCATTTTTGTTTTTAGTCCTATCCAGAAAAAGCCACACACAAAAATTTTAGAGCTCTTAGTTTTTGCCATAGCCTAGATTGCATCGAAGTATTTGTATTAGTTGCTGATCGTAGTTTCTTTTTACATAGCCTTTTCCGTCTATTATCTTTTCCATCCACCATGTGTTCGTCGTCTGTTCCGATTGTTCTGATCGTTTCCGATCGTGAATCACCAGATCCGATCAGTAAAGTCTCAAAAAAACAAAAGGGAAACCGATCGCTATTGGTCTCGTGTCCAGATTGGATTGATCTAGTTTCCGATTGTTTCTGATTTTTCCAATTGTTTCCGATCGAAACACCATCCAGATCAGATCGCTAGTTACTAGAGGAAACACGATCGCTATTGATCTCCTGTATTGGATCGATCTCCGACCGATCGTTTCCGTCAAAAAGAAGAAAAAAGAAAACAAGAAGACAATACGAGATCAGATCGGTTATCTACCTAGCGTGTAGCGGGATCGATCAATCCAAGCAAAAAAAATATAGCACGCGCTGGACCAGACGAATTGGGATATCTGTCTGGTATCGAGCGTACGTGGTGCACGCTATTCATCAGACATTTTGTGTCTTTTGTCTGCCCGCACGCGTGGACTTCTTACGTGCGTGTCCTGCTGTCTTTTTTTTGCTCGTTTTCTTTCTAAACTGTGTCCACATAGCGCACCTTTCTGCATCTTTTGAAAGCTATAGCCACAGCCTTTCGACAACATTGTGTAGGTATCTTTCCTACGAGACTAGCATATCTTTGCTCGACAGGCTGCTCTGTAGGTTTCTGAGTGCTTTACATCGTGTTGCCGTATAAAAAAGAGGAGCGAGAGAAAGCATATAGTTTTAAAAAAAAGAGAAAAAGAGTTGTATTAAAAAAAAGATACAAAATAGCTGAAAGTTTGTTGCTCCATTACACAGTTTTGCGAGGCCTAGTTCATAATTTGTGCACTCGTAGTTTGAGCACTCTTGTGCCTGGTCATATTGAGCTATTGCTAGGGTCTCTCTTGTGCATTGCAACACGAGCATATACTCCGACAAATACTTTTTGAGCTCACTTTTCAGAGTTGCTTTGCCCTGTTTATCTCCACCGTGTGTGTTTCCGTGGGTCTTTGTCATACGATCAGCACTAGGACTTGTATTTCGGTGTAGTTAGGTATCCATTCCAAGCCCCACCATATACCCTGGTTTGTCGCGTGATAGTTTCTTATACCCTTGGTATTCGCTTCATCACATCCGTGCACGTTTCAGTCTCTACAAGTGGTAAGCATTTATTATTCACTTTGGAATGGTAAGATACCTCTTTCTTTCAGTTTTGAGTGAGTTGTGAGCGTACCCACCACCCGTTTATTGTTTGTGCACTAACCTACTAATCATGTCTGCTAGTGATGTTGATGTGATGCAGAAAAAGCCTGATGATACTCCTGTCATATGGAGGGAGTATGAAGCTCTTCGTGATCATTTGGAAAGAATTATAACATGAACAACTGACGCTATTGATTCTGATATTCAAGCTGTCCAAATGAAAGTAGAAGCCACTGATGCTACTGTTAATAATATGCAAGTGCAAGTCAACGATCTCCAAACTAGCATCCAGGCGTTGACACAATCTGTCAATGCACTGCGTCTTACTGTTGAGCAACGACCCCCACCACATATTGATGTCGATGACGCGAGTGCTCATGGCGACAATGCGGGTTTTGCTGCAGAAGATCGTGGTAATGGCCGAGGCAATGGTCCTCCTGTTCGTGGCCGTGGTTTTGTTCCCCTTGGTGCCCAGCGCGTTCCTTTTCAGCAGGATGATGGATTGGGTAAACCAAAGTTTTTTATTCCCAAATTCGAGGGTGGTACTGATGTGGAAGAGTACCTCACATGGGAGTTGAAGATAGAGAAGTTGTGGCGTCTTCATAGTTATACGGAGTGATCACTCTAAGATTTACACATATATCTGAACCTTGCAACCATAAAACTTGTCTGTTTTACCTCATTTCTACCAGTGTTGCACCAACATTTTACATCATTTGATCCTTTGTCACAGATCAGTGCGCCAAGGCACTTAAATCTACAAGTCAGAGTAATTCAAACCAAAGACCAAGCCACCAGGAATGGAGGAGTACATCTTGAGGAGCAAGAAAAGCAAGCACGGCAGAAAGTGGCTGGTACGGCACAAGAAGACAGGAAAAACGGCAAAAGCAGAAAAGCCGCTGCCGCCACCAACTTCCCACTACTCCTCTACGCCGCAGCAAGAATGCCACAAAAAGTATTTAAAAGGAGAGGTCCAGGTTCACTCCCACCATATATCCATCTCTCACCTCGCATCCACAGCCACTCCATCCATCCACCACTCCACCAAAACCTTCCTCCTCCATAGTCCAACACAAAAAACTTTTCCACCCTTTTCCCTCTTCTCCTCTGTTGTAACAAGACTGGATCCATGGCGTCCACCAAGAACTCCAAGAACTCCCTCAGGAACCTCAAGAACACAGGATGAATATAGCCCCAAGGATCTGAAGGCCCAGCTCTCCCTCAACCTCTGCATCCTCTGCCGCGACAGCAATTCTTCTACTTTCTCTACCACGGCAAGCCTTCGGTGACAAACAGCAAATCTCTCTTCCTTTCCCTCATGCTCTGTGATCTGTTGTGTTGATCTTGCGTTGTAAAGCAGTTTGAAACTTGTCTTTGACCTTTGCTATGGTTTGAGTGACACACTCCATTGTAAACTCTAAGACTACTGTGAAAACTGTGTTGCACTTGCTTGATCTGTAGGTGTAAGACTAGTCTCTGCACCTAGTTCCAAAAACATATCCCTGTCTAAAATTTGCTAGTTTGTTCAATGCTTTCTTGTCTGACAAACAAGAAATCCTTGAACTTGTTATGTTAAAACTTCCCTGCTCAAAACCTCCTGTTACTTTTCTGTTTACAACACCAAAAACCCCACTTTTCTGCTTAGCTTCTGGAAATTAGGAAATAGTCTCATTTGTGTTGATCCCTGTGGAGACGACTAGAAAAACCCCCCTATAATCTCAACAGATCACGGAGGACAAGAAAATCAAGCTTGCTTCTTCAGAGTTTGATGGCTATGCTTTGCGATGGTGGGACAGCGTTGTGCAAACACGTCAAGAAAACAATGAGCTGCCCATTATAACTTGGCGCCATATGAAGGAAGTGATGCGGGCTCGTTTTGTTCCGCATAACTACCTTCGCTCCATTTTTGATAAGTTACAGCAATTGAAGCAAGGTTCGATGTCCGTTAATGAGTACTATATGGAGATGGAGATGCTTTTACAATGAGCTCGCGTTCGTGAGCCTCTTGAGCAGACCTTGCAGCGTTTTCTCCATGGTCTGAAGTATAATATTAAGAGCATTGTTCGGCATCATCGGTATCATGATATGAATGAGCTGCTACATCATGCACGTGAAGCTGAAGCACAGTTTGCCGAAGAAGCTCAGTTTAAGTCTCGTACTACTTCGGGCAGCCGTTTCACACCCCGGCCTGCTGCATCCGCACCAAGTTCCCATTCAGATTTTCATGCTCCTTCGTCGTCGCGATCCAATTCCAATGCAAAGAAATCCGCACCTGCTGCTAGTGGTACGGGTTCAAACATGTCTACAGCACGTAATCGTGATATGGAGTGTCATACTTGTGGTGGAAAGGGTCATTTTAAACAGGATTGCCCCAATAGAAAAGTGATGATTGTCAATGAGGACACCAATGAGTACGAGACAGGTGATGATGCTGATCCAGATGGTTACGATGATGATGACTTTGGTCATGACGGTGTTGATGCCTATCCTTCCAGTGCCAATAACATTGTTTGCTCGCAGCGTGTGCTCAATGTTTCTCCTACATCTGAAAGTCAGCGGTGCAATTTGTTCCAAACTAAAGCACTTGTTGGACCAGACAAAGCTTGCAAACTCATCATCGATGGTGGTAGTTGCCGCAACCTTGCTAGCAAGGAGTTGTGTGCAAAGCTGAAACTGAAATACATCCTGCACCCGCATCCATATTATATCCAGTGGCTCAACGACAATGGAGAGACGAAGGTCAGCCACATGGTGCGAGTTGATTTCGAGATTGGACCATACAAGGACTCCATTGAGTTTGATGTGGTTCCTATGACGGTTTGTCACCTCTTGTTGGGCCGCCCATGGCAGTTTGATCGCAACGTGTTACACAATGGCCGCACCAACACATATCATTTGGAGTTCAAGGGCAGAAAAATTAACTTGCATCCTATGTCTCCACAACATATTGTAAATGAATCTCGTCAGAAAACTGAAGTGAACTTAGAACATGAGAATGAGCGAGTAGCTAGACGAGAGACTATTACCTCGGTGAGTGAGAGCCACCCAACCACATCGAGAGTTCCACACCAAAGTGAGCGAGTGAATTCTCTAGTTCTGCTAGCCACCAAAGAAGATATGAGAGAATTTAGAGAGGATCCTACAGCCATGCCACTTGTGCTTATGTACAAGGGTGAGATTTTGGTTTCTAACGACATGACTCCTCTTCCTTTTGGTGTTTCTAGTGTCTTGCAGGATTTTGGCGATGTGTTTCCGGAGGAGGTCCCCGCTGGTTTGCCCCCTTTGCGCGGCATTGAGCACCAGATTGACTTCATCCCTGGTGCCACCTTGCCAAACCGCGCTCCTTACCGCACCAACCCCGATGAAACTAAGGAGATTCAGAAATAAGTGCAAGCGCTACTCGACAAAGGTTATATTCGTGTGAGCTTAAGCCCTTGTGATGTTCCTGTTATTCTAGTTCCTAAGAAAGATGGTACATGGCGCATGTGTGTAGATTGTAGAGCTATCAATAACATCACTATTCGATATCGTCACCCTATTCTGCGCTTGGATGATATGCTTGATGAGTTGAGTGGTGCTGCTGTTTTCTCTAAGATTGATTTGCGTAGTGGTTACCATCAGATTAGGATGAAGGAGGGGGATGAGTGGAAAACTGCCTTTAAAACAAAATTTGGTTTATATGAGTGGTTAGTCATGCCTTTTGGTTTAACTAATGCACCCAGTACCTTCATGAGATTAATGAACCATGTTTTGCAAAATTTTATTGGCAAGTTTGTGGTTGTGTATTTTGATGATATATTAATCTACAGCCGCAATGAATCTGACCATGGTGATCATATTAGACAAGTTTTGCAAGTGCTGCATGATTCTCAGCTTTATGGTAATCTTGACAAGTGCACATTTTGCAAAGATAAGGTCATATTCCTTGGATATGTTGTTTCTAAAAATGGAGTAGAGGTAGATGCATCTAAAATTGATGCTATTCAAAATTGGCCTACTCCCATGAATGTTAGTCAAGTACAAAGTTTTCATGGTCTTGCTAGTTTTTATCGCCGTTTTGTGAAAGACTTTAGTACTGTTGCTGCGCCTTTAAATGAGTTAACTAAAAAAGGTGTTGAATTTGTATGGGGAGCAGCCCAAGAACATACTTTTGATGAACTGAAACGTTTATTAACTTCTGCACCTTTGCTTGCACTACCAGATTTTAATAAGCAATTTGAGATTGAATGTGATGCTAGTGGCATTGGTATTGGTGGTGTGTTGATGCAAGAGGGTCGGCCTATTGCCTACTTTTCTGAAAAACTTTGTGGTGCGAGGTTGAACTATCCTGTTTATGACAAAGAATTGTATGCGCTTGTTAGAGTTCTTGAGGTTTGGCAACATTATTTGTGGCCAAAAGAATTTATCATACATTCTGATCATGAAGCTTTGAAATATCTGAAAGCTCAATCTAATTTGCATAGGTGTCTTGCTAAGTGGGTTGAGTTTATTGAGTCTTTTCCTTACATAATTAAACATAAAAAGGGTAAAGACAATGTGGTTGCTGATGCTCTATCTAGGAAAAACATGTTGTTGACACAATTAGACATTAAGGTTCCTAGTTTAGAGAGCTTGTGTGATTTATATGCTACTGATCATGATTTTTCAGCGCCATATAGCATGTGTACTAGTGGGAAAGCATGGGATAAATATCACATCCATGATGGGTTTTTGTTTCGTGCTAACAAACTATGTGTTCCAGAATCGTCCGTGCGTTTGCTATTGTTGCAGGAATCACATGCCGGCGGTTTGATGGGTCACTTTGGGCGTGAGAAGACGCTACTCATGCTCGCTGATCACTTTTATTGGCCTAGGATGAGGCGTGATGTGGATAGGTTCGTCAAGCATTGCATTACATGCAACAAGTCGAAGTCCAAGCTGAAGCCTCATGGTTTGTACACTCCATTACCTGCACCTACTACACCATGGGAGGATATTAGCATGGATTTTGTATTAGGTTTGCCTAGAACTAAAAGAGGCCATGATTCTATATTTGTGGTAGTGGACAGATTTTCTAAGATGGCTTATTTTATTGCCTGCCACAAAAGCGACGATGCGTCGCATATTGCTAACCTGTTTTTTAGGGACATTGTACGCTTGCATGGAGTACCCAAGACAATTGTCTCTGATCATGATGTGAAGTTTACGAGCTACTTCTGGAAGACACTCTGGGGAAAGCTAGGCACGAAGTTACTTTTCAGCACTACATGTCATCCCCAAACTGATGGTCAAACGGAGGTGGTAAATCGCACACTTTCAACAGTGCTGCGATGCATGATCAAGAAGAACCTACGTGAGTGGGAAGATTGTTTGCCGCATGTGGAGTTTGCATATAACAGGGCGGTTCACTCTACCATGCAACTATGCCCTTTTGAGGTGGTCTATGGTTTCAAACCCATTACGCCACTTGATTTGTTGCCTCTTCCTATCCAAGAGCGAGTCAATATGGAGGCATCGAAGAGGGCAGATTTTGTGAGGAAGATTCATGTGAAGACTAAAGAGGCTATTGAGAAGAAAGGCAAGTATACTGCAGATCGTGCAAACAAGAAGCGGAAGGAGGTATTGTTTCAGCCCGGTGATATGGTTTGGGTTCACTTTCGCAAGGATAGATTTCCACAGCTACGTAAGTCCAAGTTGTTGCCCCGTGGTGCTGGTCCTTACAAGGTTCTTGCCAAGATCAATGATAATGCCTACAAGATAGATCTTCCTACAGCTGAGTATGGTGTCAGCAATAGTTTCAATGTTGCTGATTTGACACCGTATGAAGGTGACGACCTTGCAGTGTCGAGGTCGATGCCTTTCGAAGGGGGGAGGATGATGAGGACAGCCCTATTACACCACCATTATCTCCTACTCCTTTTGATGAAGATGTTGCTGCGAAGAAGTCCAATGAGATTAGGATTGGACCAATTACAAGAGCACGTGCAAAGCTATTGGAACAATAGGTGAACTCACTCTTAATTGAACCTGATCTTTTATTTAATGAGAACTTTATACTGCCTAAGTCTATGCATCTATGTATGATCAGGTTTGTTGATAACACGAGCGTTGCACGAGGAGGAGATGAGTCACAGCAAGAAGAGCAAGACTTGATGATCAAGTGCGCGAGGGAGGAGAGGGAGGCAGGCGCACCACGAGATCACCAGAACGTCAAGTCGACATGAGAGAGTCCGTGATGACGCACTAGGACAGCCTACGACACGATGTCTACATGTCTAAGGCGCGCCACACTCATGGCCTGCGTGCCAAATTAGGTCAAACCCATGTATGGGTCGGTATGTACTCGTTTGAGTCGAACCGAGTTATTTGGGCCCAAACCAGGTTGGTTTTGGGCCAGGTCCATGCTGAGGACGCCCGAGCCTCCCTTAGGTAGCCAGGGGCGCCCCCTCAAGTCCCTCAGACCACGTTTAAACAAAAACCCTAGTTTCTAGACAGAACCAAGTGTTCCTCTAAAATTATTCACACCAATTCGTATCGATCTGGTGTTAGTTCTTCTGAAAGTCTGAGTGTAATCTGCTGTTCCATTGGGAATTAGTATATTGCATCACCGCTTCTTGGTCGGCGGCTACGTGCGCAAGCGTGTGACGTTGCAAATATCCAAAGGGTTGAGAGCTGTTGCGCTGGCAGCAGGGATTAGCTGGAGAGTTTACAGCGACACTCGAGTTATCTTCATCACCATCATCGCCATCTACATCGCGCTCGCTGAGAAGATCGGGACACCCCTTATCACAGACTCTTCTTGTTCTTCTGCATCGCCGGCCCACAATGCCATGAAATTCAGCGTCTCCCTCTGAATTTTACCAAGTTCATGGATGGGCAAGAACTGCGGGAAGCTGTTCTTTGTGAGCACTCTGGGGGAGGAACTCCCTACATAGTGGAAGTCTGGTACGATGGCGCCGGTGAACAATACTTCAAGGGCGGATGGTCGCAATTTGCAGAGGACCATGACCTCCATCAAGGTTTCTTTATGACTTTCGACTTTCACATCGGGACGTCGAAGTTTGACGTGAGGATCTATGGCTGCTCCCAGTGCCAGAAAGAGTATGAAGCTGAAGTACATTTTCATTAATTTCCATTCTATGTAATCCGCTTCCCTGGTTGTATTTCTTCGTATTATCTGTTAATCAGTAATCATGCCTTTACTACGTGTTTTCTTTAGTAATACACCATGGGAACAAAATCTTGTTCCGAGGTGTGTATATTAACATTTTATCGGGTTCCTTTGAACCATTTATATAACTGCCGAAATATCGGGTTGTGATCAACCTTGTAGTGTGTCGAGGATAATAACCATAGTACTTGATAATAACCTGTTACTCTATTTTTCGTACGACTCGAGGGTCTAAGCCCCCAAGTGGAAAAAATAAAATGTTTACATATATTGTCAAGTTGACCCAAGGAACCCGACCTGTGGCCTCATGTTCTGGGTTTGGAAGGTCAACTCGAAGAAATCTTATGTCGTCTATGCGTAGAATCGTTGTAGTTGCTCTGCATTCCACGGGTTACTCTCGTTTTGCCCCGTTTTCTTGTCTTGTAGTCGATAGGCTCCTCCTGGTATCACTTCTGTCACAATGTAAGGTCCCACCCATGGGGACTCGAGTTTTCTATGCCCATCTTGCTTGAGTCGTAAGACTAGGTCTCCCACTACGAAAGATTGTGGACGAACTCGACTGCTATGGTAATTTCGCAGGTTTTGCTAATATTGAGTGGTCCTGGCTAGTGCTACATCCCTTGCCTCATCGAGCGCATCGACATCGTCCTGAAGTCTCTCTGTAGAAGTTGTCTCATCATATGTCGTGATTCTTGGAGCTTCATGCGTGATCTCTACTGGAAGCACGGCTTCTGCGCCGTGGACCAGAAAGAAAGGTGTTTCTTGAGTAGCAGCGTTGGGCGTAGTTCACAGACTCCAGAGCACGGAGGATAACTCATCTACCCAAGCGTGCTTGGCTTTCTCAAGGGATGCCAACAGTCATTTCTGTATCCCGCTGCATATTAAGCCATTGGCTTTTTCGACTTGCCCGTTTGTCTTTGGATGTGCTACGGATGCAAATTTCAGTTTGATTCCCAATCCTTCGCAATAGTCCTTGAACTCTTTTGACGTGAAATTTGTACCATTATATGTGATGATGCTGTGTGGCACTCCAAAGTGAAAAACTATAGACTTTATGAAGTTTATTGCTGCTTTAGAGTCTTGAGTTGTTACTGGGGCTGCTTCGATCCACTTTGTGAACTTGTCGACTGCCACTAGCATATAGACATGCCCTCCAGGCCAGGATTTGTGCAATTTCCCCACCATGTCGAGACCCCACTGCGCAAAGGGCCAAGATAGTGGTATTGGTTGTAACTCTGCTACTGGCGCATGTGGCCGAGACACGAACCTTTGACATGCTTCACATTTTCGAACTATGTCTTTTGCGTCCTCGATGGCTGTCAACCAATAGAATCCTGCTTGAAAGGCTTTGGCTGCGATAGCTCTGCTACTTGTGTGATGTCCACATACTCCTGCGTGGATATCCTTTAAGATTTCTTGTCCTTCTTGAGGAGTGACGCATCGTTGCAAAATGCCTGATATACTTTTCTTATATAATTTTCCCTGTAACACGACAAAGGCCTTGGATCGTCGTATTATTCTTTTGGCTTCTACCGTGTCTTTGGGTAGTGCTTTGTTTATCATGTATGCCAGATATGGCTGCATCCAAGTTTCTTCTATCGTCATGACTTCTTCTCGTTTTGCTGCACTTGTTTTTCCAGCCCCCGAGCCTGTTCCTTGTCCCTCTGTAGTCAAGGTTTTGTTATTCTTTATTGATGGCTCTATTATTTCTTCCCAGAAAACTACTTGTGGTACGGGCAAGCATTGGGATCCGATGTTTGCTAAATTGTCGGCTTCCTCATTGCTGGCTCTGCTGACATGCGAAACTTCGCATCCATCAAATGTTCCTTCGAGATA
The DNA here is from genome assembly GCA_007115705.1 of Dactylis glomerata. NCBI lineage: Eukaryota > Viridiplantae > Streptophyta > Magnoliopsida > Poales > Poaceae > Dactylis > Dactylis glomerata. The sequence goes on along the minus strand of QXEO01000457.1, from coordinate 1,132,676 downwards.
GTAGTATAAGTTCCTGTATGCTGTCATGTTGTCACTGATGGCGTCGCACTTGTTCATTACTTGATGGACGACAAGGTTCGAATCTCCAAATATTTTAAGTCAAGTAGCTCCACAAGCTTTTGCCATTTTCATTCCGTGGAGCAACGCCTCGTATTCGGCTTCGTTGTTAGAAGCTTGGGGAAAACTCATCCGTAACACATATTTCAATTTGTCGCCTTGCGGTGATATTAGGACTATGCCTGCTCCTGCGCCTTGGATTCTTTTTGAGCCATCGAAATACATCGTCCAAACACTCGACAAATCTGGAGTACCTGCACTTTGTAATTCCAGCCACTCTGCTGTGAAGTCTAGCAGAATTTCCGACTTGATTGCCTTTCGCTTTTCGTACGTGATGTCCAGGGGTGATAATTCGATCCCCCGTAAGGAGACACGTCCTATCGCCGAAGGGTTGTTCAATATGTTGGATAGTGGTGCTTCGTTTACCACTATAATTGGGTGCACTGCAAAGTATTGCCGTAGTTTCTGAGCTATTGTGAAAACACTATATGCGAGCTTTTGGTAGTGTGGGTACCTTTGCTTTGTTGGAGAAAGTACCTCGCTGATGAAATATACTGGCCTCTGAACGCCGTGAGCTTTTCCTTCTTCGCTTCTTTCGACTACCAGTACGGTACTCACCACTTGATGTGTTGTCGCAATGTATAGTAGTAGTGGTTCTTTTTCTTTTGGTGCGACCAACACTGGAGGTGTGGAGAGCACTTTTTTCAATTGTGCGAAGGCTACATCCGCTTCTTCCGTCCATTCGAACTTATCATCTGATTTTTTCATGAGCACATAGAAAGGTAATGCTTTCTCTCCCAATCAAGCCACAAATTGACTCAGCACCGCGATGCGTCCTACGAGCTTCTGTACATCGTGTAGCTTTGTTGGCTTTCCCATCGTTAATATTGCTTGGATCTTTTCTGGGTTTGCCTCTATTCCTCTTGTTGATACTAAGAAACCCAAGAGTTGCCCTACTGATACACCGAAAGAGCATTTTGTCGGGTTGAGCTTGAGCTTGTACCTGTTCAGGTTGTCGAACATTTTCGCCAGGTCGCCGATCAGAGACTCTTCCTTCCTCGTGGTGATGACCACATCGTCGATGTAGACTTGGATGTTGCGCCCTATTTGACTTCCGAGGCAATTTTGCATCATCCGCTGGTAGGTTGCTCCAGTGCTTTTTAGGCCGAAAGGCATGACTTGATAACAAAACACGCTGTATGGTGTGATGAAGGCTGTTTTTTCCTCATCTTCCTTTTTTAATTTGATCTAATTATAACCAGAATATGCGTCTAAGAAGGAAAGCCTTGCGCACCCCGCTGTTGAGTCAATTATTTGGTCAATGCGAGGCAGGGGGAAGGGATCCTTTGGACAATGCTTGTTGAGAGATGTGTAGTCGACACATACTCTTTGTATGTCTGTATTTTTCTTGGGGACTACAACTAGATTAGAAACCCAAGTCAACGTTTTGATTTCTTGGATGAACCCTGCGTTTTCCAGCCTATGTAGCTCTGATGCTATTGCTTTCCTCTTGGGTTCATCAAATCGTCGCAGCGGTTGCTTGACCGGCTTTGTTATAGGATCCATGTTTAGTGCATGCTCGACGAGTTCCCTAGGAACACCTGGCATATCTGAGGGACACCAGGCGAAGATTTCCCAGCACTCACGGAGGAACTCGGTGAGCGTGCTTTCCTATGTGGGATCCAAGTTTACTGCTATGGAGGTGGTCTTGTTTGGGTCCGTCGGATGGACCTATATTTTCTTCGAGTCTTGGGTTGCATCGAAAGCCTGGTCTGGCAGGGATCGCCCGACGTCGGGTAGCACGTTGTGGTCGGTTTCAACTTTTAGCCTTGCGTACTCTGCTGTCATGCCAAAGGTTTGTGCCAACCTGTTAAATTCTTTGTCACAGGTGTTGGACACTTCGAAGCTTCCTTGTACCATGATCGTTCCTTTAGGTCCTGGTATCTTGAGTGTGAGATATGCATAGTGAGGTACTGCCATGAATTTTGCAAATGCTGGGCATCCCAGGATTGCGTGGTATTGTGAGGGCCAGTCCATGACTTCAAACTCCAGCTTTTCACTGCGATAATTGCTGCTATTGCCGAAACAGATGTCGAGTTCTATTTTGCCCAAAGGATAATTTGCGGCTCCTGGTACTATTCCGTGGAAAGAACAATCTGTTGGCTTTAGATTTTCCAATGATATGCACATTGCTCTCAATGTTCTGGTGTATATTAGGTTTACACCGCTTCCTGCATCCATGAATACTCTTCCGACATCATATCCTCCTATCTGAGCTTTGAGCACCATTGGTGAGTGACCTGGTCTGGGTACTTTCCTCGGATGGTCTGCTCTGCTGAACCTGACTGGTTGATCGGACCACTTTAGATACACCGTGGTAGCTGGTGGTGATGTTATTGCCAGGTTGACCTGTCTTGATATGCTCTTCCTTTCTTTCTTCGACTTTGGTACTGGTTGGATTATTGCTGATATATACACTTTTGACTCCAGCTGTTTTGCGAGTCACTGGATTTGATATCCTTGATTTATGCTTTTTCCTCCCTGCCGTGCCCCTTGGCTTGAGTCCATGGCGTTTTGCAACCTTGGCTTCTCTTTCCCCCTGCTGTCTCTCATAGGAAATTCGATATTTTCATAGCCTTCTTCATTCCTTTCATCATATCCTGCGGCTATCTGATTTCTCCTTCCGTGGTTGTCGCCATTGCGGTATCTTCGCCTTTGCCTGCTCGTTTTGTCGACTTCCGGTGAACGCCCCCTTTTGTTATTGTACGCATCTTCTCCATCGCTGAATCTATTGGCTATTTCCATTAGCTCAGATACTGTTTTTGGCCTTGCTCTTCCTATCTCTTCCACTAGGTCTGTACGACGAAGGCCGCTCGAAAAAGCATCTATCGCTCTTTTGTCGGAGACGTCTTCTGTTGAGTTTTTGATTACACTCCAGCGTTGTATATAAGAACGTAGTGTTTCCCCTTTCTGCTGTACGCATGACTTGACTTCTTCTAGCGATGCTGGGCGCTTATATGTTGAGCGAAAGTTTCTTGCGAATTGACTCTCTAATTCTCCCCAACTTCCAATGGAATCATTGGGTAGGGTATTTAACTAGGACCGTGCTGCGACGGTGAGGTGTAACTGCAAGCTTTGCACGGCTGTTGCTCTTGTTCCTCCTCGTATCTATACTACTTGTAGGTAATCTGATAACCATAGAGTTGGCTCTTGCGACCCATCATACTTCTCTTGGTCATGCGGCAACTTAAAGCCTTTGGGTACCCGCGTTTTGCGAACCTTTCGGGTAAAGCATAGCACGCCCATCTCTTTTTCGTCGTCTTCATAGTTTTCTTCTCTCCACGCATAACGTGAATTGTTTACCCTTGTTTGTGCTATTATGTTCCTTGCATCCTCCTTCCTCTTTTGGCTTATCTCGTCTTCTGAGGACTCGCTAGTTTCGTTCCGCGAAGGTTTGCGCTTGACCTCTTCTTTTTTTCTTTTTGCTGTGGTGAGTCAACTTTTTCTCCGAAATACTGCCTTTTAGCTTTTCTTCGACTAGCCCGAGGCTCCGTATCGCAGCTTGATGCATTTGTTCCCGTGGGTCACCAGGTTTTGGTTGCGTGGTTAGTAGATATGCCTATGCTGCTATCAATGCTGCCTCTGGTGTTTCTTGTACGAATTCTTCCTCCTCCGCTGGCTGGTTTGCGCTTGGGCTCCTCATATAGCTTTCTTCTACTACACATGCTGTTGTCCTTCTTTTATGATTCAGGTCTTTGTGCCTCTCCATGCTGCTGCTTTCTGATGCATCACTGTACTCATCCCAGTGTTCTTCGCTTGATATACTATCATCACCTCGGCTTCTCATAAACATTCCTCTTTCCTCCCTTGCTTTTTTCCTGCACTGGTGTAGCGCGTAATGGTACCCCATTAAAACTTCCCTTCTTGAATCTGTGGGGACATCAGTCCCATGGTTAACAGCTGTCATGATCATTCTCCACTCTCCAGCCGAAACATGCACTTTCTCCTTCTCTTTCTTGCCATTGCTCCATAATTTGTCGACTTGCATGTCGACCTCCTTGTTGCCAGTGTGATTGTTTTCTTCTTCTGCTGCTTCTGTGATGATAACGCATAACTGGTGTACGCTCTTGGAGATGCCGCTGCTTCTGCTGGCTATATCCCTTGACTTGTTTTCTGCTTCTTCCAGCATGGTCTCTTGCCCGATTTCGTCGGGTTCTTCTAATTTTCCCTACAATTTTTGTGTTGCTGCTAAGCTGACTGGCGAGTTTGCCTCGCTAGAAGAGCCTAGAAATGATCCAAATGCTGTCATCCTCTCTGCTTTCCCCACCAACGGAACTAATTTCATCGAATCTGAAAGGCGAGTTGTACCAGAAGGTCCAATGTAGAAGTTTAGACTTCCGAACGTCAATTCCACTTCTTGATTTTTGTCGACTTCTGGACTGCTATTGGCTAAAAGCAAAAAGCCGTCGAATTCATGATTCCAACGCCCCGAGTCCCCATGGTCGGCGCCAATTGATGAGGGGTTAACTCGACACATGTCTTAGATGAAGGACTTAGGATCGGGGAGATAGGGCGTCGGATGAACTCGAAGGTAAACTCAGTCAAACAAGGTGGCTATAAAGTAAACGTGGGTGTAAGACCTGGCTTGCTTTTTTAATCTGGCCTACACCGTCCCCTCCTGGCCCCTATATATAGGTGGCCAGGTCTCGAGGATCGGGTAGGGTCCGATACAGATTACAATATCGACATATGGTAAGAACTCGTATTTCGACTAGTATTACAATTGGGCCTAGCTTAACGGGCCTCAGGGGTACTCAACTGACGGGTTCTATTATTTATACCCTTGTCACTTGTTGACTTGCAGGCGCGTTATTTGTGTTCCCTTCGTATCCTTGCCTCTTTGCTTCGGCTTGCTTGTTCAGTGCTGCCTCCTGGAGTTTCAAGAACGTCGTGCAATCTTTCATCGCATGTTTGGATACTCGTTTTCCATCAACGAACGCGGAGTGTATGTGGCATGGTCCGTTTAGCATATTCTCTGGTGATGGGTTGTACTCTCTGGGTTCTTTTGTCTGAAATTTTTTGCTGCTCCCGTAGTCTTCTTTTCCGTAGCTACGGTATCCCGAGCTTCTACGGTCGTTCCCTTGGTAACTATTGTCTTTGTACCCTACAACTACTTGGCTGTGGGAGCCGTAGTTATCGTAATTGCGGGATCTCCTCCTTTGGCCTCCATATCTGTTTCCTCTATCATCCTCTGGTGATCGTGTCCGTTTGTTGATGCACGCATCTTCTCCATCTGCAAACCTGTTTGCTATATCCATTAAATCTGATACTGTTTTCGGCTTGATTCTGCCCATCTCTTCGACTAGGTCTCCTCGCTGCAACTCGAGTGTGAATGCATCTATTGCTCTTTCGTCTGAGACTTCGACTGCTGAATTTTTGATAATGCTCCACCTTTGGATATATGCCCTTAATGTCTCATTGCGTTGCTGTATGCAGGCTTTGACTTCTTCTATGGACGCTGGCCGCTTATATGTCAACTTGAAGTTGCTCGTAATTTGCTTTGTGAGCTCCTCCCAGCTTCCAATTGTTTCTTTTTCTAATTTGCTCAACCATGACCTTGCTGCGCCGGTGAGGTGTAATTGCAAACTTTGCATTGCTATTTCCTTGGTTCCTCCCAATATTTTTACTACTTGTAGATAATCCGAGAGCCATGACTGTGGCTCCTGAGATCCATCATATTTTTGCTGATCATGGGGTAGTTTGAAACCTTTGGGTACTGGCGTGGTGCGAACCCTATGAGTAAAACATGACGCCCCCATCTCCTTTTCATTGTCTTCGTAGTCATATGCTTTCTTGGGAGTCCTAGATCTTCGGGTTCCTCCATGCTTCGGACTTTTATGTTGTCTTGGTGATGGTGTTCTAGATCATCGACTACCGCTTCTGTGCCGGGGACTGTTGTGACGGCGTGGTGATCTTGGTTTATGGGTTCCTTTGTTGCGGTATGCCTCCTCCTCTTTTGCTGATAATTTGTTGCCTACCATCTTCAATCCTTGTAGTGCTGCCCGTTGCATATGTTCCCTTGGGTCTCCTGGATTTGGTCGTGTTGTGTGCAGGTATGCTTGAGCTGCCACCAGTGCTGCTTCGGGTGTCTTTGGTATAATGTTCCCTTGCTCGTCGACCGATAGGAAGGATGAGTCGAGGTTTTTGGTGAGGCTTTGCCTTTCTAAGTACTCGAGGTTTTCGAACCTTGATCCATGCCGACGATGCCTTCTGCTGTTCGTGTATGACGCGTCGCTACGTGCTTTGTGATAAGCTTCACTTGCTGCAATGGCCGAGTCTCTTCTCTTCTGTATTTCGATCTTTTCTTTTGCTAGTTGCTTCGACTGCTATCTTAAGGCGTAATGATACCCCAAGAGCATATTCTTGCTGGCATTTATTGGTATTAGCGTGTCGTGCTCCACGGCTGTTTTGATTATTCTCCACTCATCGACTGATAGTCGAACTTTCTCCCTAGTTGCAAGGGAATCTACAGTTTCCCCTTCTGCTAGGTAATTTTCCCCTCTGTTTACGTTTGCTGGGTTGAGCACTGGATTGTTGTTTTCGTCGAGCTCTTCTGAGTTATCTCCTATGATGGCGAGTACTTGGTACTGATTGTCGAGCTTACTATTGAAGCTTGAGAAGATTGAACTGTCATCTTCATGAAGCTCTAATCATGTCTTCTAGGTGTCTGTTGATTTGTCTGAAGTATCATCATGGCAGATCATCAGGTCTTCAAGCTGAACTTCTAAGTCGAAATTCTCCATGGTTTCGTCGCCTTCTGCGATTTTTCCTTCGTCTGTTTCTGCAAAGCTGACCGGCGAGTTTACCTCGCTGGAGGAGCCTTCTGATGATTCCGACATTGCTACTGTCTTGGACTCACTTGCTGATGGACCCTATTTCGCCATATTTGAAAGGTGAATCAAATCTAAAGATCCAACGCGAAAGTTTAGACTTTCGATCGTCAGGTTCATATCTTGATCTATGCTCTTGAATACTTGCATGAAATTTGACTGGTGAGGTTGAAAATTGACAGTTCCGAAGGGTATCTGGATTTCATTGACTTCCGGATTGCTGTTGGCTAAAGGCAAAAAAGCCATCGAATTCATGATTCCAACGCCCAGAGTCCCCATGGTCGGCGCTAATTGATGAGGGTTAACTTGACAAATGTCCAATATGAAGGACTTAGGATCGGGGGAGTAGGGCGTTGGATGAACTCGAAGGTAAAATCAGTCGAACAAGGTGTGTATCAAAAGTAAACGTAGGTGTCAACTTGGCTTGCTTTCAATCTGTCCCTCACCATCCTCTCCTGGCCCCTATATATAGGTGGCCAGGTCTCAAGGATCAGGAGGGGTCCGACACAGATTACAATATCGACATCCGACATGAACTCATATTTCGACTAGTATTACATTTGGGCTTTATATAGGCGGAGGGGCGATGTCTGAGGGCACCAGGGGGGCCCACGCCAGGTGGTGGCGCAGACAGGGGTGGACCCGTGCCACCAGGTGGTGTGGCCACCTCTTGGCCCTCCTCCATCTCTGCTTTGGACTCCGTCTTGTGTCAGGGAAAATAGGAACTTCGGGCTTTGTTTCGTCCAATTCTGAGAATATTTCTTGTGTAACTTTTCTGAAACACAAAATAGCAGAAAACAGGAACTAGCACTGTGGCATCTTGTTAATAGGTTTGTTCCGGAAAATGCATAAAAACGCCACGAAGTGTAAACAAAACATAAAGCAATTGGTGTAAAACTAGCATAGAGCATCAAAAATTATAGATTCTTTTGCGATGTATCACCCCACTGCCGACGCGCTGGGCGTAGCGGCCCTCCTTCAGGTAGCGCCCGATGCGGCCAATAGGCAACTGCAGCCCGGCCTTGACGGACCTTATCACTGGCTTCTTTCTGGGGCCGCCCAAGACGGCGGCCCTCCTAAACTTTGCGCCAACGGTGCTGCCTGTGACTGAGACGTCCATTCTGAGAAAAGGTGGAAGATGAATGTTGCCGAATTAAAGGATTGCTTTTGACTGTTGATTCATAATACTTGCACCCCTCCCCACCTTCGCATTGAGGTAGGTGACTTCATGGTGGCTGACGTTGGGAGACTTCATGTGACTGGAATGTTGACCCCATATACAGGGGACCCAAATGTCAATGACTCAAATTCAGCTGACTTTGTAGTCCACAAAGTTAGCCAATCCGTGGGAACAAATCAGGATCTCCGGGACGACAACATTAGAATTAGAACTGGGGTGTGTCTAGCGCTCAGTTTAGTTAGAATTGGCTTAGAGCTCAGTAGACTGACGCCATCACATCTCAGTTGTAAGCTCACTTGCAACTGAAAAAATTAGTTGCAACCCAATTTGCAACTAAAAAGTACTTAGTTGCAACTCAACTTGCAACTCAGTTGCACGAATCGCGATGAATCTGGTGGTATAGGACTCTATTGAGACCTAAGCTAATTCTTAGTCCACTGAGAATTGGCTATTCCGTAAATTGAAACCACTCAAAAGAAGAAAATTATGTACTAGCTAGTCCTAGCTTCTCACAAATACTACCATAACCAAAGATTGGTATATTTTCTGGGAAATAGGCATGCACATCACTTACAATTTTATAATAATTTATTCAGTTCAATTCTTGTTAGGAGTTTCACAAATCAACACACTTTGTGCTCTCTTCCTGCATACACAGTTTCTGGGGTAAGACAGCTCCAGGCCACATGCAAGGTATTTTCCTCCAAAAAGTTTAAAGTGTATTGATGTACCCACAGTTCAATGTTGCACTGAAACATCCAAATGTCCAATGAAATGCAATATATGCGAGCACACTAAGAAAATTGATGAAACCACGGGTATGGCCACACGCTTCAAGGTCCCACACCTTAAGAAAATTGTAGTGGTGTCGTTCTGCACATTACCCTTGGTAGCCACCTCACAAAAACCGCGTGTGTGTTCGGACCCTCACACACACTAATAAAAACCCATTTTTTACTTGTAAACCCACAATACCATAGTTGCATATGTTGTTGGAGATGGGGTTATACAGAACCCTACCAAATATGGGGCAAGATTCAAAAGTTTTCTTTTTCAAAAGGTAAACCCTAGCTCATTCCCCTTGAAATCCAAGCAAACTAGTTCGAGGTAGCTCACTTTTGTGAAGGATTTTTCATGAAAATGACCGTAGACCATGTTTCTTATTTTTGCTCGTAACTAGGTCACATAAGCCGACGATGTGCGCATGTTTTGCATTTTTCTATTTTTTCTTGAATTAGTTATGCTCGTTTGAATGTCGGTCAAACCTCAGAAAACCCCGTTGACCGTCTTAAACCCCTTCTGGGCATCACCTAATCCTAACGCCCTATTATGACCATTGGATCAAACACTATCGCCCAATGGCAGCCCTCAGATCGTCTCTTCGCGAGAGGCTAGAACGCGATCCGCGAGAGGCTAATTCTGCGACGTGATTGGCTAGACAAGTTTTAAGCTAGCAAGAGGGGTTGAAGTTTGGTGATGGAAAGAACAGCAATGCTTGCCAGACACAAGGAACCACTGGGCCCGCCTCACCATCCACTAGAACATCTGTCTCTGATACGTACGATCACACTGTCCTCTAGTGAGGGATCACTTCTCACTATAGACTTTTATGAAGTCTTGGTTGAACCGAGCAGTGTGAAAGTGGCCAAAAAAGTCAGCCGAGCTTGCTCGCGAGGCTAAGAATATTACTCTGCGCCGCTTCCACCCTTTCACGGAGCTGTTGCATAATTATTTTTGTTGAGATGACATGAGCTCTTGCATAGTACTACTTGCATAGGAGAGAGATAGACGTTGACTCTAGAAACCTCCTTTGCTGACCTTGTTTTGGGGTGCCTCTCTGCATAGTGAATCTAAGAAAGCTCAGCCGTTCGATCAAGTAGATCGGGAACAGAGGCTAGCTAGACTTCGGTTCAACTCAAATTCAGCCAAAATTTCATGCATGGCCGTTACAAAGGGCTCAATTTTTATGTTTCACATTATGCATTCTGCATATATAGAACCCTTCTAGGGCACATTGGAGCATTTTCTCCCTGCATAAAACACAAGAATACTACTAGCGGTAACTAGTAAGTGCTAATGTGCCCAAACTTGCCAAACATGTGCATCTTGTCATGGCAAACAACATTTACAATAAGAGTTTCAAGCTTTCTTTTGACACAAATGACATGTTTTCCATTTTTATTAGTTTTAAGATATCGCAAAATGTGTTTTCTTTTTGTGAAGCGGCTACCACATGAATAAGGTGCAAGACGCATGCCACCACTGTAATTTTCATGGTAAGTGTAGGCCTTTAATATGTAGGATGGTTAATTATAGGGGATGGCCATTTTCTCTAGTGCTAGCTATATATGAAATTATTTGTTAGTTTGTACAAATTTTACTCAAGCTTGAACTCTATGTACAATAAAAGTTGGTCATAAAATGAGGAAAAATATACTCTCTGATGGTTCCCTACAATTTTTGAACCCATGTATGGATGGTGGCCATGCCTGCAAGTAAATTTGAACCGAATGTTTGAATTGAAAAGAAGGGTTAATTAAAAACTAAAATTCTCACACATCGAGTTACCTTATGTTAAATACTTCTAGTGACAACCCTGATCTTTTATTTTAGCAGTAATTAAGATGAGCCTCTCTTTGTGGACCCCACATCAAATCTAGGTAGATTCAACGATGTGCGCCGACTGTGCCAGGTGGACGGTGCACTCAAGTATGACATGGTTTCCAAGGTTCCACACCTGTAGGTATTTTCCTCCAAGAAGTTTAAAGTGCATTTGATGTACCCGCAATTCAAGTTTGAACTAAAACATCTGAATGTCCAAATAAATGCAATATACGTGAGCACGGCGAGAAAATTGATGAAACCATGGGTATGGCCATACTCTTCAAGGTCCCACACCATAAGGAAATTGTAGTGGTGTCTTTCTGCACCCTGCCCTTGGTAGCCACCTCACAAAAACTATGTGTGTGTGTTCAAACCCTCACGCACACTGATAAAAACCCATTTTTCCTGCCAACCCACAATACCATAGTTGCAAAAGTTGTTGGAGATGGGGTTATACAGAACCCTTCCAAATATGGGACAAGATTCAAAAGTTTTCTTTTTCAAAAGGCAAAACCCTAGCTCATTCCCCTTGAAATCCAAGCAAACTAGTTCGAGGTAGCTCACTTTTGTGAAGGATTTTTCATGAAAATGCCCGTAGACCATGTATCTTATTTATGCTCGTAACTAGGTCACATAAGCCGACGATGTGAGCATGTTTTGTATTTATCTATTTTTTCTTGAATTAGTTATGCTCATTTGAATGTGGTCAAACCTTAGAAAACCCCATTGACCATCTTAATCCCCCGCTGGGCATCACCTAACCCTAACGCCCAATTATGACCGTTGGATCAAACACTATCGCCCAATTTCAGCAGTTGGATCATCTCTTCGTGAGAGGCTAGTACGCGATCCATGAGAGGCTAGTTCTACGACGTGATTGGCTAGACAAGTTTTAAGCTACCAAGGGGGTTGAAGTTTGGTGATGGAAAGAACAACAAGGCTTGCCGGACACAAGGCACCACCGGGCCCACCTCACCATCCACTAGAACATGTGTCTCTTATACGTACTATCACACTATCCTCTGGCGAGGGATCACTTCTCACTGTAGGATTTTATGAAGCCTTGGTTGAACCGAGCAGTGTGAAAGTGGCCAAAAAAGTCAGCTGAGCTTGCTCGCGGGGCCAAGAATATTACTCTACACCGCTTCCACCCTTTCACGGAGCTGTTGCATAATTATTTTTATTGAGATGAGATGAGTTGTTGCATAGTACTAATTGCATAGGAGAGAGAGAGAGATACCTCAACTCTAGAAACTTCCTTTGCTGACCTCATTTTGGGGCGCCTCTCTTCATAGCGAATCCAAGAAAGCTCAGTCGTTCGATCAAGTTGATCGGGAACAGAGGCCAGCAGACTTCGGTTCAACTCAAATTCAGCCAAAATTTCCTGCATGGCCGTTACAAAGGGCTCAATTTTTATGATTCACATTATGCATTATGCATATATAGAACCCTTCTAGGGCACATTAGAGCATTTTCTCCCTGCATAAAACACAAGCATACTACTTATAGTAACTAGTAAGTGATAATGTGCCCAAACTTGGCAAACATGTGCATCTTGTCATGGCTAACAACATTTACAATAAGAGTTTTAAGCTTTGTTTTGACACAAATGACATGTTTTCCATTTTTATTAGTTTCAAGATATCGCAAAATGTGTGTTCTTTTTATGAAGCGGCTACCACATGAATAAGGTGCAAGATGCATGTCACCACCACAATTTTCACGGTAAGTGTAGGCCTTTAATTTGTAGGATGGTTAATTACAGGGGATGACCATTTTCTCGAGTGCTAGCTATATATGAAATTATTTGTTAGTTTGTACCAATTTTACTCAAGTTTGAACTCTATGTACTATAAAAGTTGGTCATAGAATGAGGGAAAATATACTCTATGATGGTTCCCTACAATTTTTTAACCCATGTATGGATGGTGGCCATGCTTGCAAGTTAATTTGAACCGAATGTTTGAATTGAAAAGAAGGGTTAATTAAAAACCAAAAATCTCACGCATCGAGTTACCTTATGTTACATACTTCCAGTGACAACCCTGATCTTTTATCGCGTAGCGAGAAAGCATAGCAGATAACTTGCAGGGAGGATGACCTTGGAGGCTGACAGGAAGAACAGAGACATGTATGTTTAAGTGAGCTGATTGAATGGAGGGTCGGGTATGGAATAGAAGCCTGATAAAAATGGAGAGATGGGAGCCTTTTCCATTTGTTTTCCTTATAATTCCTGTCCCGTTCTTGGAGATAAAGTCATCAAAACTAGTTATTTGTGTTCCAGTTGTTCTTGTTCTTGTCTTAGGGACACATAGCAGTAATTAAGACAACCCTCTCTTTGTGGACCCCACTTCAAATATAGGTAGATTCAACGGTGTGTGTCGACTGTGCTAGGTGGATGGTGCACTCAAGTATGACATGGTTTCCAAGGTTCCACACATGTAGGTATTTTCCTCCAATAAAGTTTAAAGTGCATTTGATGTACCCATGGTTCAAATTTGGACTGAAACATCCGAATGTCCAAAGAAATGCAATATATGCATGCACACCGAGAAAATTGATGAAACCACGGGTATGGCCACACCCTTCAAGGTCCCACACCTTAAGAAAATTGTAGTGGTGTCATTCTGCACCCTTCCATTGGTAGCCACCTCACAAAAACCGCGTGTGTGTTCGGACCCTCACGCACACTAACAAAATGGAAAAATCCATTGTTTTCTTGGCAAGTTATATAGAACCCTGCAAAATATGGGGCAAGATTCAAAAGTTTTCCTTTTCAAAAGGCAAAACCACCCTAGCTTATTTCCCTTGAAATCCAAGCAAACTAGTTCGAGGTAGGTCACTTTTGTGAAGGATTTTTCATGAAAATGCCCATAGACCATATATCTTATTTTTGCTCGTAACTAGGTCACATAAGCCGACGATGTGCACATGTTTTATATTTTTCTAATTTTTCTTGAATTAGTTATGCTCATTTAAATGTCGATACCAATAGTTCATTTACTTAGTCATTTTCTAGAGTTGTAATAAGTTTGTGGCTTTGTGCCTTATTGAGTTGTAAAAGACTATGTTATTTGTGGATCAAGCGTTGTAATAAAGACCTTTGTATTCTTGGTATTTCATCTTGTAACTGTGTGTGCTAGCAGTCGATCCGAGACTAGCACAAATGAAACACAGGTATGCTACATCCACCATCCAACTCTTGTATCACTTCTATCATATTTCCATGATCCACCTATAACCTTAAGACCCCTTTCCTTATTTATATCCAATTCCTTATCCTTATTGACTTTGGTTGACCAATAGCATGTGTGTTTTCTTGTGATGCATATGATGGTATGAGTGGCCTTCACCTTGATAAATCTTTTGGTAATTCCATTAAATCAAGTCCTTGACAAATAATCAAATGTCCTTTGACAACCTTACAAAAATCCTATATGTGGTTTTCCCTCCAAATGCCCCAAACCCCTATTTTCTTCTCTATCCTTCCTACAAGACTATTTCTAGTTTTATTAAATGTTTTCAAATTATTTTCTTGAATAAAAATGGGAAATTTGATATATGTGTTATATCACTTAATTTCTAATCAAAAATAAATTTCCACAAATTAGTTCTTTATTTTCTTTTCCTTATTTACAAATTGCATGGTAATGGCAACTAAGCCATTTCTTGCACTTTTTTTCCCAATTAATTTTGAGAAAAGTATACTAAGCATGTATATGCTAGTAAACCTATATTAGATCAAAAGTTCATCTTATCTTTTTCAAAAACTTCAAGTGATAGGTTATAGGATTTTCCTTCAAAATTGGGGCCAACTTGCATGTTATGTCCAAAACTAATTAACTTAACATCCTTAGTAAAATGGCATGTTCTACTCCGGAAACAGACTCCTCTGATCTATCTACTCCTTCGAATCTTGCATTGGTAACATAGAGATGAGATTAATTCAAACTATGATCCATGTGATCATCAGTCCCCATTTCCACCTCTATCAATCTGAAATTCTTTTCAAATATTTTGCAAACTCTCCAATCTGAACCAAGTGGATCAGCACCATGTCCTGTACATCATGAGTGGTCGTTTGTCCATCCCACTTGTCCCTTTTCATTTGGCAAAGGAGTGAGCCAGCCATGTCAAGTCCATGGCAAACTTTTGCCAAATCTCTCCAAGCCACCTCGCCACTAGCATACCCCATGTATTCTTAGGCCTCTATTATCACAAGCAAGTTCTTATCATTGTAAGCATACCTGTATCATTGAGAACGCCAATGGGGTACCTCCTGCCCGATGATATGGAAACTCTCCCACATCAAAATTACAAGACAAACAAACAATGGACACCTCAACATCTCTTTTATTTACCATTGGGTATAGCTTTTTATTTTGAGATACGTCGTCGAATGTCCACTATGGTTATGCTATAAATTTCCACCATGAATGATGCATGGTTTAGATTAGCGGCCCAGGCATTTATCTAACACATATACAAACTCCATGAACTTAAAAAGTTTCCAACTCCTTTCACACATATAAGCATCCATAAACAAAAGATCAAGATATCAACAAAATAAGAATAAGTGCAATGTTGAAAGCGGGCCCCATGACAGCATGGCTGAGCTAACTCCCAACTTACAACTTGCAAGCATATAATCGACATAAGAGAGCCACAATGGTCAAGTTAATTAAGTGCAAGAAAGTAAATGTGCCATCAAGTTCATGAGAGCTTTACTAACTAATTTTCACATAACAAAAAAATTAATTTCGAAGTTAGATAAAAGCAAGATGAATATACTTGGAATAGCAAATTGCCAATAGGTAGATATGGTGGACACATTGGAAAACTTTGGTTTTTGGGAGTTGGATGCACGAGAAGTATTCCCTCTTAGTACAGGTGAAGGCTAGCAAAATACTGGGAGCGACCAACTAAGAGAGCAACAACGGCCATAATCATGCATAGCAACAAAACATTATTAACCAAAGCATCAAGTGGTATCACAAGTCAAAAACCAAATGATCATAGAGGCTTGAGGCAACTGGTTTAAAGTCAAACATGGTGTAAGCATGCGCCAAGTCAACCCAAATAAAGCATCAAAGGAGAATACCACAAAAATATGCTTCTATAAGATAAAAACAACACATGATTCTTTCAAAGGCACATTAAGCACTCTCAGTCTTTTGAGACAAGTCATGCTACAACAATAACTACTAAGCATATAATCAAAATAATACCAAGCATGACATGATAAAGTCTAACCAACAGTCTAAACAAGGTCCCCTTTTGCATCACTATAAGCATAAAACGGTTTACCCATTTCCAACACCAATCAATCTTTTTGAAACACACCTAGCTACAAAGAACTAAAAAGTTCTGAGCAAAAACGAAGGCAAAAAATAAAAGCTAAACGCAGTAGTAGAAAAAGAGAACACTCGTTGAACGATAAGAGTGAAAACTAGAGTGTTCTAGGCAATGAAAACGGAGTGTGTCTTCTCCAAATGAAACATGTTGGGGTCCAACCATTTATTGCAGCAAACAAAACAAAAATAAAACTGAAAGCAAAAATAAAGACGCTCCAAGAAAAACACATAGCATATGAAGCAATAAAAATATAGTGTCTTGAAAGATGACCTGATATTCTTGTTGATGAAGAAGGGGTGCCATGGGGCATCCCCAAGCTTTGATGCTTGTACTTCTTGGATATTTCTTGGGGTGACATGGGCATCCCCAAGCTTGAGCTTTTTGTCCATACTTCACCTCATCTCATCATTCTCCTTTCCCTACACTTGAAAACTTCCTTCATATAAAACTTCACACAATTCTTATTAGCAACATTAGTTTATGCAAGATAGTAAATCCACTCTTGGTTCAGTTTCAACTCAAGTATAACATATATTAAAACATAAGATAATGTAGCAACTTCCTCAAAAAGTTTCATGATCAAAAGAACTAAAAAAGAAAGAGATCAAGAGGCAAATGCAAATAGTGGCAAAAATCTGTCAAAACAGAATAGCTGGTAAAGACCAATTTTTTTGAAAATCTTCTGTTGCTCAAATCGAAAAGTGCAAAACTATTGAAAGTTAGATAATAACCTGGGGCATGTGCACAAGAAATTGCAGATCAAAATAGCGTTCTGGGAATTTTCATGAATTTTTACGGTATAGCGCAGAAATCTGTTTCAGGACAGCAACTTCCCCAAATCATACCTTAATGCAATTAGAGGTTCTTCTTGGCACAAAAATGAAATAAAAATGATAAGGAGAGGTCATTACAGTAGTAATAACTTCCAAGACTCAAGAAAAAGAAAAAGCACTGAAAAGAAAACATTGGGTTATCTCCCAAGAGTGCTTTTCTTTAACGTCTTTGTGAAGGAAATATGCCCTAGAGGCAATAATAATATTGTTATTATCATATTTCTTGTTCATGATAATGTTTATACTCCATGCTATAATTGTATTAAGCGGAAACATTAATACTTGTGTGGTTTATGAACAACACCGTGTCCCTAGTACGCCTCTACTAGACTAGCTCATTGATTAATGATGGTTAAGGTTTCCTAACCATAGACATGAGTTGTCAATTAATAATGAGGTCATGTCATTAGGAGAATGATGTGATGGACAGACCCAAATAAAGCAGAGCAATTAGATCGTGTCATCGTGTTCATCTTTGCGAAGCCTTTTCCTATGTCAAGTATTGTATTCCTTAGACCATGAGATAATACAACTCCCTGGTATCGGAAGAAAGCTTTGAGGTCATGAAACGTCATCCTATGTGAAGGGTGATCATAAAGGTGTCTCTCAGGTGATCAGAAAGTACTTGTTGGGTTGCATGTATCGAGATGGAATTTGTCCCTCCCGAGTCGGAGAGATATACTTCGGGCCCACTCGGTAATCGATATCAAACACCGCTTGCAAGCACGTGGTTAAGGAGTTAATCACAAAGTGATATCGGATTACGGAACGAGTAAAGTACTTGCTGTGAACGAGATTGAACTAGGTATGCCGATACCGACGATCGAATCTCGGGCAAGTAAAATATCGCGTGACGAAGGGAATACATATACGGGATTAATTGAATCCTGGCATCGTGGTTCATCCGATATGATCATCGATGAATATGTGGGAGTCAATATGGGTTTCCAGATCCCGCTGTTGATTATTGATAGAAGATCATGTCTTCATATTCTCGAACCCGTAGGGTCACACACTTAACGTGCATCGACGCTAGGATAGAATGGATAATTGGTTTATGAGTTTTTGGTCAAAGTCTCGGATGAAATCCAGGACATCACGAGAGGTTCCGGAATGGTCTGGAGAATAAGATTCATATAAAGGAAAGCAGTTTTTGGATTCCGGAATCGTTTCGGAGTTTATCGGTATTGTACCGGAAGGTTCTAGAAGGTTCCGGAGTGGGACCAACGTGGGCCCACTTGTCGGAGGCCTATGTGGGCCTAAGGGGAAGTGTCCTGGCCACTTTGGGCCAGGCGAACAAGGCCCCTAAGGCCCAGCCAGCCAGCCCTTAGGGAAACCCTAAGGGAACCTTCCAGAAGGAGGGGGGGAAACTTGCCCCCCACTCTTCCCCCTAGGCCGCCGCCCTAGGACTTGGAGGAGGGGCCAAGGCAGCCGGCCAGCCCCCCATATAAGGAGGGGCTAGGGCGCAGCCCCCTCCAACTCCAACCCTAGCCGCCGGCCAACTGCTGCCCCTCCACCTCTCTCTCTCGCGACTGTACGTAGGCGAAGCCCTGCCGCAGAAACTCTCCACCATAAGCACCACGCCGTCGTGCTGCAGATCCAATCTATCTCTCCACCATACTTGTTGGACCAAGGAAGGAGGAGACGTCGCTGCACCGTACGTGTGCATCTCTCGGAGGCGCCGCCACTTGCGGTGTAGGATCGGATCAGATCGCGGGGAGGAGACGGCTAGTACGACTACATCATCCACGTTCTGTTGAATGTTTCCGCTGTGCGATTTCTTCAAGGGTATGAAGATCTCATCTACCTCTCTCGTTGATTACATCTCCTAGATTAGATCTTGGCTTTCTTGTTCGCATCCGTAAGCGGGGAGGATAACGGATTTTAGCAACCATAATATCACCGTTGTGGCTTTTCGTAGGTAAGAATCGTTCTTAACTTGCTACTCCCATAAGCCACGTAAAACATGCAACAACAAAGTAGAGGCGTCTAACTTGTTTTTGTAGGGAGTGTTTTGTGATATGGTATGGCCACAAGATGTGATGTGATATATGTGATGTATGCAATGATCATGTTTTGTAATCTTTCACGACTTGCATGTCGATGAGTTCACAACCGGCAGGAGCCATATGGTTGTCTTTATAATTGTGTATGACCTGCGTGTCAACTTCTTATACGCCATGTAATAGCTTTACTTTATCGCTAAGTAGTTAGCAATAGTTGTAGTTGCTATTCATGGTGGAGGCAATCATGGTGGACTGATGGAGATCATGCCGGTGCGCACAAGATGGAGATCATTGCGCGGAGATTGGCTATACCATGTCACATAAAATTATATGCATGTGATGTTTATCCTTTTATGTATCTAATTATGCTTTGATCGCGACGGTAGCATTATAAGATGATTCCTCACTTAAAGATCAAGATAAAATTGTGTTCTCCCCTCGTATGCGCCGTTGCGAAAGTTCGTCGTGTTCAAGCATCTCGTGATGATCGGGTGCTATAAACTCTACGTTCACATACAACAGGTGCAAGCCAGTATTTGCACATGCGGAGATACTTGGGTTTGACTTGACGAGCCTAGAATGTACAGACATGGCCTCGGAACACACGGACCGAAAGGTCAAGCATGAGTCATATGGATGATATGATCAACATGTTGATGTTCACCATTAAAGCTACATCATTCATGTGATGATCGGTCTCGGTGTAGTGAATTTGGATCATGCTTCACTAAACAACTTTGAGGGATGTTGAATTTAGTGGGGGTTCATTAGTAATTTGATTAACTTGAACTAATTATCTTGAACTAAATCTTGTTGTATTTGCATAAGTCGTTGTAGTCTTTGGCACCGTTTCCCACCGACACTTAGCTTAATTGAGTTAAAAGAACTATAGAATTCTGGATATTCACTTTTCGGTCTAGTGCCGTTTAGTTAGAATGTCAAGACTAAAGATTAAGTCCTATTGCAAACTTTAGCAAACCTTGCTTGCTCCATATGATTTAATAAATTGTATTAATCTAAGAGCAACGATTCAAGTTTAGTATCTAAAGATCATATGTTTGCCTTCATGATAAATTGATCTTCAAAATTGTTTGAGAATCAAAGTGATCATCGAGCTGAAAGAATTGTTTCAGAAACTAACAAGAAGTGAAAGATATTTGATATCTAAAACTTTGATTGTTTTCAAAATGATTAAGTATAATTTAGTAAAAGAACATATGCTCATATTGTATGAATATATGCGAAGATTGAAGATGCTAGGCATCCTGATCACCCAAAAGTTTGGGAAACTAATATTATACTTGCATTTGTCCTTAAGAGCTATAGTAGTTTCATCATGAAAGTTGTCATGATAAGATGAATGAAAAGGTATCGGCTAAATTGTTTTGCCATACCAAAAGAATACTAAAGAATGGAATCTGGAAGAATACCAATTATATGATGACGGTGATCCACCTCAATTTGCAAAGTCCAAGGCCATTAGTATTTGACTGACATCCTTTGGACTATGTGTCAAATGATTGACGCCACTATTGATGTCGATAGATTCTTCTAAAAGGAGAGGAAATGCTAAATAGGATCTACAAAAGTATTTGGTAGAAAAGGAAAAGACTGGAAATGTCTAGCACAGGTATATAAATGATATACATGTTATAGATGTATTCTTTGCTAGTACATAATGTAATTCTTGGGTATTGGATACTAGATTGTTGGTATGATATGTCATACAAAGCAATAATACAAGGACTACGATGGCCTCAGTAACTAGCAAAAGAATATGGTAACAATGCGCATCGAGAAACAAATAAATGTGTTATTGTGTTTTTGTTGGCATAAAACCTAGCCTTCTAGATTTGTTAAGAACTTAATAATTGTTATTTTGTTCTGGTATTATGAGAGCAATGGTTGTTCAAATTATTACCGTCTTCCATAATCGATGGATAGATTATTATTATCTTGTTGGTGAAATAGACATTTATAACACTGATGCTAAAGGTCGCAAGACAAAACGAATTTCACTTATATATGACACCGCCGTTTAAGTCATATTGGAAACAAAACATGAAAGAAATTCTATATTGATAGAATTTCGAGTCATTTGATTTTGAATTGATTGACGCTTGTGAGACTTTTCCTAAAGATGACTAAACTCCGTTCATGGGCCATGGACAGAACAAGTGACTAACTAAATGGAGATCGTGCATGTTGATGTATGTAGTCCATGGTGTGAAGTCGATCATGGTGTATTTTCTATTTCATCAATGACTCGAATAGATGTATGGTATATCTGCTTGATGAGATAGAAGTATGAAACAATTGAAATTGTTCAATTTATGAAGTGGAAATTGTTGTAACAAGAAAAATTCAAGTTTTTATGATTGGATCATAAAGAAGAATATTTGAGTTACAAGTTTAGCAAACATCTAAGAGTTAGAGGAATTGTTCCACAAACTTGCATCGTGATAAACACCATAGTAGTATGGAGTTTTTGATGGATGTAATCAAACCTTGTTTGACATGGTTAGATCAATGATGAAATAAACTACCAATATAATTTGTGGATTATGCTTTAGAGACTACCGCTTTTCACTGAATAGAGTGCCATCATAATCTGCCGAAATGACACCATACAAGTTATAGTTGTCTTTTCTTGAATTTTGGTATGCAAGGCATATATGTAAAATGTTTACAACCAAAATTGGATTAGTAAGTCTTTGTAGGTTATCCCAAAGAATGTCGATGGGTATTCCTTCTATTATGAACCCAACCACATAGTGATTGTCACTAAAAGAAGTGAATTTCTTATGAAGGAGTTTCTCGCGAAAGGTTTAAGTGGGAGGAAGATAGAACTTGATGAGGTTGTTGAATCTGAGCAAGATGATCAGAGTAGCGCAGCACCAGAAAATGTTCTGGAAGCGGCAACTACATTCATAGCTCACGCGTCTACAATATGTTGTAGTCACGACATCGAAGTTCCTATTTAACCAAGTTGGTCGTAATCAAATAGTAAGATTTGTGGACGAGATATTATTAGATAATAGTAACCAACAATATACAAAGAAGCGGTGATGGGCCCTGACTTCGTCATATGGATTATTCTAGCAACAATTACATATTAAGATATGATGAAACAACATTCCTCTACCGGAATGCACACCAAGGACGTGTACCAGACACGACCCAATGGGTTTTGTTGATTCAAAGGTTGCTAGATATGTATGCAAACTTCTATGGTAGAAGTAAGCATAGCGAAGTTGGAATCTTCAATGATGAAAATGTTAAAATGTTAATTTCATCAAGATATTTTAAGATGCTTGTATTACAAGAAAGTAAGTGGGAGCGCTAAGACATATTTCTAATGCTTTATGTAGGTGACGTATCGTTTATTAGAAATAATGTGTTTTTCTTGATATTGTTAAGTTTTCATTAAAATTAGTTTTTGATGAAAGACTTAGGTAAAACCAGAATATTAAGCATCAATGTCTATGCAGATAGATTGAGGCACTAATATAGTTTTGCCAGAGTACATAGATGAAATATTGAATTTGTTCAATATGGAAACAATAAGAACAGTTCTTGTTGCATGGAAGAGGTTGGAGCAAGAATCAATTGTTTTGACACTTGATGAGTGAAACCACAAGAATGATTTTATCAATCTTGTATACCATGATATGTAGATCCAGATGTGTCCAATGCTCTAAAGGTTATAGCATTCATATGATGATCGTTGGACAATAGTAAAGATATTCTTATGCACTTTTGAAGAAGTAAGAATATGTTCTGTATGCAGAAGTGACAAATGGTTCATTGCAATGAGTTACATTGGCTTTGTCACACATACAAGTAAAATTTTATCTCATTTTAAGCTATTTGTTTTGAGTTAGAAGGTGGCATAATAAGATGGAAGAAAGTTCCATGATGACTTAGATGAGTTCCAATGTTAATATTGTGGCGGACACTGCAATGAGGGCTAAGTATATAATCGCTTTAGAAGTGGCATAAAAGATGCAAAGTAGATAGTGATAATCCAACTTATTTGTGGCACTGTCGTCCAGGTCATATTGGCGTAAAATGCATGAAGAAACTCCATTCTGATGGACTTTTGGAGTCTCTTGATTTTGAATCATTTGACACGTGCAAGCCATGCCTCATGGGCAAGATGATCAAAAACCCGTTCTCCGGAATAATGGAGCGAGCAACGAACTTATTGGAAATCATACATACCGATGTGTGCGGACCAATGAGTATTTCGACGCACGGTGGATATCGCTATTTTCTAAGTGTGCTAGTACTATATAGTCCTATTGTATGACAATAGTGACAACATAGTCTCGGCCAAGATACAAAGGTCTCACCAGAAGACCAAGTTTATACGATGCCATCTCATGTCAAGATGAGTAATGCGTGATGACGCAAAAGATATGCAAATACAAACGGACCTGAAAGTGTCAGACCCGTAGATAAGGTTTACCACATGCAACGCGTATGAATAACACCGGAATGCCATAGGTGTTAAAGGCGCAAGTATTAACTAGATTATTGACTCTAGTGCAAGTGGGAGACTAAAGGAAATATGCCCTAGAGGCAATAATAATATTGTTATTATCATATTTCTTGTTCATGATAATGTTTATACTCCATGCTATAATTGTATTAAGCGGAAACATTAATACTTGTGTGGTTTATGAACAACACCGTGTCCCTAGTACGCCTCTACTAGACTAGCTCATTGATTAATGATGGTTAAGGTTTCCTAACCATAGACATGAGTTGTCAATTAATAATGAGGTCATGTCATTAGGAGAATGATGTGATGGACAGACCCAAATAAAGCAGAGCAATTAGATCGTGTCATCATGTTCATCTTTGCGAAGCTTTTTCCTATGTCAAGTATTGTATTCCTTAGACCATGAGATAATACAACTCCCTGGTATCGGAAGAAAGCTTTGAGGTCATCAAACGTCATCCTATGTGAAGGGTGATCATAAAGGTGTCTCTCAGGTGATCAGAAAGTACTTGTTGGGTTGCATGTATCGAGATGGAATTTGTCCCTCCCGAGTCGGAGAGATATACTTCGGGCCCACTCGGTAATCGATATCAAACACCGCTTGCAAGCACGTGGTTAAGGAGTTAATCACAAAGTGATATCGGATTACGGAACGAGTAAAGTACTTGCTGTGAACGAGATTGAACTAGGTATGCCGATACCGACGATCGAATCTCGGGCAAGTAAAATATCGCGTTACGAAGGGAATACATATACGGGATTAATTGAATCCTGGCATCATGGTTCATCCGATATGATCATCGATGAATATGTGGGAGTCAATATGGGTTTCCAGATCCCGCTGTTGATTATTGATAGAAGATCATGTCTGCATATTCTCGAACCCGTAGGGTCACACACTTAACGTGCATCGACGCTAGGATAGAATGGATAATTGGTTTATGAGTTTTTGGTCGAAGTCTCGGATGAGATCCAGGACATCACGAGAGGTTCCGGAATGGTCCGGAGAATAAGATTCATATAAAGGAAAGCAGTTTTTGGATTCCAGAATCGTTTCGGAGTTTATCGGTATTGGACCGGAAGGTTCTAGAAGGTTCCGGAGTGGGACCAACGTGGGCCCACTTGTCGGAGGCCTATGTGGGCCTAAGGGGAAGTGTCCTGGCCACTTTGGGCCAGGCGCACAAGGCCCCTAAGGCCCAGCCAGCCAACCCTTAGGGAAACCCTAAGGGAACCTTCCAGAAGGAGGGGGGGAACTTGCCCCCCA
The DNA here is from genome assembly GCA_007115705.1 of Dactylis glomerata. NCBI lineage: Eukaryota > Viridiplantae > Streptophyta > Magnoliopsida > Poales > Poaceae > Dactylis > Dactylis glomerata. The sequence goes on along the minus strand of QXEO01000457.1, from coordinate 1,107,980 downwards.
CTCTTCCCCCTAGGCCGCCGCCCTAGGACTTGGAGGAGGGGCTAGGGCGCAGCCCCCTCCAACTCCAACCCTAGCCGCCGGCCAACTGCTGCCCCTCCACCTCTCTCTCTCGCGACTGTACATAGGCGAAGCCCTGCCGCAGAAACTCTCCACCATAAGCACCACGCCGTCGTGCTGCAGATCCAATCTATCTCTCCACCATACTTGCTGGACCAAGGAAGGAGGAGACGTCGCTGCACCGTACGTGTGCATCTCTCGAAGGCGCCGCCACTTGCGGCGTAGGATCGGATCGGATCGGATCGCGGGGAGGAGACGGCTAGTACGACTACATCATCCACATTCTGTTGAACGTTTCCGCTGTGCGATTTCTTCAAGGGTATGAAGATCTCATCTACCTCTCTCGTTGATTACATCTCCTAGATTAGATCTTGGCTTTCTTGTTCGCATCCGTAGGAAATTTTTTGATTTACTATGCTGCGAAACCCTTCACTTTGAGCTAGGTGCAGTAATTTGAGAAGTTGCTCACATAAGCGCCAGAAAAGAGCTTGAAGCAAGAGAGAGCATCAAAAAGCAAATATGAAACAATTTTAAATCTAAGCGACTTCCTATAAAAAGAGTCTTGTAAAGAAACAAGTCAGGAAAGGACAAAGCAACAAGCATAGGAAAGCAAAACAAGTGCAACTTCAAGAATTTCAACATAAAGAGGGGAAACTTAATATTATTGAGATGAATAAAACCATGTTTCCCTCTCTCATAATAACTTTTAGTAGCATCATGAATAGAATTAACAATATAACTATCAGATAAAACATTCTTATCATGAGCCGCATGCATAAAAGAATTAATACTCCCCACATAAACATAGTCATTCTTATTAATCATAGTGGGAGCAAATTCAAAAAAATAGCTATCATCATTTTCGGAATTGATACCAAAGAGATTTTCAATATCAAAAGTAGTGTGCTTTTCCAAATCATGATCACTACTATAGGTAATAGGCATAGGAACATCATCGAGTTCAGATTCATTAGCAAAAACCATAATAGGAGCAACATGCTTAGGGGAAGATACTGTTTCCTCTCTACTTTTACTCCTTCTCTTCTTCTTCTTCTTCTTCGTCTTCCCTTCTTTAAGAGGGAGAGGCTTGAAAGGAAGCTTCTCCACATACCCTGGTTTATTGTCAGAAACAATAGAAGAAAGTTTGGAGGTTTCCTCCTTTTCATTAATAAGAGCAAAACACATATTAGTCCTGTCATAGTTTGGCAAAGCCTCATTCTTTACAACATTTTGTATGTAAGTATTTGCGTGGCAATTATCCACACAATAAAGATGACAACCATGCAGGACGCTATTCATATCAAAATCACTCATATCTACCAAAGAAGTTTTTCTCGATAACTCTTCACACCCCAAAAATAATGTAAGTTCATCATGCTGATTAGGAGTGATCATGTCATAACAATACAAACTTGTAGTACTCATTGGATTAGAAATGCTATTATCATAGCCTGAGCATTAAAAATTGAAATGACCTGCTTTTAGCAAAGTTCACAAATAAAAGGATAGAGGGCACAAACCTTTTCACCAAGCTCATTTATAGCCCTGTCCCACATTCTAGCCTCTTCATTCCTGTGTTGGATACAATATTCTTCTTTGCTTTGATTCTTTTCACAAGGTCTAAGTGCTCCACAAAAATTAACATGCTTACAAGAAATAGTACTTTCAGAAGTTTGAGCATGTTTATTGCAAGCATCAATAACAATTTCACTTTCCATGCAAGTGTCTTTAAAAGGTTCATGATACACATCCCAATTTCCTTTAGGAACGTTAATATGAGAAGCAAAGGTTCTATAGCAATCAACCATAATTTGAGGATCAAGACCATATTTAGCACTAAGCTCTTGAAAATCAGCAGCTTTAGCGAAAGACTTAATGCAATCATACTCATAGTTTATACCTGATTCTTTACCTTTGTCACAATCTCAATCTTTGGTGTTGCTTTGAATTGTTTCAAGCAGATCCCACTTGGCTTCAACCTCCTTGCTTGTGAAAGACCCCTCAAAACAGGCATCTAGATAGTCCTTGTAATGTATTGAAAGCCTTGCATAAAAATTATTAATAACAATATTACGGGGGAGCTCAGGAATGGGACATTTGAGCATTAGTGACTTCAATCTTTGTAACACCCCAACTTTTGCAACCTTGTTTAATAAGAGTTTAGTAACGCAAAAATGAGGGGCCAACAAAAACTTTTTTGTGCTAAATCAAATTTAATAAAGTCTCTTGCATTCTTGCCTTACTTGATTTGTGTGGTTGTTGCTTGTGTATGTTACTTGTGGAATAATATTGTGACCCGACACGATCCTTTTGCCCTGGTGATCATTTCATTTCAAATACTACTATCTATCTGAAAAAAACATTATCTCGGCAACCTCTCCCATTTCAAACGATTTTATTTTATTTCAAAAATAAAGAGTCGAGATTTATTTTTGACACTAGTTTTTCTTTCCAAACTATATATTTATAAAACCTATGGGGGATCTATAAAGGGTATGATCCCACTATTTTATAAAACTACTATTTTATAAACCTTTGATAAGTGGTTTTCAAACACCTTTGAGAAAACTTGATAAAGGAGATGTTGGTGTCTCCAATAGTTTCTGGAAATATTTACAAAAGCCTTACTCCCTTATTTGAAACTCTTTTCAACTTCTTCCTGGCTTGATCATAATTTCACACTTGTTCAACCATTGTTTTCTGGTGATGTTTGATTAGTTGCTAATGTTTGGCTATGGGTGATGAGTTGACCTTGTGTGACCTTGTTTGATTTTAATTGAGTAGTTTGTGTGTAGCTATGATCTACAAGTAGGCGTGTGGCCCAACTTATCTAAAACACATCAAACTATATGATGGCCAGTGGGGATATGCTACAAAATATTTTCAAATTATTTTCTAGATAAAAATATGTTTTGAATATTTTCTCTTCTCTAACAACTCTAAAACTCTATTTCTTATGAAAGGAGTATTTATTTTCAAAACACAAGGTTATCAAGAGTCAGAAATGAGGTTCACTCTATGTGTGCACTCATTTCACTTCTCAAATATGTTTATAAAAGTATTTTCACAACTTTGTTTCCCATTTCCACAAAAAAAACATAGATAGGAAGAATGCCTTTTGGCATTCTTCTTCTCTATGAGGATTATGGTAATAATACCTTTTTTTAAAGAAGCGTTGTATCTGGTCTCTTTCAGAAACCCCACTTGGCTATGATCTACTTTTCAATGCAAACCAATCAAAAAGATCTGCTATATGTTGTGTATGTTTATCTCAGTCTCAAAATCTATCTTAAGGTTTCCCCTATCCACTGTAACATCCCAATTTTTGGGAAAGATTTTATAAATATTTGCACATGAAATCATGCATCATTTCGTGCATTCTTCCACTTTGCATTCCACACTTTTTCAAGTTATAGTTGTTTTGTTCTTGAACCAAACCTTCCCTGTATGTTTAATTACAGAGAGAAAGTTTTACAAATTTCAAAGTTTGGCCTAATTTTAAATCAGAGGTTTTGTAAAAGTTGTCAAACCAAAAATCAAAATAAAATAGAAAAGAAAAGAGAAAGAAAATAGGAAAAATGAAAAGGGGCCGGCGGCTGCACTTCGGCCTAGACACCGAAATGGCACACGACCCAATTTCTTTTCCCTTCCGAAATGTTACCATCCCCTCTCTCTATAGTCACTGACTTCTGGGTCCCGCTTGTCATCTCTCCCGGAGATACCGGGACAAACATGGCGCACCCGAGCGAGATCTTCCCTGGATTCTTCTCCAATTTGGTCGAACCCTAGCCCCTCTGCCACGCAACGCCCCCCCATATAAACCCCCTCTCCGTCCGCACCCGCCCCTCCCCAAAACCCTAGCCCTCCCAATAAAACCACATGTTGCTCCTGTTCTTACACCACCTGACCTATGTATTCCCACCATGTGTACACCTTAGCCACCTAAAGTTAACTTGCATGATTCCACATTATGTGTAGATACGAGTGTGCACAAGAGTGAGAGTGTCATTGTTCCAGAAAAACTGAGCGAGAGAGTTGCTAGGACATGTGAGGATATTTCAACTAATGTAACCATGTCTACTCCTAGTGTAGTTTCTTGTGATATGTAGGTTGGTTTTGAAGAAAGGGAGCGACCTATTTTACAACCTGCATCACCGGTTTGTGCATTATCACTTCAGGAGGACGTTCCGGTGCCTACTACATTCGAGGAGTATGTCACTGCAATAGGCACTGATTTGGAGCTACAACCAGCCATGGGAAATCTTTGTGAGTCTACTCCTTTGATGGTTCCTTATTGTGATTTATCTTGCACTACTATCTCAGCACCTTGTGATACTTTGCTAAATTCGAATTTTGATCATGTGGTACTGATGACACATAAAGAAGTACTTGCTCGAATACCACCTGTTCATATTGTGTATTCCATCATGCTAAATAAACCTATTAATTTGAGTTGTGCTATGAATAAGATTTTTGAAATTCCATATTTGAATTCTAGCACATATGCCTATTGCTTCACTTTTAATTTAGTCAATGAATATAGCTTGAGTGATGATTTTATGGTGGACCACATATGCATTACATGTGATAGAATCGCTGAACTGAAACTTGCTGTTTTCAGCAATATATGCAATGTGTCCAAGTGTTTTTGCTCTGGGACAACAGTAAATTTTTGGGATAGTATGATGTATTCTGGTCTACTTGATGTGTTTTAGCTCACCAAACATGATATGTTGGGTTGCTCTATTTTTGCCAGTTTGCACTCAGATTTGCTATATTTATTGTGTTTGTCCCACACTTCGTTGCCTAAGTGTGGTACTGATCCGTACATCACTTATATTTACAAATTGCATTGCATATTACCTATAGGACATGCTGATCATGCACATATAAATGAATACTTATGTGTCCATTCATCACTTGTTCATCATAATCAGAGTAGTGCAGTGGGAGCCTGGTATAAACCTATTTTCTTCTCATATTTGTTGGAATGGTTTGACCTTGCTCATCATAAATTTGATCATAGAGCTTCTGTGAGGACACTTGAATTAATCTTGCACTATGCAACTATATACATAGATCGTCCTTGCTGTGCTCATGCTTATATGAATTTCACTTATATTTGCAATTTCAGTTGCATCTTGTCGACTGGGAATACTCATCATGTTCACAAAACCGATACAACATGTTATATATACATATATTGTGCGTACACGTTGTTCTTTTTGTTTCTTCCATTTTTAGCTTACCCAAAGCCGAGGACGACTTTTCTTGAAGAAAGGGAGGATGATGAGGATCTATCCATGGAATATGATGGTTCTACCTGTTTGAGCTGGAAGGAAATATTGAGCATAACTAATAATTATGATAAGGTGAATTCTTTCCTAATTGAAGAGAATATTTTGATATCTTCGAATTATATACTACCTAAAAGCAAAGTACTGTGTTGTATTTAGGTATGTCATCTGTCAAGATATCGCCAGCGGGAGGAGAGGGAGGACGGCGATCGAGAGACAAGTGGAGATCAAGTCTGCATGAGCACGAGCATGTGAAGGCGCACTAGGACTGCCTACGACACGATGTCTACACGTCTAAGGCGTGCCACACACATGTCCTGTGTGCCAGAAATAGGCTGAACCCATATATGGGTCGGTATGTACTCGTTTGAGTCGAATCGAGTCAGTTTGGGCCCAAACCAGGTTGGTTTTGGGCCAGGTCCATGCTGAGGACGCCTCAGCCTCCCTTAAGTAGCCAGGGGCGCCCCCTTAATTAGGGTTAGACCACGTTTAAACAAAACCCTAGTTTCTAGACAGAACCAAGTGTTCTTCTAAAATTATTCGCACCAATTCGTATTGATCTGGTGTTTGTTCTACTGAAAGTCTGAGTGTAATCTGCTGTTCCATTGGGAATTAGTATATTGCATCACCGCTTCATGGTCGGCGGCTATGTGTGCAAGCGTGTGACGTTGTGAATATCCAAAGGGTTGAGAGCTGTTGCGCTGGCAGCAGGGATTAGCCGGAGAGTTCTCTGCGACACTTGAGTTATCTTCATCACCATCATCGCCATCTACATCGCGCTTGGTGAGAAGATTGGGACACCCCTTATTAGGTGACTTCACCACCGCACCGGCCTCTTGAGAGGGTGGTTCATCGGAAGCAGGAGTATCAATAACGGGAGCAGTGCCAGTTTCCCCTTTCGGGTTCTCATTGTCACTGCAAAAGGAATAAAAAGCATAGACTTCGCATAAGTTGAAAGAAAGGAAGCAAGTAAAAGACAAAATTTCGAGTCAGCAAAAACTCACGAGTCTAAGAGTTCGAAAAGTTCCTCATCCTCATTGGGAGCAGAAGGCTCCCCGACAGCAGCTTTGGAAGCGGAGGTACTCGAAGAAATGAGCTCTTCAACACGTTTCCTCTTCTTGTCGAGAGTAGGATCTTCTGAATAAGCAGGAGGAGGCGACAGTAGTCGAGCTAGTTCCCTTGAGTGAATCTTCGGTATCATCTCCGTCCTGACTTTCCTCAGCCTCGGGGGCTTTGGATGCAGCAAAAATAGGATCTGCCTGAATAGGTCCTTCCTCTTGTAGAGGAGGATGAGAAATAAGGAATTGATGGCCCTGCAAAAAATAAAGTCACGAAACAATCAGCAAAGTAGCAACATTACAAGAACAAGGCGAATAAAACCCGTGAGTGAAAAATTGTGTACCGAAGGCAAGGGATTCTCGGAGTCGAAGAAATCGGCGGCTAATGCTGGAATGTCATGATCTTTGGTGAGAGTAGTCAGAACTCTCACTCGCTTGTCGAAATCCTTCTTATCTATGTCCTCTTCAGACACTCGAGAAGAATCTTTCAAGCCAGAATATGACCAAAGTTTGGAAACACGATGCTGAAAAAATGACATCAGCTGAGTCCCTGATATTGCACCCCCACTTCCACTCTTCGGAGCCTGGATGCGAGCTAGTAGTGGCTTGATATCCTCCATCTCAGCTTCCATGGCAGGCGAATCCCACGATGATAACTTCTTCAGATCTTGGTTGGCATCAAAAGGGGCAATGCCGTATTGGTCAGAAGAAGAGTTTATCTGGTCTTTGATGTAAAACCGCTTCTTCTTCCAACCTTGCACTGAGGCAGCCATGGTAAATTCAAAATAATGAACCTCAGTGCGGGCGGAAACAACAGCCCCGCCCAGCTCAGGCTTCTTCGACAAAGCAGTGGGAAACATGCCTAAAAAGAATTACGAGTTGTGATTGGGTCTCACATTGTTCAGGAACATACCACATTTATTAGATCAGACCAGTGCTACACAAGATCTCCCCACTGATCATTAGTCAAAGTTTTGTGAGGAGACAATGCCGGTATCATACTTGCAGCAATGCCATCGAAGTATTTGGCCTTTAACTGATGGCGCTGCTGGCTCAATGATGCATGGAACATCTCAGTGATAACAGCTTGTACAACCTCAATATCCTCATCAAAATCGAGCTTTTCCTGTCGACAACAATAGGAACCTTTAGTGAGTTATATACATCATGCATGCATGGGACAGAGCAACATGGCATTCTTTACTATGTCCATGGAGAAACAGTACTAACATGTAACTTGCACACCAATCGTTTGAAATGCTCAGGGGTGTTTACGGTTGTTTCCACGTTGGGAAGATAGGAATATCATTCCTAACAAAAACACCTATCTCTGATGCTATTATAGCAGATTCTTTAGGATCAATAGGCCTTCTAAAACCATCTTGTATACATGTGATGACTAGCCTTCTATTCATTCTTGTAACCAAATCTTCAAGCTGTTTCCCTATCGTTGGCTGATACGTCCAAAACGTATCTACTTTCCCGAACCCTTTTGCTATTGTTTTTCCTCTAATTTGAGTGTTTTGAATACAACTAACACGGACTAACGCTGTTTTCAGCAGAATTGCTCCGGTGTTGTTTTTGTGCAGAAATCCAACTTTCAGGAAAATTCCCAGAAAATATCACAAAACTCCTATTTTACGAGAAGACTCACGGAGCCAGAAGACGAGACGAAGAAGAGCCATGAGAGGCCCACACCACCTCATGGCGCAGGCCAAGCCAGGCCGCACCAGGGGGTGGTGTGGCCGCCTCGGCCATCGCCTCTAGCCCTCCTTTCGCCTACATAAGGTCTCTGACCTAAAAACAGAGGGGGTTCAGCGTTTTTCCCAGATAGAGTTCCGCTGCGCTGCCACCACCAAAAACCGTGAGTCGGAACCAGAAACTCCGTTCTGGCACCCTGCCGGGACGGGGAATTGGAGGAGATCATTGCCATCATCATCACCGACGCCTCTCCATCAACCATCCATGATTCCCCCATCCATGTGTGAGTAATTCCCGCTGTAGGCTGAAGGGGATGGTAGGGATTGGATGAGATCATTCATGTAATTGCTATAAGATTGTTAGGCCATGGTGTCAAGTATCTGTTATTAGTAATTTTGATATTGTTGCAACTTGTTGTGCTTAATGCTTGTCACTTTGGGCCCGAGTGCCATGATCTCAGATCTGAACATGTTATTGTTTCATGAGGATAATTATTGTTCCTGATCTTACCTGCAAGTTGTATACACATATCATTGTCTGGAACCCGAGGCCCCAAAGTGACAGCAATTGTGATAATCAGAGGGGATGGTTATGATGTGATTACCTGTGTTCATGGAGTGTTAATGCTTTGCTCTGGTACTCTATTAAAAGGAGTACCTTAATTACCAATAGTTTCCCTTGAGGCCCCGCTGCAAACGGGCTGGTAGGACAAAAGGTGTTGTGCAAGTTTCTCATTGCGAGCACGTACAACTACATACGGAACACATGCATATGGTTACTTAGTACTAGGATGCTTTATCATTATTTATCTGCAATTGCCCATGTCTTGATTATTATATGAATTATCTTATTCATGCAATGCCCGTTCATCCATCCCTATGCCTACAGTATTACAATCCTGCTGTTTACTATAGTCACCGCTGCTGTCTTTATTTTATTACTGATGCTATCATTTCACTACTGCTACTACTATAAAACTATTGCTACTGATAAACTATTGCGAGCAAGTCTATTTCCAGGTGCAGCTGAACTGACAACTCATCTGTTAAGGCTTATAAATATTCTTTGGCTCCCCTTGTGTCGAATCAATAAATTTGGGTTTTACTTCCCTCGAAGACTATTGCGATCCCTTATACTTGTGGGTCATCAAGACTATTTTCTGGCGCCATTGTCGGGGAGCATAGCTTTATTTGTAAGTTCACTTGGAATTGATATTGTTCACTACAATCCATCCATCGTAGGTAAACCTCGTGATGGGAAATTTCCTATATTGCCATCCACTCCAAGAAGAGGTACAACTCTGAACACCTCTTTTGCTCTTGATTCACCGTCTATGATGAGTAAGCTTCTTACACCACCACATGCACATGCTACACATACTGCTACTTTAGCTGAATTTGAAAATGCTTCTGATAATTTTGATGATGCTTCTACTGTGCTTGATGAGAGTGGTTCATTAGGTTCTTTCCTAGATGCTACAATTGCTTGAACTAAACAAATGAGAAACACTGATACTGTTACACCTGTTAGTTCATCTGAGTCTAGAAAATGTCCTAGTGATGATCTTGAGGAAACTTATATTGAGCTTAATGATGAATTTATTGAAGAGTTTCATGCTACTAGCGATGCAAGTGCTATTAAAAATCTTCTTGCAATACGTGCTGTTAGATATAAGTTGTCTCCTGATGCTAAGTTTGCTACATCTCCCATACACATTAGAGATAAGGATTATGATTTCTCGTTGGATTTATCTTATATATCTATTGTTGAGAAAGAACCTTTTTGTGGTACTAAAAATGAAAGTACTATAGGACATATGAATGAGCTCTCTGCTTTGAGTAACTTATTTTCTGATGATATTAAGAAACACACTTACTTTGTCGCTGAAATTTTTCCTTTCTCGTTGAAAGATGAAGCTAAAGCTTGGTTTAATAATCTATCTCCTAGATCTATTGATAGTCCTATTGGTTTGGTTAATGCTTTCTTTCATAAATATTTCCCTGCTAGTGCTCAACATGCTGCTTTGCAGATTTTTTTTGACTTTGAGCAGGTAGAAGGAGAGAAGTTGCCTGAATCATGGGCAAGGTTTTGTTCTTTAATTAGAGCACGGCCTGGAAATCCTTTAGCTAAAAATGAACTTCTTGATATATTCTATAAGGCACTAACTGTTGAATCTAGGACATACCTGGATAGTTGTGCTGGTTGTGTTTTTAGGAAAAGAACTCCTGCTGAAACTGAGGAATTAATGGCTAAAATAAGCAAGAATTATGATGATTGGAATATACCTAAGCCAACCCCAATGCCAACACCAAAGAAGAGGGGAATGATTGAATTAAATGATTAAGTGATGAGAGAAGCCAAGAAATCTCTTAAGGAGAAGGGTATTAAATCTAAAGATGTGAAGAATCTACCACCTCTAGAAGAATTATGTAAGCCAATCCCTCACTCATCCACTATTGACGTACACTCTCTCCAACGCTTTGATAATAGAGATATTCCTTACTCCAAACCTCCTGATCAATGCTTAGATGAGTTTGATAATTATATTATTAAGGAAGATAACTTTAATAAGAGGGTGCGGAATCATCTGTAAAAATTCTAGAGCTATTAATAAGTTGCATGATATTGTGGAGACAACCTCCAATGATGTCAGAATGCTTGTTAAACATTTCCAAATGGTTCAGACTCAAATTGATTAGCTCACTAAGGTGCAAAAAGATTTGCTAGTTAACGCTTCTAGAGAAAAACATGCTTGTGAAATAAGCACTAGAAGTGGTGTTTCTACTCAGGATCCTTTATATCCTGAAGGACATACTAAGAGAATTGAGCAAGATTCTCAATGTGCTATAGATAATGGTACTCTTTCTGGGAAGAAGAAGAAGAAACAAATAGTTGTAGAATTTTCTGAATCTGTTAGAGATCCCAATAGTGTATCTATCTCTGATGCTAAAACTGAAAGTGGTAATGATAAAAATGATTCTTATAATAAAGAAGAAATTGAAGAGGAACCTGAAAATCGTGCTAGGAGTAAGAAGTACACTAAGGAAGATTTCATTGCCAATAAATATGGCAGGGAGAGAGAACCTTGGGTGCAAAACCAATGCCTTTTCCTAATAAGAAACACAAATCAAAGGAAGAGGAACACTACAACAAGTTTTGTGAGTGGATGAAACCTTTATTTTGCAAATTCCTTTAACTGATGCTATTAAATTGCCTCCTTATTCGAAGTATATGAAGGATATTATCTCTAATAAAAGGAAGATTTCTAATGAGGAAATTCCCACTATGCTTGCTAATTATTCTTTCAATGGCAAGGTTCTAGAGAAGCTTGGAGATCCAGGTATACCAACTATTCCTTGCTCCATTAAAAATAACTATGTTAGAACTGCTTTGTGTGATTTGGGAGCCGGAGTTAGTGTCATGCCTTTTTCTCTCTATAAGAGACTTGATATAGAAAAATTGATATCAACTGATATATCTCTGCAAATGGCTGATAAGTCTACTACTATTCCTATTGGTATATGTGAGGATGTTCCTATTCAAGTGGCTAATAATTGTTTGATATTAACTGACTTTGTTGTGCTGGAAATGCCTGAAGATGATAATATGTCTATTATTCTTGGGAGACCTTTTCTTAACACTGCAGGTGCTATTATTGATTGCAACCAAGGGAAAGTAACTTTTAATGTTAATGACAAGGAGCACATGGTTTATTTTCCCAAGAAGATTGATAGAAAGTATGGTCTAAATTCAATTAAAAATATTGAGACCATTAAAGTTGGAGAAATCTATTGTTCAAGGCTAAAGCCCAAGGAAGAATATGAAATTATTATGGTTGGGACTATGCCTATCAAAGTTGAGGTAACATGATCATTAAGTGAAATGAAAAGTTTTGTTTCATAAAAAAAATTGTTTTGGTAACAAGACTTGATCAACCTTGTTAACAAAGTGGTTTTTGAATGAATGAAACTATGTTTTCACCTTGTTTACATTAGTTTACTCATGTTTTCATCATGTTTACTTTTGATTACTTTTGCTTCCACCATGTTCACCCATGTTTCTGCTGGTTATTTGCATATTTTAGTGTCTTAGAACTTCTGTAGACTTGGTTTGAATTTGTTTTCCATCATTCCATTATCATTTTCCTATATTTTTAATCATTTGTCAATTTCTGAAAATCTTCAAAAATAAAGTTTCTCGTTAAATTCTAGAAAACTTCTTTTAAATTTTTACGTCTGAAATGGGGCAGAGAGGCACCTGGAACAACCCAAGGAGACCCACCATGCCACCACACCACCTGATGGCGCAGGCCAAGCTAGGGCGCCGTGGCATGGTGTGGGGCCCCCTAGCCCTCCATTTATTCCTCCACCTGCCACTTCACTCTCTCTCCCAAAAAACACCACTGCATTTCTCAAACTTGTGTTCTTGCTGTTCTTGCTCGCGATTTTTGATCTCCTTGCTTAGCCCATCTTTGCTGCTGAGATTTGGAGCATTTGTTCTCCGGTATGTGACTCCTCCGATTGTCCAAGTAGATTTTTTTAGTGGAGTATTTCTTCAGTATTTTCGTACTACAGGTGACAGGTTAAGTGAGTTTGCATGCTTGTTCTATTGCTTAGATAAATTATCTTGATGCACGTTTAGCTCTCTTGCAAATCCCTATAGTAGTTTCCTTCATTTACTTGTCTCAAAATCATTTTTTATGAGGTTTGTTAAAAATTTCAGAAAAGGGAGATGCATAATCACACTTATAGATAAATCTTTGAGCGAGAAGCACCAAGGGTAGGAAGGCCTTCAAGATCAACTACTTGATTTAGGGCATCCTACAATGAAGATCTTATTGCACCAAGTATTGGTGATGAGGGGGATGATGGAGACGCACATCCATCCACTTTCCCTTGTACTAACTTTTTAAGAGATGCAGGGATCCTTGATGATTTCTTACTTCTTTTTAAAAGGGTTGGTTTGACTACATACATGCTTGATGAGAGTGACCAATATGCTTTGCTCAGAAAGACTTTTGTTGAGAGCTTTACTTTTACTAACTCCGCCTTCAGGCCATCTATTGCATTTAAAATCTATAATATGTCTGTTACCATGACTTTGGAAAGATATTGCAGTATCCTAGGTATTGCTATGTTTGGGGCAGCAAAGAAGATTCAAAGTCGACCCGCCGATTCGCTGGAGCTTTACCGAGGGGTGACAAATGATGATGACCGCACCGTCCAGCGTGGCAAGATAAGGAATATTCAACTCCCAGCCATTAGATACTTTGCTTATTATCTTGCCACTAGTGTTCTTGGTAGGGAGAACACTAGTAATATTTCTAACTATCATTTAGCTTTTCTAGCTACTGCACTTAATAGTAGTACTAAGTACAACCTTGGTGCTCTCATTGCTCGTCACTTAGCTGCTAGAGGACCCATTTATGGAGGAATTATTGTTGCACGTATTGTAGCTGCTCTAGGCCTTTCTGTTGATCTGAATGATACATTGTTGACCCCACAGAGACTTGATCTTGCTGCTATGAAAGTCCATCACTTTATTACTGATAACTCTTGTGCAGGAAGTTTAGTCTATAGAATGTTATTTACTGATGGAGATGAAAGGGAAGTTCCCTTACCGCGGCCTAGTTTGTTCAGTATTTGTAGGACGCCATGGTCGCGCTCAAAGTAGGAGTTGGACGAGTAGCTTAGGTTGCTTGGTTTCCATAGGCAGCAGGTCTCCAAGAGCCAAGAGGGGGAGACACCCTATGATTTCTACGCCATGCATCACACCGGGGCGTCCTCGAGTTCATATCAGGATGAAGGTACTTCTTCGTCATATTTTGGAGGTGCCACTTCTTAGCCGCGTTGGGATTGATCTCCACTTAGGCCAAAAGCCTAAGCTTGGGGGGAGTTATACCGACATCTCACTCATTTATACATCATATTCTGTTGGAACTTTGTATATCCATGGTTCGCTTTCTTTCTTTTTCTTTGTTGTTCTTATTTTGTTTCTGCTGTCCAAAACACAAAAAGACCAAAAATATTTCTGTTGTTTCTCTTTGTTTGCTTCTTTAGTTTTCTAGTATTGGTTTGCTTTACCTTCTAGTTTCGGTTTAATATTCAAATATCCAAAAATATTTTGCTTTGTTTGCTGTTTCCTTCTGTCCTTCTTTTAAAATTCGAAACCCCAAAAATATTTATGGTTCTTTTCCGGTTTTGTAAAGTTTGCTGCAGAGTTCAGTCTCCCATGACTCATTTGGAGCTTCGCTATCACTTCATATTATTCAAGTCACACAAGTGAAAGGCAATAATGATGATTTATGACAATTCGAGATGTGGCGAGAGGCTGGTATGAACTCTATTTGTTTTCATTTTTGTACGTATACTCATTCATGTGGACATGCTTAGTTCGTTCGTATAAGGTTGTAATATCCCAAGATTTTATCAAATTCTGGGGTAAAATTTTTATTTTTATTTTGTATGTGTTGATTGAATTTTCACAGGGATTGAAAACTTTTCAGCTTATTTAAAAGCTTTATTAGAACACTATTTCAAACTTTCTATTAATCCTTGGGGAATTCTTTTGAGAAAATGAAAGTTTCCAAAATATTATTTTGCACTTAAATCCTATGCAAGCTTGCTTTCAAAGGGATGTTTTACAAAATGTGATATTTGCTAAAGGTTGCTTTTTAAAAATATGCTTTAAAATGAATTTTCAAATATAAAAGTATTTTTCCCTGATTTCAAAGGATTATTTCTCAAAGCATATTTCTATTTTTGCAATATGCACACAAAGCCCTTGGGCCAATTATAAAGTCTTTATTGAAAATTTGTTTTATTATGAGAATTGTGTTCTTACTGACTTGAAATGATGCTTTGAGTTTTTGAAAACTTTTGAAATTGATTTGAATTGAATTGGATCAAATTTGCCAAAGATATGAAATAAACCAGAAATCAGAAAAAGAAAAGGAAAAGAAACAAAAAAGGTATAAAAGAAGGCCGGGGGAAAACTTTCGGCCCAGCCCCAAACTCAGCCCACGGCCCACCCGGGAACTAACCCGAACTGGTATGCCATCCGCCCCTTCCCATCACTGACGAGTGGAGCCCACTCATCAGGGCCCTCTTCTACCTCTGGGCAGAGCCCTGCCCGTGCACGACGCCGTCCTGGCCGCCCGATCGACGCCGCCCTTGCCCAACCCTACCCCCTCCTCCAAGTCTGGCCCCTATAAACCCCCCCGCACCCGACTCTCTCCCATTTCTCGTGTTTTTCTAAACCCTAGCCTCAAATCGACCCCGACACCAAAGTTACTGTCCGTCGTCCGGACTTCGACGAGAAATTGCCAGAGGACCGAAGCTCCTCAAGCTCGCCATCACGATCGCTCTGACCATTTACAAGTCCCTGGAAAGTCGCCGCCCTCTCTCTATGCTCGCAGTCGCCTCACCGTGTTGGTCATCGCCGTGCCCTCGCCATCGTCCAGAAGTCACCGGAGCTCACCGGAGTTCACTCCCTGGCTGCAGACCTCGCCGCTGACGACCTGCTGGACACCCTAGGTGGGCTCTCTCCCTCCTTTCGTATCTCGTCCGTTCGATCAAGATCCAAAACCCAGATCCATTCACTTACCGAAGGGTTACCGATCGATCTGGACCGTACTCTTTCCTTTTAATCCGATGGCCGAAAATGTGATCCAAACGAACCGGTACCGGCCAGTAAGAATCAGCCACGTGGCCTGTCCCGGTTCAAACAGAATTGAAATTATATTTCAAATCAGATTTCAGCTAAATCTTGTAAAATCCATATCTTTCAAACCGTGCATCCAAAAATTACATACTTTATATCTCTGGAAAGCTTAAAATGTGTAGAATCTAATAGTGCAATAAAATCCTATAGTTTCTGATGTGGGGTGGCCTTCGGACACCTCCGCCTCAAGACCGCCAAGTCCCTCGCAAGGGCCAATGACAAGAGTTCGAGCTAAAGCCCTCCATGATAAGGTGAATTTGCTCCTAAACACACTTGATCTAGAACATATGTTGAATGGTTCGCTACCTCATGGCAACATCATTTGTGCAGTCCGTTATGAACCACATGGAGAGGCGACCAAGGACGAGGAACACGAAGAGGAAGCATGGAAACGCCGGAAGAAGAAGTCGGAGCAAGCGACGGACCGGCTAAAGCCGGCCCCAACATCGGCTATAGCCGGCCACCGGCTTTAGCCGGCCACCGGCTTTAGCCGGCCCCAGCACCGGCTATAGCCGGCCACACCGGCTAAAGCCGGACTTAACACCTGCTAAAGCCGGTCTGGCCGAGTCAACGCGTCTTTGGCCTTGAAGCCACACATGTAATCTTCCCTAATTTACCAAATTGCCCCCAGGTCGTGGCTGCCTATTTATATGGCTCTCTTTTCCCCATTCTAGCTTAGATAAGAATTAAGATAAACATGGCTTCATGCCTTTTCCCTTAGGGAACTTGCTACTAGATATCAAATTTAGAGTAAACCATCACCCCTCTTTGTTTGGGGTCTCTTCTATTTGGGGAATTCTACCTTGTAGTGGATCTCTTGCATACTTTTGTGTGTAATTCTATCCATTGATTTGGTCTCTTCTCCAAGTGGAATTCTACTCCTAGCAAATCAATCTCTCACAAGGAATTATACTCTTGGAGTCTCTTCCTTGTGATTCTATTGAGTTGGTGAATCGGGCCAACGAGGACAACCGGTGTGTATCTTGTGTGTGTGTGTTTGCCTTCGATTTGTTCATCATGTTCATCATGTTCTTCGTGTTCATCCTCGTTCCCCGCCACCAATCTTGTGAATCCGTGAAGATCGGGCCACACCCAAGAGGTCACCCCTCATCATATGGTATCAGCAGCTTTTGGTTGCCACAGATTTACTCATGTTTGTGATTTCCACCATAAATTTCGAAAATCCAAAAAAAAGCCCCAAAATTGCCTCAAATTTTGATCTCAAGATTTGTTGAGTTTTTGTGGTTTTGATCCAAGGATTTCATGTCTCAAGTGCTGATCTACCTTCCTTTGCGTTCCATTAGCCTAATTCTTCCTAATTCTTCTGGATTTGAGGAATTTTGTGCCCAATTTCCGCCCCCAAAGACGAACTGCTCACGCGAAAATGTCCGATCCGGCTAAAGCCGGTCTGCGCAGCAAATAGCCAGCCTGTCCAGTTTTCTCGAAAAAGACCGAACCAGCTAAAGCCGGCCTGCACACCGGTTAAAGCCAGCCTAGACTGGTACTCGCAGATTCTCTTCTCCTTGCAAAACATCTCTTCTTTTGGTGACCTTGTCCTTTGAGAGTGGCTTTCTTAGTGTTGTGAAGCATCGTACACTTGACCCCGCATTGTGAGAGTGTGTGTCTATACCAAGTTTTGAAGTGGACCAAGAGCAAGAGAAAAGAGATACTTCCAATCAAAAAAAAGGAGAAAGGAAGAGAAGAAACATATAGTGTGTGTGTGCCATCCATTGTCCACAAATACAAAAGAGTCCACAAGCTTGTAAGCAAAAGAGAGCATGAGAAGAGAGCCAAGTGTGTGAATCTCGGTGCTTCTCCTTTTTGCAACCAAGCCACGGTCTCTCGAGTGTTAGTGCGACATTGAGCGTAGTCTTCGTTAGGACAATTTTGTCGTGCTCATTTTATCCTTCGCACTAACCCCATCCATCTCCACGTGTGTGTTCTTTTTGATCGCCCTTTTGACTTTTGAAATTTTTGTATCACATCCACATTTGATAATACACTTTTCTTTTGATAATTTTCGTTTGGCATTGCCACTTTTCCTTCCCATCCAATAGATAGCCTTTTTGCGTGTGTTCTAACTTGTGCACAACGGTTGTCCTTGGGTGTTTTCATCAATTCAATTGATTTACGGGACGTGTTTCAAGTGTATTTTCCTCTAACCAACTCACCTTTCCACCAATTTCTTCTTCTTTTGTGACCATGCCTAGGAGAGACCTCGGAACAAGGTGAGGAGTCCTTGGCCGAGTGCCTCGACGCCCTCCAAGCTACCAATGCATCCTCGCTCGGTGACATCATTGCCACACTCCAACGACTTGAGGCCAACATACTTGCCAACGACAACCATCTCTTCACCACAAACACAAAAATTGAGGACTCGAACACAAGGTTCAATGCAAGACTTGCGGATTCACACGCCACGCTCAACGAACGGGTGGAGGAGTTGAACGCAACTTTGAAGCAACTCAAGTCGACCGTCGACACCTAGGCATCGACCGTCGACACCTTGGCGTCGACCGTCGACACCTTGGCCCGCCAACATCACCGCTCAAGGTCGCGCTCATCAAGATCTTCTTCCCGCTCCAACCATGTGGATGACCATGTGCGTCTACAACAACCTCGTCCTCCACCTCACACGCAACCACAACATGACGCTACACGTCGGGTGAATCAAGAGCGGCCACAAGTGGACCAACCGCCCCAAGGCCAAGCACACCAAGGTATCCTCCTCAAGGTCAAGCTCACCGTGGCACCCCACCTATTCTCAGTCAAGAACGTCAACTTCTACAAGTAGACCATCCACAAGTTCCCCACGCCACTGGGCACGCTGGTCGACCTCCACAACAAGATGGTCGACGTCATCTCCCACATGACCATGATGGCCACCGTCCCATTCTCCATGATCAAGATGGAAGCCGACACCATGACCACCATCGCCGCCATGAGTTTCACCATCAACATGATCGCCAAGGGGCGTTAAGTGAAGATAGTGTGCAACCTCGCCAACACCGGCCACATAATGATGAGGAACCGCGTCTCCAACCACAACATAGCCACCGTGACCAAGACCTACACGCCTTTGCAAGACCTCCGCGTCGACCATTTGATGATGATGATGATGCACGACCTCCTCGCCGCCCATATGATGCGGATGACAAGTTTGGAAAACTCAAGTTCACCATACCAAAGTTCACGGGCGACGACGACGCCGACGCTTACTTCTCATGGGCCATCAAGGTTGACAAGATCTTCCGAATGCACAATTACTCCAAAGAGAAGAAAGTCGCCATGGCTTCCCTTGAGTTTGAGGGCTATGCCAATATTTGGTGGGAGCAAGTGATGGCCAAACGTGAAGAAGACCTAAAAGAACCAATTGACACTTGGGAAGACATGAAGCTTGAAATGCAAACCCGCTTCATACCGGATCATTACAACCGTGACAACAAGCTTCAAAAGTTAACACAAGGCACCAAGTCCGTGGAATAATACTACAAGGAAATGGAATTGACTATGATGCGCCTCAAGTTGGAGGAGAAACAAGAACAAACATTGGCATGCTTCTTCAATGGATTGAACCATCCCATCAAGCGCATTGTGGAGTTCCTACCTTACACCACCGTGTGTGATCTTGTACACAAAGCAACTCGAGCCGAGCGCCAACTCCAAGATGATGCCAAGTATGAGCGCACCAAGGGCTTCTTCGCCTCCCGCAACTCTTCGGCAAGCACTCCACCAACACACAAGCTATCATTTGCATCTTCGTCCAAGCCTTTCTCCAAACCACCACAACCAACAAATCAAGTTCACGCACCTTCTACAACAACCTCCTCCAAAGCATCATCGGCACCACCCAAAGTAACTTGCTTCAAGTGTGGCGTTCAAGGATACAAGTCATTTGAGTGCAAAAACACTAGGGTGATGATCAGCAAAGACAATGGCACCATCGACTACTATGATGAAGACGAGTATGAAGCTTTTGTCCAAGTGGCCGTCGCCATGGAAGCGGATGACATGGGTGATGAAGAGGAACATGTGCTATGCACTCATGACACTAGTCCATCCCTTGTCGTCACAAAGGTTTTGACTACTCACTCCCAAGACTTGAAAGACCAATGATGCAACATCTTCCAACAAAGGCCTGCATTCATGGGAAGTCAATCAAGGTGATCATTGATGGAGGAAGTTGCCACAACCTTGCAAGCACCGAGTTATGTTCCAAGCTCAATCTCCAACTACGCAAGCATGCTCACCCTTACCATGTGCAATGGTTAAGCGACAATGGCAATGTCAAGATTGAACATACCGTCTCCGTTACATTCAAGATTGGAGCTTATGAAGACACGGTGGAGTGTGATGTTGTTCCCATGACGGTGTGCCACGTGCTCCTCGGCCGCCCTTGGCAATTTGACAAGAAGGCTATACACAATGGTTATTCCAATGCTTACACCTTCAAGGAAGACGACGAGACCTTCACGCTTCGCGCGATGACTCCTAGCCAAATCATTGCGGACAATGCAAAGGCTTTAGCGAGGGTCCAACAAGTTTCCATTCCAAGTGAGTTGAGCGATGAGCGACATAGCCACAACAAAGAAAGTGAGCGCCACAAGCCATACATGAGCGATAAAAACACCCACGCCTTGATTGCCACCAAAAGTGAGATGACGGATTTACACCACAACCTATCCACCTTGCACTTTGTGCTCATTTGCAAGGGCACCGTTCTAACTACTAATGATCATTCCACGATTCGTTCTCCTTTGTTGTCTCTTTTGAAGGAATTTCAAGATGTCTTTTCGGACAAACTTCCTCATGGACTACCACCTCTATGTGGCATCGAGCATCGGATCGACCTCATTCTGGGCGCCCCCCTTCCAAACCACGCCGCGTACCGCACAAATCCAGAGGAGATGAAGGAAATCGAACGTCAAATTCATGATCTTCTACAAAAAGGGTATGTTCAAGAAAGCCTATCTCCTTGCGCCATTCCGGTAATTCTTGTCCCCAAGAGTGATGACACACTTCGAATGTGCATGGATTGTCATCCCATCAATGCCATTACCGTTTGTTATCGCCATCCTATTCCTCGCTTAGACAACATGCTTGATGAGCTTGCGGGTTCCACTATATTTTCTAAAATTGATCTTCGTAGTGGATACCATCAAATACGCATGGCCATAGGCGATGAATGGAAGACGGCATTCAAGACCAAACTTGGTCTCTATGAATGGCTTGTCATGCCTTTTGGATTGTCTAATGCACCGTCGACTTTTATGCGTCTTATGAACCACATTTTGCGATCTTTCATTGGCAAATTTGTTGTGGTTTATTTTGACGACATCCTCATTTATAGCAAGTCATTTTTGAACCATGTTTCCCATGTTGAGCAAGTTTTGCACGTTCTTCGCAAAGAAAAGCTTTATGCAAACCTTCCAAAGTGTAACTTTTCTCAAAACAAGTTGGTTTTTCTTGGATTCGTTATCTCTCACAATGGCATTGAAGTAGACACTTCCAAAATTGAGGCCATACGGAATTGGCCAACACCAACAATGGTTGGCCAAGTGAGAAGTTTTCATGGCCTCGCCGGTTTTTACCATCGCTTTGTTAAAGATTTTAGCACCATTGCTTGCCCTCTAAACGAGCTTACAAAGAAAATTGTACCTTTTGTTTGGGACAAAGCTCAATAACATGATTTCGATGAACTAAAGAAACGCCTTACAGAGGCACCATTGCTTGTTTTACCCGATTTCCAACAAACCTTTGAAATTGAATGTGATGCTAGTGGAATTGGAATCGGTGGTGTTCTCATGCAAAATGGACGCCCCGTTGCTTATCATAGTGAAAAGTTGGATGGTGCATGCCTCAACTATTCAATCTATGACAAAGAACTCTTTGCTCTTGTTCGTGTTTTGGAAGTTTGGCAACATTATCTTTGGCCAAAAGAATTTGTCTTCCACTCGGACCACGAATCTTTGAAGTTTTTGAAAAGTCAAGCAAATTTGAACAAATGTCATGCGAAGTGGGTTGAATTCATCGAATCTTTCCCTTACATTATCAAGTACAAAAAGGGCAAAGAAAACGTGGTCGCGGATGCTCTATCACACAAAAATACCACCCTTCTCACTCGCATTGACACACACATTTTAGGTTTGGATGCGCTACCAAATTTGTACCCTTCTGATTCTTTCTTTGGAACCATCTATGAACAATGCTTGACCTTCTGAAGGGTCGATGATTTCTATTTGCATGAGGGTTTCTTTTTTAAAGCTAACAAATTATGCATACCCGAGTCCTCTCTTCGTATGTTGTTATTGCAAGAGGCACATGGTGGAGGACTCATGGGTCATTTCGGACGCGAGAAGACTTATGCCATGCTTTCAACGCACTACTTTTGGCCAAGGATGTACCGCGACATCACGAGGCACGTACAACGATGCACTACATGCATACAAGCTAAGTCCAAATCTCATTCATTTGGTCTCTACATGCCTTTACCTATTCCACACGCACCATGGTCGGACATTAGCATGGATTTTGTTTTGGGTATGCCACGTACACGCAATGGACATGATTCAATATTTGTGGTAGTTGACCGTTTTTCCAAAATGGCACATTTCATTCCTTGTCACAAGACCGAGGATGCTTCACATATTGCTAATTTGTTTTTCAGGGATATCATTCGACTTCATGGGTTTCCAACAAGCATCATATCGGATCGCGATGTCAAGTTCATGAGCTACTTATGGAAGACCCTAATGGCCAAGCTAGGGATCAAGCTCCTCTTTTCTTCATCATCACATCCCCAAACGGATGGACAAACCAAAGTGGTGAACCGGAGTCTTGGGAACCTCCTCCGTGTGTTGATCAAGAAGAACCCCAAGTCATGGGAGGAATGCATTCCTCATGCGGAGTTCGCCTACAACCGCGTTGAACATAGAATCACCAAGCGAAGCCCCTTTGAGATCGTCTATGGGTTCAACCCACCAACGGCACTCGACCTTCTCCCACTCCTGCTTCACGAGCGCATCAACATGGACATCACCAAGTGCGCCGGCATCATGAAGAACTTGCACGACAACACAAGGAAGACAATAGAAGACCATGTCAATCGCCATACCGCCATGATCAACAAGAACAAGACTCCACGCATCTTCGAGGAGGGCGACCTTCTTTGGATTCATTTGAGCAAGGATCGGTTCCCACATGAACGCAATTCAAAACTCAAGCCACGAAGTGATGGTCCCTTCAAGGTTCTCAAGTGCATCAATGACAACGCTTACGTCATCAACATTCCAACTTCCAAGTACCTCGTAACCAACACTTTCAACATCAAGGACCTATCCCCCTTTCATGGTGAGATGGTCAATGAAGAGTCGAGGTTGACTCTTTCCCAAGGGGGGGAGATGATGTGGGGTGACCTTCAGACACCTCCGCCTCAAGACCGCCAAGTCCCCTGCAAGGGCCAATGACAAGAGCTCGAGCTGAAGCCCTCCATGATAAGGTGAATTTGCTCCTAAACACACTTGATCTAGAACATAAGTTGAATGGATCGCTACCTCATGGCAACATCATTTGTGCAGTCCATTATGAACCACATGGAGAGGCGACCAAGGACGAGGAACACGAAGAGGAAGCATGGAAATGCCGGAAGAAGAAGTCGTAGCAAGCGACGGACCGGCTAAAGCCGGCCCCAACACTGGCTATAGCCGGCCACACCGGCTAAAGCCGGTCTGGCCGAGTCAATGCATCATTGGCCTTGAAGCCACCCATGTAATCTTCCCTAATTTACCAAATTGCCCCTAGGTCGTGGCTGCCTATTTATATGGCTCTCTTTTCCCCATTCTAGCTTAGATAAGAATTAAGATAAACATGGCTTCATGCCTTTTCACTTAGGGAACTTGCTACTAGATCTCAAATCTAGAGTAAACCATCATCCCTCTTTGTTTGGGGTCTCTTCTATTTGGGGAATTCTACCTTGTAGTGGATCTCTTGCATACTTTTGTGTGTAATTCTATCTATTGATTTGGTCTCTTCTCCAAGTGGAATTCTACTCCTAGCAAATCAGTCTCTCACAAGGAATTCTACTCTTGGAGTCTCTTCCTTGTGATTCTATTGAGTTGGTGAATCGGGCCAACGAGGACAACCGGTGTGTATCTTGTGTGTGTGTTTTTGCCTTCGATTTGTTCATCGTGTTCATCGTGTTCTTCGTGTTCATCCTCGTTCCCCGCCACTAATCTCGTGAATCCGTGAAGATCGGGCCACACCCAAGAGGTCACCCCTCATCAGTTTCAGTAATCAAATGGAATTCATTTTCAAATTGAATCAAACTCGTCTATTACCTTGTTTAATTCATATCTTTTGTTCTATGCATCCAAAAATTACAAATTTGTAGTCTTTGGAATCCTCTAATCATGTAGAACATCATAGAATCTAGAAACTCCAAAGTTGACACGTGCACACACCTTGTGCATTCAAATTCATCCAAATCACTAATTTGATCATAACATGAGATCTAAAATATATTTTAGAATGAATCCAATTGCAGTAGCCTTTTTTACTGCAAGCTATCCACTAGCATCACTTCCCAATTTTCTTGAACCACTTCACCATTATTCAAATTCAAATATGAGAATTTGAGTATTTTCCTTCATAGAATAATTCTATTTCTTTAAGCAATGTTTCTTTCTACATTAGTGAACCCTATGATCTTAGCTTGCTATTAAAGATCATTTTGACACCACAATATCTTGAGAAATCTAAATTGTTAAGAAAACCCTTTTTAGTTGTTTGCCTTGTTTCGTTTTGTTTGGAATTGTATGGTGTGTTTATGTTGTGCTATTTCAATGTTCTAGCTTTGTACGGAGGACTACGTGCTTAGTTGAGAGAAGTGAAAGTTCATAGACTTCAAAAAGGCAAGTGACACACATATCTTCTACCTACTTTTACTACTGCATTAGTGTTTTTAGTAGTATGCATGATAGGTGGAATTGAAAACTCGTTTATAAAATGCTAGAATCCTAGTAGTGTATAGCTATCCATAAACCTCACCTGTTAGGATGCTAAATACTTTGAAAAATATTGATGCCATGCTATGATCATTTTTGTTAAAGTTGTTTTGTGAATAAACCTAAGAACTTCAACTAAAATGAAACACCTGGGTGGATTGGTATGTTGATGGAGGTGGAGTTGAGTGTCTTCCAGGGACTCACGCCCACTAGGGGTTGAGGTGGACCCTGGGAGAACACTTGTGGAATGCCACTCAGGATTAAAGAGATTATTATGTCTTATATGATTAGAGTACTTCCAGTGCAGCCTTATGACACTATGGGCTCTGTCTTGATTGAGTAGGATTAAGGGTTTAGCCATGGGTACTGATAGTGGGTGGTAGTTGATGATGGTTAGGGGGCATATATAGTGAGATCCATTTGGTTGAATGCTTCTTCTGAAAGGTCTTGTCTCATTTTATTTATGGGGTAAAATGAGTCTTAATGTGAAAGTGCACAACCCCTGTAGGGTGTCAAATCTAAGCGTTTAGTCGTGTCCTCGATTATGGACAGTTGAGCCTCTTGTCATAGAATGTTCGGAAGAATCTCATCACCATTTTCTGAATGCTCTAAAATTTGGTTAGAAACTTTTAAACAGAAGCTCAAGACCATGTACTCCCCAGGGTGTTAGTTATTGTTGTTTCAACATTGTTGAGTTTTGCCCAGAACTACATGCCTAGCTAGTATGTAGTGTATGGGGGTTATTTCAGCCCTTCATAAATAAATTTTGATAAAAAGATTTTTGCAAAAGTTTATAGGATAAAATTGGCTTTATGCAAATTAGCCTATGAGATCCACCAGCCAAATATCATGTAGTATAGTCTTTTCACGAAAGCCAGCAAACATGTGTCATTTACCAGTATGTTGTTGTACTGACCCCTCTGGGGCTGCATATTCAAACATGCAGGTTTTATTCTGATGAGGAATGATTTGTAGGATCTCGAGTCTACATTCCAACATGTCTACCTGTGGCACGTGATGAAGATGGAGGCTCATTGCTACTATGCTTTATGCTGTGTACTCGTAAGGTTGAAGACCTATGTATCTAGATTTCCGTTGTAATATATGATGCTATTGCAATGATTACTATATTTTGTACTGTGGTGCTATCTATTGATCCAGAGAATAGCACGGTAACACAGGAGTTCTGCCTTTAGCAAAAGGTAGGGCGCTACAGAATAGTATCAGAGCATAGTGTTGCCTATAGGATAAGGACCCTAGGTTTGGAATAGACTAGAAAGCCCCTAATATTTTGTTTTCTTCTTTAAAAATAAAACAAAATATCATTTTGGTTTTATAAATGAATCTATATCATCTTACTTCTATATGTATATAAAAAAATGTTACATCTTGAAAACTTCTTGTATTCTCCCCTACTTCATCTTTAAATGTTTTCCTTTTTGCTTTAAAATGACCCAACCCTGAAATCTTCAAGAAAGGATAAGAAGACCACAATGTGCCAGAAGAATGAGACTTCTAATCATAGGATATTCATCGACTCAGCATGATGCAATACATGGAAGGCCAACGAAGAACTTGGAGAAATACTGATATGAAGACTGCACAACGCCCAACGATGCAATGAGGAAGTGGAAATAAGAACAAGGAACAATGAAGACAGTGTTAGACAAGACCACTAATAAATTCTAGTTTATAGAACCAACGATATCATAATAATCGAATGATCATACCAAATTGGGGTATGACCATACTAGATTGTTAGTGTTTGAACTAGTTTGCTAGATGGTTGAATGTTTGTTAGATGTTGCTTGTAAGATAAATTGTCTTGATCTGCTGTGTTTGGGTAGGAATCTTCTTTAGATCCCCTCTATCTATTCTCATCTATGCTAAGTCCTAAACTTATCATAAAACCCAAACAGATGTAACTCCCAACACCCGAACAATCACAACAACCCTCAGATGGAGATAGTGATACAACAAATGATAGAAGTACATACTGAATTGATGCAAGTTTTGACTCAAAATTTGATCAACTCAGATAGCAAAGAGTTACCTCCAGGAATGCAGCAAGTACTGGACGATCATTCTCGAATGGTACAAATGATGCCTCAGATTTTGGCTAGTATCAATAACAACCTGCCCCAAAACAATCTTGGTAGCAAGGAACCAAGAGATGAAGTTAAAACAACATTGCTAGCCTGCAAGGTCTGCGGAGAAATAGGACACCTGTCTGAGGAATGTCAGGAGCAATGCCATCATTGTAATACAAGTCACCCTACTAGAGAATGTCCCAAGACTAGGGTCACTTGTTTCCTATGCGATGGAACCAATCATGTACCTAGGGAATGTAATTTCTACTTCACGGTGCAACAAATGAATCAACAAACTAAGGATGGATTATGCTAGTTGCAAGGAAAGGCCCCTGAAGACAAAAGACCTAAAGCGAAGATGGAAGTAATGGTGTTCAACTACCACTTGTAATAGAAGTGGAAAGGACATGTAAGAGCAATGAATAAATTATTGGAATGGATTTATTTCTCCTTATGAAATGGCAAACCGAAGAATCTGCAACCAGAAGAGTTAATGCTATGAGTTTTGTCATGAACCCCTAGCTAAGGAATGATAGATTTTGTTTTCAAAATTCAAAAATGGGATTTGGAATATTGGTTCTATTTCCAAAAAAAAATTGTTTAAAGCTAGTGGGGTTGACCAAGAGTTAGAATATGAGGTTTAATGAACCATGTATGGAGTAATGATTTGGGTGCAGAATGGATTGATCACCATTCTTACTACTCTTATTATTCTCTCTCATAATGTTGGCTTTGCGAACCTAGAGAGACGTACATATGAGAGACGACGTTGTTAAGCCTTGACCTTAAGAAGATAGGATGTTATACCCCTTATAGTAGGCAAGTGCTGCCAAAATGTACGAATACGGTAAGGATGAACCACAAGCTTACCATTGAAGAAAACATGCAATGGAAGAAGTCCTACCAACATGGAAAGTTGTCCACCCAAAAGTTACTAACAAAGGAAGGAACCATAATGATGAAGGACCTCCAAGGATGTCGACTAAGAAGATGAAATGAAGATAGGAGATCCCTCAGCTTGGTCTTCTAATTGACCCAAAGAGTGACCCATCAGTGTCCAAAGTAGTTCAACAACTACCTTGTTGGATAGAAGCTATACAAGGGAGCAAGATTCTAACCAAGCAACCCCTAAGGAAGGTTGGTGCACAAGTTTATGAATAGACACCCACCTATTGGAAATGAAGATAGAATCTAACTATAGATACAAAAGATGATCCAGTGCCAAGTCAAAAGATGATCTAGTGCCAAGTCAAGACCAAGGTGTTTTGGTTGAATCCAAGGACCTAGACTACCTACAAAAGTTTCTTTTAAGGGTGGTAGCCGCCTAGGTAACCCAAAACCTTCTTTCTCTCTAGCCTCTCCAATCTCGGGGACGAGATTTCTTTTAAGGGTGGTAGTCTGTAACATCCCAAGATTTTATCAAATTTTGGGGTAAAATTTTTGTTTTTACTTTGTATGTGTTGATTGAATTTTCACAGGGATTGAAAACTTTTGAGGTTATTTAAAAGCTTTATCAGAACACTATTTCAACCTTTCTATTAATCCTTGGGGAATTCTTTTGAGAAAATGAAAGTTTCCAAAATATTATTTTGCACTTAAATCCTATGCAAGCTTGCTTGCAAAGGGATGTTTTACAAAATGTGATATTTGTTAAAGGTTGCTTTTTCCAAATATGCTTTAAAATGAATTTTCAAATATAAAAGTATTTTTCCCTGATTTCAAAGGATTATTTCTCAAACCTTATTTCTATTTTTGCAATATGCACACAAAGCCCTTTGGCCAATTATAAAGTCTTTATTGAAAAATTGTTTTATTATGAGAAGTGTGTTCTTACTGACTTGAAATGATGCTTTGAGTTTTTGAAAACTTTTTAAATTGATTTGAATTGAATTGGATCAAATTTGCCAAAGATATGAAATAAACCAGAAATCAGAAAAAGAAAAGGAAAAGAAACAAAAAAAGTATAAAAGAAGGCCAGGGGAAAACTTTCGGCCCAGCCCCAAACTCAGCCCACGGCCCACTCGGGAATTAACCCAAACCGGTATGCCATCTGCCCCTTCCACTCAATGATGAGTGGAGCCCACTCATCAGGGCCCTCTTCAACCTCTGGGTAGAGCCCTGCCCATGCACGATGGCGTCCTGGCTGCCCGATCGATGCCGCCCTCACCCAACCCAACCCCCTCCTCCAAGTCTAGCCCCTAATAAACCCCCCTGCATCTGCCTCTCTCCCTTTTCTCATCTTTTTCTAAACCCTAGCCTCAGATCGACCCTGACCCCGAAGTTACTGTCCACCGTCCGGACTTCGGTGAGAAATCGTCGGAGGACTGAAGCTCCTCGAGCTCGCCATCCTTGCCATCACGGTCGCTCTGACCATTTGCAAGTCCCGGGAAGGTCGCCGCCCTCTCTCTACTCTCAGTCGCCGCATAGTCTCGTGCCTGGTCTTCACCGCAGAACAACACCACTCCAACCGTGTCTTCGTTCCGCGTCTGGACGCAATCAATGTTCTTGATCACGCACACAAGATCGCCACGCCGTGCAGGTCATCGTCGTGCCCTCGCCATCGTCCAGAAGTCACCGAAGCTCACCGGAGTTCACTCCCTTGCCGCAGACCTCGCCGCCGACGACCTGCTGGAAACCCTAGGTGAGCTCTCTCTCTCTCTCCTTTCATGTCTCGTTCGTTCGATCAAGACCCAAAAGCCCAGATCCAGTCACTTACCGAAGGGGTACTGATTGATCTGGATCATACTCTTTCCTTTTAATCCGATGGCCAAAAACGGTGATCCAAACGAACCGGTACCGGCCAGTAAGAATCAGCCACGTGGCCTACCCCGATTCAAACAGAATTCAAATTAGATTTCAAATCAGATTTTAGCTAAATCTTGTAAAATCCACATCTTTCAAACCGTGCATCCAAAAATTACAAACTTTATATCTCTGGAAAGCTTAAAATGTGTAGAATCTAATAGTGCAATAAAATCCTATAGTTTAATTATTCAAATTGAATTCATTTTCAAATTGAATCAAACTCATTTGTTACCTTGTTTAATTCATATCTTTTGTTCTATGCATCCAAAAATTACAAATTTGTAGTCTTTGGAATCCTCTAATCATGTAGAACATCATAGAATCAAGAAATTTCAAAGTTGACATGTGGACACACCTTGTGCATTCAAATTCATCCAAATCACTAATTTGATCATAACTTGTGTTCTAAAATATATTTTAGAATCAATCCAATTGCAGTAGCCTTAGCATCACTTCCCAATTTTCTTGAACCACTTCACCATTATTCAAATTCAAATATGAGAATTTGAGTATTTTCCTTCATAGAATAATTCTATTTCTTTTAGCAATGTTTCTTTCTACATTAGTGAACCCTATGATCTTAGCTTGCTATTAAAGATCATTTTGACACCACCATGACACATACCACATCTATCTAAAACAATCTTGCCTAACCCACACATATTCAAATTACAATTGTGTTATTTGAGTAAAGTGTGATACCTCTCAATTATAGATTTTGCTCTTGCTATTGTGGTGTGGGTTTAATCAACACATGACCATACTTCATATTTTTCAACGAATCCTTGAGCCATACTCTCAAATACCATTCATTCATATCAAATCCTTGTTTACTTAATCTTCATCACCTGTATTGAACTATTCAATTTGCAATTGAGTTAGTTGAGTAAATCAATGCTTCATAAGTCCTAGCCTAATGCCTAAGTGTAATTCATGCTATTTATGAGTAATTGTTTTCACACTTATTCAATAGTATTGCTATTGCACTATCTAACACCTATGTGATCTAATTCACATGGATTATTCCAAGTTCGATTCATTCTTTGGTAAGGCATAAAGACTACATCAATTATGTAATGCTTAGCCAATTCTATCCAAACATATTGATCTTTCCCAACTAAGCTCTCAAACACATATCTCACAATCCACAATTCTTTTGTCATATCTATTCAATCACAATATCTTGAGAAATCTAAATTGTTCAGCAAACCCTTTTCAGTTGTTTGCCTTGTTTGGTTTTGTTTGGAATTGTATGGTGTGTTTATGTTATGCTATTTCAATGTTATAGCTTTGTACAGAGGGCTACGTGCTTAGTTGAGAGAAGTGAAAGTTCGTGGACTTCAAAAAGGCAAGTGACACACATATCTTCTACCTACTTTTACTACTGCATTAGTGTTTTTAGTAGTATGCATGATAGGTGGAATTGAAAACTTGTTTATAAAATGCTAGAATCCTAGTAGTGTATAGCTATCCATAAACCTCACCTATTAGGATGCTAAATACTTTTAAAAATACTGATGCCATGCTATGATCATTTTTGTTAAAGTTGTTTTGTGAATAAACCTAAGAACTTCAACTAAAATGAAACACCTGGGTGGATTGGTATGTTGATGGAGGTGGAGTTGAGTGTCTTCCAGGGACTCATGCCCACTAGGGGTTGAGGTGGACACTGGGAGAACACTTGTGGAATGCCACTCGGGATTAAAGAGATTACTATGTCTTCTATGATTAGAGTACTTCCAGTGCAGCCTTATGACACTATGGGCTCTGTCTTGATTGAGTAGGATTAAGGGTTCAGCCATGGGTATTGACAGTGGGTGGTAGTTGATGATGGTTAGGGGGCACAGTCAGATCTGTTTGGTTGAATGCTTCTTCTGAAAGGTCTTATCTCATTTTATTTATGGGGTAAAATGAGTCTTATGGTGAAAGTGCACAACCCCTGCAGGTTGTCAAATCTAAGTGTTTAGCCATGTCCTCGGTTATGGACAGTTGAATCTCTTGTCATAGAATGTTCGGAAGAATCTCATCACTATTTTCTGAATGCTCTAAAATTTGGTTAGAAACTTTTAAACAGAAGCTCAGGACCATGCACTCCCCAGGTTGTTGGTTACTGTTGTTTCAACATTGTTGAGTTTCGCCCAGAACTACATGCCTAGCTAGTATGTAGTGTATGGGGGTTATTTCAGCCCTTCATAAATAAAATTTTGATAAAAAGATTTTTGCAAAAGTTTATAGGGTAAAATTGGCTTTATGCAAATTAGCCTATGAGATCCACCAGCCAAATATCATGTAATCTTTTCACGAAAGCCACCAAACATGTGTCATTTGCCAGTACGTTCTTGTATTGACCCCTCTAGGGCTGCATATTCAAATGTGCAGCTTTTAATCAGATGAGGAACGATTTGTAGGATCTCGAGTCTACATTCCAACATATCGGCATGTGGCGCGTGATGAACATGGAGGCTCATTGCTACTATGCTTTATGTTGTGTACTAATAAGGTTAAAGACCTATGTATTTGGATTTCTGTTGTAATATATGATGCTATTGCAATGATTACTATATTTTGTACTGTGGTGCTATCTATTGATCCAGGGAATAGCACAGTAACATAGGAGTTCTGCCTTTAGAAAAAGGTAGGGCGCTACAAAGGTGTATGTTATTTAATGGATGCTTAGTAGTTCCTGCTCTCATATGATTAGTTCCAATTTAGTAATAGTTTGTAGCATGTCATATAGATGTTTGCTCGCATTGTTCTATTCATAAAACGGTATGACATTGTGGTATCCTCACAAAAGTCAATTAAGCCTTGATGATTTATTTTGCCTCAGAGCTCTTGTATCATTTTTATACCCCTCTTAATTTTGTTTTGTCACAAGCATGATTATGACAGTTACTTCTCTCTCGATTGTCGCTTCCCAGTCTTTTGCTAGCCTTCACCTGTACTGAGTATGAGCTTTACTAGTGCATCGAACTCCTGAAAACCAAGTTATTCCAAAGAGTCCACTATAAATTCCTATGCATGGTATTTCAAACCATTCCAAGCAAATTTTCATGTGCTACCTTTCAAAACCTTCAAAATACTTCTCATTTTGTGACACTATTTTTAGCTCATGAGGATGCAGTGGTTGGGTTTGTTATCTTTCATACTAAATTAAGTACCCCTCGACTTGCATGATTCATCTGCTCGTCACTAATTTTGCAAGGGAGCTGGTCAGACCATTATAACTTCAAAAAGAAAAAAGAAAAAGAAAAAGGCACTCCTCCATGGTATGAGATTGTTGGTAGTCACCTGAAGGATTTGGTTAGCCATGGTTTGTGAAAGTAAAGGTGGGGAGGAGTGCCAAATTTTATAAAAGAGCATGTAAATGCCAATTTTCAATACTCGGAACCGCTCTCAATCTGTTTAGTATGGAAGATAGCAAGAACTCCATTGTCATTCGTTGACAGGAAACAACCACCTCTCAAAACAATTTTTTACTTCTGTTTTACAAATGAAAAGCTCTAGCACATGATAAATCCCTGCTTCCCTCTGCGAAGGGCCTTTCTTTTAATTTTATGTTGAGTCTTCATCTTCTATCTTTAAGTACCTTCTTGAGAGAATAGTTGTCATTTTTAGTGTAATGTGCTTGTCCCAGAACATGGTTAATTGTGGTATAATTTTGATGCTAGTATCTTTGATATTTCTACTTCTAGTCTTCTCTTGAACTTTAGAGGTGCCTTGGTATTTATGTTTTGCTCCACAAATAAAGGCAAGCGAGATACCACTTTATCATATCTTATTATGAGCATTAGAATCCTGTAACTTCTTATGTTTCATGTTGCTTATTATTGGTGTGTTGGTATTTCTTCATAGTTTGCATGACTATGAGGTAACCTTAGTTGCATACTTATTATTATGAATTGCCTAAGTACTTGATCATATAGTGAGAATATATACATCGTATGAAGCAAATGTGTTCATGAAAGTTTCTTTTACCGCAATCAGTTGTTAACTGAATTGCTTGAGGACAACCAATAAGCTAAGCTTGGGGGGAGTTGATACTTCCAAAACGTATCTACTTTCCCAACCCCTTTTTATATTGTTTTTCCTCTAATTTGTGTGTTTTAAATACAACTAACATGGACTAGCGCTGTTTTTAGCAGAATTGCTCTGGTGTCTCATTTTTGTGCAAAAATCCAACTTTTAGGAAAATTCACAGAAAATATCGCAAAACTCCTATTTTACTAGAAGACTCAGGGAGCCAGAAGACGAGACGGAGAAGAGCCATGAGGGGCCCACACCACCTGGTGGCGCGGGCCAGGCCAGGCCGCGCCAGGGGGTGGTGTGGCCGCCTCGGCCACCGCCTTGAGCCCTCCTTTCGCCTACATAAGGTCTCTGACCTAAAAACAGAGGGGGTTTGGCGTTTTTCCCAGATAGAGTTCTGTTGCACCGCCACCACCAGAAATCGCGATTCAGAACTAGAAACTCCGTTCTGGCACCCTGCCGAGATGGGGAATTGGAGAAGATCATTGCCATCATCATCACCGACGCCTCTCCATCAACCATCCATGATTCCCCCATCCATGTGTGAGTAATTCCCGCTGTAGGCTGAAGGGGATGGTAGGGATTGGATGAGATCATTCATGTAATTGCTATAAGATTGTTAGGGCATGGTGCCAAGTATCCGTTATTAGTGCTTTTGATATTGTTGCAACTTGTTGTGCTTAATGCTTGTCACTTTGGCCCCGAGTGCCATGATCTCAGATCTGAACATGTTATTGTTTCATGAGGATAATTATTGTTTGTGATCTTACCTGCAAGTTGTATACACATATCGTTGTCCAGAACCTGAGGCCCCAAAGTGACAGCAATTGGGATAACCGGAGGGGATGGCTGTGATGTGAGGATTACATGTGTTCATGGAGTGTTAATGCTTTGCTCTGGTACTCTATTAAAAGGAGTACCTTAATTACTAGTAGTTTCCCTTATGGCCCCGCTGCAAACGGGCTGGTAGGACAAAAGGTGTTGTGCAAGTTTCTCATTGCGAGCATGTATGACTACATATGGAACACATGCCTATGGTTACTTAGTACTAGGATGCTTTATCATTATTTATCAGCAATTGCCCATGTCTTGATTATTATATGAATTATCTTATTCATGCAACGCCCGTTAATCCATCCCTATGCCTATAGTATTACAATCCTTGACAAGGGTATAGATAAAAGAGCCCGTCAGTTAAGTACCCCTGAGGCCCGTTAAGCTAGGCCCAATTGTAATGATAGTCGAAATACGAGTTCATGTCGTATGTCGATACTGTAATCTGTGTCGGATCCCTCCCGATCCTTGAGACCTGGCCATCTATATATAGGGGTCAGGAGAGAATGGTGAGGGACAGATTGAAAGCAAGCCAGGTTTACACCCACGTTTACTTTCTATACACACCTTGTTTGACTGATTTTACCTTCGAGTTCATCCGACGCCCTGTCTCCCCGATCCTAAGTCCTTCATCTAGGACATTTGTCGAGTTAGCCCTCGTCAATCCTGCTGTTTACTATAGTCACCGCTGCTGTCTTTATTTTATTACTACTGCTATCATTTCACTACTGCTACTACTATAAAACTGTTGCTACTAATAAATTGTTGCGATCAAGTCTATTTCTAGGCGCAGCTGAACTGACAACTCATCTGTTAAGGCTTATAAATATTCTTTGGATCCCCTTGTGTCGAATCAATAAATTTGGGTTTTACTTCCCTCGAAGACTGTTGTGATCCCCTATACTTGAGGGTCATCATTGGCCCCCTCAGTTTCCTTATTGGTATTGATGCAACTACTAATTCAAGTGTTAGATCAAGCTATCAAAGTATATAGAGAATGCAACTATAAGCCACGGAACATGTACCAAGTTGGGTGCAGGTCTCATCCTTAGGGAAGTAGTTGCCTCTGGCAGGACTATTGATCGGTGGGAGATCATCACCATTTTGTTGTTGAGAACCTGCCATTGAAAGTGTGATGAGGACATCCCATCTATTGATACGCCCGCTGCACCTACAGCAGAACACATACAAGGACCTATCACTCGAGCTCATGCCAAGCAACTTAACTATCAGGTACTTTCGTTTCTTGGAACTCTTTCTCACATACATGAGAATATGATGCTGCCTAAATCAGATAAGTTTGCTACTCTTAGGAATGATGGACCTAGCATGGATGAGAGGGACAAGCATTGGAGCATGATCATGCATGGAGATGGCAGCAAGTGTTTGAGGATGGAAGAAAATGCCACGAGTGGAGATTTCAGAACTTTGAAGCCACCATAATGATGGATGAATATTTGGACGAAATATACAAAGAGCTACTTCATAAATTCGTCCATAGATAAATATAGTGTTGCGTCACTTTTATTTTTGGGCCAGGCCCATGTAATTTCGTAGCAAATAAGATAGCCACTTTTAGGAGTCCGAATTTGAGAAAAGGCCTGTCAGGGTTCCGTTCGACCACCATACCCATGGCTGGTTGCACCCCTACCTTTTCCTTCTCAAATACCCCCCATAGCCGACATTA
Source organism: Dactylis glomerata (assembly GCA_007115705.1). Classification (NCBI taxonomy): domain Eukaryota; kingdom Viridiplantae; phylum Streptophyta; class Magnoliopsida; order Poales; family Poaceae; genus Dactylis; species Dactylis glomerata. Next base: position 1,071,701 of record QXEO01000457.1, on the reverse strand, counting down.
GAAATCAGATTTTGTTTAGACTAAAGTTAGCTATTGCTGCAACTATGAGCTCAACTTTTGAGGCCAATCGCCCAGAAGACCGCCTATTCGGAATCCCACCTTTTGAATAAAGCATACATCTTTCATCCGCAATTTCTTGACTGCAGTATTAGTTCTTACTTGTTCTCGATTTCAGGTAGGAATTAAGACCCTCGCTGGTCAGGCTGATCGTGCATCCGCAAGATCGGTAACTCCCGGAGATTGTCCTAGCGATTGCATTGGCGCACGAGCTTCGCACGTGTAGTCGGATCGTCAAGCACGAACTCCACCCACCAAATCGACATATCAAGATCTCATCGAAAGATCGGACACCTTTGCCCTATCAAGTGGTATCAGATTTCAGGTTGCTCTGTGAGATTTACTGTTTTCGTAGTCTAGATTGCATCTATGTTTATATCTATATACCACAAAAAAGCCAAAAATAGAGTTAGGTTTAGATCATCTCATCCCATAAACCATCCGAGCCTTTGCATTGTCTTTTCAGTTTGCATCGTTGAATTTGTGTCTGCATCCGCGTGTCGAGTTGCTGGTCTTAGTGTCTGTTCCATTAGAGTTTCGAGTTCCAATCACCATAGTCACGCCGCCGCCGCACGCTTCCACCACCATGCCATATACTTCCGCCACCGCCTTCACATTAGGTTTTGTTCGTTCCTTCCAATTTCATCCGTGCCTTTTTCAGAGTCCGTGAGTTAAGTTTCGGTCGCCAGACAAGAGGTAGAAGAAGAGCAAAAAAAAAGTTCTGAAAAAAAAATCGAAAAAAATAGTCAAATCCGCATCCAAGTCGGTTTGACCCGATTCCTACTAGTCCATTGCGAATTTAGCCCGAATTGGACAGTTTCGTCAGTTTTTGATAGTTTTCGACAGCAAACTTCAATTGGCCATAACTTTTGCATACGAACTCCGTTTTTGACGTGTGACCACTCAAAATATTCAGCACAAAAAGATCTATCTAGCCACTGCCTTCGGAATGCTCAGAATTCCCATAAGAGTCCGGGAAGGTCGAGTTTTTTCCTTCTAAAGTTTCAGACCCGGAAATTTCTGCAGATCTTCACTTATATCTTGCTTTTGAGCTGTTTCTTTCTACTTGTTGTGCCGCGCCGTTACTTTCTTAGTGTTCTCTGCTCGCATCTCTAGCACTGTCTAGCCTAGGACCAGCACAGTACTGTTGTTGAGCATTCTTTCAACATTGCATTACTGTTTTGATATTTGATGTTTTTGCTACCATATAAGCCTTCCTACAGCTCCACATATTTCTGCACGTGCTTTGTATTGACACCTGGTAATCTCTTTGTGCAATTTTGGGAGTCGCTGATCTTTGCTGGTTGCATATCACCTTCCTCCTGTTTGGTAAGAACTTGTAAGAGCTTTGTATACTGCTTGACGGATTACGCGTGATTCCACCATATTCCGTAGTGCGTATGTATATATATTTGTGCTTGCTTCTATGCTAACCATGACAGGAACCACGAACGATGATGTTGATCCGGAGGAGATGACTAGTGCAGAGTTCCATGCCCACTTCACTTGGCTGTTGGTGAGGCGTGCACAAGATGTGGACACGCGCTTGGGTGATGTTGATTCCAAGCTTTCTGATGCGATGGACAAGATTGCTGGCCTTGAGGCATCCTTCAATACCAAGCTCGACGCCAGGTTCCAGGAAGTCCTGGCCCGTTTACCACCACAGCCACAGATGGGCGTCCACGCACCACATGCTCGCCGCGTTCCTCTCGTACTGCCATCTGCGGGTACCGTTACAGCTGCGGCAGCAGCTGCGGCCGCTATGGAGGCGGCCACCCAGGATGGATATGCTGCTGACGAGGGGGAAAACGAGTTTGAAGATGAAAACGAGCTCAAGAAGGATGAGGTCCAACAACCTGCACCTGGCCGTCTGCGGCAATACAACCGCAACGCTCGTCCACCTACACGTCCGGTACGTGACGATGAACATGTTGCCAAACTGAAATTAAATATTCCGCCATTTGAGGGTAGATATAATCTTGATGCATATCTCACTTGGGAATTAGAAGTAGAGCAACGTTTTGCATGTTTACGCTATCCTGAGCATTTGCGTGTTAGTGCTGCTACATGTGAATTTACAGATTTTGCTTCTATCTGGTGGTCTAAACATTGTAGAGTCAATCATGCTAATATTCCTGCTACTTGGCTTGGTCTAAAACATGCCATGTGTACTTGTTTTGTACCTCCACATTATCAATAGGACTTGCTTAAAAAATTAGCTCGTTTAGAACAAGGCAAAAATTCTGTACAAGAATATTATCAAGAGTTACAAACGGGCATGATTCATTATGGTATTGTAGAGGATAATGAAGCTATGCTTGCACGTTTCTTTGGTGGTTTAAATAAGGAGATTCATCATATTTTAGACTATAAGGAGTACAACACTATTACTCATTTATTTCATCTTGTTTGCAAAGCTGAACTTGAAGTGCAGGATCGTCAACCATCATGGAGAAGAGCTAATAATTCTGCAGGTCATACTTCTTCATGGTCTGCGCGCCAATCAGCTCCACCTTCTCATGGAGATGCACCTGGCCCTTCCACTTCCAGGTATACCACGCCCACATCAAGAACGCCACCTGCTCCTACTCCATCACCATCTGCTGGTCCGACACGGAGTTCTTCTTCCATGGCCTCGACGGGAAAGACTCACGACATTCAATGTCGCAAATGTTTTGGGTTTGGTCACATCGAAAAAGAATGTAGAACCAAACATGTGATGGTGGTGCTTGAAGATGGCGAGTATGAATTTGCGAGTGATTTTGATGATGATACATTGGCACTTATTATTGCACGTGCTGGTGCCAATTCTGATTCTGACAAGGAGGTGGAAGTAATGGGAGCTAAAACTGCTGATCAATACAAGAGTTTAGTTGCACAACGTGTCTTAAGTGTGCAATTGAGCAAAGTTGAGCATGATTAACGCCACAATTTGTTTCAAATAAGAGGCGTTATTAAGGAGAGAGCTATCCGGATCATCATTGATGGAGGGAGTTGTAACAATCTAGCTAGTATTGACATGGTGGAGAAGCTTGCTCTACCCACACGACAACAACCTCATCCCTATTACATTCAATGGTTTGAGAGCTCCCGTAAGCTCAAGGTAACAAGAACTGCATGCGTGCATTTTACTATTGGTACCTATTCAGATTTTGTTGATTGTGATGTTGTACCTATGCAAGCTTGTTCTTTGTTACTTGGTAGACCATGGCAATTTGATAGAGAATCTGTACATAATGGTAAAACTAATCAGTATACATGCTGGCAAGAAAATTGGACTTAAACCCATGACTCTGGAACAAATTTTGAAAGATGATCTTCCTAGAGCTAGTAGATTAAAAAACGCGGAAAAACATAAGAGTGAGAATCAGATATTGCTGTAGATTTTGTGCCCCCTAATCATACTTCTAAATCTGATTCTAACCATGCTACTGAAATTTGTTTGAAGAATCCTTGTTTACTTGCTAGCAAATCTGATATTGCTGAAATTGATGTGAATATTACTCCATGCTATGCCATTGTTTGCAAAGAAGTTATGTTTTCATTTGAGGATATACCTCCTTCTTTGCCACCTGCGGTTGCTAAACTTTTGCAGGAATACATGGATGTTTTCCCACAAGATGTTCCACCTGGACTTCCACCTATTCGTGGGATAGAACACCAAATTGATTTGATTCCAGGAGCCTCACTGCCCAACCGTGCGCCATATCGCACCAATCCTGAAAAAACAAAAGAGATCCAATGACAAATCCAGAGTTTATTAGACAAAGGTTATATTTGTGAGTCTCTTAGTTCATGCGATGTTCCTATTATTTTAGTACCTAAGAAAGATGGTTCTTCGCGCATGTGTACTGATTGTCAAGCTATTAATAATATTACCATTCGATATCATCACCCTATAGCTCATTTGGATGACATGCGGGATGAGTTGAGTGGTTCTATTATGTTCTCTAAACTTGATTTGCGTAGTGGTTACCACCAAATTCGTATGCAATTAGGAGATGAATGGAAAATAGCTTTTAAAACTAAGTTCGGTTTATATGAGTGGTTAGTAATGCCGTTTGGTTTAACTAATGCACCTAGTACCTTTATGAGACCGATGAACGAAGTTTTACGTGCTTTTATTGGTCGTTTTGTGGTGGTATATTTTGATGACATTCTCATCTATAGCAAATCTTTAGAGGACCATTTGGATCATTTACGTGCTATTTTCAATGTTTTACGTGATGCACGTTTGTATGGTAATCTTGAGAAGTGCACCTTTTGCACGAATAGAGTTGCTTTTCTTGGTTATGTTGATATGGGGTGGCCTTCAGACACCTCCGCCTCAAGACCGCCAAGTCCCCCGCAAGGACCCATGAAAAGAGCTCGAGCTAAAGCCCTCCATGATAAGGTGAACTCGCTCCTAAATACACTTAATCTAGAACATACATGGAATGGTTCGCTACCTCATGGCAACATCATTTGTGCAGTCCGTTATGACCCACATGGAGAGGCGACCAAGACCGAGGAACACGAGGAGGAAGCTTGGAGACGCCGGAAGAAGAAGTCGGCGCAAGCAACGAACCAGCTAAAGCCGGCCACAACACCGGCTATAGCCAGTTACACCGGCTAAAGCCGGACATAACACCGGCTAAAGCCGGACTGGTCGAGTCAGCGTGACTTTGGCCCTGAAGCCACCCTTGTAATCTTCCCTAATTTACCAAGTTGCCCCCAGGACGTGGCTGCCTATTTATATGGCCCTCTTTCCCCACTCAAGACTTAGATAAGAATTAAGATAAACATGGCTTCATGCCCTTTCCCTTAGGGAACTTGCTACTAGATCTCAAATCTAGAGTAAACCATCATCCCTCTTTGTTTGGGGTCTCTTCTATTTGGGGAATTCTACCTTGTAGTGGATCTCTTGCATACTTTTGTGTGTAATTCTATCCATTGGTTTGGTCTCTTCCCCAAGTGGAATTCTACTCCTAGCAAATCAATCTCTCACAAGGAATTCTACTCTTAGAGTCTCTTCCTTGTGATTATATTGAGTTGGTGAATCGGGCCAACAAGGACAACCGGTGTGTATCTTGTGTGTGTCTGTTTGCCTTCGATTTGTTCATCGTGTTCATAGTGTTCTTCGTGTTCATCCTCGTTCCCCGCCACAAATCTCGTGAATCCGTGAAGATCGGGCCAGACCCAAGAGGTCACCCCTCATCATATGGTATCAGCAGCTTTTGATTGCCACGGATTTACTCTTGTTTGTGATTTCCACCATTAATTTCAAAAATCCAAAAAATAGCCTCAAAATTGCCTCGAATTTTGATCTCAAGATTTGTTGAGTTTTTTGTGGTTTTGATCCAAGGATTTCGTGTCTCAAGTGCTGATCTACCTTCCTTTGCGTTCCCTTAGCCTAATTCTTTCGGATTTGAGGATTTTTGTGCCCAATTTCTGCCACCAAAGACGAACTGCTCGCGCGAAAATATCCGATCCGGCTAAAGCCGGTCTGCGTAGCAAATAGCCGACCTGTCCAGTTTTCTCTAAAAAGACCAAACCGGCTAAAGCCGGCCACCGGCTAAAGCCGGCCCACACACCGGCTAAAGCCTTCTTTACCCATGTATTGGCTCCAGTTGTACTTGCAGCTTTACATGATAAATTTCCAAAACCCATCCTTCTCTTACTGGAAATCGTGTGACATTCCATGCTTCTCTTTCACCATCTTTCCCTCTTTACGTTAGACTTACTTTTATGTAACACAATCGCAACTAAGAGGATGAGGAAAACAGAACTGTAAGTTTCAGTTTGCAGTCTTAAATTTGTAAGGAACAAAATGAATCAGTTGTACATAGGTGAACTTCATCACCTGAAATGTAATCGTTGTCTCGTCTACATTTTGCTGCACCAGCGGCTTACGTCTTAGGTGTCGTTACCAAAGCAACATCTCTTCCATTCGGATAAAATCGTGCAAAAAATTGGGCTCCAGGGTTCCTTAGGGGAAATTTCTTTCAGATAGGTGGGCCATGATTTTTGTTTAGTTTTTGGGGATAGGCATGTAAACGAGCTGAGCTCAAGTGAATATATATATAAGTGGTTTTGGTACGTAACAAAAACCCAGTGCTAGCTATCATCACCGTCCATGTGCTTTGAGATTGGTACTTTCTTTTTCCTACCCTAGTGTGACATATAGAAATGGAGTGAAATGGGTTTTCTCTCCATGCATTGACGCATGTACCTGACCAGTGCAGACATTTTGAATTCTATTTCCATTTTTGTGGTCAAAAGTGGTGTGGGAGCATGGTTCGAATTGAAAAACGTTCTGCTTATAACACATGTGCAATGCTTTGGGCCAGAATCAGCAGACTGGGCTTACAGGCTTCTGCCCCTTGCGGAAAAATTTCATTTGAATTGAACTGTGACACTGGTCTGAATCGGTTACGCGTCTCGGTACTGGATGGTTGGCACCAACGTTGTCCTAGTCTTAGCCAGGTACCATAAGCCCAGTAACGGCCCGTCCTTTACCCAATCGTTGCTGGTGCTCTCCGCCTCTCCCCCATTCTAGGGTTCCACTTCCCCTGCGATTGGTGGCTACGACATGTAGCAATGGGAGACGAAGATCGGCTCGAGGGAGTCGCCGCCGGCACGCAGACTTCTTTGGCCGAAGGTCAGGCACCAGAATCTGTTCGCTGAGTGGAACCCGCCCGGGGATTTGGATAAAGCGCAGGCGAGGATAAATCCCGCGATGCAGAACCTGCCTGGCTGGCACACAGCCGCCCAACGTCCGCCGTCCCAGCGCCTGCATCGTGGACCTCACCATCGCAAGCAGCTCGCTGAGGTACGGTATGAACCAGCGCAGGTAGTAGTATCTGTTTGCGATGTGTTGATCTTGGACTAGTTTGCAAAGTCGTTGTAATTTACTAGTGGTAATTTGAGTGCATACTGTAGCCTGCTCCATTGCCTTCTATTCTTTAAGGGCTCGTTTGGCTGCCATCATTTGGGTTGGAATTAAGGAATTCATTTGTGATTCTAATAATTAACCTGTTTGCCTGCCACAGAATTGATCCTGGAATTCATTTGGAATTTCAGGATTTTCATCTCATGCCTAATCTTAATACCTATTTGGTACCTTGTCATTTCAATGGAACTGCTAAATGAAATGATATCATCAATGTCATTTCATTTCATTTCTACCAAATGAAATGAAATGATTGGTGCCAAACAAGCCCTAAATGATTTTTTTGATAAATGCAGATGGCACTCAAACAGGTGGGAGTAATGGACAGTAACTCTTGATGGAGGGTGAAGGAAAGTCACAAAATTCCTGGCAGGTGATTGACTCGACTCCCCTCTGCAACTTGTACGTTCATGTAGTAACAGTCAAGCTGGTTAATTAAATTTTGTGCAGCTGTGCATATGTATCGGTTAGCTTGCTGCAAATTGAATACTAAAATGGTGCAGCAATGTTCTATGCGGTAGTTGTTTCAGAATGATTTTTTTTTGCTTAGTTTGGTTGCCTCTGCTTGTGAGCTTCAGGTTTACCTATATAATGTTTGTTGAGTTCATCTTTTTTACTTTGAGAGTTCTATTTTTTTGACCTTGCTATGCAGCAGAACAATACTAGAAATCAGTCATTATTCCTGTACTTTGCCAAACCAGCTGAGCGTATTCCTGTACTTTGCACATGTTTTGGTCTTGCTTTTTAGGTTACTAATTCCTTGTATGCTACTAAGAAATTTTCTTGTACCATTTTCTGAACTTCAGAACTTCAGCCGTTGAAGCATGTGCTTGAATGGATGGTAACATCCAGCAGATGATGAAGCAGTCACTGATGAAAACGAGTCAGAATTGATGAAATGTATTAAATGATTCAATGATGTTTTTAGCCTAATGCTCACTGATACCTCAATCACTATTTGTGGTTCACTGTAACCCTGTTTATAATGTTATATCTGGATGTCGCAAGTCATAGGTCTTGCATAAATTTCGGCACCACAACTTACCTTTTAAGCACCCTCTTGCAGAATGATCTGGCACCTCGGCTAAAATTATAAGTACATACAAAAACACTACAGCAAATAAAACTTGTTAATCAACGGCTTGATGTCGCAGTTTTGCATAAATTTTGGCACCACAACTTAACTTTTTAAGCACTCTTTTGTAAAAATATCTCGCAACTTAGTTAAAATTGTCAGTACATATAAAAATACTAAATAAATTAAACTTATAAATCGGAGGCCTGATGTCGTAAGTCATAGGTTTTTATTACGTAGGGATGCTGCGCGGATGCCTGCCCGAGCAAACGCGCAAAAAGCCACGAAACAGGCTGCCAGCCCTAATCACGTTCTTCTCGCTGCATGCTCCAACGTCACTTAACATGTGCTCCTCCTAGCCTAGTGACATGTGGTGCTAGGCCTACAATTGTTTGTTGCTGAATAGAATATAATAATAACTAAAGAATGAGCTAAAGTATAAGTAGAGTAACCCATATCCTTCCTGTTCAGGATTTTCATTGCTTTTTGACCTTTTACATGTCCATTGGTATGAAAAAATACGGAAGAATGTGAACACATTTTCTTTCACGTATAGTTGCCAGATTAATTATGCATAGTTGCGAGATTACAAATTTCAATAATAATTAGGCATATTGTTTGGTTCAAAAAATCCTAATTGCTAGGTTTGAGCCCACCTAATTGCCAGATTAACTATGCCAAATTAATTAAGCCTAATATATCCAACTTTAAAACACGTGCAATTGCCAGATTAACTTAGCTAATTTCCGGATTAACCTAACCTAATTGCCAGATTAACTAAGCAAACTTCCTGATTAACTGAGCCTAATTGCCAAATTAACTGAACGTAATTGCTAGGAGCGCGACGAACGGGACGCTGCCTTTTGATTTCGGCAACCCGGCATCTGCACCGGTGAACTGAGTCGGCGAGGCTGCAGCGCAGGAGGTAGGGGATGCGCTTGACCATGCCCATGGTGAGGAGTGCGTCTGGAACCTCCCGCGTAGGCGCGTAGCTTTAACGTGATCATCTACGGGTCTGGAGCGCAGAGCAGAATCGCAGGAGCTCGTGCGCCCATGGAGCTTGTCCACTTTCAGCCCGGGCAGAAGACCCCATGGATGGCGACGAAGCGGAGGAGGTGGCCACGAGCGCAACAATGACGGGGCCATCCGCATCGCTCCGATGACCACGTCCCACCAGCGGCACCGCCTTCGCTCCTAGGAACAGCGCCTCCAGCTTGTGCGCTTACGCGGGCGTCGTCGCCTTCCCGACGGAGGCGGCCTCAGCGCAAATCAAGACCATGGCCGCCGACGAGATCCTCAGCTACGATTTGGCTCCGCAAGATGTGTCGCTGCTCTCCGGCTCCGCGCGTTGCTCCTCCCCATGGTGAGCCCACCTGTGGCGGTTGACGCACTCGAGGTTATCTCGAGCTGGGCGATAGAGGGGAATGGAGATTTGTGGTGGTGCGGTGAAAGAAGATAATGGTGAGGGGATAAAGATGTGGAAGGTGATTAGGGAGAGATCGGACGGTTCCCCTCGCGCCGCACCGGAGAGAGCGCCTTTCTTTAGAATTTTCTTGAATCAATTTCGGCACCGTAACTTAACTTTTCAAGTACCTTTTTGTAGAAAGATCACGTACCTTGGTTAAATTGCCAAGTATCTATAAAAGATAAAAATTGCCAAGTAACTATAAAAGATAACAAAAATTTAAACTTGCAAATCGGTGACCTGATGTTACAAGTCACGGATCTCATAAATTTTGGCACCATAACTTAACTTTTCAAGTACCCTTTTTTAGAATGATCTCGCACCTTGGTTAAATTGCTAAGTACCTATTAAAAGATAAACAAAAAAATCAAACCTGCAATCGGCAACATGATGTTAGAAGTAAAAGGTCTCGCATAAATTTCGACACTACAACTTAACTTTTCAAGTACCCACTTATAGAAAGATCTCGCACCTTGGTAAAAATTGTAAAGTATCGATAAAGACTATGAAGAAATCAAACTTGCAAATCGGTGGGCCGATGTCGCAAGTCACAGGTCTTGCATAAGTTACGAAAAAAAACTGGAATTTTTAAGCACCCTCTCGTAGAAAGATCTCGGGCCTTGGTTGAAATTATCAAGTACCTATAAAAAGACTCTAAGATCAAACTTGCAAAACGGCGGACTGATGTCGCAAGTCACAAGTCTTGCATAAATTTTGGCACCACAACATAACTTTTCAAGCAAACTGCTGTAGAAAGATCACGCACCTTGATCAAATTGTCAAGTACCAATAAAAAGTCTAAAAATCAAACTTGCAAATCAGTGGCCTGATGTCGCAAGTCATAGGTCTTGCATAAATTTTGACACCACAACTTAACTTTTCAAGCACCCTCTTGTAGAAACATCTAGTACCTCGGTTAAAATTGTCAAGTACCTATAAAAAGATTACGAAAAAAGTCAAACTTGTACATTGGTGGCTTGATGTCGCAAGTCATAGGTCTTGCATTAATTTCGTCACCATAACTTAACTTTTCAAGCGCCATCTTGTAGAAAGATCTTGCACCTTGGTTAAAATTATCAAGTACATATAACAAGACTACAAGAAAATCAAACTTGCATATCGGTGGTATGATGTTGCAAGTCATAAGTCTTGCATAAAATTTGGCACCACAACTTAAATTTTCAAGCATCCTGGTGCGGGCTAAGCCTGCTGTAACATCCCAGCATTAGAGGCTATAAAATAGTAGAACACAGATGTGTGCATTGCATTCATGCATAGAAAATCCGGGAAAATTTAAAACTTTTTTATAGAACTTATCAAAGAGATGGAAGTCTCACTTGAACTGATGATTAGGACTAGTTCATCAAGTAAAGTGTTAGTAACTTCTTTTGACCTTTGGTAAACTTCTATGTTAGGAGGGTAGAAGTAGGAATCGTAATATAAATTAACCTTAACTCAAACACAATAAGAAGAAACCAGAAATAAGAAACAAGAAAGAAATCATTTCTCATCTTATCTTATTCTAGACTATCTTAAAAACTCATCTATTTAAAACCTATCACAAGTCTCTGACTTGTAAATTAAATTCATTTCTACCTTGTAAGTTAATGCTTACACATCCTTGATCATTCTTGAGAGATCCAACAAATATATCTTGTTAGGAGTAAACCTATTCCAAAGCCAGTCAATACATGAGTAACCTTAGCCAAGTATTCTTCTCCAGAAGAAGTATACTTAAACCATAGAGAGTCCAAACCAAAGCCTCTTTGATAGATACTTTTATATATAGCTACATTACTATACCTCGTATTTGTCCAACCAAATATAAGAACCTACCATGACCTTTTTCCAATAAGTTATAGAAACCTTAGAGCATAAGAAACTGTAGTTGTGTATAAAGTTCAACCATTTATCCTTAGGAATCCACCAACTATTAAAACCTAATCCTATACCCCTTTATTGTAACCAACCAAAGTCTTCTACTTTAACTTGGTATAAACAGACCTTGTTGATAACTCATTAAGTGATGAGTTAGAAAATAGTTAAACCAATAGAAGTATATCCAAGCCTAGTGTCAATACCACTTAATAGAAGACCATCCTATAGAAAGACAAAGCTATGATCTTTGCAACCTAGAGAAAGTATTGAGTCAGAAACCTATTTAGTGGATCTCAATATGAATCATCTCTAATCCATCTAGCCAATCAAATCTTTGACCCTATCCCAAATATCGTTGGAATAAAACACCTATCTTAAGGTAGTAAGGAAAGCTACTCTATTTTATATGGAGTAAGCACATACCTACCTTATCCACTTGTACATTGGTACAAGTATTCCAATCTAGCCAATCCTATATGGAGGAAGTTTACAACTTAATTACAAGAAAGGAATTAAGTAGCAGATACATCTCTATTCCTAACCAGGGCATATCCTTGGATAATGTCTTGGTAATAAAAGGGGAGATTAACTCTATGCTTTCATGCATAAGTTATCTGAGCAATCATAGGAGTAATCCTTGATTAAAACCCAATACCTCTTAAACATTCTAAACCTTTACTCAAGAATTGTGTTGAGATGAGACATACCTCACACACTTGAGAATCAATTCTATGAGTATACCCATGGAGATAAATTCATCTCTAATCCTTTGAGCTCACATATCACTTAGTGCTATGATGAGACAATCTTAAGCTCTAAGGAATCGAAAACCTTATTCTAAGATTGCAAGTGTTATTCCTAATTTAAAACTTGGGTAAAACACACACAGAATCCAGGGTGATTAAATTCACTATTTCAATCATCTTATCTCATCTTAATCCATCAGTAGTAAATTTACTACTTGTCCTATCCAAATTCTTTATAAGGATCTTTAACTCAAATGAGAGTATTTAGAATCTTATAAAGTACCTCTCATCAGATTGAACCAATCCATAATTATCCTTGCACCCTTCCTGATGTATTTAGAACCTAATGAAAATCAAGTGTATTCCAAATAATCTTGGAACATGATTTCCATTTAAAGGTTTCTACATATATAGTGCATTGATAAGTCCTGTCATGTGTGGAAATGATTATGGATCCATATTTTCATATGTGGTCAAATCATAAAAATACTTCCATGAGTTATTCATGGGAATGAAGTCCACATAAATCCATTCAGCTAATACCATTGAAAATTCTTTATAATGTTTTTACTCAACTTTGAGTTAAACAAGATATTATGAAGTGAGACCTAATAAGAAATACTATTTGAGATCATTCTCAAAATAGGAACCCTAAAATCCGACATCTAGGTATCATTTCATGTGAGGGACATGAATAGATAAATCTTCCCAACACTTCCTAAAAAGAAATAATGAAGAATGGAAATGTGTGTTGAGCAATGTTAAGGAATTCAAATCATATATTTTGAACCATTTACCTCTCCACATAAATCTTCACTTTGAAATTATTTCCTAATAAGAAAGTGAGCCTAGTATTTCCTTAAGTACAATGGCATTCTAATCTATAGGAAATTATCCTAATCCTATTATAAAAATTAGAAACAAATAACTAAGAGAATATGGGAATTGAAGTTCAAAAGATTTAATTTTGAACCCATGTGTCTCAAATAATTTAAACTCATTTTTAACTCCACATATTATTTTATGTGTGAACAAATGATTTTAAAATTATTTATCTAAGTATCTTGGAGGGATGAAAATACATCTCTAAACCTAATAAATACTTCAAATAATAGAAGTATGCAAACAAAATTGAAATCACACCAAAAATTTCAAACAAAATTCAAATCTGAAATTCAAATCAGTAAATAGAAAGTTAAAACAGAAAATAGAATAAGAAAGAAAAACTTACGTGGACCTAGCCTGCCGAACCAGACCAATAGTGTGGCCCAGCTAAACCCAACCCACTTAAACCCGCGTTAGCACTTAAGTCCTAAGCTGTTAGGGGGTTATCTACAAAATCGCATTAGAACGTGAGACTGTCTTCTTCGTTGGATCACTGAAGCTGTTCGCTGTCGCCACCTCTGACGCCGCGGCGCATCAAGATGCTCGTCACCGCAGTCGTCACCGGAGCATCGGCGTGACATCATAATGAGCCTTCGAAGAGAAGGAATCAAGACCGTTTTTGTTGTTCTATCTTGACCGTCGCCATTTTGAACCGACTCCCTCAGGCGATCACCGCCGTTGAGCTGACCCCCCTAGCCTATAAATACCCCCTCCGCCGAGACCTACGACGTCATTAGCCTCATTTTCCCCCTCTTGAGCTCTCAAGCAAATCGTTTGAGCTCTCACTTCTCCACTCTCTGTCCCGAGGCCGCCGTGGAAGTAATCCAGTGATAGCCATAGTTAGGAAGCCTCCCTTGCTCCGGCAAGAGGCCGAGGAGAGGCGCAGTAGTGTGGCAAAGCCCTGCACAAGTGGATAGGAGCCGAGGAGCTGCGAGGAGGAGGGAATCAAGGATTTTCCCCGGCGATAGTTCACCGGAATCCACGAGCTAGCGCTCGACTTTGGTCACCTTAGCTTCCCTAAGTTAGTCGAGAGCATTCCTGGTGAGACTGCGAATCTTTTGAACCTAGTCTTGCATCCCCGCGTAGCCTAAATTGCCTAGACCGCAAAACCCTAAATTCACCACCGCAGTAGCTTGTCGCCGGTGAGGTTCTCTGGTGGTTTTAGCAAGCCGGCATAGGATCACTTGACGCGCCATCGTGCGTAGAGTCGAATGGTAGTAGTCGTGCTTCCTGAATCGCCGTAGAAAGGAAGTTATTGTCATGCCGTACTTTTCTGGCGAGGTGACGTCAAAATCCAACGAGTGACAGAAGGATTCCGTCGAACTACGTTGGTCTTTGGCAAAGCTGACATGGACTAGACATAGACCCCACACGTCAGTGACTCGAGTAGTAAATTATTCGGTAGAAGAAGATTATGTTGATCGTTATGCGACATGGCCATTAACCCAGACCTAGCCCACATGTCATTCACTGTGTGCCTATTACCTGTGTACAAATAGTGTTTTTTGTTATTTCTGAAGTCCTGCAAATACTTTCAACTTATAAATTCAATAACTAATTCATACTAAATCAGAAAAATAAATATGATATATCAAAATGCTCAGAAAATTAAAACCTAACTGTTTGCACAATTAAATAAATCATTTGACTACTTTTAAAATTTTAATATTTAAACAACCATTTGTGTTGTTATTTAAAAACCAAATTCAAACTCAACTATGTTAATATGAATCAAATAATAACTTTAGATCAAAGAGAATAGACCACTGAACATTTCTCTTTGAGTCAAATCTAAAACTTTTATAATTTGAATTCAACCACTATTTGAAATGAATCTATTAAATTAAATAGAAAACTTAGAAAACCCTAAAATTAAGTTTCAATCATTTCCTTATGAAATGATATTGAAACATGTCCAACTAAAAATATAATCTTCTAAAATATTTTAATATATAGAATTACTCCATCAATTCAAATTTAAGTTCCAGTAATAATTTTTTAAACTAGAAAATCAAGTTAAAACTTGAAATAGAAAATTATCTATAACACTTCAAAACTAAATGTAACTCTCATAAAATGATTATAAATCATTATCTTAATAACCACCAATAATGAACCTTATAATTATTTTACAACCTTAAATAAAATAGTTTCTACTTAGAAAATACTAGAAAGCCATCTAAAAATATTAACTCTATTTAAGAATCAAGTTTGATAAATCCCTTAGAGATATAATATCTTCAAATGGAAATCAAAATAAGATTAAAAGAAATATATGCTTCAAAGGTTATTCTTTTTGCTATACAAAAGGAAATCCTTAACCCTAATTTCTTAAAGACTTAAAAGCAACCATCATCTAGAAATAATATACTAAGCACTTAAACTTAATAATGCATGACTAGCAATATTATGTTATTGAATCTTATATATAATTCTGAAGGGTTTCGCAGCATAGTAAATCAAAAAAATTCCTACGGATGCGAACGAGACGGCCAAGATCTAATCTAGGAGATGTAATCAACGAGAGAGATAGATGAGATCTTCATACCCTTGAAGAAATCGCATAGCGGAAACTTTCAACAGAACGTGGATGATGTCGTCGTACTAGCCGTCTCCTCCTCGTGATCCGATCCGATCCAACGCCGCAAGTGGCGACGCCTCTGAGAGGTGCACACGTACGGTGCAGCGATGTCTCCTCCTGACAAGGGTATAGTTAATAGAGCCCGTTAGTTGAGTACCCCTGAGGCCCGTTAAGTTAGGCCCAATTGTAATGCTAGTCGAATACGAGTCTTTACCATATGTCGATATTGTAATCTGTATCGGACCCTACCCGATCCTCGAGACCTGGCCACCTATATATAGGGGCCAGGAGGGGACGGTGTAGGGCAGATTGAAAGCGAGCCAGGTTGAACACCCAAGTTTACTTTCGATACACACCTATTTCGACTAACTTTACCTTCGAGTTCATCCGACGCCCTATCTCCCCGATCCTAAGTCCTTCATCTAGGACATTTGTCGAGTTAACCCCTCGTCAATTGGCGCCGACCATGGGGACTCTGGGCGTTGGAATCATGAATTCGACGGCTTTTTCACTTTTAGCCAACAGCAGTTCAGAACTCGACGAAAATCAAGAGATGGAGGTGACAATTGGAAGTTTGAGCATCCTCATCGGGCCATCGGGTTCATCCCGCCTCTCGGCTTCGACGAAACCAAACCCGTCGGCAAGCAGGCCCGAAACAGAGGAAACATTGAAGTCATCAGAAGGCTCTTCCAGCGAGGTAAACTCGCCGGTCAGCTTAGAAAAAGCATCAATCGCAGAAGGCGATGAAATTCAGGAAAATTTCGACTCAGAAGAAAAAGCGTGTCAGACGCACAATAACTCAAAGGACTTCGCCGCGGGAAGCAGCGGCGTCTCCAAAGTACATCAGTTATGCGTCATTATCACTGAAGCAGAAGAAGGAAACAACAGCGAAGGAAGTAAAAAGGTCGACAAGCAAGTCGACAAAATGAAAGATCACAACAAAAAGGAAAAAGAGAAAGTCCATGTATCGGCTGGTGAATGAAGAATGATCAAGTCAGCCATTAGTCATGGTACAGAAGTACCCGAAGGATCGAGAAGAGAAGTTCTAATGGGATATCAGTACGCATTATACCAACACAGGAAGAAGCTAAGGGAGGAAAGAGAAATGGTGTTCCAAGACAATAACAGTATATCAAGGGAGGAATACTGGGAAGACTATAGTGAAGATTCAGAATATAGCAGAGAAAGGCGCGGAGACCCAAAACACAACAGGGAGGCGATAGCATGGGGCAGAGAAGAAGGGTACTCAAGGAGCCCCACCCCGCAGCTAGAAGAGGAGGAAGGTGACTTGATACAAAAAACGCCAGAGGCAGCATTAGCAGCAGCACAAGCGTATTTGCTAGCAACAAGACCAGAACATGGAGACCCGCGAGAAGATATGCACCGAGCCGCGATACGAAGCCTCGGAATAGTAGAAGGTAAGATCAGGGAACAAGGCCCAGAGACGAAGTCGACAAGCTACAAGGGAAATTGAAAGGAGAAGTTCAGATATAATTGCGCAGATAACGAGTATAGCGAGTCATCAGAAGAGCAACAGAAAAGGAAGGAGGACGCAAGAAGTATAATAGCGCAAGCTCGAGTAAATAAATCACGACATGCTTGGAGGGAAGAGAACTACGAGGACGATGATAAAGATATTGGTGCGTTATGCTTTACCCGCAGGGTTCGCAAAACGCGGGTACCCAAAGGATTCAAATTACCGCATGACCAGAATAAGTAAGACGGGTCGCAAGAACCTACCTTATGGCTATCAGATTATCTACAGGCAGTGCAGATATTAGGGGGAACAAAGGCGACTGCAATGCAAAGTTTGCAGCTGCACCTCACCGGCGCCGCACGGTCCTGGTTGAATACCCTACCCGACGAATCCATTGGAAGCTGGGGGGAACTCGAAAGACAATTCACAAGAAATTTTCGTTCCACCTACAAGCGCCCAACATCACTGGAGGAAGTTAAAGCATGTGTGCAAAGGAAAGGCGAAACGTTACGTTCTTATATACAACGCTGGAGTATAATCAAAAACTCAGCAGAGGACGTCTCCGACGAACGAGCAATAGACGCCTTTTCGGAAGGACTTCGTCGCTCAGATCTTGTGGAAGAAATAGGAAAAACAAGACCTACGATAGTAGCTGAGCTAATGGAACAAGCCAACAAATTCGCTGATGGAGAGGACGCGTACAACAACAAAAGAGGACGTTCACCAGAAGTCGACAGAATAAGTCGACAGAGGAGACGACACCGTAGCAGGGATAACCAAGGAAGGCGAAATCAGGTAGCCGCGGGTTACATACTAGAAGAAGAGGAAGGGTATGAAAATAGGAGGTTTCAGGCAGAAGGAGTAGAAAAATCGAGATACTCCGGTCCTTCGGCCGAGGATATGCTATACGGACCTTGTCGAATCCACTACGCGTATCTCGACGGGAAAAGGGTCTCAAATCACCAAATGAAGGATTGCAGAACATTCCTAAGGTTGCAAAGCGCAATGGGCTCAAGCCAAGAAGGGAGGCAAGGAGAAAGACGTAGAAGTCAAGGATATCAAATGCAAAGGCTAGCAAAGCACTTAGAGTCAAAAGTGTACATATCAGCCATGATTCAACCGGTGCCCAAGTCAAAGAAAGAGCGAAAGAGTATATCCAGACAAGTAAACCTAGCAATATCATCACCACCAGCTACCACAGAGTACCTAAGATGGTCAGAGCAACCAGTCAAGTTCAGTAGAGCAGACCACCCAAGGAAAGTTCCCAGGCCGGGCCATTCGCCTATGGTTCTAAAAGCACAAATAGGAGGGTACGACATCGGAAGAGTGTTCATGGATGCAGGGAGCGGCATAAACTTTATATATGCTAGAACACTAAAGGCAATGTGCATCTCGCTGACGAGTCTGAAGCCAACAGATTGCTCTTTCCACGGAATAGTACCAGGAGCAGCAAACTACCCCTTGGGAAGAATAGAACTTGATGTCTGCTTTGGCAGCAACGAAAATTATAGAAGAGAGAAACTGGAGTTCGAAGTTATGGATTGGCCGTCACAATATCATGCAATCCTGGGGCGCCCAGCATTTGCAAAATTCATGGCAGTACCACACTACGCGTATCTTACGTTAAAAATTCCAGGGCCCAATGGAACAATAACAGTACAAGGGAGCTTTGAAGTATCCAATACATGCGACAGGGAATTCAACAGGATGGCGCAAACCTTCGGCATGACAGCAGAGTATGAGAGGTTAAAGGGAGAAACAGATCACAATGTACTACCCGACGTTGGACGATCCCTGCCAGATCAGACTTTCGACACGTCTCAGGACTCGAAGAAAATTTAGGTCCATCCTACAGATGCAAACAAGACAACATCAATCGCGGTGAACTTGGATCCCGCATAGGAAAGTGCGCTCGTCGAGTTCCTCCGTGAGCGCTAGGAAATCTTCGCTTGGTGTCCATCAGACATGCCAGGGGTTCCCAGGGAACTCGTTGAGCACGCATTGAACGTAGATCCCAAGGCAAAGCCAGTTAAGCAGCCACTATGACGATTCGATGAACCTAAGAGGAAGGCGATAGCATCAGAGTTGCACAGGCTAGAAAATGCCGGATTCATCATAGAAATAAAAACTTCGAGTTGGGTATCGAACCCAGTCATAGTACCCAAGAAGAACACAGATGTACAAAGAGTATGTGTCGACTACACATCTCTCAATAAGCATTGTCCAAAGGATCCCTTCCCTTTACCCCGCATCGATCAAATAATCGATTCAACAGCGGGATGCGCAAGGCTTTCCTTTTTGGATGCATACTCTGGCTACAATCAGATCAAACTGAAGAAAGAAGACGAAGAAAAAACGGCCTTCATCACACCGTATGGGGTGTTTTGCTACCAAGTGATGCCGTTCGGCTTAAAAAACGCAGGAGCAACTTATCAAAGAATGATGCAAAGTTGCCTCGGGAGCCAAATAGGGCGCAACATACAAGTCTACATTGATGATGTAGTCATCACCACAAGAGAGGAGAAATCTCTAATCAGCGACTTGGCAGAAACCTTCGACAACCTGAGCAGGTACAAGCTTAAGCTTAACCCGACAAAGTGCTCTTTCGGCATCTCGGCAGGACAACTTTTAGGATTCCTGGTATCAGCACGAGGAATAGAGGCGAACCCAGAAAAGATTCAAGCAATTTTGACAATGGGGAAACCCACGAAACTACACGACGTACAGAAACTTGCAGGACGCGTCGCGGCACTAAGTCGCTTCGTGGCTCGATTAGGGGAGAAGGCGCTTCCTTTTTATGCACTTATGAAGAAGTCAGATGATAAATTTGAGTGGACAGAAGAAGCAGACGCAGCGTTTGCACAGTTGAAAAAAGTGCTTTCCACACCGCCAGTGCTGGTCGCACCAAAAGAAAAGGAGCCACTGCTATTGTACATCGCCGCAACCCATCAGGTGGTGAGTACAGTTCTAGTAGTCGAAAGAAGCGAAGAAGGAAAAGCCCATGGCGTCCAGAGGCCGGTATATTTCATCAGTGAAGTGCTGTCTCCAACCAAACAGAGGTACCCGCATTATCAGAAATTGACATACAGTGTCTTCACAACAACACGGAAATTACGACAGTATTTTGTGGTGCACCCAATTATAGTGGTCAATGAAGCGCCACTATCGAACATATTGAACAACCCTCTAGCGACGGGACGTGTCTCTTTGTGGGGAATCGAGTTATCTCCCATGGACATCACGTACGAAAAAAGGAAGGCGATCAAGTCGCAAGTCTTGCCAGACTTTACAGCAGAGTGGCTCGAGTTGCAAAGCACAGGGACCACCAGATTTATCGAGTACTTGGACAATGTACTTTGACGGTTCTAAGAGAGTCCAAGGCGCAGGCGCAGGAGTAGTGTTGATATCACCTCATGGCGACAAATTAAAGTACGTCTTAAGGATGAGCTTTCCGCAGGCTTCTAACAATGAAGCGGAGTATGAGGCTTTGTTGCACGGAATGAGGATGACTAAAGCATGTGGAGCAACTCGCCTAAAAATATTTGGAGATTCTAACCTTGTTGTTCAGCAAGTTATGAACAGATGTGACACAATCAATGACAACATGATGGCCAACAAAAATTTGTACCATTATCTAGAAGGAACGTTCGATGGATGCGAAGTCTCGCACATAAGCAGGAACAGCAATGAAGAAGCCGACACTTTAGCAAATATCGGGTCACAGTGTTTACCTGTGCCGTCCGGAGTATTTTGGGAGGAAATAATGGAAAGATCAATAAAAAGTGGAAAAAGCTCGACTACTACAGCAGGCTCGGGGGCTACGTCAGAACCAGAGGAGGTCATGATGATAGAAGAGACATGGATGCAGCCATATCTTGCGTACATGATAAATAAAAAACTACCAGAAGATGCAGTGGAGGCCAAGAGGATAATTCGAAGATCGAAAGTGTTTGTCGTCTTGGAGGGGAAATTATACAAGAGAAGTATCACCGGCGTTTTACAGCGTTGTGTAACGCCCCAGGAAGGGCAAGCAATATTAAAAGACATACATGGTGGAGTATGTGGCCATCATGCTAGCAGCAGAGCAATAGCGGCAAAAGCTTTCCGAGCAGGATTCTATTGGTTAACAGCCATCGAGGACGCAAAAGATATAGTTCGAAAGTGTGAAGCATGTCAAAGGTTTGCATCTAGACCGCATGCACCAGCAGCGGAGCTACAAACAATACCATTATCTTGGCCCTTCGCACAATGGGGCCTCGATATGGTGGGAAAGTTGCACAAATCTTGGCCTGGTGGGCATGTCTACATGCTAGTGGCAGTTGATAAATTCACAAAATGGGTGGAAGCGGCCCCGGTAACAACTCAAGATTCGACAGCAGCAATCAGCTTCATCAGGTCATTAGTTTTCCGTTTTGGTGTACCATACAGCATCATCACAGACAACGGGACAAATTTCACTTCGAAGGAATTCAAGAGTTACTGCGAAGAACTAGGGATCAAGCTCAAATTCGCATCTGTGGCGCACCCGAAGACGAACGGGCAAGTTGAAAAAGCCAATGGCCTGATATGCAGTGGCATAAAAAAGAGGCTCTTAGCACCTCTCGAGAAAGCCAAGAGCGCTTGGGTAGAAGAATTGCCCTCCGTTCTTTGGAGCCTAAGAACTACGCCCAATGCAGCAACTCAAGAAACTCCTTTCTTCTTGGTCCATGGCGCAGAAGCCGTGCTTCCAGTCGAAGTTACACATGAGGCTCCAAGAGTGACAGCATATGACGAGACGACGTCGACAGAAGCATTGCAAGACGATGTCGATGCACTAGACGAAGCAAGAGATAAAGCCCTAGAAAGGGCTACGCAGTATCAACAAAGCCTACGAAACTACCATAGTAGTCGAGTTCGTCCACGATCCTTCGTGGTGGGAGACCTAGTTTTGCGACTCAGGCAAGACAGCCACGGCAAATTGGAGTCCCCTTGGGTGGGACCTTACATCGTCACCGAAGTAATACCAGGAGGAGCATATCGACTACAAGACAAGAAGACTGGGAAGGACGAGAGCAACCCGTGGAATGCAGAACAGCTACGGCGTTTCTACGCGTAAAATAAAAATAGTGTTCTCAGCAAATTCGAGTTAAACCTTCTGAACCCAGAACATGAGGCCACAGGTCGGGTTCTTTGGGTTGAACTCGACAAAATTGTACAAATATTCTTCGCCTCGGGGGCTTCAACCCTCGGGCCGTACGAAAGGAATTCTTATCGCGACTTGGAAGACTTTTTTTATAAGGTTGTACAAGCAACCCGATAAATATTGAAACAATTTGGTTCGCAAAGGAACCCGACATTCTTCTTATAAAATTGGTTCGCAAAGAACCCGATAACTGGAAAAGTATACCTCAGAACAATGATTTGTTTTCCTTGTACTAGCAACAACATTGACACCAAGTGCGAATATTCATTGCACATAAACATGGTAGCAAGGACATTATCAAACGAAATTACATAAAAAGCAATAACTAATGGAAGTGGACTTCAGCTTCATACTTCTTCTGGCAAAGGGTGCCGTCGTAGATCTTCACGTCGAACTTCGACGTGCCGATATGGAAGTCGAAGGCCATGAAGAAGCTTGGGTGGATGTCGTGGTCCTCTGCAAACTACGACCAGCCGCCCTTAAAGTACTGTTCGCCATCGCCATCATACCATACCTCCACCTCGTATGGGATGCCACTGCCAGACTGTTCACGGAGAACCGCTTCTCGGAGTTCGCGGCCGTCCATGAACTTGGTAAAATTCAGCGGCAGGCGCTGAATCTCGCGACACTGAGCCATGGCAATACAGCGGAAAGAAAAGATTTGGGGAGATGCAGCAGGAGCAGCAGGAGGAGGAGCGATTGGACCGGGAGCAGTGCCAGTCACCTTGGGCTTGTTCTTGCTACCAGGTGGGCGGCCGGGACGACGCTTAGCCGGAGCGTCCAAAGAAATTCCTGCGGTGGCCGGCGTGATGTTCTTGTTCTTACTTCCACGAGGGCGACGCCGACCTCGTGGCGCCATCGGGGAACCAAGGTTCAGACGAGAACCTTCAGCATCAGCCATGGGAACAAGGGCAAAAACCTCGAAAAACCCTAGATGGAGAGAGAAGATGATGCGGCGGAGGAGGAATCTGATTAGGGTTTTTACCTTAACCAGCAGATGCTTTATTTATAAGCACGTATTATTGGGCCCCCATGCTACGGCAAAGCCCGTAAACGTATTTTACAACAGGAGTTAAATTCTGCGCACAGCAGACGATAATATCAAAGAAGGGAAAAAAAGAGAGAAAAGGAGAATATGAACGTATGATGTGAAAACCTCGACTTGGACTCGGGGGCTCGCCAACAGTAAGACATTCACAGAAGAAAGAAGAGCTGAACTTTGAGCCTATGCTCGACTACAAGTAGACAAGCATAGCCTCGGGGGCTACTCCCATCGGGAGCGCTGAGCGCGCACCCGATAGAGATGAGATAATCAATACTGGAGATGCGGAAGGGTAAGCATACAAACTTCGACTACGTAGTCAACAAAAAAGAGAGATTACTCCCATCGGGAGCGAAGAAGTTCAATTTAAAATCCGAAATTCTTTGGTTTTATCAGTCAAAAACTTGGCTGCGAATATAAGATTCTCGAGTTACGTTATCGCAACGAAACTCGAATGCCGTGATTTATCACGAAGGTAAGACCCCAGGATCCGTCCTGTGTGGCCTGGTATACGCACATGGATGCGCTCTGCTGGTATGTATCCGTGTCTACGACGCGAAGAAAATCCTGGTGGACGCACTGGGTACCCTGAGAACCACTGGGATTCATTCTTTATAAGTCCTAAATGCGGCAAAAGAATGGATTTGACCGGTATCCCGAATTCAAATCCAAGGGGATTGAATTTGAAGTAGGTGACAAGTATCTGTTCCGGCAGTTAACTGACCTCTTGATCCGTCAGAGTTGCCAGGCTTGTTCATCAAAACCCCTTGCGAAAGAATATCATGAAAATAAGTCGAAAAGACTAAGTCGAAGATTTGAAGATAAGAAGTCGAAGAACTGATCAAGTCAAAGATTTGAAGATTAGAGATTCAACCTGAATCTACAATTCTGGTAGAATCTCAGGGGCTACTGACAAGGGTATAGTTAATAGAGCCTGTTAGTTGAGTACCCCTGAGGCCCGTTAAGCTAGGCCCAATTGTAATGATAGTCGAATACGAGTCTTTACCGTATGTCGATATTGTAATCTGTATCGGACCCTACCCGATCCTCGAGACCTGGCCACCTATATATAGGGGCCAGGAGGGGACGGTGTAGGGCAGATTGAAAGCGAGCCAGGTTGAACACCCAAGTTTACTTTCGATACACACCTATTTCGACTAACTTTACCTTCGAGTTCATCCGACGCCCTATCTCCCCGATCCTAAGTCCTTCATCTAGGACATTTGTCGAGTTAACCCCTCGTCACCTCCTTCCTTGGTCCAGCAAGTATGGTGGAGAGATAGATTGGATCAGCAGCACGACGGTGTGGTGCTTATGGTGGAGAATTTCTGCAGCAGGGCTTCGCCTACGTGCAGTCGCGAGAGAGAGATGTGGAGGGCAGCAATTGGGCCGGCAGCTAGGGTTAGAAGAGGGGCACGCCACAGCCCTCCCCTCCCCTTTAAATAGGTCAAGGGGGTCAGCCAAGGGGGCAGCCTTAGCCTCCAAGTCAAGCCGTGGCCCCAGGGAGAAAACTTGCCCCCTAAGTTTCCTTTGCCTTGGCCCATAAGAAAACCCTAGAGTTTTGCACTTGGCCTCATAGGACAAGTGGGCATGGACGACCAGGCCCATGTAGGCAGCACCCTTTGGTCCAGGTGGACCCCTTGGGGCATGTGGGCCCCACCGTGGAGCCCTCTAGAACTTTCTAGAACATTCCAGTACTCTACCGAAAAAGTCTAAAACTTTTCCAAAACCCAAAAACTGCTTTCCATTATATGAATCTTATTCTCCGGACCATTCCGGAACCTCTCGTGATGTCCGGGATCTCATCCGAGACTCCAAACAAAAATCTCAATAACCAATTATCCATTCTATCCTAGCATCGATGCACGTTAAGTGTGTGACCCTAAGGGTTCGAGAATATGTAGACATGATCTTCTATCAATAATCAATAGCGGGATCTGGAAACCCATATTGACTCCCACATATTCATCGATGATCATATCGGATGAACCATGATGCCAGGAGTCAATTAATCCTATATATGTATTCCCTTCGTCTCGCGATATTTTACTTGCCCGAGATTCGATCATCGGTATCGGCATACCTAGTTCAATCTCGTTCACAGCAAGTACTTTACTCGTTCCGTAATCCAATATCACTTTGTGATTAACTCCTTAACCATATGCTTGCAAGCGGTGTTGATATCGATTACCGAGTGGGCCTGAATTATATCTCTCCGACTCGGGAGGGACAAATTCCATCTCGATACATGCAACCCAACAAGTACTTTCCGATTACCTGAGAGACACCTTTATGATCACCCTTTCATAGGATAACGTTTGATGACCTCAAAGCTCTCTTTCGGTACTAGGGAGTTGCATTATATCATGGTCTAAGGAATACAATACTTGACATAGGAAAAAGCTTCGCAAAGATGAACACAATGACACGATCTAATTGCTGTGATTTATTTGGGTCTGTCCATCACATCATTCTCCTAATGACATGACCTCATTATTAATCGACAACTCATGTCTATGGTTAGGAAACCTTAACCATCATTAATCAATGAGCTAGTCTAGTAGAGGCATACTAGGGACATGGTGTTGTTCATAAACCACACAAGTATTAATGTTTCTGCTTAATACAATTCTAGCATGGAGTATAAACATTATCATGAACAAGAAATATGATAATAACAATATTATTATTGCCTCTAGGGCATATTTGCTTCAGTCTCCCACTTGCACTAGAGTCAATAATCTAGTCATACTTGCGCCTTTAACACCTATGGCATTCCGGTGTTATTCATACGCGTTGCACGTGGTAAACCTTATCTACGGGTCTGACACTTTCAGGTCCGTTTGTATTTGCATATTATTTTGCGTCAGCACGCATTACTCATCTTGTATGAGATGGCATCGTATAAACTTGGTCTTCTGATGAAACCTTTGTTTCTTTGCCAAGACTATGTTGCCTCTATTGTCATACAATAGAACTACATAGTACTAGCACACTTAGAACTACACCTAGTTCTTTTGCTGCTTCTAGAGTAGTTATATACTGAGCCTTTGTTGCAGTATCCATCACAATGTTCAACATTGGAACTCATCCAAGTCATCATGAAACTTTCTTCCATCTTATTGTGCCACCTTATAACTCAAAACAAATAGCCTAAAATTGAGATAAAAATTACAACTGTATATGTGACAAAGCCAATGTAACACATTGCAATGAACCATTTGTCACTTTTGCATACAGAACATATTCTTAGTTCTTCGAAAGTACATAAGAATATTTTAGTATTGTCCAGCGATCATCATATGAATGCTCGTAACCTTATAGAACATCAGACATATCTGGATCTACATATCATGGTATACAAGATTGATAAAATCATTCTTGTGGTTTCACTCATCAAATGTCAAAACAATTGATTCTTGCTCCAACCTCTTCCATGCAACAATAACCGTTCTTATTTTTTTCCATATTGAACAAATTCAATATTTCATCTATGTACTCTAGCAAAACTATATTAACGCATCAATCTATCTGCATATACATTGATGCTTAATATTCTGATTTTACCTAAGTCTTTCATCAAAAACTAATTTTAATGAAAACTTAACAATATCAAGAAAAACACATTATTTCCAATAAACGATATGTCGTTCACATAAAGTATTAGAAATATGTCTGAGCGCTCCCACTTACTTTCTTGTAATACAAGCAGCTTCAAATATCTTGATGAAATTAACACTAACATTTTCATCATTGAAGATTCCAACTTCGCTGTGCTTACTTCTACCATAGAAGTTTGCATATATATCTAGAAACCTTTGACTCAACAAAACCCATTGGGTCGTGTCAGGTACACGTCCTTGGTGTGCATTCCGGTAGAGGAACGTTGTTTCGTTTATTCAACTATCATATCTCAATATGTAATTGTTGCTAGAATAATTTATATGACGAAGTCAGGGCCCATCACCGCTTCTTTGTATATTGTTGGTTACTATTATCTAATAATATCTCGTCCTCAAATCTTGCTATTTGATTACGACCAACTTGGTTAAATAGGAACTTCGATGCCATGACTACAACATATTGTAGATGCGTGAGCCATGAATGCAGTTGCCGCTTCCAGAATATTTTCTGGTGCTGCGCTACTCTGATCATCTTGCTCAGATTCAATAACCTCATCAAGTTCTATCTTCCTCCCACTTAAACCTTCCGCGAGAAAACTCCTTCATAAGAAATTCACCTTTTAGCGACAATCACTATGTGTTTGGGTTCATAGTAGAAGGAATACCCATCGACATTCTTTGGGATAACCTACAAAGACTTACTAATCTGATTTTGGTTGTAAACATTTTACATATGCCTTGCATACCAAAATTTAAGAAAAGACCACAATAACTTGTACGGTGTCATTTCAGCAGATTGTGATGGCACTCTATTCAGTGAAAAGTGGTTGTCTCTAAAGCATAATCCACAAATTATAATGGCAGTTTATTTATTTCATCATTGATCTAACCATGTCAAAACAAGGTTTGATTACATCCATCGAAAATTCCATACTCCTATGGCGTTTCTCGAGATGCAAGTTTGTGAAACAATTCATTTAACTCTTAGATGTTTGCTAAACTTATAACTCAAATATTCTTCTTTATGATCCAATCATAAAAACTTGAATTTTTTTTGTTACAATAATTTCCACTTCATAAATTGAATAATTTCAATTATTTCATACTTCTATCTCATCAAGTAGATATATCATACATCTATTCGAGTCATTGATGAAATAGAAAATACACCATGATCGACTTCACACCATGGACTACATACATCAACATGTACGATCTCCATTTAGTTAGTCGCTTGTTCTGTCCATGGCCCATGAACAGAGTTTAATCATCTTTAGGAGAAATCTCACAAGTGTCAATCAATTCAAAATCAAATGACTCAAAAATCTATCAATATAGAATTTCTTTCATGTTTTGTTTCCAATATGACTTAAATGGCGGTGTCATATATAAGTGAAATTCATTTTGTCTTGCGACCTTTAGCATCAGTGTTATAAATATCTATTTCACCAACAAGATAATAATAATCTATCCATTGATTATGGAAGATGGTAATGATTTGAACAACCATTGCCCTCATAATACCAGAACAAAATAACAATTATTAAGTTCTTAACAAATCTAGAAGGCTAGGTTTTATGCCGACAAAAAACACAATAACACATTTATTTGTTTCTTGATGCGCATTCTTACCACATTCTTTTGCTAGTTACTTAGGCCATCGTAGTTCTTGTATTGTTGCTTTGTATGGCATTTCATACCAACAATCTAGTATTCAATACCCAAGAATTACATTATGTACTAGCAAAGAATACATCTATAACATGTATATTATTTATATACCTGAGCTGGACATTTCCAGTCTTTTCCTTTTCTACCAAATACTTTTGAAGATCCTATTTAGCATTTCCTCTCTATTTAGAAGAATCTATCAACATCAATAGTGATGTCAATCATTTGACACATAGTCCAAAGGATGTCAGTCAAATACTAATGGCCTTAGACTTTACAAATTGAGGTGGATCACCATCATCATATAATTGGTATTCTTCCAGATTCCACTCTTTAGTATTCTTTTGGTATAGCAAAACAATTTAGCCGATACCTTTTCATTCGTCCTATCATGACATCTTTCATGATGAAACTACTATAGCTCTTAAGGACAAATGCAAGTATAATATTAGTTTCCCAAACTTTTGGGTGATCGGGATGCCTAGCGTCTTCAATCTTCGCATATATTCATACAATATGAGCATATGTTCTTTTACTAAATTATACTTAATCATTTTGCAAACAATCAAAGTTTTAGATATCAAATATCTTTCACTTCTTGCTAGTTTCTGAAACAATTCTTTCAGCTCCAAGATCACTTTGATACTCAAACAATTTTGAAGATCAATTTCTCATGGAGGCAAACATGATCTTAGATGCTAAACTTGAATCATTGCTCTTAGATTAATACAACTTATTAATTCGCATGGAGCAAGTGAGGTTTGCTAAAGTTTGCAATAAGACTTAATCCCTACTCTTGACATTCTAACTAAACGGTACTAGTCCGTAAAGTGATTATCCATAATTCTATAGTTCTTTTTAACTCAATTAAGCTAAGTGTCGGTGGGAAACGGTGCCAAAGACTACAACGACTTATGCAAATATATCAAGATTTAGTTCATGATAATTAGTTCTAGTTAATCGAATTACTAATGAACTCCCACTAAATTCAACATCCCTCAAAGTTGTTTAGTGAAGCATGATCCAAATTCACTACACCGAGACCGATCATCACGTGAATGATGTAGCTTTAATGGTGAACATCTACATGTTGATCATATCATCCATATGACTCATGCTTGACCTTTCGGTCTGTGTGTTCCAAGGCCATGTCTGTACATGCTAGGCTCGTCAAGTTTAACCCACGTATTTTCGCATATATAAATCTGGCTTACACCCGTTGTATGTGAACGTAGAGTTTATAGCACCCGATCATCACATGATGCTTCAAAACGACGATCTTTCGCAACGGTGCATACGAGGGGAGAACACATTTTATCTTGAAATTAAGTGTAATACCACGGAAATTGAAAGAGTAGTTTTGACTTAAACTAGAGAGTTGACAAGTGTTGATTTTTTAACTGTAAATAATCTAATAACATGATCGAATTTGCGACGTTGAGCTGATCGAAATTGTCTACAGCGTTTTTTAATTTCGAGTTTTGAAAATAGGTGTAGAATTTCCTTTAGGTTTTTTTAATCTCGTGTAACAGCCAATATTTGTCCAGGTTAACAAAGACAAATCTAAAGGTATAATTCGTGCATATGCAGCTGGCCTTCACAGCGATTTGGCATTCTGGGCCGTCCGATCGCAGCTCCGGTAGGATCTCAGCCGTCCATCCGTTTTTACTGTTCACCGCGCCCTTTTTTCCTGTACCAGCATTCCTACCCGCAAAGACACTGACTGTGGGCCGCTTGATCATGGGGTCCACCGATCAGAGGAGAAACCAGCTGCCACTTGCGCTGCCCACTTGCGTGCACTGTAGATGGTGACCATCGCATTTTACCCGCTGGTCGCTGGAAACGGGTCCTACCACTTTTTGGTCCACTCTGTCAGTGGGGGTGGGTCTTCGCTGCGTCAGTCGACGCCGGATGGAGACGGTTCCGCCCAATGCCCACTTGCCTCCACCATATCTTCAAGCAGCCAATCCCCTTGTGAGACAAAAGGGAGGCCGACCGAACCCTAAAAAATATCTCCCCCCCACTCCTCTTACCACGGACCACGACGGCTAGACATCGCGAGGCAGCGCAAGCGGCGGCGGCGGCTCGCTGCGGGTGCGCGGGCGGCGCAATGGCGACTCGCCGCGGGCGCGCAGGCGGCGCAGGAGCGAGCATGGGCGGCGCGGCGGCGCAGGCGGCTCGCCGCGGGCGCGCAGGCGGCGCAGGAGCGAGCGCGGGCGGCGCGGCGGCGCAGGCGGCGCGGGCGCGGGCAGCATGGCGGCGCAGGCGCGAGCGCGGGCGGCGCGGGCGCGGGCAGCATGGCGGCGCAGGCGCGAGCGCGGGCGGCGCGGGCTCGGGCAGCGTGGCGGCCCATGCGCGAGCGCGGGCGGCGCAGTCGGCTGGAGGAGCGGCGAGCGGACGGTGCCGCGGGCGGTGGGGGAACGGCTCGGGAGAAGAACGGCGCGGGTGGGTGAGGGAGCGGACGAGGAGGTCGGGTCGTCGAGGATCTCCTCCACCGGCTCAAGTACCAGGACGAAGCTCAGGCCTTCGTTCGTCGCCATGGACGGGATTGGAAGCGTAGGCTGCCGCTCGTCCCGCCTTCTGCAGCCCTATCAATGGCTGTCGGAGCTCCACAAGCTCCATCCCCGAGCCTCCTCTGCCTTGAATGAGTTCAGGGAGGACGACGGGCAGCAGCACAGCCTCTTCATCTCCTTCGCCTCTTCTTCTAGGTAGCTTTCTCTCTCTGGTCCTTTTCTTTGTGTGGCAGCTTCGGAAGAAGCACTATATCCACATGCATGAGAGCAGATTGAACAAGACATTAGTTGGTTGTGGAGTTGGTAAAGGACATGGTTTTGGATTAGGTATCTCAGATTGTCATAACTATAGTGTGGACATGTTTATGTTTAGATTAAGCTATATGATTGAATCCTGTTAGGACTATTGTGAGAGGTCCATGTTTGTGTTATGTACTATGATTCGTAACTTGAGAATTTGCGAAGTTCGGATTCATGTACTTCTTGAGCTGCCAATGTTACTAATATTCTCAATCTCTTGATTAACCACATATTTATGCTCTCCACTTTTTTAACTCATACAGGGTGATGCAATTGGCTCATTCTCTTGATTAACCACATATTTATGCTGTAGAAGTGATGTTGCTTGGCTTCATATCTCTGCTCCGGGCAGCGACATCGAGGATCATCTCCGGCATCTGCATCGATTCCAAGTACTAAACAACAGCAAGTTCTCCCCATACACCAAAGAAGAGGTCGAAGAGTCTTTGAGCGCCGAGCATGCCCTGGCTCGCAAGCGCAACAACATAGTAGAGGCTATCTTGCACTATTCTCTCAGGAGGAACCTTGAAGTGATGTACCGTCATATTCAGACTTGTGCTCAGGTGTGTTTGTGAAGTTGCTTAAAGTTTGTTTAGAATTGTTAAACCTGTTTGAGAATCCTTTCAGCAATTTGGTAAACTCGCTTGGTTTGCAGGCTATGAGTCATTTGTTTCGCATGAAGGTCTGGAGCTGCTGCATCGCTTCATATTTTTCATTGCAGTAACCCATGTGATGTACAGTTGTTTGATAATGTTGATGGCTATTCTCAAGGTTTTTGTCGTTTATCATGTTCATTATCTGTGTTCTACCTTCGTCTGTATTTTGTCGGGCATGAATGTCAAATGATGATTCCTTTCTGCATCTCATAATCTTGAATTATCAAGTACTAAATATGTGTGCTTGATCTTTGGATGGTGGTAGGTCCATACATGGTGCAGATATGGAGGACGAGGCGGTCCTCTTCGCCCCTTGGTGCTTTGGCCGAACGAGGAGCCTCTACGCCGACGCCACCATCAACGAGCTTCCTGGCCGACGCCTTCTCTTTGTCGTCACCGAGAAGGCCGGATTATGCCTTTTCTTCAAAGAGACACGCCTCACCCACGTTGAGGTTAAAGTGGATGACCTGAAGAACAAGGTAAGAGCAAGAAACACCTTTGCTCTTGATTCTTATTTACCTGAGGAACACCGGTGCCTTTGTTTGTTGTCTATTCCTAAGCTGATGGTTCTCTCGAATGCAGGCCCAAGAGTATGAAATTTATGACCTTAGGCCATTCTTCTCCAGTCCTCATTTCAGTGACAACAGCTTTGTCCTGGACGCGATCATCAGGCATCCAGTTGCTGTGTAACACTATCTCGACCTCAGTAGACTAGCGTGTGATGAACAGCTGCATCTTCCTTGATGAAGAGCGTGGGATTAAGCTAGCAACGTCCACACAGCGTCAGTGACAAAATGACTGCTTCCGTCTGCTTTACTGGAATTCTGAGATTGGTGTACTGTTTGTTATCTGAACCTCTCTACTGCCTTTAGAGATGTGTGCGTTGTTGACACCATAATTTCTGAAGTGTTGAATTCAGTTGTATGCACTGGACATAATTCTCCTGCAATGTGTTGGCCAATTAAGATATTAACATTGTGCCTTTGTGGACCATTGTCTTATGCAGATGGTGAATTCCATCCTACTCACGAGGTCCCTCAATTGTATTTGAGCTCTTCTTTCTTGTTCTGTTCATGGCTCTTTCTTGTATTGTCCTTGATTCTTCTTGCCTCTTTTTGTTATTTCTGTTCTTAATTTGCCACTGCTATTGCTTCTTGCCTCCTTTTGTTATTTTTGTTCTTCATTTACCATTGTTATTGATTTATTTCTTATGCCTGTTTAGTTGTCTTGCTTTACTCATGCCATGGTGTGAAGTATATGTTGCAACCATATATTAATCTTTGGTCAGATAATTATCCAGTGAAAGAAAATGCTTAGATAGTTATGCGGTAATAGTATTTTAGTATATGTTGCATTGGCTTATTTATTCTCCCTGTTTAGCTTTGTTACTTGCTCATGCCATGGCTGCATGGTCGTCAAGGGTCAGATTATTTCTACAATTTTCTGCACCGTTTGGATCGTTTACCTTTCTTTGCATTCTG
Source organism: Dactylis glomerata (assembly GCA_007115705.1). NCBI lineage: Eukaryota > Viridiplantae > Streptophyta > Magnoliopsida > Poales > Poaceae > Dactylis > Dactylis glomerata. Next base: position 1,038,138 of record QXEO01000457.1, on the reverse strand, counting down.
TGTATACTAAAATGCATGACCAAGTTTCAGATTTATGGCTTTTAACGAGACCATGCTACTTGCTTCTTCAATTCAGCACATGTGGGAAGGGGAGCATGAACATTCTTTTCCGATCAGAGGGAGTACTGATTAGCTTTGGGCGGGTCTGGAGTCTTTTGCACTTGATTTCACCTGGGAATATGTGGATACATTTAATTCAGTGTCCTTGTTTGTCGAAAGGATCTCATATTGCCTCCATTCTCTTTAGAGATATTCCAAAGGATCAGGTTTCCCTTTCCTTTTAATGACATATTCTTTGTTTTCAGTTTAGTATACATTGGGCAGTGGTAATCTTTAGTTCAAAAAATGACTCATTTCATTGAAGTTAAATTGAGATATTTTCTTTTAAAGCCATGGATTTATGTAGCCAAGTTAACTGTTTGTATGGTTTTAGACCGTGGATCTAGACTATGCGTTGAATAAAAAAGAATAATAGTTTCGTCATGCTAAGTAAGAGTGAATTATCCATTAGTTTAGCTACTTACTGTGGTGTGCTTCATAAAAGAAACTTACTGTGGTGTGGCATCAGCATGTGTGGTTTTAGGACATGAGAGCAGCTGTAGTAGTTTAGTGATTTCCCGTTTATTCATAGTTTTTATAAATGAGAGCTACTTACTGTGGTGTGCTTTATAAATGAAACACTTTTAGATAGTACCTTTTCATCACTTATTTGTGCATTCATGTATTTTGTGTCATAATTATGTGTTCCTAGAACAGAAGAGCTATGTTTATCTAAAAAGGAATAATACAATTCACCTCTATTTTACTTACACCTTATCCTTCATATGTATTGCATGATATACCCCCAGGATTTGTGTTCTATTGCTTGGTATAATTAGCTAATTGCTTAGGTGTTCAACTTCTATTTCTTAGTATTCCCATGGTATACTAATTAGCGTTTTTTTCTTCATCTTTGCTAATTACAGATGTATCTGGAAGCAATGACCTCCTCTCATGCTTGCCGTTCAGACTGCATCCATTCGTTTGCACAGTACAATACACTTACAGTGAACTTTGGTAAGGCCTTGCATACAGTTTTAGTAGTCAGTACAGTTCACATGCATTGTCATGCGAGTTCAATATTCTTTTTGGCTGTCATCAGCACACATGATATAATTTTTTTATCGTGTGCTAGGTAGTGTACTGTTTCATGGGCTAATTGACTCTTCTCATTTTCTTCTGGCATTGTCTTCGGTATTTGGATGATATTTCTCCTATATTTACCTACACGGTAAAATAATCCAGCAAATAGAACACAAAACATTTTCCTGTCTTTTGTTGTTTCTTTAAACTTCTAGATGTTTGGGTTTTTTGTGGATTGAGTTTAATTTTTTTTATATGACGTTTTTTGTGTAAACTTCCTCACATGGCATTCAATTATTTAGAGTTCAGGTATTTGGATGATATTTCTTTTGACATCGAACCACAATAGCCTGAAAACATGCTAATAGGATGTTGGGGAATTGAGCGAGATGACTCGCAGATCATTTTGCCTTTGGCAGTAGTGACCGGTACCTATTGTAACTCTACACAGACAGGTGAAAATCGAGCGCCTAGGTTATTAAGTCATGTGTGTTCTTCATGCATCATTAATATAGCGATTGTCGAATGTTTACCAGTATAAAAGTCGGGGAACGCGTGCCAAGGTGTACCTAATCATGACTGTAACAAATTCTTTCCAGTGTGATAGATTCATGGGAACAATTAAATAATTTCAGTATAGTTCACAGCGCTGCTGAGGCTAGAAGTCGAGGTTATATTATCTCTGCTTTACTCAAACTTTTTCTCCTTTTTTATTGATTTGGGAATTTAACTCTTGCCCTGATCTTACATATGTCATGTATAGTTGTGGGAATGGATTTAGAAGGCAGTGCTATGTGGACATGGATTTTACCTTTTGCTATGTCAAAGTGAGAAGATGATTAGTCATTATCAACCTGTTTATGTTTAGCTGTGCCTAGAGCTGTCTGTACTTGCCTAGAGTTGAATAGTTTGTATGAAGGTAAAATATTATTGGGGTGCTATATAGGCCTCTAACAAAGTTATGTTTTGGTTTGTCCAAAGCTGCTTGTGTTTGCCTCGAGCTAATTATTTAGTATCAGTGTGATTACCATCAAGGTGATGTATATACCTGCAATAAAGCAAGCTTGGATTTTTTGGGTGTTTCTCAGAGTGTTTTCGTCGAGTGAGAGTCAACTAGATTTGTTTTTCTTTTGTTCATAATGTGGCTAGAACAAAATTTGCTAGGTAATGGCAGCGGTATATAGGCAACAAGATTTATCTTTTATTGTCGTATTTGCTTCTCTCTTATTTGATTTGGGTGAGTATCAGTTCAATATTCCTTATTTTGACTATTTGATATTGGGCTGATGGAATCCAGATTGTTTTTGGAAGTGGCGTCGGAAGGCACAGAAACCATGGTAGCCTCGCTGCTCTTATGCGTGTGCTGCAGTTTGTTTAAGTATTGATATCCTTATTTTGACTCTAATGGCTTTGTTTTTTAAAAGGTGTGATTTATTTTGCATTTTATTTTCAAGATTCACCTATTTCATAGACTATTTTATTTGAAATTTGATGATTCATGTCTGCAGCTACACAATGAATGGTAAAAATAATAATTAGATTAATGCAATGATTTTGTGATTTGACTGTACGACCAGGCCATCGCCGGCGGGAGCAGCGCAGCCGCTGCTGGGAGGAGCCACTGCGTGCCATGCCATCGCCAAGTGTGGCCGCTAGACAAGTAGGTGATCGACTGGTGGCCGACCTGAGCAGCACATGCCACTTCTTGCACTACCGCGCTTGCCCTGCCGTTGCTTGGAGTAGTGGCTGGTGAGCTCCGTCCGTCCTGCACATCTCCTATTGTTCATAAATTAGATTGTCTGTTTTCATCTGAATGAGCGATATGTCATAATATCCATATATACTATTTTGAGAAATTTAACACAATATACGTTACCATTGCTATCATGCATGTCTTATATCATTTCACAGCGGCGAGAGGACAGTGGCGGCGAAGAGGCGTCAGATCAAGAGAGATGAGGCAGAGGAGGACGTAGCGCTGGTGTCTGTGGTATCCTGCTGTAGGTATTCATCCTTCCCAACTCTCTTTTCCCCTCTCTCTTATCCTATAATTTCTCCTGGTCTCTGGATCTCTTTCTTAGCAAAATATTCTACAAGTTATTTTTTTTATCAAATTGTATGCCTTTCATCAGGCCGCAGTGCCGAATCTGAAGAAATGGAGATAGGTGGTTGATTTTTCAATGAACAAGATTACTTGATATGTACCACACGTATGCTTTATTGTTGGTTACTTTGATCATGTTTTAGCTTTATTGTTGTGTAAACTTTGTTTATGTATACTTAACCAATCCGGGAGTTTATGAGTATAATTTAGTTGGCTAAGGTCAAACCTGCTTAGTAATTACTGTAGTGCCCCATCTATTTACATTTCAGCATGCTTTGTCCGGTGGCTCAAAGTACATACTAGCTTAAGTGATGAAGCAATCATTCATAGGAGGGAGATAACAATAGAAAAACCAAACTAGGTGGTTATGATTATAATAGCTTTGTCAAATTTCAGGTTGTAGCCTGATGAGATATTTCATGATTATATTCTATGTAATTATTGGTTGCTTGCTGTGTTTAGATTATCCAGTGCCTTTCATCATGTTATCCTTGGTTGGTCGATCATGTTACTTGCATAGTAAACGTCCTCTATATTCATTGGATGCAAATCTGTTTCTATCCAACCTTTCATATTGTTTATTGAACTACCCACACTCTCCACAAAAAAATATATTAAACTACCCACACCTTCACTGTTATATAGAATTATCATGATTGCTTGCATAGTAAAAGTCCTCTATATTCTTTTTTGCTGTGTCCTTTATAGGCAATAAGGTTGATGGTGAAACTTGGCATTTACAGAAAATTAACGATTGCATTAGCTATAATTGTTCTGGTGTCTATTGCCTGGATTTGCTATGAGTTATGCTGGTGTATTCAAAACTGCATTTGGATTCTGCATTACCATTTATCAAAGTAGTGTTTTAGTCACAAAGTTAGTGTAGTTTATCTTCACCCTCTGTGCAGTGCAGGGAGTATACTTTTAGATCATACCTTCCTATTTTAAAGAATCCAACTGCTTTTTGTTCAGATGCACTGTATTACATCTCACGTGGTTATGCATCTGTTTTTGATCCTTTGATAATAGTCTTAGCAACTTTGTGTAAATTTACTTCAAATCGACAGATGTGGTCAATGAGCGGTGGGCAGTATGCATGGATAATTCCTGCTTTCTGGCATGCTCTATCATTCTCACCTCTTTGCGTCATTTCCTACTTGTGGGCACCTTCTCATAGCTCAATGAGGTATACTTCCAATCTTTTGGTTACTTCACCCTGAATGATATATTTAATAACCTAAATAATATATCTCACATAATTTGTGAATCTTGATATTATTTCTCCTTTCACAAACACAATACACGCTTTGAACTCTAGCTTTATATGATCATATGCTTATTTGACTTCTCTGTGTTTCAGGATCAACTACAAGAGAAGCAGCCGATGAAGAAGTACTATAGGAAATTAGCATATTCTTTATAATACAATGCAAAATGGTATCAAGATCCTTACTCACCAAGAAATAGCTCGACAGCGTCATTTTCTCATGTTAGTGTATTTAAGATCTGCATAGAAGGTCTCGCGATTGTCTCAGACTTCAGTAGTACATATCCAGTTCTCCCAGATTTTCGAGCGTCTGCAGTATAATATTTTTCATAGTTTCGATGAAATTGTCTGATCTTAGTGTGCTTCTTTTCTCATATTACGACATGAAAAGAAGAAACTAAATTTTGCTTATAGTGGTGTGGTGGTTTAGAACTGTTATTCCTGATTTTTACCCCGTTATGCAAAATGTAAAAGGGTGCAAATTCATCGGGAATTTGCACAAATTTCACAATTTGAGCCTTCCATTTAGATATATTTATGTTTCATGCATTTATTATTGTTAAGTTTATTCAAATTCAACGGGAACGTGCGCCAAGGCGCACCCCTACATCTAGTAAATAGTCAAGCCCAGCCCAGTCCAGCCGAGCTTGCTCCCTATCCTCACCACGCATCCCAACCCTAGTTCATCGCCCACCAAAGCTGCCTCCTCACCGTCGCCACCGCCGCATCAATCACCGTCACCGCCGATTCAAATACAAATCCCAGGCTGCTGATTGGAGCCTCGCCGGAGTCCCCTTAGAGCTATCCCAAATATCACCGGTGCTAGAGGTGCGCCTTCTGAACTGATTGGTTTGCCTCCCTCTAGCTGACCCTGTAGTCTTTCATTCTTTTCATCAAACGGTTGAGTAGATCCGTACGTGGTTAGTACTAGCACCAGAGTATTTGCTTCAGCCTTTTCATGTGTGGTATGGCCGCACGGCCGACAAACCGATCCACCCGTAGCTTGGATGATTGTAATTTCAAATCGGAGAGTTCTGCTGCCTGTTAAAGACGTATAGAACCATCAATTACTGATGGTTTTGCTTACAAATCTGAGTACTAATTTATGATGCCAAATTCTAGATATTTCTATCTCTAATTGGTGGATTGGGTAGTTTACACATCTTACCTGCCGACGAGTACCTTATCTAGGAATCTGGTGCACACGCATAAGGCTTGGATGAGGCATAATTGTTGGTTATAATTCTGGTTCATTGTTGTTGCCCGCTGGAACCATTCTTTGAGTAGAAAAATATGAGCATGCATCCTGATGGTTGACTCACGGTAGAAATAAACGCAAACAATTTCGTAGTACCCTGTTAACTCAATCTTAGTACAATATTGTATTTCTGAGCACATTATTCATCAACAGGTGAGACAGTTTCTGGTGCTGATATTAATTCTTCCGTTGAATGCTGAGGTTAAGGCAAGTGCATGATGAACCCCTATTTTCTCTTATGATTGTCCATTATGTGAATGTAATTGTGTGTACTCATTTGGTTCGACTTTCTCTTATTCAATTGTTCAATTCAGACGTGTTCTATTCTGTTTTTCGCATGTGTTCAACTATATCACACTTCTTATTTTTCAAAGCTAACTCGGTGAGAAATTGTTCACAAGCGGCTAGTTCCGAATAAAGTTCGGTGAGAACCGTTTGCTTGTGAGCTAGTCGATGGCTATTCAGTGTGTTAGTCCGGTGAGAGACTGTTCCGAGCGGCTAGTTCCGAATTAAGTTCGGTGAGAACCGTTTGCTTGTGAGCTAGTCCGGGCGACATATTTAGATATTCAGATTCAGTCTTCATGGTGATAACAGGGTTTCATTATTTTGTTGTGGTTAACTATTCATTCTTCCTACGGTTCCAATTGTACTTGCTGAGTATTTCTATACTCATCCTTGCGTTTTATTTGGTTTTCAGGTACAAAGTAGCGACATATGCATGGGAACGGGTGTAGCACATCTACCACATCACTTGATCACTTATTCCTAGACAATGAATTGTGAACAATCGTAGTTTATCCTATTAGCTGTAGCATGTTAGTTGCGTATCTACTTGTGTACTTAGTCTGAGCCTTTGGTTGCTTGAATGTTTATTTCTTATAACTACTAGTTGAATTGTGAGATATATTACTATTATTTATCAAACTTTTCTAAATTGCTTATCACGGATATCCTTGTAAACAAAGGAGGTGCTGTCTGATATTAGAATTTTCCTTACTATTAGTGTCATTGAGATAGTGTGGTAGCATTGTCAGGTTTAGTCGAAACCTGGGGTGTTACATTAAGTGTGAGGGATCATCTTATAATGCTACCGTTGCGATCAAAGCAAAATAAGATGCATACATAAAGGATAAACATCACATGCATATACAATATGTGACATGATATAGCCAATCTTCGCGTATTGATCTCCATCTTGTGCGCGCCGGCATGATCTCCATCACTCCACTATGATTGCCTTCACCACGAATGGCAACTACGACTATTGCTAACTACTTAGCGATAAAGAAAAGCTATTACATGGCGTATAAGAAGTTGACACATAGGTCATACAAAATTATAAAAACAACCATATGGCTCCTGCCGGTTGTGAACTCATCGACATGCAAGTCGTGAAATATTATAAAACATGATCATTGCATACATCACATATATCAACATACACATCACATCTTGTGGCAATACCATATCACAAACACTCCCTGCAAAAACAAGTTAGACGCCTCTAATTTGTTGTTGCATATTTTACGTGACTTATGGGAGTAGCAAGTTAAGAACAATTCTTACCTACAAAAAGCCACAATGGTGATATTATGGTTGCTAATATCCGTTGTAAATCCCATGACTACTATAGTGAGAGAAACCGGCATCCACCAGCCGCATGTGTGGAACAAGCCACACGTCAAGTGCGGAGCCAGTCTCGCGAACGAGGTCGCGTAAAGTTGGCTTGGACCGCTTCGATCTCACTATGCCACGCCATAAGAAATACACAACATAGAGGTTTGCAACATAAAACATCAACGCCCGCAATAAGCATGTTGCGTTCTACTTGTGAAACACATCTACGCATAGATCTAGCTCTGATACCACTGAAGGGTTTCGCAACATAGTAAATCAAATTTTTTCCTACGGATGCGGACGAGAAGGCCAAGATCTAATCTAGGAGATGTAATCAACGAGAGAGATAGATGAGATCTTCATACCCTTGAAGAAATCGCACAGCGGAAACGTTCAATAGAACGTGGATGATGTAGTCGTACTAGCCGTCTCCTCCTCGCGATCCGATCCGATCCAACACCACAAGTGGCGACGCCTCCGAGAGATGCGCACGTACGGTGTAGCAATGTCTCCTCCTTCCTTGGTCCAACAAGTATGATGGAGAGATAGATTGGATCAGCAGCACGACGGCGTGGTGCTTATGGTGGAGAATTTCTACAGCAAGGCTTCACCTACGTGCAGTCGCGAGAGAGAGATGTGGAGGGCAGCAGTTAGGCCGGCGGCTAGGGTTAGAAGAGGAGCACGCCCCAGCCCTCCCCTCCCCTTTAAATAGGTCAAGGGGGTTGGCCAAGGGGGCAGCCTTAGCCTCCAAGTCAAGCCGGTGGCCCCGGGGAGAAAACTTGCCTCCTAAGTTTCCTTTCCCTTGGCCAATAAGAAAACCCTAGGATTTTGCCCTTGGCCTCATAGGACAAGTGGGCATGGACGACCAGGCCCATGTAGGCAGCACCCTTTGGTCCATGTGGACCCCTTGGGGCATGTGGGCCCCACCGTGGAGCCCTCTGGAACTTTCTAGAACATTCCGGTACTCTACCAAAAAGTCCAGAACTTTTCCGAAACCCAAAAGCTGTTTTCCATTATATGAATCTTATTCTCTGGACCATTCCGAAACCTCTCATGATGTCCGGGATCTCATCCGAGACTCCGAACAAAAAACTCAATAACCAATCATCCATTCTATCCTAGCATCGATGCACGTTAAGTGTGTGACCCTACGGGTTCGAGAATATACAGACACGATCTTCTATCAATAATCAATATCGGGATCTGGAAACCCATATTGACTCCCACATATTAATCGATGATCATATCAGATGAACCACGATGCCAGGATTCAATTAATCCCGTATATGTATTCCTTTCGTCTCGTGATATTTTACTTGCCCGAGATTCGATCGTCGGTATCGGTATACCTAGTTCAATCTCGTTCACAGTAAGTACTTTACTCGTTCCGTAATCCAATATCAGTTTGTGATTAACTCCTTAACCATATGCTTGCAAGCGGTGTTGATATCGATTACCGAGTGGGCCCAAAGTATATCTCTCTGACTCGGGAGGAACAAATTCCATCTCGATACATGCAACCCAACAAGTACTTTCCGATTACCTGAGAGACACCTTTATGATCACGCTTTCATAGGATAATGTTTGATGACCTCAAAGCTCTCTTCCGGTACTAAGGAGGCGCTTCTCCTCGACTACTACTTGGCCTCGGGGATGGTCTCTAACGACGGCGACGAGACTTGGCCGGAGCTAGGGTTTCTAGTAACCATGAGATTAACTCGAGAGAGAGAAGGAATGGTGGGTCTAGGGTTTCCACCCGGCGGCGGCGAACGTTTTTATAGACTCCAGGGGCGGCGGCACGCATCTTAGCGCGGCAAAACGACGAGAAGTCGCCACCGAGGTGCTTCCCTCGATCAGAGGTTGTAGACGACGATGCTCCTCGGTGGGTCCTGCCTGTTGGGATACACCGAAGCGGTATACTGGATAGGGCTGCTTCCTGGGCCGGTGTTGGGCTTTGGTCTGGTGGGCTGCGGCCAGGTAAGTGTTTCCTTTATTTTTTTCTTCTGATTCTTTTCTTTTATTTACTTGTTTTCTGTTTTGAATATCTAACTAATATCTGATTTCTGTTTGTTTGTAGGAATTTGAACTGAGGTTCTCCTAGATAAATTTAGGTATTCAAAAGTACAAAATGATGTATAAAGATAGATTTATATGTGATAGCACCTAAAATACTTTAAGTAATATTAAGTTTGAGTAGGAAACCAATTATGGATGAATTTGTTTATCACCCCTGCTGCTTTCAAAATATTAGTCTAGGTTGAACTATCTAATAATTCTATGTGATAAAATTAATTGCACATAATTTTATAAGAGAATATGTATATAAGATTCTAACATAATTGCATTTCTATTAAAGAGTTGTCTTAAGGACATCATTTTGCGTTTATCACCAACTGCTAATAACAAGAGAATGTCATATGGGTTTATTTACTAATCACAAGTGATTTCTGAATACTTACTTGGGTTTAGTAATGATACTTGGTGTTTCCCCTAGGAAGGGTTGGTTTGGTAATAAGACCAAAACATCTATTGATATAAGAATTGATCACTAAGTGAAAGTCTTGGTTATTTATCTTATCAAAGTTGTGGTTGGAACATAATTCTTAAATTTAAGGTTAGGGCATGGAAACAGATATATCTTATGATCACATAGTGATGCATAAGCTAGAATGGTACTATGGAATGTCTTCACAATGTATGATCTAAAGGACATAAAATCTGATGCACTTATTAAAGTAGATACCTTGGAAAAGATTTCCAGGTGGATAAACAAAAGGGTATGGATTAGATGAGCTGGTGTTGCCCACATTTAAGAAACAGTACATAATCCTAGAATGGGATCAAAGAAACATAAGCTCTAGCCCAAATAGGAATCTAGGGTTTAAGCTTGTGGTTTCCTCCACCTAATTCTATCTACTTTGTTTAATGAAAGCTTGTACATGGATCAAGGTTTCCATATGGCTTCCATAAGATGGGTATCTCCTAAATGAGATATGTTCAAGTTGGATTCCTGCTCCACACTTGGTTATAGGATGATATCTGCTTATCAGACAAGGTTTCATACTAACCTATTTAGCTTCATCAGCTAGCATAATCATGTACTTGACATGATCATACTATTTCCTTCATCAACTCCCATAGTCTGTGCATCTAAACTTCCTTCATAAACTCCTTCTCAAAGTATTGAGATCAATACTTCTACCAATACTCCTTCTTGATATCTAGTGGGTCCAACCAATACATTATCCTAAGGTTAACTTCTAAGTTTAGGATACTACAGTACTCATAATTCACATTCCTATTATAGTTCATCCTGGTCTTTATGATACTCCTAACTAGGGATAAACTCTTGGTTGTACCTACCTTCTGAGATTAAGAATATAATCTCCCTCTTGGTGTTATTCACATTGGAGCTACTACCTCTTCATAAATCCACAAGTTTGGGTATTGGTTACTTCCTAAGGATGGTTCTAGTCTAGACCAGAATTAGGGTTTATGATGTGATCATCCCTATATCAAATGACTTGTCCTAATTAGACTTAGAGTAATGTCTAAGGTCTCCTAGTTGGCCTTTATAGGAATGGCTCTAATATTCTTAGGTTACCTCACCTAGAGTTAAGGCAAATCTTATAATCAAACTGGTATTGAGCTAACCTCTCAACTTCTCTTATTTGGACTCACTAGATTAGGGCATAAGAATATAGAATAGATCATGTTTTAAGAATAAGACTTGTTTTGACTTCTTTAACATGAAAGAAGTAGGGTTTATAGAATACCATGATGATCTTAGTGTGAATAGATATTTGGTCCTAAAATGGTGTGTCAAGCATTTTAGTTTTACCTCACTTAACTCCCTTTTAGTTGTTGTAACTATCACTACCTAAAACAAGGATTTTAACAAAGGTCATATTGAAGTTTATCGCGCTCTAGTTGATGAGGTACTTCAATTCCATCAACACAAGTAAAACTCCAAGCACTTTGATATGTTTTATTTTAAATGCGCGAAAATTACTCGGATTTCTATGCATGAAATGCAATGCACACATCTATTGCCTCTATTTTATAACCTCTAATCCTGGGATATTATAGTCTCCCCCCCTTAAACTAAACTTCATCCCAAAGTTTTCGCTCTCGTATGTTGTTGGACGAACTTGTTGTTGGTATCATATGTCTTGAAGTTCCTTTACCAACTAATTGGGATATAGATGGTATCCATTGTCCAAAGTGTTCTTTGAATCTTCTATTGTTTGACTCCGAACAATAATCACTTGAATTCCATCCATCTTGGTCTCTTCTTGATCATTCTCTTGGATTATCCATATTTTCAACACCTTCTATGGCTTATAGGGTCCTACTAATTGTTCCAATGAATCTTCCTAATTGATTCTTGGTTTTACCACCTAAGAACGGATTAAACACATATAGTGTGTCCATTCAAGTTTTCTGATCCATCTTTATAGATCTTATTTGGTCTTCTAGGTTCAAGATTATGATTAACTCTAATCTCAAACTTTTCCAGCTGCGGTTCATGATACCAGCTGCGGCTCATACTTGTTGTGATTATGGTCAAAATCATCTCACTCCTTTGCCAAACTCCATAAGGTTACGACAATTCTTGGAAAGAATTTACTTCCGACATACTTCCTCTAACTTTCAACACTTTTGGCTTTCCTAAACTCTTCCCCTTAGGAGTATTGAATACTCCACTTTCTCAATGTAAAGTCTAATTCGCTTCCTTGAGGTAAAAACCTCGACTTCAGGTGTGATGGACTTCCGAGACTACATTAAAATAGTACCCCGGAAAACCTTATAAACATAAGGCTAATGTCATCACAGTTTCAACCCTCTTAGCAAATGTTAATCCAACTCCATGAGTTTACTACTTCCGACTCAATACTTAACTCTCCCCCTTAGAATTTTCTAATGGTCTTCAAACTTATTGTCCTCTAACCATTTGGGTTCCAGGGTTAAACTATAAATCTTGGTCGGTCTTACTACTACGTCTTTCTAACGGTTTCTCGAAGAAATCTGTGGTGTACCCACACAATTGTGGAGAACCGGTACGAATTCTTCGATTAATCATTTAGGTAGGGTGTTCTATTCCACTTTTGGATGTATGTTCTTACCCAAAAGTTCTAAAGATTGATGAGAATTGGTTTTTCTCAATGTTATCTATCCTAATTCAAATAGTAAGGTCCAGACATAGCCACGGGAGAAATCCGGCAGAGTTTCTCTTGTACCGGATGACATTCACGATAGTCAATTGTATAATTTGAACAAAATATGAGGTAACAGGGCTATAAACGAACCAATGGTCTTCAACGGATCATTGTTGACATGAATCTTCACAAGTCTTAGTCCGTAGACACAGACTACAACTCTAAGATAAGGAAAGGCATTGCTCACGTCTTAACCACCAATCAACAATTCAATATTTTGGGACTAGGGATCAATGTTATACAAAGATGTTATGTGTCTTAGTCACGCTATCAACGAGGGTTACTAGGGTTACCACTCCCAGGCTGGAAAAAGCAGCAGGCAATACCGGAATGGATCATCGGTATTACAACACCTCAATCAACCCGTGATGTACTAAGCATAACCAAGGCTGCATAACAACGAGCTCGAATACCTTAAACTCAATTGCGGTTTCCTAATTAGTGGTTCTATTCAATAACCTAGAGTTACCTCTAGTGTTTTAAGACTTAGAGTACTACTACTAAATTCCAATACTTCATCTTACTACCACTTCATGATGCTTCCATGAAGATCACTTGCTAGCTTTCTTCTTTTGGCTTCCATTATCTGGTGATTCTTCATCTTCTGACTTGCTTGCCTTTAGAATTTGTCTCTCCCTCACACGAATCCCTTAACCCTCTAGATCTATAACATCAAGTAGGAACTCGATGATGCAACATGCACTTGCACATCAAAGTTATACTTCATGCATAGATCTAGTCACACAATAAAATCCAATAAAATCCAAAAATTGTGCTGGCAACATACATCATCATAAGCCTGTGAGATAGTATTAAGCAAAACATCTCAAGATTTCAGTCTTAGATGTGTACCTTATAGCACCAAATAATATAGGTTTATATTGTGCTATATGCACTTAGTGGTGGACTACTACTCTTTGTCTCAAAATTTACCTCAATTGCCCACTTGCAATCGATTAAATTTGAGCAAAGGGTTTTGGAAACCATTCTAACGGATTCATATTCCTTTAAGACTTCTACTCCTAGCTTACCTTCCGTCCTATTGAAGACGAATCTCACATGATCTCTCAAAACTTCCAACCTTCATGTAAGTCTCTAGTGATGTCATATCTACTAGTTATGGAACAAGATATCTAACTTCACTTAAGAAGACAGGTAAGAACATTTGACTCAAGTGTGTCAGGAGTATTCTTTTATTGAATATCCATCTCAAGTCATAAGAAGAATTGGTTTAGATAAGATGGCTTCCTATAATCACTACCAAACCTACAGGTCTCCTATTAAAGGGTTTTAATCCTAGGGTCAAAGTGTTTACTCTGATACCAGCTGTGGTGACCCAGCATACCACTGCATGTGTAGTATGCAAGTCGTTGACATAACACCAATGAAACACCATCTCACTAGTATTACATCCATCAGAGTGGTACAACAGAAACATCGCAGGTCCACGGTATGTCTATAGGATTACAATTTTCAGCATACAGAAGATCTTCAGAACCTCCTCAGCAAGTAGAGATTTAGTCCTGGCGACTACAAACGAGAAAGAATACAATGGATTCTAAAAGAGGACTACAAATACCTCTAATGCAGTTGGTTAGCTAAAGAAATATCCTTGCTACTTAGGTTCTAGGAATAGGGAAACTGGTTCCCTCCTATCCCTATTCTAGTTTTCCACCAAGCTTCGCAATAATTTGTCGACTCCGCTGAAAATCATGGCGTTGGTCGAATGCTTCATCTTTAATGTCTTGAGGTTGCATCCTTGGGTTACCTTCAATCTAATTCTTCATAGTCTAGCAAGGGTTTAAGAGATTGGGGTGAGTAACGAGTGTTACCCAGCAAGTTTCTTTAGAAAGAAGTTGTGTGATATGTACTAACAAAAGCCATGGACCCAAAAGAGTCGTAGGCCAATGCAAGGTTTTATCAAAGTTTCTTGAAAGATTGCTTTTACTTATGAAAACTATGCCCAACAGCCAACACAGGGTATTAGTGCCTTGAGAGCACCTTTCCTGCCGCGTTCGCAGCTCCTTCCCGGAACAAGGGGTAACATGTCACATCATTTTACACTCTGCAGAGGTGTGTCCTTCCAAAAGAGATCAAAGCCTTGTTGCACAACTGAGTCATGAGCTCATCCACACTTCCTTAGTGTGGGGCCCAGTCATTGATCCAAGCCAATCACTGCCTTCTCCGCACAACGCATGCCCACCCAATTCACGCAAGCAGGTTGTGCCCCTGATATTCACCCCCAACGATGAAGTACCTAGGCGTGCCTTGCGGACCATCATACACACCAGTGGCCGTGGGCACTAAGGGGTCCCACCCATGTGCACGTATTCTCGCAAGACATACGGCGAATGGTAGCTGAGTGTCCGTTGACATGCGAACGAGAGAAGATACAGCTGACTTTCCTGTCACATTCCAAGTCTCTTGGACGACACTGTTTTTACGGTGCCGAAATAACTGTGGCATTGGTAATTAATCCTAGGTTAACTTTCCCATGCAAGTGGAACCTCCACCACCACAATCTTACCGTGGTTCCACCTGCCAGCCCTCCTAGGTTATCACCATTGGTCGATAACCACTAGTCATATTACTTATGAAAATAGGTTTTCCATCCCTTTTGAAATGTTAGAGTTTGAAGTCAACACTTTGCAAGAAGTTTCAAAACCAGTGCAATCAAGAGATATGAGCAAGATAAACTTGCCTTTTTGACTGCAAGATTATGCAAGTCAAGGTCTTCGATACGTAGGAAATCCAAATATTGAGATAGCACCATCATCTGGTAAAGATGATGTTAAAAGAACTGCAGCATGATATGCAAATTATATGCTATGCATCGCTCTAAGCGTAACCTATTCCCGATGGTTTAGTATATACGGTTGTGATGATTTCTTTATAATGAGTTGCACTTTTAGATTCACTCCATAACAAGGTTGTTAAGGATTTTTGATTGACTGACAAACTTTCAAAGTATTAGAATAAAGCTTAAAACAAGAGTTGTTGCAGAGGATAGGTATAGCAATAGGTGAAGACTTGAAAGTAACACTTTTAAGTGGTAACTTGTTATTAGCAATCAAGTAGTTGGTTATGGACAAGCAAAGCTGAAGTAATTCTTATTTGATAGGAATACACAGTTAGTCTTAGGGTTGACAACAATCTTAAGACACAAATAGAGTTATATATGCTCGACCTTAATGGAATAGTTGGTTACTTACATTCAATGTCTTTTGAAAGAATAACATTTGAAGAACATGTTTATTATTGACTAGAAGCACTACACCTAAGGTTTAGTGTTCTAGTGGTTAGCATGATTCTATCATAACCAAAGAGTAGTTAATAGATGAGCATACCAAGGAAACAAGCTAAGTTTCATTCAATGTTAAAAGGGTTTTAGTAAAGCATGGGCATTCAAGGTAGTTTAGATTGTTGTTACCAAAAATAGTTGTTTCTATAATTGATAACAATCTAAACTAACATAGACATTCAAATAGTTAGTCATGAGCCAGTAGTGCTCAGGTAATCCATTCATGGTTGATTCCAGGATTGTTAATACTCTTAACATGCAAGGTCATTACTTGTGTCTAGGCAAGAATGGGTGTGATGCTTATATGGTATGTTCGTAATAAGAATTACTTTTGAAGAACACAAGCCTTAATGGACATATTTTTATTACTCAAAGGAATGGTGATTAGGTGATGCTAGATAAGTAACAATTTCTAAGTTGTATCAGAGGTGTTGCAAATAGTTAGTTGACTAAGGTATACTAGGTTGAAATAGAATATCAAACTAACCTCTCATGGTTGAATTAGGAAGCAAGGCTAGTCTAACACACTAAGGTAGTAATTGGTTTTAGTACTAGAAGAAATGGTAGGTGCTTAAGTAATATGTACTTCAAAAGAATAACTTTTGAAGAACATGTACCTTAATGAGCTTTAG
Organism: Dactylis glomerata; assembly: GCA_007115705.1. Classification (NCBI taxonomy): domain Eukaryota; kingdom Viridiplantae; phylum Streptophyta; class Magnoliopsida; order Poales; family Poaceae; genus Dactylis; species Dactylis glomerata. The sequence goes on along the minus strand of QXEO01000457.1, from coordinate 1,021,618 downwards.
TAATAAAAATTTCATTTTAAGTTTTAATTCTTATTCAGAAACAATTAGGAAAGCCTGGTTATTTAAGTTCCTAGGTTTTCAGGATTGGAATCCAAATTTTTAAGTGATTGAAGGTTTTTAAATGGGTTTTAGATTTTCTCTTAATGAAACAAATTTTGAAGTAGCAATATTAGAATTAGGGAATAATTCTTATTCAAGTTTATGATTTCTCCCAAATTTTACTATTTTAAATTTATTTAGGAAAAATCATTTTTAGGGTTTGAAATCCTAATAGTAAAGTATATGATTTGCATTTTTGAAATAATGGAATATTAATTGAAATTAACTTTGTTGAAGTTGTCACATTTTTAGTTGGTATTTGAAAATTTTGTTCAAATTATTTTCGTTGGATTTAAATTCATGGTTCAAATACTACTTAATCAAATTTTTAAATTTGGTTCAAAATAATTTCACACAAGTATGCAAGATTAAGGTATAAACAGGTAGATAATTATTTTGTGAACATTTTGTTATCTTATTTGCATTTTTCTGATTTTATTTGAATTAGATATGAATTTGCAAAGAATTGGTTATTTTCTGGAATTTTGAAATAATAGAGAATACTTTCTGTACCCACACAACTGCTAGCCGATGCCACTGACTGGTGGGGCCAAAGACACGTCACCTGCCACGAGGGCATGACCGAGTCAAAACATTGACTGGGCTTGACCCGACACCGGCGATCACCAGAGTGGGCGACTCCGACAACCCCAGGATGCACGGTTTGCTCTGGTAGAACTGGAAGGGTGCGACAAACCATTTTGTGGCGGCTCCGCCCGCAAATGGTCACCGGAGTGACACCGGCGACCATGTGCTGCGGCGGCGCACGGCGGCCTATGGCGATTACGAGCTACGGTGGTCTATGGACTGCAAGAAAATGACCAAGAGATGCGTAAGCTCACCCGCATGCTTGCTGGACGCTTGGAGAGGCGGAGTGACGCCGATAGCGAACTCAACTTCGCCGATTCCGGTGATGATCTGCGAAAGGGAATGGATGATTTCGCCCAGCTCGGACCTCGCCAGAACGATTAACTCCTCCAAAATGATGAAGAAGAGGAGGCGCTTCTCCTCGACTACTACTTGGCCTCGGGGATGGTCTCTAACGATGGCGACGAGACTTGGCCGGAGCTAGGGTTTCCAGTAACCGCGAGATTAACTCAAGAGAGAGAAGGAATGGTGGGTCTAGGGTTTCCACCCAGCGGCGGCGAACGTTTTTATAGACTCCAGGGGCGGCGGCACGCATCTTAGCGTGGCAGAACGACGAGAGGTCGCCACCGAGGTGCTTCCCTCGATCAGAGGTTGAAGACGACGATGCTCCTCGGTGGGTCCCGCCTGTCGGGATACACTGAAGCGGTATACTGGATAGGGCTGCTTCTTGGGCCGGTGTTGGGCTTTGGTCTGGTGGGCTGCGGCCAGGTAAGTGTTTCCTTTATTTTTTTCTTCTGATTCTTTTCTTTTATTTACTTGTTTTCTGTTTTGAATATCTAACTAATATCTGATTTCTGTTTGTTTGTAGGAATTTGAACTAAGGTTCTCCTAGATAAATTTAGGTATTCAAAAGTACAAAATGATGTATAAAGATAGATTTATATGTGATAGCACCTAAAATACTTTAAGTAATATTAAGTTTGAGTAGGAAACCAATTATGGATGAATTTGTTTATCACCCCTGCTGCTTTCAAAATATTAGTCTAGGTTGAACTATCTAATAATTCTATGTGATAAAATTAATTGCACTTAATTTTATAAGAGAATATGTATATAAGATTCTAACATAATTGCATTTCTATTAAAGAGTTGTCTTAAGGACATCATTTTGAGTTTATCACCAACTGCTAATAACAAGAGAATGTCATATGGGTTTATTTACTAATCACAAGTGATTTCTGAATATTTACTTGGGTTTAGTAATGATACTTAGTGTTTCCCCTAGGAAGGGTTGGTTTGGTAATAAGACCAAAACATCTATTGATATAAGAATTGATCACTAAGTGAAAGTCTTGGTTATTTATCTTATCAAAGTTGTGGTTGGAACATAATTCTTAAATTTAAGGTTAGGGCATGGAAACAGATATATCTTATGATCACATAGTGATGCATAAGCTAGAATGGTACTATGGAATGTCTTCACAATGTATGATCTAAAGGACATAAAATCTGATGCACTTATTAAAGTAGATACCTTGGAAAAGATTTCCAGGTGGATAAACAAAAGGGTATGGATTAGATGAGCTGGTGTTGCCCACATTTAAGAAACAGTACATAATCCTAGAATGGGATCAAAGAAACATAAGCTCTAGCCCAAATAGGAATCTAGGGTTTAAGCTTGTGGTTTCCTCCACCTAATTCTATCTACTTTGTTTAATGAAAGCTTGTACATGGATCAAGGTTTCCATATGGCTTCCATAAGATGGGTATCTCCTAAATGAGATATGTTCAAGTTGGATTCCTACTCCACACTTGGTTATAGGATGATATCTGCTTATCAGACAAGGTTTCATACTAACCTATTTAGCTTCATCAGCTAGCATAATCATGTACTTGACATGATCATACTATTTCCTTCATCAACTCCCATAGTCTGTGCATCTAAACTTCCTTCATAAACTCTTTCTCAAAGTATTGAGATCAATACTTCTACCAATACTCCTTCTTGATATCTAGTGGGTCCAACCAATACATTATCCTAAGGTTAACTTCTAAGTTTAGGATACTATAGTACTCATAATTCACATTCCTATTATAGTTCATCCTGGTCTTTATGATACTCCTAACTAGGGATAAACTCTTGGTTGTACCTACCTTCTAAGATTAAGAATATAATCTCCCTCTTGGTGTTATTCACATTGGAGCTACTACCTCTTCATAAATCCACAAGTTTGGGTATTGGTTACTTCCTAAGGATGGTTCTAGTCTAGACGAGAATTAGGGTTTATGATGTGATCATCCCTATATCAAATGACTTGTCCTAATTAGACTTAGAGTAATGTCTAAGGTCTCCTAGTTGGCCTTTATAGGAATGGCTCTAATATTCTTAGGTTACCTCACCTAGAGTTAAGGCAAATCTTATAATCAAACTGGTATTGAGCTAACCTCTCTACTTATCTTATTTGGACTCACTAGATTAGGGCATAAGAATATAGAATAGATCATGTTTTAAGAATAAGACTTGTTTTGACTTCTTTAACATGAAAGAAGTAGGGTTTATAGAATACCATGATGATCTTAGTGTGAATAGATATTTGGTCCTAAAATGGTGTGTCAAGCATTTTAGTTTTACCTCACTTAACTCTCTTTTAGTTGTTGTAACTATCACTACCCAAAACAAGGATTTTAACAAAGGTCATATTGAAGTTTATCGCGCTCTAGTTGATGAGGTACTTCAATTCCAGCAACACAAGTAAAACTCCAATCACTTTGATATGTTTTATTTTAAATGCGTGAAAATTACCCGGATTTTCTATGCATGAAATGCAATGCACACATCTATTGCCTCTATTTTATAACCTCTAATCCTAGGATATTACAGTAATGAGTGTAGGTCGTGTACCGAAACTCATTACAATGGGTTGGCTGCGAGAGTGAAGAAGTATAGTGATTGGCTAGTCTTTAGACTGGGCCTCCGTAAAATGAAGTCTGAATGGGAATATGTTTGCAAGCATTTCCTAGTTGTGCAACAAGGCTAAAGGCATTTATGGGTAAAAGTAGTGCACCTCTCGAATGTGTCATGATACTCCCTATTCCAGGAAGGAACTGCGAACGCCGTGTGGAAAGGAACTATCATAAAAGTTCTAACAACCCGTGGAGACTGATGGACTTAGATTTTCAAAACTCTACAACTTACCTTTTCTAAAAACCCGATTTCGAAAACATGCATATGCCCAGGATATTTTTATCCACGGCTATACATCAAACACCCATATATTAGAACTTGCTGAGTATGCATGTACTCAATCTATTCTTCTTTTCCTTGCTAGTCTGTTAGGAAATGACATGAGCATTCAAGGAGGTACAATACGACGACAAAGACGAGCTCTACGATAAATGGGATCTACACAACAAAGGTGGCATAGTCAATAGTTGATTAGAGCAGTGAAAACCTAGATATAGTACAGGAGGGAAAGCAATTTCTATACCCTAGATCCTATCCTCATAAAGTATAGCTATAGTAGCAATCAAAAGCCAGTAGTACTCAAGATAGATCTCGTTGTGGCATACTCAACGAGTTGATTCTTCTGGATCTTGATTTGAATAGGAACTTACCTGGCAGCTGATTGTGTCACAGAGGTTCCGAGGATTTTCTGTAAGAAGATCTATGTGCTGATTAAATAGAGAAGACTTAGCCCATGCAATGTTTCTATTGTACTACTCTGAACAGCGTAATGTTCATGAAACAAAGTTTTCATGAGTGTTATGTCAGACTTGTACACTACCCTGGAAGTGGTGTATCGGGTCACCGCAGATGGTATCAGAGCAAATGTTGCGACCCTAGGATTAAAACCCTTTCAGGAGACCTGTAGGTTGGATCGAGACTATAGAAACCACCTTACCTAAAACCACCTCTTCTTATTACTTGTGATGGATATTCACTTGAGAATAATCTTATCACATTAAAGTAAGATATTCTTACATACTTCTTCTTAGTAAAACTACTTATTTATTTCAATTCTTTTAAAGAAGGTATAATACATACTTTTCATGACCAATCAACTAATCCAAGTAGAGTACCCAAGCCATTAATTATGGTGTTATCTTACAAGAGAAGTCATATATATATATATATTAGGAAATCTTATGAGAACTCAAAGATAGTAGTATCATCTTCTATTGCTCTTTACGATTATGCACTTTGCCGACATCCCGCTGTATGAACATGACTTGTTACAATCCTCTGACGTTTTGTGATCCTTCTATGTTGCTCTTGAGTATGCTAGTTGACAGATCATCGATACACTATATAGTGGATTGGTCATTTCATTGTGTGACAGAGAAAGTGTAATGTCCCAGCGTTTAGGTACAACGAAGGGTAGAATTAGGGTTTATGTGCATTCATGCATCCTAAAATCTGGATAAATTTTTCACAAATTCTAAAACCGGAGTGAGCAAAGTCTCTATCTCGATAACATGTAGTGGGAGATGTTATCTGGATTGTTATGGGCTTAGTGATGATCTCTTGATGATATTTGTTTAAGAGTTTTGGATAATATTGCATAATTGTAATTATAGAATTAATAATTAAAATAAACAAATATAGTTAATCAACTCAACTTAATAGAGTTGGAAATAAAACTTGTAAAAGAATATGAAATAAACTGAAATTATACTTTATTAATTGAGTACAATAATACAATGTCTTTACATATATTTGTAAAAGGAAATCAATTACAAAAGAGAAAAATAAAAGAAGTCTAATCCTAAACTATCTTCATATATCTCCCTAATCTTCAATCTTGACTTTATAACCTGCAAAGCAAAACAAAAACAAGAGAAAGAAAAACACAAGTAATGGGTTAGTGTTAGTATAAGTTACTCTCAGACCAGGGCAAAATACTTTGCCAGTTGCATCATTGAGTTTAATGATCAAGTGAGGTATCTGTTCTTTTAAGTTTCTGGGTACAACACATTTGTGTACCAAACAAGCCACCACACCACATCCCAGGGGGATCAGATCAAGTCTGAGTGGAAAATAGCCTAGCTGCTCACAAGCAGCTCAACCTGGAGAGCTGGTTGCTGGCAAGCATGCAAGCACAGCAGCACACCCACACCAGGAGCACTCGACCAGGGCAGGATAAGCACAGCCCTGCTCAATTCACAGCAGCAAACATTCACAATACCACCAGGAGAACACCACGGTTCACTCACCCACACCAACACTCCACCAGCAAGGCCATGGTAATGGATTCCTGAAGCTCAAGATCCATCTCTGGAGGAGAAGGACAAGAAGCAAGCAGGAGCTCACCCAGGAGGTGAAGAGCAAGCAGGCAGGAGCTCACCCAGGAGGTGAAAAGCAAGCAGGCAAGAGCTTACCTAGGAGGTGAAGAGCAAGCAGGCTGGAGCTAATCCAAGAGGTGGAGGACAGATCAATAAAAGTAGCCAAGCATCCTCAACAGCAAACATCACCAACCATCTTCAACCAACAGGTTGATTTTCTTGCAAATGATACCAGCAAATCTTGCTGACATGTGGTTTGCATGCATGGTTGGTTTGGGAAATAGATTTCCCTCAGTTTTGCAAGGAGGTGCCTTGCAAAATCATCACTAGGAAGTTTATTTAAGATAGGCATCTGAACCAAATCCAATCTAGCCTCAGTTTAAAACTTCACTGGCAAGTCTGAAATTTTCATCACAGACAAATAGCCAACACTTGGCAGAGCTATGCTGGGCACATGTCCAACATGGACATGCACCTCAGACACACAGCTACTGCTAGATTTTAGTATTAAGACTACATAATGGGCACAAGAAAAAGGATTGCACCTCAATATTAGTCTAAGCCTCAGACCAGCATCACGGGCATTTCAAAGGGGCAAGTTTCACCATAGCTAGTTTTTACCAATTGGTTGCTGGCCACATGACCAAACTGGTCATGCACCTCAACACAACTCCACACCATCAATCTAGTTTCACAGTTAATGGAAATTTAGATCATGCTCATGAGCTTGTCAGCTAGGAATCATTAATATCAAAATAGCAATTCCACTGAACCAAGATGTTCAGTTAAGTATGCATCCATTTCCCTACTCAGAGGCAGCAAATAAAAGCAACTATATCATCTTCCATAGCTTCTACTAGGAATCAATAGACCAACAGTAGCATCAACTAAATTATGGAATTCAGTTTGCACAACTGAATCAGGGCTAACAGAGCATATCAGGCACAGCTTAGCAAAGACCATAGTCATTACCAGTACCAAATATTTCTGATTAAATCATCTTCCTTGTTAATCTAGCTAGGAATCATACTCAGTAACAGATTTTAACTGAACTTTCCAACCAGGCTGGATTTACAATAACAACTCTATGAGATAACTCACTGACAGAGAAGTGTAGGTAGATGAATTCAGTCTGGTTAAGCACAAGTAGCAGCTAATCAAGCTCAATCACCACACAAGCAGTAGCTAACCAAGCTCAATCACTACACAAGCATCAACTAACAGCATCACAGAACTGAGCCTGTGAGCTTGGCTCTGTGAATCATGGCGGGGGTGGCCAGTGATTATGGCCAGAGAAGAGGAAGGCAGGGGAGGAGGAGGTGGTACTCACCAGCGCCCAGGCGTCTACTTGGATACCATGGCGGGGCAGTGCCCACGCGGCCAGCCAGGCGCCACCCAGGGAAGACTTCACCGGTGGTAGCAACGGCGGCACGGGGAGCAACCCCACCTGGGCTGCTTCGACCCGAACTTGCTCGGCCACCAGCAGCATCATAGCAGCCCACCACACCGGAGCGAGCCAGCGCCGCCGTGGTGAGGCTCAAGCTCAGCCAAGTTGTCGAAACCCTAATCACTTTGGGGAAAGGATCTCCTTGCACAGGAGTTGGATTCGAAATCCAGTTGGAGGAGAGGTAGTCGGCATGGAGGCGGTCGTTAGCTTCAAAGGACGGCGGCGGAAACCATCAGAGATGGCCGAAATCCTCAGGCGGCGGCGGCGGTGACCGTGGTCGCAGGAAGAGCTCGGGGTGGAGAGAGGTGTGAGCGAGGGATCTGACTAGGTCGGTTTGACCGACCTAGTAGCCGTTCAGTTAGGTTAGACCTAGCCAGATGGGCTGGGCTGGCCAATGGGCCAAGGCCCAATTTCAAATTGAATCCAAAATTAAACTACAAATTCTGTTTTCAAAATAATTCAAATTCTAAACAAAATCAAATTGTTTGATTTAAACTTCCTGGAGTAAATTTCCTTTTCATAAGAGAATTGCCTACTTGATTAAAAATATATTTCTTATTTACTTTTCAAAATGAATTCAAACTTTGATATTCTTTAATTTCCATTTTAAAAAATCCTAATTCTTAATAATAATAATTAAAAATAAAAATTAAGCCTTTTCAATATTAAATTAACCTTTATTGTTACAAATAAATTTCCATTATTACTTTATGATTTCAAATTGCTATGATACTTAAGTTGAGTTCTTTAATTACCAAGTCTTGTGTAAAACACACAAATATTACCAAGTTCTGGGTAAAACACACAAATAATACCAAGTCTGGAATAAAACACACTAAACATGCAAAGTCTTGGGTAAAACACACCAATAGGTAAATAAATTATCTAAACCATTATGCATTGCATATCATTGCATCATAGCATCCATTTGCTTCTTTAAACATTGTCCTTACCGGACAATGATGGTGTTTTACAGAGCAAGGAGACCAGGAGCACCACAAAGCATCCGACTCTACTACTTTTCAGTTACAAGGCAAGTTTATCTTGCTCATATCTCTTGGTTGCACTGATTTGGTAACTATTTGCAAAGTGCTGACTTATAACCCTAGCTTATCAAAAAGGCTCAAAAACCTATTTTCTTAATAATATGACTAGCTGGTTATCGACCCGAGTGGTGATAACCTAGGAAAGCTGGCAAGTGGAACCATGGTAAGATTGTTGTGGTGGAGGTTCCACTTGCATGGGAAAGTTAACCCTAGGAGCTAATAACCAATGCCGCAGTTATTCTGCGTCGTAAAAACCGTGTCGTCGAAAAGACTTAGAATGGGACGGGAAAGTCATCTATATCTTCTTCCGTTCTCAGGTCAGCGGGCATTTCAGCTACCGTACGCCGTATATATTGCGAGAATACGTGCACATGGGTGGGACCCCTTAGAGCGCACGGCCACTAGTGTCTAGGATGGTCTGCAAGAGGCCTCTGGGTACTTCATTGTGAGGGGTGAATATTGGGGTTTAACCCTCTTGGCAGAGTTGTGGTGGGCATGCGTTGTGCGGAGAAGGCAGTGAATGGCTTGGATCAATGACTGAGCCCCACACCAAGGAAGTGTGGACGGGAAAGATTCGCCCGGTTGTGCAACAAGGCTTTGATCTCTTTTGGAAGGACACACCTCTGCAGAGTGTAAAAAGATGTGACATGTTACCCCTTGTTCCGGGAAGGAGCTGCGAACGCTGCAGGAATGGTGCTCTCAAGGCACTAATACCCTGTGTTGGCTGTCGGGCATAGTTTTCAAAAGTAAAAGCAATCTTTCAAGAAACCTTTGTGAAAACCTTGCATTAGCCTATGACTCTTTTCGGTCTATGGCTGTAGCCAGTGCATATCCCACAACTTCATTTTAAAGAAACTTGCTGGGTAACGCTCGTTACTCACCCCACTCTCTTAAACCCTTGATAGACTGTGAAGACTTAGATGAAGCAACGCTGAATGCCATCGGAAGCCAGAAGGATATATTCTATGAGGAGCCAGATTTGTCTCATGGAGTTGAAGGCGTAGACTACGTCATCCGCTACGGAGCCGCATCAGATGATGAGTCAGATTGAAGAATACCCTAACTAGTAGTTTTAGACTAGAGATCGAGGAACCGAGAAGCGGTAGTCATAAAATAAGCTGTTGAGTTCCTCAGTTGTTTAATTATTTGGATCTTTTATTGGTTTGTTGTAATAACACTTAGCACTGGGATGTTCTCTTATGAGAGCATTTCCTTATTAGCACGACCTTGGTTTGTAATAATAAGTGAATGTTTGTATTTGGCCCCGCTATGTTTTTGTTGTACCACTCTGTGGGAGGTAATACTTGCAGAGCGATGTTCTGCAAGTGTTATGTCAACGACTTGCATACTACAACATGCAGTGGTATGCTGGGTCACCGCAGCTGGTATCAGAGCAAATGCTTTGACCTTAGGTTGGAAACCTATTAAATGGGTAGAACCTGTAGGTAGTCTTATTACAATAGTAAAGAGTTCTCTAGAAGTATGGTGGATATTCACTTGAGAATAATACTACCTTATATTCTAGTGCAATAATTCTTTATTATTAAGCTTAATAAACATAACTTAAAGTAGATTGAAGCAACCAGAAAGAGCCATCCATTTTTCACCACTGATCTTGTTGTGTTAAGAACGAGGGAGATGTAGTAACACTAATAGTTGAGGGTTGAATCTTTACTAATTATAAGGGAGTAATTAATGTAAGGATATTGTAGTTCATATATTAACAAGAGAGGGCAATAATTACTATGGATGCACACTCACCAAGAAAGAAAAAGAATCATTTTGTTTGTAAGCTCTAAGTATTGCTTGATTATATGTATTGCATCTGGATTTATTTGGAGTTGTATTTCGATTTCCTTATGTGACTAGTTCTAGGCATGAAGTGAAGCTCAGAAAGCATGGGCATGGTGTAATAATGAGATATTCACTTGATGTTACAGGACTAGGGGATGATGGATACGGGTTTAGTCAATGAGTCCGAGGAGCAATGCGTGGAGCGTGATGCCAAGGAAAAAGCGGAGCTTGATCAACATGCAGAAATGGAGGCTAAAGCAAAAGCTTATCAGGAAGCTCAAGAACCATTACCACCACCATTCAAGCCTTTGGTAGAACAAAGCTTCATGCAATATATGCAGTTCATGCAAGAAACACAAAACAAGTTCATGCAAGAGCTGTTAGGGCAAGTTGGAGCAGGAAGAGTTCCTGAAGCTCGAGGCGTAAATTTATCTGATTTCCTCAATGCAAAACCTTTTCCATTCGCTTCGGCAGTCGAACCTATGGACGCGGATGATTGGTTAACGGACACAGAAAGGAAGATGAAGGTAGTTGGAGGCAATGATGAAGAAAAAGTTCGTTATGCCACGCATCTCTTATCAGGACCAGCAGCATCTTGGTGGGATAATGAAGTAACTTTGCAGCTGCCAGAAAAGGTGTTCACTTGGGAAGAGTTCAAAGAGAAGTTTCGTGCTTTCAATGTTCCTGATAGTATTGTGGAACTGAAGAGGCGCGAGTTTGAAGACCTCAAGCAAGGCAACTCAACCATGATGAACTATATTAAGGAATTCAATCGACTCTCTCGTTATGCTAGTGATGAGGTGAGCACAGACGCTAAAAGGGTGAAAAGGTTACTTAGAGGGTTGGATCCATATGCTGCAATGCAAATGAAGTTAACCAAGCCGCGAAACTTCCAGGAGTTAATGGATATAACTATTACATGGGAGAATGACTATCAGCTTGTTCAGATGAGCAGGCAGAAGAAAGCGAAGTTAGAGGCAAAGAAATTTCAGCCGAGTCAACCCACTCGAAACTTGAGTTTCAAGCCAAGGATAAAGTCAGAAGGTTCCTCGACAAACTAGGAAAGATCTACCCCAAGGGATCAAATCATATGCCATAATTGCGGACTACCTGGGCACATGAAGAGAGATTGTCAGAAGCCTAGAGTTGTTTGCCACGCATGTGGAAAAGAGGGACATATAAGGGCTGATTGTCCCAGGAAGCCACCAGGTGGATGGCCTGTCAAAGGAAGAGGTAGAGCCAGAGCAGGAGGAAGACCGTCATCTGGAGGAGGAAACAACAGAAAAAATAACAATGGCAAGAGAGATTGGTCATCCGAAAGGCTGAATTGCACAACTCTGGAGGAGGCTAACAATCCGGAGGCAACTGTGATAGGTATGCTCAATAATCTTATATATTCTAGTAAACTTCTTTTCGATATCGGCACCACTATATCCTCTATTCCCAAACCTCTTGCTAACAATCTTTGGATAAGGTGAGAGACGATAGATCCTCTTATGACTGTTGTGACGGCCGAGGTCTATAACTTAGAAACATTGAAATCATTCTGGGTAAGGATCGGATGTCTGACCTTGGAGCACACATCGGTTATTAGGAGAAGACCATGTTCCTTTGGAAACCTGGAGGTGGTAGAAACACATACCAAGGAGATAGGCATACCTTGATGAAAATGGGATATAGCTAGAATCACTAGATGAAGTTAAGTCAGGGAATTTACTTTGAGTCAATTAGTTCATGGATGTATTTCCATGGGAAGACCAGGAATGTCTCATGGGAAAGAACTAGAATTCACTACTGACCTGAATTCACACAACTACCTGTGGCAGAGTTTTCCTACAATAGTAGTTGTCAGAGTAGCAATCAAAGGAGAAGGATCATGACTAGAGGCAAGCATAACCAAAACCTTTCAGTTGCATGAAATCTTAACTTCGGGACGAAGTTTTGTTAAGGGGAAAGCCTATAATGTCCCAGCGTTTAGGTACAATGAAGGGTATAATTAGGGTTTATGTGCATTCATGCATCCTAAAATCTAGATAAATTTTTCGCAAATTCTAAAACCGGAGTGAGCAAACTCTCTATCTCGATAACATGTAGTGGTAGATGTTATCTGGATTGTTATGGGCTTAGTGATGATCTCTTGGTGATATTTTTTTAAGAGTTTTGGATAATATTGCATAATTATAATTATAGAATTAATAATTAAAATAAACAAATATAGTTAATCAACTCAACTTAATAGAGTTGGAACTAAAGCTTGTAAAAGAATATGAAATAAACTGAAATTATACTTTATTAATTGAGTACAACAATACAATGTCTTTACATATATTTGTAAAAGGAAATCAATTACAAAAGAGAAAAATAAAAGTAGTCTAATCCTAAACTATCTTCATATATCTCCCTAATCTTCAATCTTGAATTTATAACCTACAAAGCAAAACTAAAACAAGAGAAAGAAAAACACAAGTAATGGGTTAGTGTTAGTATAAGTTACTCTCAGACCAGGGCAAAATACTTTGCCAGTTGCATCATTGAGTTTAATGATCAAGTGAGGTATCTGTTCTTTTAAGTTTCTGGGTACAACACATTTGTGTACCAAACAAGCCACCACACCACGTCCCAGGAGGATCAGATCAAGTCTAAGTGGAAAACAGCCTAGCTGCTCACAAGCAGCTCAACCTGGAGAGCTGGTTGCTGTCAAGCATGCAAGCACAGCAGCACACCCACACCAGGAGCACTCGACCAGGGCAAGATAAGCACAGCCCTGCTCAATTCACAGCAGCAAACATTCACAAGACCACCAGGAGAACACCACGGTTCTCTCACCCACACCAACACTCCACCAGGAAGGCCATGGTAATGGATTCCTGAAGCTCAAGATCCATCTCAGGAGGAGAAGGACAAGAAGCAGGCAGGAGCTCACCCAGGAGGTGAAGAGCAAGCAGGCAGGAGCTCACCCAGGAGGTGAAAAGCAAGCAGGCAGGAGCTTTCCTAGGAGGTGAAGAGCAAGCAGGCTAGAGCTAATCAAAGAGGTGGAGGGCAGATCAATAAAAGTAGCCAAGCATCCTCAACAGCAAACATCACTAACCATCTTCAACCAACAGGTTGATTTTCTTGCAAATGATACCAGCAAATCTTGCTGACATGTGGTTTGCATGCATGGTTTGTTTGGGAAATAGATTTCCCTCAGTTTTGCAAGGAGGTGCCTTGCAAACTCATCACTGGGAAGTTTATTTAAGATAGGCATCTAAACCAAATCCAATCTAGCCTCAGTTTAAAACTTCACTGGCAAGTCTGAAATTTTCATCACAAACAAACAGCCAACACCTGGCAGAGCTGTGCTGGGCACATGTCCAACATGGACATGCACCTTAGACACACAGCTACTGCTAGATTTTAGTATTAAGACTACATAATGGGCACAAGAACAAGGATTGCACCTCAATATTAGTCTAAGCCTCAGACCAGCATCACAGGCATTTCAAAGGGGCAAGTTTAACCATAGCCAGTTTTTACCAATTGGTTGCTGGGCACATGACCAAACTGGTCATGCACCTCAACACAACTCCACACCATCAATCTAGTTTCACAGTTAATGGAAATTTAGATCATGTTCCTGAGCTTGTCAGCTAGGAATCATTTATATCAAAATAGCAATTCCACTGAACCAAGATGTTCAGTTAAGTATGCATCCATTTCCCTACTCAGAGGTAGCAAATAAAAGCAACTATATCATCTTCCATAGCTTCTACTAGGAATCAATAGACCAACAGTAGCAGCAGCTAAATTATGGAATTCAGTTTGCACAACTGAATCAGGGCTAATAGAGCATATCAGGCACAACTTAGCAAAGACCATAGTCATTACCAGTACCAAAGATTTCTGATTAAATCATCTTCCTAGTTAATCTAGCTAGGAATCATACTCAGTAACAGATTTTAACTGAACTTTCCAACCAGTCTGGATTCAGAATAACAACTCTGTCAGATAACTCACTGACAGAGAAGTGTAGGTAGATGAATTCAGTCTGGTTAAGCACAAGTAGAAGCTAATCAAGCTCAATCACCACACAAGCAGTCGCTAACCAAGCTCAATCACTACACAAGCATCAACTAACAACATCACAGAACTGAGCCTGTGAGCTTGGCTCTGTCAATCATGGCGGGGGTGGCCAGTGATTGCGGCCGGAGAAGAGGAAGGCAGGGGAGGAGGAGGTGGTACTCACCAGCGCCCAGGCGCCTACCTGGATAGCATGGCGGGGTAGTGCATGCGCGGCCAGCCAGGCGCCACCTAGGGAAGACTTCACCGGCGGTAGCAACGGTGGCATGTGGAGCAACCCCACCTGGGCTGCTTCGACCCGCACCTGCTTGGCCACCAGCGGCATCATAGCAGCCCACCACACCGGAGCGAGCCAGCGCCGCCGTGGCAAGGCTCAAGCTGGGCCAAGTTGCTGAAACCCTAATCACTTTGGGGAAAGGATCTCCTCGCACAGGCGTTGGATTCTAAATCCAGTTGGAGGAGAGGGATTCGGCATGGAGGCGGTCGTTTGCTTCAAAGGACGATGGCGGAAACCATCAGAGATGGCCAGAATCCTCATGCGGCAGCGGCGGCGACCATGGTCGCAGGAGGAGCTCGGGGTGGAGAGAGGTGTGAGCGAGGGGTCTGACTGGGTCGGTTTGACCGACCCAGTACCCGTTCGGTTGGGTTAGACCCAGCCAGATGGGCTGGGCTGGCCAATGGGCCAAGGCCCAATTTCAAATTGAATCCAAAATTAAACTACAAATTCTATTTTCAAAATAATTCAAATTCTAAACAGAGTCTTTTCAGAAGTGAATTGCCTACTTGATTAAATTTCCTTTTCAGAAGTGAATTGCCTACTTGATTAAAAATATATTTCTTATTTACTTTTCAAAATGAATTCAAACTTTGATATTCTTTAATTTCCATTTTCAAAAATCCTAATTCTTAATAATAATAATTAAAAATAAAAATTTCCTTTTCAGAAGTGAATTGCCTACTTGATTAAAAAATATATTTCTTATTTACTTTTCAAAATGAATTCAAACTTTGATATTCTTTAATTTCCATTTTCAAAAATCCTAATTCTTAATAATAATAATTAAAAATAAAAATTAAGTCTTTTCAATATTAAATTAACCTTTATTGTTACAAATAAATTTCCATTATTACTTTATGATTTCAAATTGCTATGATACTTAAGTTGAGTTCTTTAATTACCAAGTCTTGGGTCAAACACACAAATATTACCAAGTTCTGGGTAAAACACACAAATAATACCAAGTTTGGAATAAAACACACTAAACATGCAAAGTCTTGGGTAAAACACACCAATAGGTAAATAAATTATCTAAACCATTATGCATTGCATATCATTGTATCATAGCATCCATTTGCTTCTTTAAACATTGTCCTTACCGGACAATGATGGTGTTTTATAGAACAAGGAGACCAGTAGCACCACAAAGCATCCGACTCTACTACTTTTCAGTTACAAGGCAAGTTTATCTTGCTCATATCTCTTGGTTGCACTGATTTGGTAACTATTTGCAAAGTGCTGACTTATAACCCTAACTTATCAAAAAGGCTCGAAAACCTATTTTCTTAATAATATGACTAGCTGGTTATCGACCCGAGTGGTGATAACCTAGGAAGGCTGGAAGGTGGAACCACGATAAGATTGTTGTGGTGGAGGTTCCACTTGCACGGGAAAGTTAACCCTAGGAGCTAATAACTAATGCCGCAGTTATTCTGCGCTGTAAAAACCGTGTCGTCCAGAAGACTTGGAATGGGACGGGAAAGTCATCTATATCTTCTTCCGTTCGCATGTCAACGAGCATTTCAGCTACCGTACGCCATATATATTGCGAGAATACGTGCACATGGGTGGGACCCCTTAGTGCCCACGGCCACTGGTGTCTAGGATGGTCTGCAAGAGGCCCCTGGGTACTTCATCATGAGGGGTGAATATTGGGGTTTGACCCTCTTAGCAGAGTTGGGGTGGGCATGCATTGTGCGAAGAAGGCAGTGAATGGCTTGGATCAATGACTGGGCCCCACACCAAGGAAGTGTGGACGGGAAAGATTCACCCGGTTGTGCAACAAGGCTTTGATCTCTTTTGGAAGGACACACCTCTGCAGAGTGTAAAAAGATGTGACATGTTACCCTTTGTTTCGGGAAGGAGCTGCGAACGCTGCAGGAAAGGTGCTCTCAAGGCACTAATACCCTGTGTTGGCTGTCGGGCATAGTTTTCAAAAGTAAAAGCAATATTTCAAGAAACCTTTATGAAAACTCTTTTGGGTCTATGGCTGTAGCTAGTGCATATCCCACAACTTCATTTTAAAGAAACTTGCTGGGTAACGCAAGTTACTCACCCCACTCTCTTAAACCCTTGCTAGACTGTGAAGACTTAGATGAAGCAACGCTGAATACCATCGAAAGCCAGAAGGATATCTTCTATGAGGAGCCGGATTTGTCTCATGGAGTTGAAGGCGTAGACTACATCATCCGCTACGGAGCCGCATCAGATGATGAGTCAGATTGAAGAATACCCTAACTAGTAGTTTTAGACTAGAGATCGAGGAACCGAGCAGCGGTAGTCATAAAATAAGCTATTGAGTTCCTCAGTTGTTTAATTATTTGGATCTTTTATCGTTTTGTTGTAATAACACTTAGCACTGGGATGTTCTCTTACGAGAGCATTTCCTTATCAGCACGACCTTGGTTTGTAATAATAAGTGAATGTTTGTATTTGGCCCCGCTATGTTTCTGTTGTACCACTCTGAGGGATGTAATACTTGCAGAGCGATGTTCTGCAAGTGTTATGTCAACAACTTGCATACTACAACATGCAGTGGTATGCTGGGTCACCGCAGCTGGTATCAGAGCAAATGCTTTGACCTTAGGTTGGAAACCTATTAAATGGGTAGAACCTGTAGGTAGTCTTATTACAATAGTAAAGAGTTCTCTAGAAGTATGGTGGATATTCACTTGAGAATAATACTACCTTATATTCTAGTGCGATAATTCTTTATTATTAAGCTTAATAAACATAACTTAAAGTAGATTGAATCAACCAGAAAAAGCCAGCCATTTTTCACCACTGATCTGGTTGTGTTAAGAATGAGGGAGATGTAGTAACACTAATAGTTGAGGGTTGAATCTTTACTAATCATAAGTGACGAGGGTTAACTCGACAAATGTCCTAGATGAAGGACTTAGGATTGGGGTAAGAGCAACGACTAGAGATTCCGGGATCGAGATTGGCACACGACGTACCCAGCTTCATGTCCCCGCGGTGGAGCATCGCTACATCCTGCTAGCAATCTAGTATATGATCACAATGGTGTTTATAGTGGGCCGCCGTAGGCGGAGTTGTCTATCTAGTCTATGTCTAATCTATCTTGTCTTTCTAGTATTGCGTGTAATCTGATATGCTTCTATGGGCGCCCCTGCCTGGCTTTATATATGCAACCAGGCTAGAGTTTACAGTGTCCTAGTCGAATACGGACTAGAGTTGCCTATCTTTGTCTCCAAGTCATCTTCGAGTCCTTGTACTTGTCCACCTCCTTAATGGGCCGGGCCCGGTATACTAATCCGTGGGTACCCGAAGGGCATATCCATGTCAGTAGCCCCCGAGACTCTACTTGAGTCGCAGACTCGGGTTGAGTCTCCAAATTTTGA
Source organism: Dactylis glomerata (assembly GCA_007115705.1). Classification (NCBI taxonomy): domain Eukaryota; kingdom Viridiplantae; phylum Streptophyta; class Magnoliopsida; order Poales; family Poaceae; genus Dactylis; species Dactylis glomerata. Next base: position 1,003,660 of record QXEO01000457.1, on the reverse strand, counting down.
ATGTTTGACTTCTTCAATCTTTGATTTCTTCTATTCGACTTCTTCAATTCTTCTACTTCTTCAATTCTTCGATTTCTTCAATCTTCGACTTCTTCAATCTTTGACTTCTTGAATCTTCGACTTCAAATGCAATGCCCAAAATCATCGGGTTCTTGAATCCGCTCTCCCGATGGGAGTAAATGTTGAATTTATTTTCTGGTGCTTGCCACCGACAATGGACTCGAATTTTTCTTCCTCGGTCTTCATTGATGATTTTCTCGAAGTAAATCTTCATCGGGTGCGTGACCAGCGCTCCCGATGGGAGTAGCCCCCGAGGCTATGGTCGGATACTTGTAGTCGATCATAGGCTCCAAGTTTCTTCTTCTTCTTCTCTTCTTATCAAATTCTTTCTCAAGATTGTCTTTCTATCGGGTGCGCGGCTAGCGCTCCTGATGGGAGTAGCCCCTGAGTCTATGTTCGGATACATGTAGACGGGCATAGACTCAAGTTGTACTACTCGAGGAAGTTTGGCTCTTTGATGACTTTGATGAATTTGTCGACTCCTGCAGAAAATATGAATAATTGTGAAATACTTTGTCTCTCGAAGAAATATTGCGTTTGCATATTGTAATGATGATGTAGTATGTAAAATAAAAACTCAATGTTTTTTGTGCAATTTTGTTGCTCGTACGTAAGACCCTTTCGTTAGCCTGATGCACTTCATGGCTCGATCAGCTACTGAGGTCAAACGTAATGTGATGCGTTTGCCGCATTTGAATTTCAAGATACTTGCTAAGCCTTTTCGTTAGCCTGACGCCCAAGGTTTGTGCCTTGCCAACCGTTAGTCGAGCTTCTGCGACTGTAAACTAAATTGTCAAGGATTCGATGAGGAACACCAGCTACTAGGGCTTTCACAATTTTTTTGAAGTCAATGATATGCAAGATGATTTTTCATGGCGGAGCCCTCGAGTGTCGGGTGCGGCGAAAGTAAATAAAAATCGATTCTTGGAAGAGGATAACTTAGCTTTTATCGGGTGCGGCGTGGTCGGCGCGGCGTAGTCGACGATGACATAGTCGAGTTGTTGTCGTAGAATCACAATCACGATCGGAGGCAAAGTTGTTGTCGAGCCCCCGAGCGCTTTTGGGATCGCCGCGTTGCTGATGTCGACGAAATCGTAGGTCTTGAAGGTGATTTTCCGCACTCCGGAGCGAGTTGATATCGAGCCCCCGAGCGTTGCTGATAGGTTGCGCGAGTGCGCGGCGGCGAGCCCCCGAGCGTGGCAAGGCACAGCCGACGAAGCTGAAGAAGTAGTCAAAGTATTTTTCTCTGAATTATCCGAGCAGAGTAGTCGAAATAGTTTTTTCCGAATTGTCCATCGTGATGCACGTACAAGCTAGGAGCTTGATCTGAATTATGTTTTCCTTGACATATAGCTAGACGAACTGTACTTGTAAACCTTTGCCAAATTCTGCCTTTTTTTGTCTTCGCGATGCAAAGTTTTCTTCTCTTCGTTGTCTTTGAAAGTCTTGATCCACCGATGATTTCTTGGGACTTGTTCCGCTGCTTTTAATCCAGACTAGGAATACTAATTTTTTTTCCTATTTGCCTTGACATCCTCGCCTAGGCCAATCTGACACGCAACACTTGATTCTGAATATCTCGTTGGCAAAGTGGTATTCTGATCAGAGACTTGTAAATTGATTTCTTGTGTAACCCGGGTGGTCGAGTTGGTCTTGGTGACACAGTATTCTGATGAATCTTCAAATCAATGTACAAACGCTTGCCGAAGAAGTCTGAAACTTTTCCTTGCAGAATTCTCCAGATCTCTCGATTTTACTACTGTAGCTGAAGATGACGGCCAACCGGATGTGATGGATGTTGTAGAATTAGATGATCCGGCGAGACGAGATGATGGTAACAGATCCCGCCCGGATGTTGAAGCAATTTGGCTGCTTAGGTAGCCGCAAAATTTGATGATCTTGTCGACGAAAAAAGGTTGAAGGATCCCGCCCGGATGACAAAATCTAGTCGCCGCGATCCCTACGGTCGGCGCCAATTGATGAGGGTTAACTCGACAAATATCCTAGATGAAGGACTTAGGATCGGGGGAAGAGCAACGACTAGAGATTCCGGGATCGAGATTGGCACACGACGTACCCAGGTTCACATCCGCGCGGTGGAGGATCGCTACATCCTGCTAGCAATCTAGTATATGATCACAATGGTGTTTACAGTGGGCCGCCGTAGGCGGAGTTGTCTATCTAGTCTATGTCTAATCTATCTTGTCTTTCTAGTATTGCGTGTAATCTGATATGCCTCTATGGGCGCCCCTGCCTGGCTTTATATATGCAACCAGGCTAGAGTTTACAGTGTCCTAGTCGTATACAGAGTAGAGTTGCCTTTCTTTGTCTCCAAGTCATCTTCGAGTCCTTGTACTTGTCCACCTCCTTAATGGGCCGGGCCCGGTATACTAACATTACAGCATACAACCGATTGCGCCAAAACCATTTGTCCACCAGCTGGTTCTTTATTATCGACTTCAACTCTTCTTCTTTCTGCCGACTTATTTCTATCGGGTGCGTGACAGCACTCCCGATGGGAGTAGCCCTCGAGGCTATAGCCAAATTTTTTCGGGTATAGGCTCAAAACTATAGACATATCTGTCCCATATACTGTGTCTTTCAATTTTTGCCGACATATTTCACCCTTCTGGTAATTCTTCTTTTCTTTTTTTATGACTTAAGCCCCCGATTCCAAAATGAAGTATGTTGTGCTTCTTGATAGATAACTTCTTTTCTTTTTTCTTTTTCTTGTACCTTCTCCCTTGATGCATTGATCTTTCTTTTATCGTCTGCGCTGGGCAGAATATAAGAGCCCGTAAATATATTTTGGACCTTACCTTTGTAAAGGCCCATTAGAGCGTACTTATAAATAAAGCACGTCTGGCGAGGGTAAAAACCCTAATCCAGTCATTAGCTTCTTCTTCCGCCGCATCATCTTCTTCCTCTTCACCTCATCTAGGGTTTCTTCTCTCCAACACTTGTCTCCATGGCCGATGCGGGTGGATCACATCTGTACATCAGCGCCCCAGTGGAGAAATGGGGTCACGGCCGCCCTCGCGGCAGTAAGAACAAGGCTACAATTGAGGCTGCGGTAACTTCGTCGTCCGCTCCGGTGAAGCGGCGCCCGGCCATCTGGTCGGGAGTAAAAATAAACCCAAGGTGCCATCTGCTGCACCAGGTCCAAGCGCTCCTTCTGCTAATGCTTCTCCTCCTCCGATCAGAATCTATTCCTTCTTCTTCATCGTCGGCGCGCAGTGTCGTGAGATTCAGCGATTACCGCTGAAATTCACCAAGTTTATGGACGGGCGAGAACTACGGGAAGCGGTTCTTCGTGAACATTCTGGGGGAGGAACTCCCTATAAAGTGGAGGTCTGGTACGACAGCGCCGGTGAGCAGTACTTCAAGGGCGGCTGGTCGCAATTTGCAGAGGACCATGACCTCCATCAAGGTTTCTTTATGACTTTCGACTTTCACATCGGGACGTCGAAGTTTGATGTGAGGATCTATGGCTGCACCCAGTGCCAGAAAGAGTATGAAGCTGAAGTGCATTTTCACTAGACTCTCTTTATGTAATCCCTTTGTTCTAGTTGTTCTTCCTTGCACTATTTGTAATAAGTAGTCGTATTTGGATTATGTATTGTCCTTGCTTTATTAATAGACCATGGGAACAAATTGTAGTTCCGAGGTGTTCACTTAATATATTATTGGGTTCCTTTGAACCGTTTATGTTGCTGCCGAATATCGGGTTGCGATCAACCTTGTAGTGTATATCAGATTATCATAAATCTCGATAACTAGTTAATATTATTTCGTATGACTCAAGGGTCTGAGCCCCCGAGTGGAAAGTAAAATATTTACACATATTGTCGAGTTGACCCAAGGAACCCGACCTATGGCCTCATGTTCTGGGTTCGGAGGGTCATAACTCGAAAAATTCTTTGTCGCCTTATGTCGTCTATGCGTAGAACCGTCATAGTTGCTCTGCATTCCACGGGTTACTCTCGTCTTTCCCTGTTTTCTTATCTTGTAGTCGATAAGCTCCTCCTGGTATTACTTCTGTTATGATGTAAGGTCCCACCCATGGGGACTCGAGTTTTCCATGCCCATCTTGCTAGGGTCATAAGACTAAATCTCCCACTATGAAAGACCGCGGACGAACTTGAATACTATGGTAGTTTCGTAGGTTTTGCTGATACTGAGTTGCTCTGGCGAGTGCTACGTCCCTCGCCTCGTCGAGTGCATCGACATCATCCTGAAGCGCTTCTGTGGAAGTTGTTTCATCATACGCCATGATTCTTGGAGCTTCGTGTGTGATCTCGACTGGAAGCACGGCTTCTGCACCGTGGACCAGAAAGAAAGGCGTTTCTTGAGTAGCTGCATTAGGTGTAGTTCGTAGACTCCAGAGTACAGAGGGTAGCTCGTCTACCCAAGCGTGCTTGGCTTTTCACGAGGGGTGCCAACAACCTCTTCTTTATCCCATTGCATATTAAGCCGTTGGCTTTCTCGACTTGCCCATTTGTCTTTGGATGCGCTACAGATGCAAATTTCAATTTGATTCCCAATCCTTCACAGTAATTCTTGAACTCCTTCAATGTGAAATTTGTCCCATTATCCATGATGATGCTGTGTGGTACTCCGAAGCGAAAGACTATGGACTTGATGAAGTTGATTGCGGCTGTAGAATCTTGGGTTGTTACTGGGGCTGCCTCTATCCACTTGGTGAATTTGTCGACTGCCACTAGCATATAAACATGCCCTCCTAGCCAAGACTTGTGCAATTTTCCTACCATGTCGAGACCCCCCTGCGCAATGGGCCAGGATAATGGTATTGGTTGTAATTTTGCTGCTGGCGCGTGTGGCCGAGATGCGAAGTGTTGACAAGCCTCGCACTTCCTCACTATGTCTTTCACATCTTCAATGGCTATGAGCCAATAAAACCCTGCACGAAAAGCTTTTGCTGCAATGGCTCTGCTGCTAGCGTGATGTCCACACACTCATGCGTGGATATCTTTTAGGATTTCTTGCCCTTCTTGAGGAGTGACGCATCGTTGCAAGACGCCTGATATACTTTTCTTGTATAATTTTCCTTGTAACACGACGAAAGCCTTGGATCATCGTATTATCCTCTTCGCTTTTACTGTGTCTTCGGGTAGTGTTTTGTTTATCATGTATGCCAGATATGGCTGCATCCAAGTTTCTTCTATCATCATGACTTCTTCTGGTTCTGATGTGCTTGTTTTTTAGCCCCCGAGGCTGTTGCTTGGTGCTGGTCTTGCTCCTCTATAGTCAAAGTTTTGTTTTTTTATTGATCTTTCAATGATTTCTTCCTAGAAAAATCCTTGTGGTACGGGTAAGCACTGGGACCTGATGTTTGCTAGATTGTTGGCTTCCTCGTTACTGGCTCTGCTGACATGCGAAACTTCGCATCCATCGAATGTTCCCTCTAAATAATAATATAAGTTTCTGTACGCTGTCATATTCTCACTGATGGCATCGCATTTGTTCATCACTTGTTGGACGACGAGATTTGAGTCTCCAAATATTTTCAATCGAGTTGCTCCGCATGCCTTAGCCATTTTCATTCCATGGAGCAACGCCTCATATTCGGCTTCATTATTAGAAGCTTGGGGAAAACTCATCCTTAACACATACTTTAGCTTGTCGCCTTGTGGTGATATCAAGACCACTCCTGCTCATGCGCCTTGGATTCTTTTCGAGCCATCGAAGTACATTTTCCATACACTCGACAGATCTAGTGGTCCTGTGTTTTCTAACTCCAGCCACTCTGCTGTGAGTCTGGTAAAACTTGTGATTTTATCGCCTTTCGCTTTTCGTACGTGATGTCCAGTGGTGATAACTCAATTCCCCATAAGGAGACACGTCCTGTTGCTGAAGGGTTGTTTAAGATATTGGATAGTGGTGCTTCGTTAACCACTATGATTGGGTGTACCGCGAAATACTGCCGTAATTTTCGTGCTGTTGTAAATACACTGTACGCGAGCTTTTGATAGTGCGGGTACCTTTGTTTTGTTGGAGACAGTACTTCGCTGATGAAATATACTGGCCTCTGGATACCGTGAGCCTTTCCCTATTCGCTTCTTTCGACTACCAATACTGTACTCACCACCTGGTGTGTTGCAGCGATGTAGAGTAGTAGTGGCTCTTTCTCATTTGGTGCGACCAGCACTGGCGGCGTGGAGAGCACTTTTTTCAACTGTGCGAAGGCTACATCTGCCTCTTCCGTCCACTCGAATTTGTCGTCTGACTTTTTCATGAGTGCATAGAAAGGGAGCGCTTTTTCTCCCAGTCGAGCAACAAATTGACTTAGTGCTGCGACGCATCCTGCAAGCTTTTGCACGTCGTGCAGTTTCATTGGTTTCCCCATTGTTAGAATTTCCTGAATCTTTTCTGGGTTTGCTTCTATTCCCCTTGCTGATACCAGGAACCCCAGTAGTTGTCCTGCTGATACACCGAAAGAACATTTTGTCGAGTTAAGCTTGAGCTTGTACCTGTTCAGGTTGTCGAAGGTTTCTGCCAAATCGCTGATCAGGGACTCCTCTTTCCTTGTGGTGATGACCACATCGTCGATGTAGACTTGGATGTTGCGTCCTATTTGGCTTCCGAGGCAATTTTGCATCATCCGCTGGTAGGTTGCCCCTGCATTTTTTAGGCCGAAGGGCATGACTTGATAACAGAACACGCCGTATGGTGTGATGAAAGCTGTTTTTTCCTCGTCTTCTTTCTTTAGTTTGATCTGGTTATAACCAGAATATGCATCTAGAAAGGAAAGTCTGGCGCACCCCGTTGTTGAGTCAATTATCTGATCAATGTGAGGTAGCAGGAAGGGATCCTTTGGACAGTGCTTGTTGAGAGATGTGTAGTCGACACCCACTCTTTGCACGTCTGTGTTTTTCTTGGGTACAATGACCGGGTTGGATACTCAGGTTGATGACTTGATTTCTCTGATGAATCTGGCGTTTTCTAGCCTGTGTAGCTCTGATGCTATTGCTTTTCTTTTGGGTTCGTCAAATCTTCGTAGTGGTTGCTTTACTGGCTTTGCTTTAGGATCCACATTTAGTGCGTGCTCGACGAGTTCCCTAGGAACCCCTGGCATGTCTGAAGGACACCAGGCAAAGATTTCCCAGCGCTCACGGAGGAACTCGATGAGCGCACTTTCCTATGCGGGATCCAGGTTTACTGCTATAGAGGTGGTTTTGTTCGGGTCCGTCGGGTGGACCTGGATTTTCTTCGAGTCTTGCGTTGCATCGAAAGCCTGATCTGGCAGGGATCGCCCAACGTCGGGTAGCACATTGTGGTCAGTTTCGCCTTTCAATCTTGCATACTCTGCTGTCATGCCGAATGTTTGAGCCATCCTATTAAATTCTTTGTCACAAGTGTTGGATACTTCAAAGCTGCCTTGCACCGTGATCGTTCCTTTAGGTCCTGGGATCTTGAGTGTGAGATATGCGTAGTGAGGTACTGCCTTGAATTTTGCAAATGCTGGGTGCCCCAGGATTGCATGATACTGTGAAGGCCAGTCCATGCCTTCAAACTCCAGCTTCTCTCAGCGATAATTGTTGCTGTTACCGAAGCAGACGTCGATAATTGTTGCTATGAAATTTGTGCCTCCTGGTACTATTCCATGGAAAGAACAATCTGTTGGCTTAAGACTTTCCAGTGAGATGCACATTGCCTTCAGAGTTCTTGCGTATATTAGGTTTATTCCACTTCCTGCATCCATGAATACTCTCCCGATATCATATCCTCCTATTTGCGCCTTCAGCACCATCGGTGAGTGCCCCGGCCGGGGCACTTTCCTCGGGGGGTCTGCTCTGCTGAACCTGACTGGTTGATCGGACCACTGTAAGTACTCTCTAGTGGCTGGTGGTGATGATATAGCTAGGTTTACTTGTCTGGATATGTTCTTCTGCTCCTTCTTGGACTTTGGCACCGGTTGAATCATTGCAGATATATATACTTTCGACTCCAAATGTTTTGCTAGTCTCTGTACTTGGTATCCTTGACTCATACTTTTCTTTCCCTGCCGTGCTCCTTGGTTCGAGTCCATGGCATTTTGTAACCTTAAGAAGGTTCTGCAATCCTTCATCTGGTGGTTAGAAACTCTCTTTCCATCTAGGTATGCGTAGTGGATTCGACAAGGTCCGTAGAGCATGTTCTCTGCCGACGGGCCAGAGTATTTTGACTTTTCTACTCCATGATTTTCTCTTGGCTGGAACTCCTTGCTTTCGTAGCCTTCCTCGTCCCTTCTTTCGTATCCTGTGGCTACCTGATTTCGCCTTGAGTGGCTATCTCCACTGCGATATCTTCGCCTCTGCCTGCTTGCTCTGTCGACTTCTGGTGAACGTCCCCTTTTGTTGTTGTATGCGTCTTCTCCATCGGCGAATCTGTTTGCTACTTCCATTAATTCAGACACTGTCCTTGGCCTTGTTCTCCCTATCTCTTCCACTAGGTCCGAACGACAAAGGCCACTCGAAAAAGCATCTATTGCTCTTTCGTCGGAGACGTCTTCTGCTGAATTTTTTATTACACTCCAGCGTTGTATATAAGAGCGTAGGGTTTCGCCTTTCTTTTGTGCGCACGACTTGATTTCCTCCAGCGATGCTGGGCGCTTATATGTTGAGCGAAAATTTCTTGCAAATTGATTCTCTAACTCTCCCCAGCTCCCGATAGAATCGTTGGGTAGGGTGTTCAACTAGGACCGTGTTGCACCGATGAGGTGTAACTGTAAACTTTGCATTGTTGTTTCTCTTGTTCCTCCTAGTATCTGTACTGCTTGTAGGTAATCTGATAATCATAGAGTGGGTTCTTGCGACCCATCATACTTTTCTTGATCATGCGGCAGTTTAAAACCTTTGGGTACCCGCGTTTTGCGAACCCTGCGGGTAAAGCATAACGCGCCCATCTCTTTTTCATCGTCTTCATAATTTTCCTCTCTCCACGCATAGCGTGAGTTATTTACTCGTGCTTGTGCTATTATGTTTCTTGCGTCCTCCTTCCGTTTTGCCGCCTCTCCTCATCTGATGACTCACTGGATTCGTTTCGCGAGGACTTGCGCTTGAACTCTTCCTTTCGCCTTTCCCTACAATGTGTCGCCTTTTCCTCTGGAAGCTTTCCCATTAGCTTGTTTTCTATTAACCTGAGGCTTTGTATTGCGGCCTGATGCATGTGCTCCCGTGGATCCCCAGGTTCTGGTTGTGTGGTTAGTAGGTACGCCTGTGCTGCTACCAATGCTGCTTCTGGTGTTTCTTGCATGAAGTCTTTTTCCTCTTCTGACTGCTGCTCGCTTAGACTTTTCACATAGCTTTCTTCTCTTATCTGAGATGTTGTCCTCCTGTTGTGCTTTGGGTCTCTGTGTCTTTCCATGCTGCACTCTGATGCATCGCTATGCTCATCCCAGTATCCTCCACTTGACATACTGTTGTCATCTCGGCTTCTCATGATCATGTCTCTTTCGTCCCTTACCTTCTTTTTGTGCTGATGCAGCGCGTACTGGTACCCCATTAGAACCTCTCTCTTTGAATCTGCGGGTACCTCTGTGCCATGATTGATGGCTGAGATGATGATTCTCCACTCTTCGGTTGAAACGTGAATTTTCTCTTTTTCCTTTTTGCTGTTACTCCTCAGTTTGTCGACTTGCAGGTCGACCTCTTTGTTGCCTTCGTGCTTATCCTCTTCTGCTGCTTCAGTGATAATGACGCATAACTGATGTACGCTTCTGGAGATGCCATTGCTTTCGATGGCGAAATCCCTTGAACTATCGTGATTTTTAACCACTACTTCTTCCATGTTGGGTTTTCCCCGAGTTTCGTCGAATTCCTCGAGTTTCTTTTGCTCATCTTCTGTTGCTGTGAGACTGACCGGCGAGTTGACCTCGCTGGAAGAGCCCACAGATGATCCAGATATTGTGATTCTGTCGGCTTTGCTCGCCGACGGACCCGATTTCGTCGGATCTGAAAGGCGAGTTGAACCCGAAGGTCCGACGTAAAAGCTTAAACTTCCGATCGTTAGCTCCATCTCTTGATTTTTGTCTACTTCTGGATTGCTACTGGCTAAAAGCGAAAAAGCCGTCAAATTCATGATTCCAATGCCCAGGTCCCCACGGTCGGCGCCAATTGACGAGGGTTTACTCGACAAATGTCCTAGATGAAGGACTTAGGATCGGGGAGATAGGGCGTCGGATGAACTCGAAGGTAAAATCAGTCAAACAAGGTGTGTATCGAAAGTAAATGTGGGTGCAAAACCTAGCTTGCTTTCAATCTGTCCCACACCGTCCCCTCCTGGCCCCTATATAGGTGGCTAAGTCTCGAGGATTGGGTGGGATCCGATACAGATTACAATATCGACATACGACATGAACTCGTATTTCGATTAACATTACAATTGGGCCTAGCTTAACGGTCCTCAGGGGTACTCAACTGACGGGCTCTATTATCTATACCCTTGTCAATAAGGGAGTAATTAATGTAAGGATATTGTAGTTCATATATTAACAAGAGAGGGTAATAATTACTATGGATGCACACTCACCAAGAAAGAAAAAGAATCATTTTTTTTGTAAGCTCTAAGTATTGCTTGATTATATGTATTGCATCTGGATTTATTTGGAGTTGGATTTCGATTTCCTTGTGTGACTAGTTCTGGGCATGAAGTGAAGCTCAGAAAGCATGGGCATGGTGTAATTATGAGATATTCACTTGATGTTACAGGACTAGGGGGTGATGGATACGGGTTTAGTCAACGAGTCCGAGGAGCAACACGTGGAGCGTGAAGCCAAGGAAAAAGAGGAGCTTGATCAACATGCAGAAATGGAGGCTAAAGCAAAAGCTGATCAGGAAGCTCAAGAACCATTACCACCACCATTCAAGCCTTTGGCAGAACAAAGCTTCATGCAATATATGCAGTTCATGCAAGAAACACAAAACAAGTTCATGCAAGAGTTGTTTGGGCAAGTTGGAGCAGGAAGAGTTCCTGAAGCTTGAGGCGTAAGTTTATCTAATTTCCTCAATGCAAAACCTTTTCCATTCGCTTCGGCACTCGAAACTATGGACGCAGAGGATTGGTTAACGGACACAGAAAGGAAGATGAAGGCAGTTGGAGCCAATGATGAAGAAAAAGTTCGTTATGCCACGCATCTCTTATTAGGACCAGCAGCGTCTTGGTGGGATAATGAAGTAACTTTGCAGCTGCCAGAAAAGGTTTTCACTTGGGAAGATTTCAAAGCGAAGTTCTGTACTTTCAATGTGCCTGATAGTATTGTGGAAATGAAGAGGCACGAGTTTGAAGACCTCAAGCAAGGCAACTCAACCATGATGAAAGATATTAAGGAATTCAATCGACTCTCTTGTTATGCTAGTGATGAGGTGCGCACAGAAGCTAAAAGGGTGAAAAGGTTCCTTAGAGGGTTGGATCCATATGCTGCAATGCAAATGAAGTTGACCAAGCCGCAAAACTTCCAAGAGTTAATGGATTCAACTATTACATGGGAGAATGACTATCAGCTTGTTCAGATGAGCAGGTAGAAGAAGGCAAAGTTAGAGGCAAAGAAATTTCAGCCGAGTCAACCCACTCCAAACTTGAGTTTCAAGCCAAGGATAAAGTCAGAAGGTTCCTCGACAAACTGGGAAAGATCTACCCCAAGGGATCAAATCATATGCCATAATTGCGGACTACCTGGGCACGTGAAGAGAGATTGTGAGAAGCCTAGAGTTGTTTGCCACGCATGTGGAAAAGAGGGACATATAAGGCCTGATTGTCCCAGGAAGCCACCAGGTGGATGGCCTGTCAAAGGAAGAGGTAGACCCGGAGCAGGCGGAAGACCGTCATCTTGAAGAGGAAACAACGACAAAAATAACAATGGCAAGAGAGATTGGTCATCCGGAAGGCTGAATTGCACAACTCTAGAGGAGGCTAACAATCCGAAGGCAACAATGATAGGTATGCTCAATAATCTTATATATTCTAGTAAACTTCTTTTCGATACCGGCACCACTATATCCTCTATTCCCAAACCTCTTGCTAACAATCTTTGGATAAGGTGAGAGACGATAGATCCTCTTATGACTGTTGTGACGGCCGAGGTCTATAACTTAGAAACATTGAAATCATTCTGGGTAAGGATCGGATGTCCGACCTTGGAGCACACATCGGTTATTAGGAGAAGACCGTATTCCTTTGGAAACCTGGAGGTGGTAGAAACACATATCAAGGAGATAGCATACCTTGATGAAAATGGAATATAGCTAGAATCACTGGATGAAGTTAAGTCAGGGAATTTACTTTGAGTCAGTTAGTTCATGGATGTATTTCCATGGGAAGACCAGGAATGTCTCACGGCAAAGAACTAGAATTCACTACTGACCTGAATTCACACAACTACCTGTGGCAGAGTTTTCCTACAATAGTAGTTGTCAGAGTAGCAATCACAGGAGAAGGATCATGACTGGAGGCAAGCATAACCAAAACCTTTCAGTTGCATGAAATCTTAACTTCGGGATGAAGTTCTATGAAGGGGGAAAGACTGTAATGTCCCATCATTTAGGTACAACGAAGGGTAGAATTAGGGTTTATGTGCATTCATGCATCCTAAAATCTAGATAAATTTTTCGCAAATTCTAAAAACGGAGTGAGCAAAGTCTCTATCTCAATAACATGTAGTGGTAGATGTTATCTGGATTGTTATGGGCTTAGTGATGATCTCTTGATGATATTTGTTTAAGAGTTTTGGATAATATTGCATAATTGTAATTATAGAATTAATAATTAAAATAAACAAATATAGTTAATCAACTCAACTTAATAGAGTTGGAAATAAAACTTGTAAAAGAATATGAAATAAACTAAAATTATACTTTATTAATTGAGTACAACAATACAATGTCTTTACATATATTTGTAAAAGGAAATCAATTACAAAAGAGAAAAATAAAAGAAGTCTAATCCTAAACTATCTTCATATATCTCCCTAATCTTCAATCTTGACTTTATAACCTGCAAAGCAAAACTAAAACAAGAGAAAGAAAAACACAAGTAATGGGTTAGTGTTAGTATAAGTTACTCTCAGACCAGGGCAAAATACTTTGCCAGTTGCATCACTGAGTTTAATGATCAAGTGAGGTATCTGTTCTTTTAAGTTTCTGGGTACAACACATTTGTGTACCAAACAAGCCACCACACCACGTCCCAGGAGGATCAGATCAAGTCTGAGTGGAAAACAGCCAAGCTGCTCACAAGCAGCTCAACCTAGAGAGCTGGTTGCTGGCAAGCATGCAAGCACAGCAGCACACCCACACCAGGAGCACTCGACCAGGGTAGGATAAGCATAGCCCTGCTCAATTCACAGCAGCAAACATTCACAAGACCACCAGGAGAACACCACGGTTCTCTCACCCACACCAACACTCCACCAGCAAGGCCATGGTAATGGATTCCTGAAGCTCAAGATCCATCTCAGGAGGAGAAGGACAAGAAGCAGGCAGGAGCTCACCCAAGAGGTGAAGAGCAAGCAGGCAGGAGCTCACCCAGGTGGTGAAAAGCAAGCAGGCAGGAACTTACCCAGGAGGTGAAGAGCAAGCAGGCTGGAGCTAATCCAAGAGGTGGAGGGCAGATCAATAAAAGTAGCCAAGCATCCTCAACAGCAAACATCACCAACCATCTTCAACCAACAGGTTGATTTTCTTGCAAATGATACCAGCAAATCTTGCTGACATGTGGTTTGCATGCATGGTTGGTTTGGGAAATAGATTTCCCTCAGTTTTGCAAGGAGGTGCCTTGCAAAATCATCACTGGGAAGTTTATTTAAGATAGGCATCTGAACCAAATCCAATCTAGCCTCAGTTTAAAACTTCACTGGCAAGTCTGAAATTTTCATCACAAACAAACAGCCAACACCTAGCAGAGCTGTGCTGGGCACATGTCCAACATGGACATGCACCTCAGACACACAGCTACTGCTAGATTTTAGTATTAAGACTACATAATGGGCACAAGAACAAGGATTGCACCTCAATATTAGTCTAAGCCTCATACCAGCATCACAGGCATTTCAAAGGGGCAAGTTTCACCATAGCTAGTTTTTACCAATTGGTTGTTGGGCACATGACCAAACTGGTCATGCACCTCAACACAACTCCACACCATCAATCAAATTTCACAGTTAATGGAAATTTAGATCATCTTCCTGAGCTTGTCAGCTAGGAATCATTTATATCAAAATAGCAATTCCACTGAACCAAGATGTTCAGTTAAGTATGCATCCATTTCCCTACTCAGAGGCAGCAAATAAAAGCAACTATATCATCTTCCATAGCTTCTACTAGGAATCAATAGACCAACAGTAGCAGCAGCTTAATTATGGAATTTAGTTTGCACAACTGAATCAGGGCTAACAGAGCATATCAGGGACAACTTAGCAAAGACCATAGTCATTACCAGTACGAAAGATTTCTAATTAAATCATCTTCCTAGTTAATCTAGCTAGGAATCATACTCAGTAACAGATTTTAACTGAACTTTCCAACCAGGCTGGATTCAGAATAACAACTCTGTCAGATAACTCACTGACAGAGAAGTGCAGGTAGATGAATTCAGTATGGTTAACCACAAGTAGCAGCTAATCAAGCTCAATCACCACACAAGCAGTAGCTAACCAAGCTCAATCACTACACAAGCATCAACTAACAACATCATAGAACTGAGCCTGTGAGCTTGGCTCTGTCAATCATGGCGGGGGTGGCCAGTGATTGCGGCCGGAGAAGAGGAAGGCAGGAGAGGAGGACGTGGTACTCACCAACGCCCAGGCGCCTACCTGGATAGCATGGCGGGGCAGTGCCCGCGTAGCCATCCAGGCGCCACCCAGGGAAGACTTCATCGGCGGTAGCAACAGCGGCACTGGGAGCAACCCCACCTGGGCTGCTTCGACCCGCACCTGCTCGGCCACCACCAGCATCATAGCAACCCACCACACCGGAGCGAGCCAGCACCGCCGTGGCGAGGCTCAAGCTCGGCCAAGTTGCCGAAACCCTAATCACTTTGGGAAAGGATCTCCTCGCACAGGCGTTGGATTCTAAATCCAGTTGGAGGAGAGGTAGTCGGCGTGGAGGCGGTCGTTTGCTTCAAAGGACGGCAGCGGAAACCATCAGAGATGGCCAAAATCCTCAGGCGGTGGCGGCGACCGTGGTCGCAGGAGGAGCTCGGGGTGGAGAGAGGTGTGAGCGAGGGGTCTGACTGGGTCGGTTTGACCGACCCACTACCCATTCGGTTGGGTTAGACCCAACCAGATGGGCTGGGCTGGCCAATGGGCCAAGGTCCAATTTCAAATTGAATCCAAAATTAAACTACAAATTCTGTTTTCAAAATAATTCAAATTCAAAACAAAAATCAAAATTGTTTGATTTAAACATCCTAGAGTAAATTTCCTTTTCAGAAGTGAATTGCCTACTTGATTAAAAAAATATTTCTTATTTACTTTTCAAAATGAATTCAAACTTTGATATTCTTTAATTTCCATTTTCAAAAATCCTAATTCTTAATAATAATAATTAAAAATAAAAATTAAGTCTTTTCAATATTAAATTAACCTTTATTGTTACAAATAAATTTCCATTATTACTTTATGATTTCAAATTGCTATGATACTTAAGTTGAGTTCTTTAATTACCAAGTCTTGGGTAAAACACACAAATATTACCAAGTTCTGGGTAAAACACACAAATAATACCAAGTTTGGAATAAAACACACTAAACATGCAAAGTCTTGGGTAAAACACACCAATAGGTAAATAAATTATCTAAACCATTATGCATTGCATATCATTGCATCATAGCATCCATTTGCTTCTTTAAACATTGTCCTTACCGGACAATGATGGTGTTTTATAGAACAAGGAGACCAGGAGCACCACAAAGCATCCGACTCTACTACTTTTCAGTTACAAGGCAAGTTTATCTTGCTCATATCTCTTGGTTGCACTGATTTGGTAACTATTTGCAAAGTGCTGACTTATAACCCTAACTTATCAAAAAGGCTCGAAAACCATTTTCTTAATAATATGACTAGCTGGTTATCGACCCGAGTGGTGATAACCTAGGAAGGCTGGCAGGTGGAACCACGGTAAGATTGTTGTGGTGGAGGTTCCACTTGCACGGGAAAGTTAACCCTAGGAGCTAATAACCAATGCCGCAGTTATTCTGCACCGTAAAAACCGTGTCGTCTAGAAGACTTGGAATAGGACGGGAAAGTCATCTGTATCTTCTTCCGTTCGCATGTCAACGGGCATTTCAGCTGCCGTGCGCCATATATCTTGCGAGAATACGTACACATGGGTGGGACCCCATAGTGCCCATGGCCACTGGTGTCTAGGATGGTCTGCAAGAGGCCCCTAGGTACTTCATCATGAGGCGTGAATATCGAGGTTTGACCCTCTAGGTAGAGTTGGGGTGGGCATGCGTTGTGCGGAGAAGGCAGTGAATGGCTTGGATCAATGACTGGGCCCCACACCAAGGAAGTGTGGACAGGAAAGATTCGCCCGGTTGTGCAACAAGGCTTTGATCTCTTTTGGAAGGACACACCTCTGTAGAGTATAAAAAGATGAGACATATTACCCCTTGTGTAACACCCCAGGCATCGGTTTACCTGGCGATGCTACCCCACTAACTAAATAACACAAAGTTTAGGAAAAACTCTATCATCGGACAACACCTCCTTTGTTTAGGCGGACATCCACGACAGGCAAAGTATAAATATCCAGCTTCTAGCAATAATATAAGGTTCACAAACTCCAAGCACACAATCTATAGTTCCCAAACCAACCACAGTTATACGAAATATAAATGAGCGACCAAAGGCTCAGACTTGACAAAACCGGCAGTCCAATAAATTAATAAGAGGTAACTAAGTATGTGAATCATCTATGATGCGTGTATTGTGACGTGTAGATTGATGGTGTGCTACTCCCGCCCATGCATGCCGCTATTCCGAGTACCTGAAAACCAAATAAAAACCAACACAAGCAAACAAGTGTGAGTAAATAATACTCAGCCAAGTACAACATAATGCCTTGAAGAAACATAATCACAACCATACAACAATAAGGGAAATATTCAGATCACAATTTCCAGTGAATCCAACAAATTAAACATGGTTCCCAATGAGCACTCCGGAGTAGCCCACGTGCAACAGAATTCACCGCCCGAAACGGAGTAGCGCACGTGGAACAGATATTCACCGACCTGGCTCTAGCACAACGGAGTAGCCCACGTGTAACAGAAATTCACCGACCGACACGGAGTAGCACACGTGGAACAGTTCTCACCGCACCAGGCTATAAACATCTCAAAACACCAAAATCCAACGACATCGGAACCGAGCAGCAACAAATACAACAATCAACTGAAAATAACCCAACAGCGGGCGAACCATATAAAAATCAGCATGCACTTGCCTCTAACTTAACGGAGCAGAGCGATGCGTCGTCGTCTCAACACTGGGCCGAAGTACACCAACACCTGAACAAATCATACACGTCTCAAAACTTGCTAATTGCTACTGTAGGAAAATAAAGACGCTTATTCGTATTTGCTAATCCCAGATTTTTACACGTCAATCGTTTAACTGCAGAAGCAACTATACAAGATACATTATTATACTTAAACGCTACGAAGAAATCTGCACAGGCTACTCCTCTAGCAGTGCGCCCCAACCAAAAAGCATCAGCTTCTAAACTATCTTTGGACACTGATTTCAGTACTGCCTGGGATAAAATCGTGACTTGGCCTCAACCTAGGATGAGTAAATGATATCACCAAACGTGCTCTCTACTTGTAAAATCATGAGTAAGGCTTGGGATCCCAACGAGCTGCAACCAGGGCGCTACTACTACAAATCAAATTCCGATCTGTGACTCAACTAGGTAAACCGACTACTTGAAACTCCAATCTACCCAGTCCAATTAATTCTAGGTTCGATCCAGAACCACTACCAGCTGCAAACAAATTCGAAATTTCAGTAGTAGTAGTCCCTACGCTGTTACCAGATTAGAACACGGGAAGATACAGGAGAACAAACCGGAAATCCTGGCTTGAAGAACAACTGCGGCCGACTTCCGTCGTTGGCGGCGGAGCAGCACCCGGCGTCAGCGCCAACAGCGACGCTTGGCGACGGCGGCGGCGGGCTCTGGTTAGGTTTTGGCTTAGGACGCTGCGTGACTTGTGAGGGCTGGGAAAACGACTCCAGGTGTTTTATCGGTTTTTTTTTTTCTTCTTTGCCAAAACAGTTACCGATTCGGATCTGAATGATAAAAAAATTAAAAGGATTTCTAAGTAAAACAATTGAACTCCGTTTTGGTTGAACTTTAAAACAAAAAAATCATTTTTAGCTTAACCAAATAAAACGCCGAACTTTGGTCACTCTATCCGGCTTATGTCCGATTTAACTTGTATATAAAAAAAAACCCGGGATATTACATTCTTTCCCACTTCAACTGAATTCGTCCTCGAATTCTTTACTCACACTACGTAGCAAAGAATGGCTGAAATTAAACAAGACAAAAGTTACTCATCAGTCGTGAATAACTCGGGATATCTCTCTCGCATCTTAGACTCAAGTTCCCATGTTGCTTCTCGCTCCGTTTGATTGGTCCAAAGAACCTTGACAAACTCAAGTATCCGATGCCTCGCATTGAGGACTTATTTGATCAATTAAGAGGAGCCAAGGTATTTTCAAAGATTGATTTGCAGTCGGGCTATAATCAAATAAGAGTGAGAGAAGAGGATATTGAGAAGACGACGTTCTCTACAAAGTATGGGCATTATGAGTTTAAGGTTATGTCCTTTGGATTAACCAATGCACCTGCTTATTTCATGGAGGCGATGAATAGCATCTTTCATAAGTATGATGACTTTGTGGTGGTATTTATTGACGATATTCTCATTTTCTCTAAGACGGAGGAAGAGCATGAACGTCATTTGAGCATGGTACTTGAGACCTTGCGGAAGAACATGTTTTATGCTAAGTTGAAGAAATGTGAGTTTTGACTTTCGGAAGTTGCCTATTTGGGTCATGTTATTAATCGTGAAGGAATTTGTGTTGACCCCAGCAAGGTTTCTACTGTCGTTGGTTGGGAAAGACCTACTACGGTAAAGGAGGTGAGAAGTTTCTTGGGAATGGCTGGCTATTACCGGCGTTTTGTGAAGGATTTCTCTATTATTGCCAAGCCCATGACCATGCTTACACATAATAAAGTGGTAAAATTTCAGTGGACAAAAGAGTGTGACCGTAGTTTTTGTTTATTGAAGGACTGTTTGGTGTCAGCACCTATACTTGCACTCCCGGAGTTCGGAGAGCGTTTCACAGTATATTCTGATGCTTCTCGGGTGGGACTTGGTTGTGTTCTCATGCAGAATGGCAAGGTTATTTCCTATGCGTCGAGGCAGTTGAGGAAGCATGAAGAGAATTATCCTACCCATAACTTAGAACTTGCAGCAGTTGTTTTTGCTCTCAAGCTTTGGAGGTATTATCTTTATGGAGCAACATGTGACATATTTACGGATCATAAGAGCCTGAAGTATATCTTCACCCAGAAGGATTTGAACTTAAGGCAAAGGAGATGGTTGGAGTTGATTAAAGATTATGATCATCGGTTGACCTGGCGATGCTACCCCACTAACTAAATAACACAAAGTTTAGGAGAAACTGTATCATCGGACAACACCTCCTTTGTTTAGGCGGACATCCACGACAGGCAAAGTATAAATATCCAGCTTCTAGCAATAATATAAGGTTCACAAACTCCAAGCACACAATCTATAGTTCCCAAACCAACCACAGTTATACGAAATATAAATGAGCGACCAAAGGCTCAGACTTGACAAAACCGGCAGTCCAATAAATTAATAAGAGGTAACTAAGTATGTGAATCATCTATGATGCGTGTATTGTGACGTGTAGATTGATGGTGTGCTACTCCCACCCATGCATGCCGCTATTCCGAGTACCTGAAAACCAAATAAAAACCAACACAAGCAAACAAGTGTGAGTAAATAATACTCAGCCAAGTACAACATAATGCCTTGAAGAAACATAATCACAACCATACAACAATAAGGGAAATATTCAGATCACAACTTCCAGTGAATCCAACAAATTAAACATGGTTCCCAATGAGCACTCCGGAGTAGCCCACGTGCAACAGAATTCACCGCTCAAAACGGAGTAGCGCACGTGGAACAGATATTCACCGACCTGGCTCTAGCACAACGGAGTAGCCCACGTGTAACAGAAATTCACCGACCGACACGGAGTAGCACACGTGGAACAGTTCTCACCGCACCAGGCTATAAACATCTCAAAACACCAAAATCCAACGACATCGGAACCGAGCAGCAACAAATACAACAATCAACTGAAAATAACCCAACAGCGGGCGAACCATATAAAAATCAGCATGCACTTGCCTCTAACTTAACAGAGCAGAGCGATGCGTCGTCGTCTCAATACTGGGCCGAAGTACACCAACACCTGAACAAATCATACACGTCTCAAAACTTGCTAATTGCTACTGTAGGAAAATAAAGACGCTTATTCGCATTTGCTAATCCCAGATTTTTACAGGTCAATCGTTTAACTGCAGAAGCAACTTTACAAGATACATTATTATACTTAAACGCTATGAAGAAATCTGCACAGGCTGCTCCTCTAGCAGTGCGCCCCAACCAAAAAGCATCAGCTTCTAAACTATCTTTGGACACTGATTTCAGTACTACCTGGGATAAAATCGTGACCTGGCCTCAACCTAGGATGAGTAAATGATATCACCAAACGTGCTCTCTACTTGTAAAATCATGAGACAGGCTTGGGATCCCAACGAGCTGCAACCAGGGCGCTACTACTACAAATCAAATTCCGATCTGTGACTCAACTAGGTAAACCGACTACTTGAAACTCCAATCTACCTAGTCCAATTAATTCTAGGTTCGATCCAGAACCACTACCAGCTGCAAACAAATTCGAAATTTCAGTAGTAGTAGTCCCTATGCTGCTACCAGATTAGAACACAGGAAGATACAGGAGAACAAACCGGAAATCCTGGCTTGAAGAACAACTGCGGCCGACTTCCGTCGTTGGCGGCGGAGCAGCACCCGGCGTCAGCGGCTCTGGTTAGGTTTTGGCTTAGGACGCTGCGTGACTTGTGAGGGCTGGGAAAACGACTCCAGGTGTTTTATCGGTTTTTTTTTCTTCTTTGCCAAAACAGTTACCGATTCGGATCTGAATGATAAAAAAATTAAAAGGATTTCTAAGTAAAACAATTGAACTCCGTTTTGGTTGAACTTTAAAACAAAAAAATCATTTTTAGCTTAACCAAACAAAACGCCAAACTTTGGTCACTCTACCCGGCTTATGTCCGATTTAACTTGTATATAAAAAAAACCTGGGATATTACACCTTGTTCCGGGAAGGAGCTGCAAACGCTGCAGGAAAGGTGCTCTCAAGGCACTAATACCCTGTGTTGGCTGTCGGGCATAGTTTTCAAAAGTAAAAGCAATCTTTCAAGAAACCTTTGTGAAAACCTTGCATTATCCTATGACTCTTTTGGGTCTATGGCTGTAGCTAGTGCATATCCCACAACTTCATTTGAAAGAAACTTGCTGGGTAACGCTCGTTACTCACCCCACTCTCTTAAACCCTTGCTAGACTGTGAAGACTTAGATGAAGCAACGCTGAATGCCATCGGAAGCCAGAAGGATATCTTCTATGAGGAGCCGGATTTGTGTCGTGGAGTTGAAGGCGTAGACTACGTCATCCACTACGGAGCCGCATCAGATGATGAGTCAGATTGAAGAATACCCTAACTAGTAGTTTTAGACTAGAGATCGAGGAACCGAGCAGCGGTAGTCATAAAATAAGCTGTTGAGTTCCTCAGTTGTTTAATTATTTGGATCTTTTATCGTTTTGTTGTAATAACACTTAGCACTAGGATGTTCTCTTACAAGAGCATTTCCTTATCAGCACGACCTTGGTTTGTAATAAGAAGTGAATGTTTGTATTTGGCCCCGCTATGTTTCTGTTGTACCACTCTGAGAGATGTAATACTTGCGGAGCGATGTTCTGCAAGTGTTATGTCAACTACTTGCATACTACAACATGCAGTGGTATGCTGGGTCACCGCAGAAAGTGCATAGGAAATAAGGACCAACATTATATGATAGTTCTATTGAAGTTGTCTAAAAAGATTCACATGTGAAATTCACTTGAGAATTTATACATGATGGAGTAGAAATTGACCAACGGTAGTAATTTTGGAGCAAAGTTGATAAAAATTCATGATGAGCTTAACTCCTATACCATGATAAGTACTACAACTATGAACATTTCATAGTAAATACTTTCAAAAGGAAGAGTATTGGAGCATAAAAATAGAACATGACAGAAGTCATGGAGGGTATACATATACTAGTTACCCTATGATAGTGAAAATGGTAGCATACTATGGATCATTTTGTCCATATTTATCCTGTTGCAAATGAACAACTAGGGTAAATATTGAAGCAAATGGCAGTATGATCCAAATATATTGGATTATGACGGTAGAAAACCATGGACCATTAGTTGATCGAATTGAAGTGTATAGTATCACAGTCTCGGTACTAGAGCTATATGACTCCAAGTACCAAATTGAAAGGCTTTTGATACATGTGTGACATATATATCCATTGGATTTCTTGGAATTTCTTGAAGTTATTGTGTGACTAGACCTTTACATGAAGAGCAAACAGTTGTGAAATTGCATGTGCAACATCTAGTTTTGCCTTGATGTTATTGATCTAGAGGGTAAATGGAATACGTGTAAGAGAGAGACGAGTTACTAGTAGTATAGAAATGAAGATTCCAGAAAAGATGAAGTCATCAATGCAATTTCGAAGGAAGAAATACCATCTGGGAAAGGATAATATCCGGATGAAGTATTAAGAACCAATATAATGGAGTAGATATTCATGGAAGTAACATGAATAAGAAAGAAGTAGAATAGCATTAGGATAAATTGTATATTGTTCTGAAGTATATATCAGAATGACGTGTGCAACTAAACCACAGAATTGGTAGATAGTGTCAATATTAGGACAGTAAGGTATCCCGTGGAAAAGAGAAGGAAAGTAAAGGAGGAACCACGATAAGATTTATATACCATTATTGACACCATGGATGGCTACCTAGCCAAAGAGTCTAGCAATTGTGTGAAATTATTTAAGATAAACCTATAACTAGATTAAGTACCATCCCCGAAAGAGATAAACCATTTGTAAAACCATTCCCAAATAGAATCCCAACAAATCAAAGAAAAAACTTGGAACCTATAAATGTGTAGAATAACTTATGATCCACATAAGGATTCACACTAGGTATTCACAATTGAGTGGATACACCACATAACCATTCAGGAAGTATAATATAATAGTAAATCCATGAAAAGACTAGAAGCCAGACCATAAATCCTATGACCAGAAAAGACTTAAGTCCTTAGGAAATTCCTAAGGAGGGAGGAGACCCAAGTAATTGAAGATTGCCCAAATAGAAAGATGAAGTATGATCTAAACCTACGGAATTGAACTGAATGAAGAAAGATCATATATTCTTAAGAAAGTACTACCGAAATTTCACCAGAACCACAGTTGCTAACCACAACTAGTACCTGGTAAAGCTTATCTCAAATTTGGAAGGAACTTTAGTTCCATATGAGTATGAGCAAGTAAATATTTCACCAGGTGAAATAAGGAGAGTAAAACATTCCTCGAAATAGAAGATACAATCTAGTGTATCTAGAGGAAGCAAACCTAACTTAATAACTAGATTAAAAGGGAAAAAGGAAAATGAAAATAAATGTGAACTTAATTGAAACCTTTCTAATCTCTTCTCCATTTCATCTTGATATTCTTATCCTTGCTGAATATTTGAACCTACACATGTTAAAGGATAGGAAACCATTGGTTAAGTATAAAGACTATTTTTGGACAAGAGATCCCTAGTGAACCCAAAATTTAAAATAAATGGACCATAGTAATAATAATTCAAAGCCATAGTTAGTACCTTTATGATCCATAATAGAACAAATAAACCTAAAGTACAAACAAGGAGGATAAAGTAAAGATTGAAAAGGAAATCCTCTATAGTCAGCAAAATTATCAAAGTAACTCAGAGAGAACGTTAGATTAGAACTTCTATACTCATTCCCGATATGGGAAGGTTCCGGAACTTCAAGGACGAAGTTTTGTTTTAAGGAGGGAGGGATGTAACATCCAAGCATTAGAGGTAGGGCCTAATTAGAGGCTATAAAATAGTAGATCACAGATGTGTGCATTGCATTCATGCATAGAAAATCTGGGAAAATTTAAAACTTTTTGATAGAACTTATCAAAGAGATGGAAGTCTCACTTGAACTGATGATTAGGACTAGTTCATCAAGTAAAGTGTTAGTAACTTCTTTTGACCTTTGGTAAACTTCTAAGTTAGGAGGGTAGAAGTAAGAATCGTAATAAAAAATAAACCTTAACTCAAACACAATAAGAAGAAACCAGAAATAAGAAACAAGAAAGAAATCTTTTCTCATCTTATCTTATTCTAGACTATCTTAAAACTCATCTATTTAAAACCTATCACAAGTCTCTGACTTGTAAATTAAATTCATTTCTACCTTGTAAGTTAATGCTTACACATCCTTGATCAATCTTGAGAGATCCAACAAATATATCTTGTTAGGAGTAAACCTATTCCGAAGCCAGTCAATACATGAGTAACCTTAGCCAAGTATTCTTCTCCAGAAGAAGTATACTTAAACCATAGAGAGTCCAAACCAAAGCCTCTTTGATAGACACTTTTACATATAGCTACATTCCTATACCTTGTATTTGTCCAACCAAATATAAGAACCTACCATGACCTTTTTCTAATAAGTTATAGAAACCTTAGAGCATAAGAAACTGTAGTTGTGTATAAAGTTCAACCATTTATCCTTAGGAATCCACCAACTATTAAAACCTAATCCTATACCACTTTATTGTAACCAACCAAAGTCTTCTACTTTAACTTGGTAGAAACAGACCTTGTTGATAACTCATTAAGTGATGAGTTAGAAAATAGTTAAACCAATAGAAGTATATCCAAGCCTAGTGTCAATACCACTTAATAGAAGACCATCCTATAGAAAGACAAAGCTATGATCTTTGCAACCTAGAGAAAGTATTGAGTCAGAAACCTATTTAGTGGATCTCAATATGAATCATCTCTAATCCATCTAGCCAATCAAATCTTTGACCCTATCCCAAATATCGTTGGAATAAAACACCTATCTTAAGGTAGTAAGGAAAGCTACTCTATTTTATATGGAGTAAGCACATACCTACCTTATCCACTTGTACATTGGTACAAGTATTTCAATCTAGCCAATCCTATATGGAGGAAGTTTACTACTTAATTACAAGAAAGGAATTAAGTAGCAGATACATCTCTATTCCTAACCAGGGCATATCCTTGGATAATGTCTTGGTAATAAAAGGGGAGATTAACTCTATGCTTTCAAGCATAAGTTATCTGAGCAATCATAGGAGTAATCCTTGATTAAAACCCTATACCTCTTAAACATTCTAAACCTTTACTCAAGAATTGTGTTGAGATGAGACATACCTCACACACTTGAGAATCAATTCTATGAGTATACCCATGGAGATAAATTCATCTCTAATCCTTTGAGCTCACATATCACTTAGTGCTATGATGAGACAATCTTAAGCTCTAAGGAATTGAAAACCTTATTCTAAGATTGCAAGTGTTATTCCTAATTTAAAACTTGGATAAAACACACACAGAATCTAGGGTGATTAAATTCACTATTTCAATCATCTTATCTCATCTTAATCCATTAGTAGTAAATTTACTACTTGTCCTATCCAAATTCTTTATAAGGATCTTTAACTCAAATGAGAGTATTTAGAATCTTATAAAGTACCTCTCATCAGATTGAACCAATCCATAATTATCTTTCACCCCTCCTGATGTATTTAGAACCTAATGAAAATCAAGTATATTCCAAATAATCTTGGAACATGATTTCCATTTAAAGGTTTCTACATATATAGTGCATTGACAAGTCCTGACATGTGTGGAAATGATTATGGATCCATATTTTCATATGTGGTCAAATCATAAAAATACTTCCATGAGTTATTCATGGGAATGAAGTCCACATAAATCCATTCAGCTAATACCATTGAAAATTCTTTATAATGTCTTTACTGAACTTTGAGTTAAACAAGATATTATGAAGTGAGACCTAATAAGAAATACTATTTGAGATCATTCTCAAAATAGGAACCCTAAAATCCAACATCTAGGTATCATTTCATGTGAGGGACATTAATAGATAAATCTGCCCAACACTTCCTAAAAAGAAATAATGAAGAATGGAAATGTGTGTTGAGCAATGTGAAGGAATTCAAATCATATATTTTGAATTCAAAAACCATTTACCTCTCCACATAAATCTTCACTTTGAAATTATTTCCTAATAAGAAAGTGAGCCTAGTATTTCCTTAAGTACAATGGCATTCTAATCTATAGGAAATTATCCCAATCCTATTATAAAAATCAAAAACAAATAACTAAGAGAATATGGGAATTGAAGTTCAAAAGATTTAATTTTGAACCCATGTGTCTCAAATAATTTAAAGTCATTTTTAACTCCACATATGTGTAAACAAATGATTTTAAAATTATTTCTCTAAGTATCTTGGAGGGATGAAAATACATCTCTGAACCCAATAAATACTTCAAATAATAGAAGTATGCAAACAAAATTGAAATCACACCAAAAATTTCAAACAGAATTCAAATCTGAAATTCAAATCAGTAAATAGAAAGTTAAAACAGAAAATAGAATAAGAAAGAAAAACTTACCTGGACCTAGCCTGCTGAACCAGCCCAATAGTGCGGCCCAACTAAACCCAACCCACTTAAACCCGCGTTAGCACTTAACTCCTGAGTTGTTAGGGGGTTATCTGCAAAATCACATTAGAACGTGAGACTGTCTTCTTCGTTGGATCACCGAAGCTGCTCGATGTCGCTGCCTCCAACGCCAGCGTGTCAAGATGCTCGCCACCGCAGTCATCACCGGAGCATCGGCGTGACATCATAATGAGCCTTCGAAGAGAAGGAATCGAGATAGTTTTTGTCATTCTATCTTGACCGTCATTGTTTTGAACCGACTCCCTCCGGCGATTACCGTCGTTGAGCTGACCCCCCCTGAGCCTATAAATACCCCCTCCGCTGAGACCTACGACGTCATCAACCTCATTTTCCCCCTCTTGAGCTCTCAAGCAAATCGTTTGAGCTCTCACTTCTCCACTCTTTGTCCCGAGGCCGCCGCGGAAGTAATCCGGCGATAGCCGTAGTTAGGATGCCTCCCTTGCTTCGGCAAGAGGCCGAGAGGAGCTACGAGGAGGATGGAATCGAGGATTTTCTCCGGTGATAGTTCACCGGAATCCGCGAGCTAGCGCTCGACTTTGGTCACCTTAGCTTCCCTAAGTTAGTCTAGAGCATTCCTGGTGAGATTGCGAATCTTTTGAACCTAGTCTTGCATCCCCGCGTAGCCTAAATCGCCTAGACCGCGAAACCCTAAATTCACCACCACAGTAGCTCGTCGCCGGTGAGGTTCTCCGGTGGTTTTAGCAAGCCGGCATAGGATCACTCGACATGCCATCATGCGTAGAGTCGAATGGTAGTAGTCGTGCTTCCTGAATCACCGTAGAAAGAAAGTTATCGCCGTGCCGCAATTTTCTGGCGAGGTGACGTCAGAATCCGACGAGTGATGGAAGGATTCTGTCGAGCTGCGTTGGTCTTTGGCGAAGCTGACGTGGACTAGACATAGACCCCACACGTTAGTGACTCGAGTAGTAAATTATTCAGTAGATGTAACATCCCAAGTTTTTATTAAATTTTGGAATAAAAAAATTGTTTTTTTTGTATTGATTGAAATATCACAGGGATTTGAAACCTTTTGAGTTTATATAAAAGATTTATAAGAAAAACTATTTCAAACTTTCTTTTGTTGCTTGAGGAATTAATTTGAGAAAGTAAATTTCCAAAATAATTATTTTGCATTTATTCAAATACTTTGTAAGTATTTTTGCTAAGGAAATATTTTCAAAAAGATTTATAAGTCTTACATTATTAAAATGTGTTTAAAATGAGTTTCAAAATATTATTTTATAAAGTATCATCCCTGATTTCATGGAATTATTTTAAAACCCTAATCCTAGGTTTAATTTATGCACGTAAACCCCTTTTTATAAATTCATAAAGTTCTATTGAGAGTCTTGTTATTTTGAAAAACATGTTACTAAGATATAAAAGAAATAACAAAATAGAAAAAGTTTAGAAAAAAAGAAAGGCAACCTAACTGGGCCAGCCCGGGGCCCAGCAAGGCAAGCCAGCCCATGCAACCCAGCAAGCAGCCCAACGAAACAGTCTGGAAAGCCCCCGCAGCCTCTCTCTTCTTCTCTCTCTGCCACCCCTGGCCTGCGCGTCAGATGTTTCTTCCCCAACCGTCCACCCCTTCTTCTCTGGAAACTGGAACCGTCCCGCGCCCCTCTCCTACTTCCTCCCGCCCGTTCTGAACCCCACCTTGACACCGTCCTCAAACCCCAACCTCCCTCTCTATTACCCTCTCCTTTCCCCCTCCATTTCTATCGCCAAATCACTCAAATTTCTCGCCGGAGTGCCGCAACAAGAACGGGCACCAACGACGATTAAGTCGGGTACAGAGAGCCCCAGGCCGCAATTCTCTCACCATACTGATGAGGGGTGACCCCTTGGGTGTGGCCCGATCTTCACGGATTCATGAGATTTGTGGCGGGGAACGAGGATAAACACGAAGAACACGACAAACACGATGAACATGACACACAAATCGAAGGCAAACACACACACAAGATACACACCGGTTGTCCTCGTTGGCCCGATTCACCAACTCAATAGAATCACAAGGAAGAGACTCCAAGAGTAGAATTCCTTGTGAGAGATTGACTTGCAAGGGATAGAATTCCAAGAGGGGAAGAGATTGACTTGCAAGGGATAGAATTCCTTGTGAGAGATTTTTCCGTCTATGGAACTTCTTTTGATAATTGTTTGCACAACCTTGATAAAGTTTTGCAGAGATGCGAAGAAACTAACCTTGTTCTTAACTGGGAGAAATGCCACTTTATGGTAAATGAAGGAATTGTCCTTGGACACAAAATTTCTGAAAGAGGTATTGAAGTTGACAGAGCAAAAGTGGAGGCAATTGAGAAAATGCCCTATCCCAGAGATGTTAAAGGTATTCGTAGTGTTCTTGGTCATGCTGGTTTCTATAGGAGGTTTATTAAAGATTTCTCTAAGATTTCAAAGCCTCTTACTAATCTTCTTCAAAAAGATGTACCATTTGTCTTTGATGATGATTGTAAGGAAGCTTTTGAAACTCTTAAGAAGGCTTTAACTACTGCTCCTATTGTTCAACCACCTGATTGGAATTTACCTTTTGAAATTATGTGTGATGCTAGTGATTTTGCTGTTGGTGCTGTTCTTGGACAGCGAGTAGATAATAAGTTGAATGTTATTCATTATGCTAGTAAGACTCTTGATGCTACTCAAAAGAATTATGCTACCACTGAGAAAGAGTTTCTTGCTGTTGTTTTTGCATGTGATAAGTTTAGATCTTACATTGTTGATTCTAAAGTTACTATTCATACTGATCACGCTGCTATTAGATATCTTATGACTAAGAAGGATGCTAAGCCTAGGCTTATTAGATGGGTGTTGCTTTTACAAGAATTTGATTTGCATATCGTAGATAGGAAAGGTGCTGAAAATCCTATGGCTGACAACTTGTCTAGATTGGAAAACATTTATTTTGATCCTATTCCTGTTAATGATAGTTTTCCAAATGAACAGTTAGCTGCTGTAAACGTAACTTCG
The DNA here is from genome assembly GCA_007115705.1 of Dactylis glomerata. Taxonomy (NCBI): domain Eukaryota; kingdom Viridiplantae; phylum Streptophyta; class Magnoliopsida; order Poales; family Poaceae; genus Dactylis; species Dactylis glomerata. Next base: position 973,605 of record QXEO01000457.1, on the reverse strand, counting down.
CGAGACCTTCCTTGGTATGCTGATTATGCTAACTTTATTGTTTCCAAGTATTTGCCTCCAACTTTTACAGCTCAGCAAAGAAGAAAATTCTTCAATGATTTGAGGCATTACTTTTGGGATGACCCACACTTATATAAAGAAGGAGTTGATGGTATTATGCGAAGATGTGTACCGAAATATGAGCAATAAGAGATATTAAGGAAATGCCATGGCAGTGCTTATGGAGGGCATCATGCTGGAGATAGAACCGCACAGAAGGTTCTACAATCAGGTTTTTATTGGCCAACCCTCTTTAAAGATGCTAGAAGGTATGTTTTATCTTGTGATGAATGTCAAAGAGTTGGTAATATTTCTAGACGCAATGAAATGCCTATGAATTACACTCTTGTTATTGAACCATTTGATTGTTGGGGATTTGACTTTATGGGTCCTTTCCTCCTTCAAAAGGCTATACCCATATACTTGTTGTTGTTGATTATTTTACTAAATGGGTAGAAGCCATACCTACAAAGAGTACCGATGGTGAGACCTCGTTAAAAATACTTAAAGATGTTATTTTTCCTAGGTTTGGTGTGCCTAGATATCTTATGACTGATGGAGGTTCTCATTTTATTCATGGCAGTTTTAGAAAAAATCTTGCTAAATATGATGTTAATCATAGAATTGCTTCTGCTTATCATCCCCAAACTAGTGGGCAGGTAGAGCTTTCTAATAGAGAAATCAAGTCTATCTTGCAGAAGACTGTCAATAGATCTAGGAAAAATTGGGCTAGTAAGTTAAACGATGCTTTATGGGCTTATAGAAGTGCTTATAAGAACCCCATGGGTATGTCTCCTTATAAGATGGTTTACGGAAAAGCGTGTCACTTGCCCTTAGAATTAGAACACAAAGCTTTTTGGGCAGTGAAAGAGCTTAATAGAGATTTTAAACTAGCCAGTAAGAAAAGGTTGTTAGATTTGAGTTCTCTAGATGAGTGGAGAAACGAAGCGTATGAGAATGCTAGACTTTTCAAAGAGAAAGTCAAGCAATGGCATGATAAGAGAATTCTTAAGAGAGAGTTTCATGTTGGTGAGAAAGTTCTATTGTATAGGTCTCGTCTCAGATTTTTTGCAGGAAAATTACTATCTAAATGGGAAGGACCATATGTTATTGTGGAAGTATACCGCTCAGGTGCTATTAAGATTGCTTCATTGAAAGATGACTCTACACAAGTCGTGAATGGGCAAAGACTCAAACATTATATTACTGGAGATGCTTATAATGAAGATGTTGATGTAATTGAAACAGTTTCTCCAGAAGAATTCATCCAAGACAAATTGCAGGTACCTACAGAGTTCGTTTTTGAATAGGTAACAGTTCTAGTCAGAGAAGTTTCGCGTTGAACTCTTCCTTTAATATTTTTGTTGTTTTTACTAAATATGAAAAATCACGAGACAAAAACGGGCAGGAAAAGGAGTCCGGGTGCTCCTCACACACAGGGGGCGTGGGCCCACCTCTGGCCGCGCCGCCCTAGTGTGAGAGCACCCCGAAACTCATTTCCGTCCCGGTTTCTTCCTATGATTTCGTTTTGATGTATAATTTTCACCTATTTAACCCCCCGGAGTCCCTGAGGTCTGTATATCGTTTTCTCATCGTGTTTTGTTTCGAGCTGTTTCTGTCAGGAGTTGATCATAAGCTTGGGGGAGCACCATGGCCTCTGAAAGCAACGACAAGGGCAAAAGGCCTTGGGAAGGTAATCACCAAAGCCAAAAGTGGAAGGAGGAGCAAGATGCTGGAAGATCAAGGCCAAGAAACCCTGCTTTTGAAGGACCAACGAAATCTAGACGTATCTTTTCTCATGATATGCAGGGGCCAACATTACACGTTTTGGATCTAAACTCCATGCCTATGATAAAAGAGGGTATGCTGGTCACTGATGAGTTTTGCGCTCAATATCAAGTTTTGAAGAGGGAGGTAGAGATGCTTCAAGAAGAGAATCTCAGGCTTCGCCGGATGCTGGAATACTTTGTTAATCCAAGGCTGCTTCCACTACCGCCACAAGAGTAACTCGTCATCGGTATTGGCATCCCCTTGGCTTGTCTAAGCTTGGGGGAGTGCCGCGGTATCACATCATTACCTTTTGCTCATTTACTTTTCAAGTAGAGTCATATCATGAATAGAGAAATTATCCTATAGAATAGTTCGCAGTGTGGAAGTATCCTCCTTAGTTGGTTACCTATGTATCCCTTGGTGTGAGTTGCGGTAATGAAATATTAATGAGATGTTCTATCGTTTACTTTCTGCACACTTTATTTTAGTTTGCAATGTTTCTTATATGATTAGTCTTGTTGATTAGTATTGGTATCACTTTGGGAGCATGAGTAAACTTAGTTGGTTTTGGCAAACTTAGCTTGGTCAGTAGCAGCATTACCTTGAGGTTTGAGTAGAAAAGAATAAAAAACTGTTTGTAGCTACATCACTTTAGTTTACCCTTCATGTTTGGCTTATAAGCATTGTTATTCTCAAAGTTAAAATTGTTGTACTTTCAAGGGAGTTTGCATGATTGTTCTTATTATATGTATGTTTGTTTGTTTCATGCAATTCTTATGCTTGCTACCCAGCCTAGCTAGCCAAAGACCTATACTGAGAGGAAATACTTCTCGTCCATCCAAATCCCAAAAGCCAAGTCACTTCCAAAGAGTCCACTATAAATTCCTATGCATGGTATTTCAAGCCATTCCAAGTAAATTTTCATGTGCTACCTTTCAAAAACCTTCAAATACTTCTCATTTTGTGCCACTGTTTTTTAGCTCATGAGGACGTAGTGGATGGGTTTGTTATCTTCCATACTAAATTAAGTACCCCTCGACTAGGCAGCTTCATCTGCTCGTCACTAATTTTGCAAGGGAGCTGGTCAGACCATTATAATCTGAAAAAGAAAAAGAAGCACTCCTCCACGGTATGTGAAAGTTGGCCGGCACCCGATGGAATCGGTTAGCCATGGTTTGAGAAAGGAAAAAGGTGGGGAGGAGTGCCAAGCTATAAAAGAGCACCAATGTGCCAATTAATCAAACATCTCGGAACCGCTCTCACTTGTTTAGTATGGAAGATATCAAGAACTCCGTTGCTAGTCGTTGACAAAAGCAACCACCTCTCAAAATAACTTTTTACCTCTGTTTTACAAATGAAAAGCTCTAGCACATGTTTAATCCCTGCTTCCCTCTGCGAAGGGCCTATCTTTTACTTTTATGTTGAGTCAACCTATTCCCCTCTATCTCAAGCAAGCATTTGAGTTGTTATGTTTCACTCATCCATATGTTGATCCGTTTAATCATGTTTACTATCTTCTTTGTTTGGTGCAATGCTTTTGTCTGAAGGAATATATCTTTGAAAGCTTTCTATGAATGCAAAAAGTTTGTTTCGTTGAGCATATGGTTTTTGCTATATTAGCTCTGTTTTAAAAAGGCTTCATTCAAAAGGCTAGTATAGTTGTTCATTGTTCTCTGACCAAGAACTAAGGTTTGCCATCACCAATTATAGATTATTTTGTGCATCTTTATATGTGATCCCCTTTACTTATTGCAAGTCTATATTATATAAAGGGAAGTTGCTGTCTATTATAACTTGTGTCTTTGGTAAACATGATGCTTCTTGTCTGTATTTTGATTATCGACACTTCACTCCATAAACTTGTGGTCATGTTTACTGAGTTTAGTTTTTGCTTGGGGACAAGCGAGGTCTAAGCTTGGGGGGGGGGGGTTGATACGTCCATTTTGCATCACTATTTTGTATCATAATTTACTGTTATTCATTGATATATTTCATATTTAGAGATTATACTTATGTTATTTCCTCTGTTTCTACATGTTTGATGATCATTGGAGGATTTGCTGCCGAAATCAGGATTCTGCTGGAAAAGGACCGTCAAGACACCATATTTCGGAAGATCAGGAAAATTCCAGAAAAATACCAGAAAATTATATTTTACCAAAAGACTCCGGAAGCCAGAAGGAGAAGGAGAGAGGAGCCAGGGGGCAGCCTCACGCACAGGGGGTGCGGCCTGGCCCCTGGCCACGCTAGCCCTGTGTGAGGGCGCCCTGGCCCACTTCTGGTCTCGCCCCTTCACGTACTTCATCGTCCCCGAAAACCTAAGTCAAGGGGGGCTCAGAGATAGACACAGCCGCCTCTGCGGGGCGGAAAACACCAGAGAGAGAAAAGCTCTCCGGCAGGCAGAAATCTGCTGGGGAAATTCCTTCTCGGAGAGGGGAGATCGTCGCCATCGTCATCACCATCGCACCAGACTTCATCGGGATCATCATCATCATCATCTCCATCACCAGCACCTTCATCTCCACCATCACCACGCCATACCACTGTAACATCTTGAGTTAGATCTTGTTATATTCTTAGGGGAAACTTTCCCGGTGTTGATTACTCTTGTAGTTGATGCTATTGAGTGGAACCGTTGAATTAAGGTTTATGTTCAGATTGTTATTTACCATTATTTCACCTCTGATCATGATCCATATGATGTCTTATGAGTAGTTCGTTTAGTTCTTGAGGACATGGGAGAAGTCAAGATGTTAGTAGTGAATTATTGTTGAGAAATATTTAATGGTTTGATATTGTTGTGGTTCTATTTCACTAGTGGTGTCATGTGAACGTCGACTACATGATACTTCACCATTTATGGGCCTAGTGAGATGCATTGTATATTTGGCTACCAATTGTGGGGTTGCTGGAATGACAGAAACCTAAACCGCCGTTGGGAAACCATTGCACCAGGGAGCGTAGAATCTTAGAGTTTAAGGCTGTGGTTAGATTTATCTTAATTACTTTCTTGTATTTGTGGATGCTTGCAGGGGGGTATAATCACAAGTGTGTATTTATCCTAGTAAGGGTAGTGCGCTAGCACAGGTTCACCCCCATAACACCTATCAAACCAATAAAGACTATTTAGCGATATGAAGCGAAAGCTCTTGACAGAAACTCTCGTGTGTCCTCGAGAACGTTTGGTTATTATAAGTTACACAACCGGCTTGTCCTTTGCTGAAGAAAGGATTAGGCAACTTGCTGCAATTATTACTATTGTCTTTTATTTACTCGCACTTTATTTATTTGCATTGCCAAATACCCCTGAAAACCCATTTGCTAGTATTTACAGTGAAACCTTGATCAAAACCACTAGTCAACACCTTCTGCTCCTCGTTGGGTTCGACACTCTTATTTATCGAAAGTACTACGATACACCCCCTATACTTGTGGGTCATCAGTAAGAAAAGTGGAAAAGCCAAACGAAATGATCAAAAGAAAAGTCTATTGTCAAATGTGGGTAAAATCCAAAGGCAAATGTCAAGAACGATGATCTACGTCAAGGAAACACGGAAACACACACAAAAGATATAATGGGGTTAGCGTGACCAAGGAAGTGAGCAAGAAATAAAATGGTCCTAACGAAGACTATTAGCTCGGTGTCACGCCAACGCAAGAGAGACCGTAGCTTGGTTGCATAAGAAAGAAGCAACAAGATTTGCACAAGATGCCACTCTTCTCTTTTCTCTCTTTTTTCTTACAAGCTTTGAACTCCTTTGTATCGGTGGAACACACACTCTTTTTGGATTTTTGGTGTTTCGATGCTTAAAAGCTTATTTGCTATATATTTATGTCACACAATGGATATTTCTTCTTTTGTGTATCTTTCTCACCGAGCTTGCTTCGGAGCTTTGCTCAACTTAGGCACACACACAAACCCTCTCACGGTCGTGAACACTTGTGCAATGCTTCGCAACACTCAAAAAGCCACTCTCAAAAGGATAGGTACACAAAGGAAGAAAAGGGGTTACAAAGGTGGTGCAAGTTATACCTATGCAAAGGTTAGGCGGTGTTAAAACACACAACTTGCGACGATGTCGATGAAGATGGAGTCAAAAGACTAGTCGAAGTTCCGAGGTACCGATGCCGTCGTCGCGATGTTGATGTAGGCGCGGTATTACTTGGCACGAACAAAGGCACGCAAAAACCGAAATCCGAACACACACGTCAATTCCCAAAAGTTTGGGGCAATGAAGGACTCACACAATTTGTCAAAAGGGGTATGGTGTTAACATAGGGTGTCAAAACGAAACTGGCGGATGTTGGCGGAAGTATACCGGCTTTAGCCGGTGTCACGGCCGGCTTTAGCCGGTCGAAGTCATGGCGTTGTGCGGCGTGGAGCAGCTGCGATGTGAGCTGCTGGTGGTTGGGTAGTGGCGGAGGCGTGAGACGTGGAGCTGAGCTGAGCTGCGGGCATGCTGGCTAGCTGTGCGCGCACGGGGCAGGGCCAGAACGGTGCGAGGTCGGGCTGGGGACCTGGTGGCCGGGCAGCGAGTGCGTGGGCAGGGCGAACGGTGGCTAGGTGGCTTGGTGCCTGGCTTGGCGGAAGTGGGGCAGCGCGCTGTGGCCTGGCGTGCGCGCTGCTGTGGGGTGGAACGAGCGGCGTGGGGCCGAGGAGGCGAGAGCGAGGCGTGGTGGGCGAGCGGAGCAGGGATCGGTGCGGGGATCGATGTGGGAAGACCTGGGCGAGTCGTTGCGATGACCTACAAGCAGGCCGGCTTTAGCCGGTTCAGACTTTTTCGAGAAAATCTGCGTGAGCTGTTCATCAATTTGGGCGGAAATTGGAAGAGGAAATTGGTGATTCCGAGAGAAATAAGAGGAATTGGGGCTAGAAATTTTGTGGCAATGTAGATCAACACCCAAAACATCAAATCTATGGATCAAAACCACAAAAAACTCAACAAATCGTGAGATCAAAATTCGAGGCAATTTTGGGGCTATTTTTTGGATTTTTGAAATTTATGGTGGAAATCACAAACAAGAGTAAATCCGTGGCAACCAAAAGCTGCTGATACCATATGATAAGGGGTGACCCCTTGGGTGTGGCCCGATCTTCACGGATTCACGAGATTTGTGGCGGGGAACGAGGATGAACATGAAGAACACGACGAACACGATGAACATGACACACAAATCGAAGGCAAACACACACACAAGATACACACCGGCTGTCCTCGTTGGCCCGATTCATCAACTCAATAGAATCACAAGGAAGAGACTCCAAGAGTAGAATTCCTTGTGAGAGATTGACTTGCAAGGGATAGAATTCCAAGAGGGGAAGAGACCAATCAATTGGATAGAATTACACACTCTTGTATGCAAGAGATCCAAATCAAGGTAGAATTCCCCAAATAGAAGAGATCCCAAACAAAAAGGGTGATTTCTAGATGTAGTTCTAGTTGGGTTCCCACAAGGGAGGGGGCATCATGCCAATTCTTATCTTAATTCATCTCTATCTTAGGGAGGGGGAGAGTGACCCATATATATAGGCAGCCATGAGCTAGGGGTAGTTTGGTCACTAGGGGGAAAGATAACATAGGTGGCTTCAAGGCCAAGACATAGCTGACTCGGGTAGGCCGGCTTTAGCTGGTCAGGGGCCGGCTTTAGCTGGTGCGGGACCGGCTTTAGCCGGTCCAGCTTCCGCTGCCGCCTCTTCTTGCGGCGTTTCCAAGCTTCTTCCCGGTGGTTCTCCTTCTTCCTTCTCTTCCATGCCTCGATGATGTCGGACTTGATTGTTGACGCACATGATGTGATGGAGTCCGAAAGCCACCCCACATCACATACCTTCCTCTCTGTTTCGCGCACATCGTGATGATGATTTTCCGTTCGATTTGTGTAGTAGAGCACGCCGGCGAGACCTTCCCGAGCCGTCTCTGTCTCCGGCCGCCATTCCCCGCTGCCATAAGAAGTTTCCGAAGTCGCCAGCCTCACCCTCGTGCTCGCCGTGACGCCTGGATCATCGTCCACTACTCCATCGCCGCCGTTGATCACCGGAACCTCGCCGCCGCCGACCACCAGCAGCGCCCTCGCCGAAAAACCTCCCTCGCCGGTGAGACCGCCTCCCCATCTTCCCTGCATCTCACGGTCAAGATTAGATCCCTCTTCCGAATCGGTACCGGCCAATGGAAACAGGCCACGTCGTAGCCCAGTCAGTCCCCAGTCAACCGAGTCAAATCTCGTTTTTAAATTCAAATTCAGATCACAGATTTGGTCCTAATTTTGTAAATTGCATAGAAAATATTCCACTTGGCCAAATTTTGTAAATTTGATATCCCCGGAATCCTTGCAATGTGTAGAACCCAACCATACAAGAATATCAGATGGCTACTGTACAAAGTTTTGAAGTGAAAATAAAATAGCAAAAATGACTTATAAACACCATAAAATTCATAACTTTTGTTCTGTGAATCCAATTGCTACAAATTTGTAGTCCATGGATTCCTCAAAACATGTAGAACACTCTGGAACCAAGAATTTTCAAACTTGAAACGTGCACAAACTTGGTACATTCAAATCTATCCAAATCACTACTTTGATCATAATTTGATTTCTAAAAATGATTTTGGGATGAATCCAATTGCAGCAACTTTGTATTACTGTCCCCCATCCAGTAGCATCACTATCCAAATTAATTGAAATCCTTTGTAAATATTCAAATTCAAATATGAGGATTTGAGTATTTTCAACATAAGATTAATTCTATAATTCCTATCAATGTGATTCCTTCTATAAGAGTGAATCATATGACCATATCAATCTATCACTATCATATTGCCTCTTAACCCTGACCCAACATCATGCCATCTTACTCTTAGGGGCTTAATTCCTAATATTCAAATTATACCTGAGTAAATTGAGTAAATTGTGAATGTATCTCATTTTGTTTCTCCTTTGCCAATGTGGAGATAAACCCTACCCTATATCACACATGTCCTAAATCATTCAGATCCATTATTACCTTTGATTCAAAACCAAAACTAGTTGGATGACTCAAATAAGAATTTAAAAACTTTGACTTAGCCAAATCTTGGAGGATCAATCCTTTCCAATCACTTGACCTTCTCATACAAACTCTCAATCCCTATCTTGTAAGCCAAGGTTCATGACATATCTCTCTCATCACAAAAATCATAAGAAATTTAAAATGTTGAACCAACCCATTTCAATTGTATGAATTGCTTGATCTTGTTTGTCTTGGACCAGTGTGTTTATGATTGTGAACTTCTATTGCTATAGATTGAAAGGAGAGAACGTGTCTTGTTGAGAGAAGTGAAAGGGTTTGAACTCCAAAAAGGCAAGTGACACACATGCTTCTACCCACTTTTACTACTGCATTAGTGATTTTCAGTAGTATGCATGATAGGTGGAATGTTCAACTATTTTATAAAATGCTTAGATCCTAGTAGTGTGTAGCTATCCTTAAACCCCACCTGTTAGGATGCTAAATACTTTGAAAAATATTGATGCCATGCTATGATCACTTGTTAAAAGTGTTTTGTGAACAAATTAAGAACTTCAACTAAAATGAAACACCTGGGTGGATTGGTTTGTTGATGGAGGCGAAGTTGAGTGTCTCTTGGGGCCTCATACCTCGTAGAGGGTGGGGTGTACCTCAGGAGTACACTTGTGGAATGCCACTCAGGAATAAAGAGGTTACCATGCCTTCCATGCTTTAGAGTACTTCCAGTGCAGCCTTATGACAATATGGGCTCTGTCTTAACTGATTAAGATGTGAGGGTTCAACTTATGTGCAAGATATGGGCTGGTAGCAAAATTATAGGATGGGAACGGATCTTGCCAGTATGGTTGCTCTCTCCTTCTGAAAGGTCTTGTCTCATTCTTCTCTCTGGGTAGAATGGGTCTTAAGGTGAAAGTGTACAACCCCTGCAGGGTGCCAAACTAATCGATTAGCCGTGTCCCCGGTTATGGACAATTTGAGTCTCTAGACATGGAATGTACGAAAGAATCTCATCACCATTTCTGAATGATTAAATCTTGTCTAGAAACCCCTAGGTTAGGGGCTCAGGGCCATTCACTCCGAGGGGTGGTGGTTTCTGTTGTTCCGACTTTGTTGAGTTTCGCCCAGTGCTACATACCTAGCTAGTATGTACTATTTGGGGGTTATTTTGACCCTTTGAAAATATAAAACTTTGAAAGATAGTTTTGAGAAAGAATTTTAGGACAAAATTGGCTTTATGCAAATTAGCCCAAGAGATCCACCAGCCAAATATCATGTAGATTAGTCTTTTCACAATAGCCACCAAATATGTGTCATTTGCCAGTACATCAATGTACTGACCCCCATTCATGGGGCTGCATATTCAAATGTGCAGGATTTTCTGAGGAAGAGTAAATTGATAGGATCTCGAGTCTACATTCCAACATGACTGCCTATGGCGCATGGTGAAGATGGTGGCTCACTGCTACCTAGTTTCCGTTGTGTTTATGTTGTGCTGAACTATGTCATTTGAGCTAGTCCATATGACTAAGCTAGTTTGTAAGGTTTAAAGACTTATGTATCTGGATCTGCATTGTAATCTTAGATACTATGCAATGAATACTTTATTTTGTTCTGTGGTGCTATCAGTGATCCAGGGAATAGCACTTAACATAGGTGTTCCGCCTTAATCCAAAGGTGGGGCGTTACAGTAGAAGAAGATTATGTTGATCGTTTGCGACGTGGCCATTGACCCAGACCTGGACCCACATGTCATTCACTGTGTGCCTATTATCTGTGTACAAATAGTGTTTTCTGTTATTTCTGAATTCCTGCAAATACTTTCAACTTATAAATTCAATAACTAATTCATACTAAATCAAAAAAATACATATGATATATCAAAATGCTCATAAAATTAAAACCTAACTGTTTGCACAATTAAATAAATCATTTGACTGCTTCTAAAATCTTAAATATTTAAACAAACATTTGTGTTGTTATTTAAATACCAAATTCAAACTCAACTATGTTAATATGAACCAAGTAATAACTTAAGATCAAAGAGAATAGACCATTGAACATTTCTCTTTGAGTCAAATCTAAAAAAATTATAATTTGAATTCAACCACTATTTGAAATAAATCTATTAAATTAAATAGAAAACTTAGAAAACCCTAAAATTAAGTTTCAATCATTTCCTTATGAAATGATATTGAAACATGTCCAACTAAAAATATAATCTTCTTAAATATTTTAATAGATAGAATTACTCCATCAATTCAAATTTAAGTTCTAGTAATAATTTTTTAAACTGGAAAATCAAGTTAAAACTTGAAATAGAAAATTATCTATAACACTTCAAAACTAAATGTAACTCTCATAAAATGATTATAAATCATTATCTTAATAACCACCAATAATGAACCTTATAATTATTTTACAACCTTAAATAAAATAGTTTCTACTTAGAAAATACTAGAAAGCCATCTAAAAATATTAACTCTATTTAAGAATCAAGTTTGATACATCCCTTGGAGATATAATAACTTCAAATGGAAATCAAAATAAGATTAAAAGAAATATACTCTTCAAAGGTTATTCTTTTTGCTATACAAAAGGAATCCTTAACCCTAATTTCTTAAAGACTTAAAAGCAACCATAATCTAGAAATAATACTTAAACTTAATAATGCATGACTAGCAATATTATGATATTGAATCTTATATATAATTCAACTTGTTTTGCCACTTAATAAAATTCATTAAGTTAAATTCTTTGAACAACTTCATAAACAATAAGAACCCATATTTATTATTTGCTATCACTTAAGCATGGCATATTTTATAATATTGAATGCTTTACAAATTATTGTGTGAACTATTGAGTGCTTAAGTGTTATAAAAATATGAAGTAAACTTAAACAAAATTAAAATCATAATAAATCACCCAAACCCCAAACCTAAGCCAACACCGTAAATAGAACTATAGGGAATTATTACAAAAGGGTAGAACGCTTGCATATCATTACCTATGCATAATAGCATGTTGACAATTTTAAACATCAGTCCTTACCGGACCGATGATGCTATTTCAAGATTTGGATCTTACCACGTCAGGTGACAAGGGTATAGATAATAGAGCCCATCAGTTGAGTACCGCTGAGGCCAGTTAAGCTAGGCCCAATCGTAATGTTAGTCGAAATACGAGTTCATGTTGTATGTCGATATTGTAATCTGTATCGGATCCCAACCGATCCTCGAGACCTGGCCACCTATATAGGGGCCAGGAGGGGACGGTGTGGGACAGATTGAAAGCAAGCTAGGTTCTGCACCCACGTTCACTTTCGATACACACCTTGTTTGACAGATTTTACCTTCGAGTTCATCCGATGCCTGATACGTCTCCAACGTATCTATAATTTTTAATGCTCCATGCTTGTTTTTACACCATTTGCCTATTGTTTCGTTACACTTCGTGGCACTTTTATGCATTTTCCGGAACTAACCTATTAACAAGTTGCCACAGTGCCAGTTTCCTGTTTTCTGCTGTTTTTGTGTTTCAGAAGTGATACACAGGAAATATTCTCGGAATTGGACAAAACAAGTTCCTGAAGTCTTATTTTACCCGGAAGCTTCCAGAGATCCGAAGGAGAGTAGGAGGGGGGCCACCAGGGCCCCACACGCAGGGGTGGCGCGGCCAGGCCCCTGGCCGCGCGGGCCCCGCGTGAGGGCGCCTGGCTCCTCCTGTGACGACGCCCCTTCGCCTATAAAGACCCCCCGACGGAAAAAACCTAAGTACCCGATCAGATTTCCAGAACACATCGCGATCCGCTGCCACCATCGACCCGAAGATCGGGAGGGTCCAGAAGCTCTTCCCGGCACCCTGCCGGAGAGGGGAATCGCCACCGGAGGTCTTCTTCATCGCCATGCTTGCCTCCGGAGCGATGAGTGAGTAGTCTACCTTGGACTATGGGTCCATAGCAGTAGCTAGATGGTTGTCTCCTCCACCATGTGCTTCATGTTTAGATCTCATGAGCTGCCCTACATGATTGAGATCACCGTTATGTAATTCTACATGTTTGGTTTGTTGGGATCCGATGAATATTGGTGTTTATGATTAAGTTGCTGTAATGAATTATATCTTTTGTTATCTCTATGTTGTTTATGATCTTGCATGCTCTCCGTTGTTAGTAGCTATCTTGGCCGAGTAGTTGCTAGTGACTCCAAGAGGGGGTATTTATGCTCGATAGTGGGTTCATGCCTCTATTTCACCTGGGGGAGTGACAGAAACCTCTAAGGTGGTAGATGTGCTGTTGCTACTAGGGAGAAAACAACATTCATATGCTCAAGGGCATATGCTTTGTTTACATTACACACTTTGCTTAATGCAATTATCTGTTGTTCGCAACTTAATACTTTTGGGGTGTTCGGATTGATATCCCCGAGAGTGGATTATTAGTCATAGATGCAGTTGGATGGAGGTCTATGTATTTTGTTGTAATGCCCAGAGTAAATCTCATAGTGATCTTCTTGACATATCACGTTTATCTTTATTCTATCAATTGCCCAACTGTAATTTGTTTACCCAGCATGTGTTATTTATCTATGGAGAGACACCACTAGTGAACTGTGGACCCCGGTCCTATTTCCATCATATTGCTATCACCTGTTTACTTTACTCGCATTGTTTACTTTACTCGCACTGTTTACTTTACTCGCATACTATATTGTTTTCCACTCGATACGCTCATAACCTTTGTTTCAAGCAAACCGGTGAGATTGACAACCTCATCGCAAGTTGGGAACAAAGTATTTGTTTGTGTGTGTGCAGGTTCCGCATCACCTTCAGTCATTTGTCTCTCCTCTCCTGATCGATAAACCTTGGTTTCTTAAACTGAGGGGAAACTAGCTGCTATACTCATCATACCTTCCTCTTGGGGTTCCCAACGGGCTGGTTATCCACCACGCACAAGGACCGTCTGCTCCCACGTCAACCACATGCAGCAGCTTCTTTTCTGGCGCCGTTGTCGGGGAGGAAGAGAAGACTTCTGCGAGGGGAGTTTTTTGCACACACATCCTTTACTTTGTTATTGTTTTGCTTTACTTTATTTATTTTACCTGCATTGCTTTTTATCAAAAACCCAAAATTATTAGAATCCTTGGTAGTTGTTTTTACTTGTTTACTTTCGTTTTGCTGAAATGGCCAATCCTGAAAACACCAAGTTGTGTGACTTTACTAGCACAAACAATAGTGATTTTATCTGCACTCCTATTAAACCACCTGCTCCTGCTGCAAACTTTTATGAGATTAAGCATGCTTTGTTGAACCTTGTTATGAAAGAGCAATTCTCTGGTGCTAGTACTGAAGATGCTGCAGCTCATCTCAACAATTTTGTTGAGCTATGTGAGATGCAGAAATATAAGGATGTTGATAGTGATATTATTAAGCTCAAGTTGTTTCCTTTTTCTTTGAGAGGAAAAGCTAAAGATTGGTTGCTGTCTTCGACTAAAAATAGTATTGATTCATGGGCTAAGTGTAAGGATGCTTTTATTGGTAGATATTATCCTCCTGCTAAGATTATATCTCTGCATAGCAATATTATGAAGTTTACTCAGTTTGATAATGAACATGTTGCTCAAGCTTGGGAAAGAATGAAATCTATGATAAAGAATTGCCCCACTCATGGACTGACTACTTGGATGATTATCCAAACTTTTTATGCAGGACTGATTTTTTTTCAAGGAACCTACTTGATTCAGCTGCAGGAGGCACTTTTATGACCCTTACCTTGGGCACCGCATCAAAGCTACTGGATAACATGATGGTAAATTATTCCGAATGGCACACCGAGAGAGCTCCACAAGGTAAGAAGGTAAATTCTGTTGAGGAAACCTCTTCCTTGAATGATAAGATTGATACCATTATGGCTATGCTTGCTAATGATAGGACTCATGTTGATCCTAATAATGTTCCTTTGGCCTCTCTGGTTGCTCAAGAAGAGCATGTTGATGTGAATTTCATTAGAAACAATAATTTTAACAACAATGCTTATAGGAACAATTTTGCTAGTAACAATTATAGACCGTTTCCTTCTAATGGTGATAATATCTATCTTGGTAGACCTAAAATGCCTAGTGAAGAAAGAATTTTTGAACTTGAAAAGGCTACCAAGAATTTTATGCAGATGCAATATGAGCAGAACAGGGCTTTCACCAAGACTATGGAGGAGCAATCAGCTCTGTTGAGGACTATTAGTCATCAACTAGAAAATTTAAACAAGACTATTCCTGAATTGCAAGCTAAGGTTTCCAAAGCTGAAACCGATATTTCATTATTGTCTAATGTGCAATCTTCTTTGGTTAATAGAATGTCCGCTAAGCCTGATCCTTTTGCTACCGCTAATGCTATTCAAGTTGGAATTGATGAAAATATTAGATTGTTAGCGGAATTGCATGCCAGGTGGGAAAGAGAAGATGAGATGGCTAGAGAGATGAAGGTATGTACTATTACTACCTCTAATGATGTTGCTCCTAATGCTAGCAATCCTCTTACTTTGATTGGTGTAGAGAAAACTCCCACTCCTTGTGTTAAAAAGCCTAAAACTGCCAAAACTTTTTCTCAAAAGAGTGCTGAAATTTTTCGGAGTGTAGGAGATGATAGCTCTACTTCTTTTAATGATTTTGATGTTGATGGCTGCAATATATCTGAAGTAATTTTGTTCTTGCAAAAGCTTGCTTTGACTCCCAATGCTAGTTCTCTAAATATTGCTTTTACTAAGCATATTACCAATGCTCTTATAAAAATTAGGGATGAAAAGTTGAAGCAAAAAGCCTCTGTTCCCAAGAAGTTAGAAGATGGTTGGGAACCCATCATTGACATGCATGTTAATGGTTATGATTGCCATGCTTTATGTGATCTAGGTGCTAGTATTTCTATCATGCCTAGAAAGATTTATGACATGCTTGATTTACCACCGCTTGAAAAGTGTTATTTTGATGTTCCTATTGCTGATGTTGCTAAGAAGAAACCTTTGGGAAGAATTAATGATGTTCTTATTGTGGTTAACAATAACCTTGTTCCCGTTGATTTTCTTGTTATAGACGTTGAATGCCATGCTTCATGTCCTATTATTTTGGGAAGACCTTTTCTTCGAACTGTAGGTGCCATCATTGATATGAGGGAAGGCACCATCAAATATCAATTCCCACTAAAGAAAGGTATGGAAAACTTCCCTAGGAAAAGAACGAAATTACTTTTTGACTCTATTCTTAGAGCAAATTATGAGCTTGATGCTTCATCACTTGATGTTACTTGATTCGCAATTTTCTGCGCCTAGCTCAAAGGCGTTAAAGAAAAGCACTCTTGGGAGATAACCCAATGTTTTCCTTTCAGTACTTTTTCTTTTATTTGAGTCTTGGAAGCCATTACTACTGTGATGACCGCTCCTTATCTTGTTTATTTCGTTTTTGTGCCAAGAGAAGCCTCTAATTTGAGTGAGGTAAAGATTTGGGGATGTTGCTGTCCTGAAACTGTTTTCGGTGCTGCACCGTAAAAATTCGTATAAATTCTCTGTATATCTTTTGGACCTGCGATTTCTTGTGCATATGCCCCAGGTTATATCCAAACTTTTTTTAGTTGAACACTTTTTGATTTGAGCAACAGAAAATCCCTCAACAATTCGACCTTTGTCAGCTGTTCAGTTTTGACAGATTTCTGCCAATATTTATGTTTGCCACTTTATCGCTTTCTTTTGAGTTCTTTTGATCACGGAACTTTTGGGGAGGTTGCTACAGTAGTATTTGCTATATATGTGGTAGTTTTGAGTTGAAACCTGAAGCAAATAGAGGTTGATTATATGTTATGCTTGCACTAATGTTGCTAATAGAATTGTGTTTAGTTTTGTATGAAGGAAGTTTTCAAGTGTAGGGATTGGAGAATGATGAGATGAGTTGAAGAATGGAAAAAAGCTCAAGCTTGGGGATGCCCATGCATCAACCCAAGAAATATCCAAGAAGTACAAGCGTCAAAGCTTGGGGATGCCCCCGAGGCACCCCTTCTTCATCGGCAAAAATCAGGT
Source organism: Dactylis glomerata (assembly GCA_007115705.1). NCBI lineage: Eukaryota > Viridiplantae > Streptophyta > Magnoliopsida > Poales > Poaceae > Dactylis > Dactylis glomerata. Next base: position 956,737 of record QXEO01000457.1, on the reverse strand, counting down.
CACCTTTCAAAACACTATATTTTTATTGCTTCATGCACTATGTGTTTTTCTTGGAGCGTCAGTTGTTTTAGTTTTCTTAGTTAGTTTAGTTTGTTTGTTTGCTGCAATAAATGGTTGGACCCCAACGAATTTACTTTGGAGAAGTTGCCTTGCTTTTCATTTGCAAAGAACACTCTAGTTTTCACTCTTATTAAGAATCATGTGTTCTTCTTTTTCTGCTACTGCTTTTGGTTTTCGTTTTCGCCTTGATTTGCGTTCATACCTTGTCATATCTTTTCATCAAGGTGTATTTTTGCCTCTGATCTTTATTGGTTTTCATCAAAAGAGGTGTTTATAAAAATTTCAAATGGTGTTGGAAAAGAGAAAAAGCTTTGTGCAAAATAGTGGTACAAGAAGGAGCTTGTGTAGACTGCGGCTTAGGCTTTTTCATGTCATGCTTGATGTCTTTTTGATATTATGCTTAGTGGTTTTGCTGTAGCATGACTTGTCTCAAATAACTGAGATTGCTTAATGAGCCTTTGAAAAAATCATGCGTTGTTTTTATTGTATGGAAGCATTATTTTGGTTTTCTCCTTGATGCTTTATTTGGGTTGACTTGGCGCATGCTCACACATGTTAGACTCTTACAAGTCGCCAATAGCCTTCATGATCATTTAGTTTTTGACTTTTGATGCCATCTTATGCTTCTTTTAATGTCGCTTTGTCGCTTTGCATGATTATGGCCATTATTGCTCTCTTAGTTGGTCGCTCCCAGTCTTTTGCTAGCCCTCACCTTGTACTGAGTATGAGCTCTACTCGTGCATCCAACTCCTAAAAGCCAAAGTTTTCCAAAGTGTCCACCATATATACCTACTAGCAATTTGCTATTCCAAGTAAATTTGACTTGCTTTTATTTTCTCTTCAAATTAAACTCTTACCAGTGTTATGCGAAATTTGGTCAGTAAAGCTCTCATGAACCGGAAGGCGCACTTTACTTTTTCCTGTTCTTAAAAATTTGACATTGTGGTCTCTTATGTTGAGTTGTTATGCTTGCAAGTTGTAAGTTGGATTCTAGCCCATCCATGCTGTCATGGGGCAAGCTTTCAACATTGCACTTCTTATTTGAGTTGATATCGTGATCTTTTGTTTATGGATGCCCGCGGTGTGAAATGAATTGGGAATCTTGTGGGGATCATGGAGTTTGTATATGTGTTAGGGAAACGCCGGGCCACCAATCTAAGCCATGCATAATTCATGGTGGAAATTTGCAGCATACCCATGGTGAACATTCGACGACGCATCTCACAATAAAAAGCTAAACAAAAGGCAAATAAAAGAGATGTCGAGGTGTTCATTGTCTGCTTGTCCTGTCATTTTGGTGTGGGCTTGTTCCATGTCATCGGGCACGGAGGTACCCCATTGGCAGTTCTCAATGATATGCATATACTTACAATGACAAGAGCCTTGCTTGGGACTCTAAGTAAAGTAGCATGAGGTTTGGGTACTCGTATTCATGAGGCACGAGGTTTTCAACTTATGATTTGTCAAGCATATGCATCATAATTGTTCTCGCATTAACTTTAACCATTCAAGATGCTTATGATGGGGGCAATGAGAGCTCAAAGCCGGTAAGTACCATAATTTTTGAAGGTTATAAAACTTGCAATCACTGCTTCCCTCTGCGAAGGGCCTTTCTTCTATTTTTATGTTGAGTCACCACCTTCTTCCTTTATGCACCATTAAGAGAGCATAGTTGTCATTCTTAGTATAATATGCATTGTCCCAAAGTTCATTGATTGATTCATATTGTTGGTTTCAGTTGTTCTTAAATTATTTGTATCTAGTCGCCCTCTTAAACTTGAAGGTGTCCTATGCATTTATGTTTTGCTCTCTTTGAAGGACAAGCTGAAAACCATTTGTATGTTTTTCCTTATGATTTGAACACACGTTTGACTTTCATTGTTTCATTTTCATGATCTTTTGTTTGTGTTCATTTGCATGTTTACAACATGGTTCCTAAGTTCTTATTGTCATGATTATATCTTCATGCCCATGTTTTAAGTTCTTATGATCCCAGCTCACCAATGCTTACATATATGATCAAGATTGTGTAGGTGCATGTCACCTCAAAAATTATTCTTTGTTATCACTTACCTACTCGAGGACGAGCCGGAGTTAAGCTTGGGGATGCTTGATACGTCTCCAACGTATCTATAATTTTTGATGCTCCATGCTTGTTTTTACACAATTTGCCTATTGTTTCGTTACACTTCGTGGCACTTTTATGCATTTTCCGGAACTAACCTATTAACAAGTTGCCACAGTGCCAGTTTCCTGTTTTCTGCTGTTTTTGTCTTTCAGAAGTGATACACAGGAAATATTCTCGGAATTGGACGAAACAAGTTCCTGAAGTCTTATTTTACCCGGAAGCTTCCAGAGATCCGAAGGAGAGTAGGAGGGGGCCCACCAGGGCCCCACACGCAGGGGTGGCGCGGCCAGGCCCCTGGCTGCGCGGGCCCCGCGTGAGGGCGCCTGGCTCCTCCTCTGACGACGCCCCTTCGCCTATAAAGACCCCCCGACGGAAAAAACCTAAGTACCCGATCAGATTTCCAGAACACATCGCGATCCGCCGCCACCGTCGACCCGAAGATCGGGAGGGTCCAGAAGCTCTTCCCGGCACCCTGCCGGAGAGGGGAATCGCCACCGGAGGTCTTCTTCATCACCATGCTTGCCTCCGGAGCGATGAGTGAGTATTCTACCTTGGACTATGGGTCCATAGCAGTAGCTAGATGGTTGTCTCCTCCACCATGTGCTTCATGTTTAGATCTCATGAGCTGCCCTACATGATTGAGATCACCGTTATGTAATTCTACATGTTTGGTTTGTTGGGATCCGATGAATATTGGTGTTTATGATTAAGTTGCTGTACTGAATTATATCTTTTGTTATCTCTATGTTGTTTATGATCTTGCATGCTCTCCGTTGTTAGTAGCTATCTTGGCCGAGTAGTTGCTAGTGACTCCAAGAGGGGGTATTTATGCTCGATAGTGGGTTCATGCCTCTATTTCACCTGGGGGAGTGACAGAAACCTCTAAGGTGGTAGATGTGCTATTGCTACTAGGGAGAAACAACATTCATATGCTCAAGGGCATATGCTTTGTTTACATTACACACTTTGCTTAATGCAATTATCTGTTGTTCGCAACTTAATACTTTTGGGGTGTTCGGATTGATATCCCCGGGAGTGGATTATTAGTCATAGATGCAGTTGGATGGCGGTCTATGTATTTTGTTGTAATGCCCAGAGTAAATCTCATAGTGATCTTCTTGACATATCACGTTTATCTTTATTCTATCAATTGCCCAACTATAATTTGTTTACCCAGCATGTGTTATTTATCTATGGAGAGACACCACTAGTGAACTGTGGACCCCGGTCCTATTTCCATCATATTGCTATCACCTGTTTACTTTACTCGCATTGTTTACTTTACTCGCACTATTTACTTTACTCGCATACTATATTGTTTTCCACTCGATACGCTCATAACCTTTGTTTCAAGCAAACCGGTGAGATTGACAACCTCATCGCAAGTTGGGAACAAAGTATTTGTTTGTGTGTGTGTACGTTCCGCATCACCTTCAGTCGTTTGTCTCTCCTCTCCTGATCGATAAACCTTGGTTTCTTAAACTGAGGGAAAACTAGCAGCTATACTCATCATACCTTCCTCTTGGGGTTCCCAACGGGCTGGTTATCCACCACGCACAAGGACTGTCTGCTCCCACATCAACCACACGCATCAATGCCCTATCTCCCCGATCCTAAGTCCTTCATCTAGGACATTTGTCGAGTTAACCCTCGTCAATTGGCGCCGACCGTGGGGACTTGGGCGTTGGAATCATGAATTCGATGGCTTTTTCGCTTTTAGCCAGTAGCAATCCAGAAATAGATGAAAATCAAGAGATGGAGCTGACGATCGGAAGTTTAAGCTTTTACGTCGGACCTTCGGGTTCAACTCGCCTTTCAGATCCGACGAAATCGGGTCCGTCGGCGATCAAAGCCGATAGAACCACAATATCTGGATCATCTGTGGGCTCTTCCAGCGAGGTAAACTCGCCGGTCAGTCTCACAGCAACAGAAGATGTGCAAAAGGAACTTGAGGAATTCGACGAAACTCGGAGAAAACTCGACATGGAAGAAGCAGTGGTTAAAAATCACGATAGTTCAAGGGATTTCGCCATCGAAAGCAGTGGCGTCTCCAGAAGCGTACATCAGTTATGCGTCATTATCACTGAAGCAACAGAAGAGGATAATCATGAAGGCAACAAAGAGGTCGACCTGCCAGTCGACAAACTGAGGAGTAACAGCAAAAAGGAAAAAGAGAAAATTCACGTTTCAACCGGAGAGTGGAGAATCATCATGTCAGCCATCAATCACGGCACAAAGGTACCCGTAGATTCAAGGAGAGAGGTTCTAATGGGGTACCAGTATGTGCTGCATCAGCACAAAAAGAAGCTAAGGGAGGAAAGAGACATGTTCATGAGAAGCCGAGATGACAATAGTACGTCAAGTGGAGGATACTGGGATGAGTATAGCGATGCATCAGAGTGCAGCATGGAAAGACACAAAGACCCGAAGCACAACAGGAGGAGAACAGCTCAGATAAGAGAAGATAGCTATGCAAAAAGTCAAAGCGAGCAGCAGTCAGAAGAGGAAGAAGACTTCGTGCAAGAAACACCAGAAGCAGCATTGGTAGCAGCACAGGCGTACCTACTAACCACACAACCAGAACCTGGGGATCCGCGGGAGCACATGCATCAGGCCGCAATACGAAGCCTCGGGTTAATAGAAAACAAGCTAATGGGAAAGCTTCCAGAGGAAAAGGCGACACATCGTAGGGAAAGGCGAAAGGAAGAGTTCAAGCGCAAGTCCTCGCGAAACGAATCCAGTGAGTCATCAGATGAGGAGAGGCGGCAAAAACGAAAGGAAGACGCAAGAAACAAAATAGCACAAGCACGAGTAAACAACTCACGCTATGCGTGGAGAGAGGAAAATTACGAAGATGATGAAAAAGAGATGGGCGTGTTATGCTTTACCCGCAGGGTTCGCAAAACGCGGGTACCCAAAGGTTTTAAACTGCCGCACGATCAAGAAAAGTATGATGGGTCGCAAGAACCCACTCTATGGTTGTCAGATTACCTGCAAACAGTACAGATACTAGGAGGAACAAGAGCAACAACAATGCAAAGTTTACAGTTACACCTCACCGGCGCAGCACGGTCCTAGTTGAACACCCTACCCAACGATTCTATCGGGAGCTGGGGAGAGTTAGAGAATCAATTCGCAAGAAATTTTCGCTCAACATATAAGCACCCAATGTCGCTGGAGGAAATCAAGTCGTGTGCACAGAAGAAAGGCAAAACCCTACGCTCTTATATAAAATGCTGGAGTGTAATAAAAATTTTAGTAGAAGACGTCTCCGACGAAAGAGCAATAGATGCTTTTTCGAGTGGCCTTCGTCGTTCAGACCTAGTGGAAGAGATAGGGAGAACAAGGCCAAGGACAGTGTCTGAATTAATGGAAGTAGCAAACAGATTTGCCGATGGAGAAGACGCATACAACAATAAAAGGGGACGTTCACCAGAAGTCGACAGAGCAAGCAGGCAGAGGCGAAGATATCGCAATGGAGATAGCCACTCAAGGCAAAATCAGGTAGCCGCAGGATACAAAAGAAGGGATGAGAAAGGCTACGAAAGCAAGGAGTTCCAGCCAAGAGGAAATCATGGAGTAGAAAAGTCAAAATACTCTGGCCCGTCGGCAGAGGACATGCTCTACGGACCTTGTCGAATCCACTATGCATACCTAGATGGAAAGAGAGTTTCTAACCACCAGATGAAGGATTGCAGAACCTTCTTAAGGTTACAAAATGCCATGGACTCGAACCAAGGAGCACGGCAGGGAAAGAAAAGTATGAGTCAAGGATACCAAGTACAGAGACTAGCAAAACATCTGGAGTCGAAAGTATATATATCTGCAATGATTCAACTGGTGCCAAAGTCCAAGAAGGAGCGGAAGAATATATCCAGACAAGTAAACCTAGCTATATCATCACCACCAGCCACTACAGAGTACCTACAGTGGTCCGATCAACCAGTCAGGTTCAGCAGAGTAGACCACCCGAGGAAAGTGCCCAGGCCGGGGCACTCACCGATGGTGCTGAAGGTGCAAATAGGAGGATATGATATCAGGAGAGTATTCATGGATGCAGGAAGTGGCATAAACCTAATATACGCAAGAACTCTGAAGGCAATGTGCATCTCACTGGAAAGTCGTAAGCCAACAGATTTTTCTTTCCACGGAATAGTACCAGGAGGCGCAAATTTCCCTCTTGGAAAAATAGAACTCGACGTCTACTTTGGTAACAACAACAATTATCGCAGAGAGAAGCTGGAGTTTGAAGTCATGGACTGGCCTTCACAGTATCATGCAATCCTGGGGCGCCCAGCATTTGCAAAATTCATGGCAGTACCTCACTACGCATGTATCACACTCAAGATCCCAGGACCTAAGGAATAATCACGGTGCAAGGCAACTTTGAAGTATCCAACACTTGTGACAAAGAATTTAATAGGCTGGCTCAAACTTTTGGCATGACAGTAGAGTACGCAAGATTGAATGGCGAAACTGACCACAATGTGCTACCCGACGTCGGGCGATCCCTGCCAGATCAGGCTTTTGATGCAACGCAAGACTCAAAGAAAATCCAGGTCCACCCGACGGACCCGAACAAAACCACCTCTATAGCAGTAAACCTGGATCCCGCATAGGAAAGCGCGCTCGTTGATTTCCTCTGTGAGCACTGGGAAATATTCGCCTGGTGTCCTTCAGACATGCCAGGGGTTCCCAGGGAACTCGACGAGCATGCACTAAATGTGGATCCTAAAGCAAAGCCAGTAAAGCAACCACTACGAAGATTTGATGAACCCAAAAGAAAAGCAATAGCATCAGAGCTACACAGGCTAGAAAATGCCGGATTCATCAGAGAAATCAAGTCATCAACCTGGGTATCCAACCCGATCATTGTACCCAAGAAAAACACAGACGTGCAAAGAGTGTGTGTCGACTACATATCTCTCAACAAGCACTGTCCAAAGGATCCCTTCCCGCTACCTCGCATTGATCAGATAATCGACTCAACAGCGGGGTGCGCCAGGCTTTCCTTTCTAGATGCATATTCTGGTTATAACCAGATCAAACTGAAGAAAGAAGACGAGGAAAAAACAGCTTTCATCACACCATATGGCGTGTTCTGTTATCAAGTCATGCCCTTCGGCCTCAAAAATGCAGGGGCAACCTACCAGCGGATGATGCAAAATTGCCTCGAAAGCCAAATAGGATGCAACATCCAAGTCTACATCGACAACGTGGTCATCACCACAAGGAAAGAGGAGTCCCTGATCAGTGATTTGGCAGAAACCTTTAACAACCTGAACAGGTACAAGCTCAAGCTTAACCCAACAAAATGTTCTTTCAATGTATCAGCAGGACAACTACTGGGGTTCCTGGTATCAGCAAGGGGAATAGAAGCAAACCCAGAAAAGATTCAGGCAATTCTAACAATGGGGAAACCAATGAAACTGCACGATGTGCAAAAGCTTGCAGGACGCGTCACAACACTAAGTTGATTTGTTGCTCGATTGGGAGAAAAAGCGCTCCCTTTCTATGCACTCATGAAAAAGTCAGACGACAAATTCGAGTGGACGGAAGAGGCAGATGTAGCCTTCGCACAGTTAAAAAAGTGCTCTCCACGCCGCCAGTGCTGGTCGCACCAAATGAGAAAGAGCCACTACTACTCTACATCGCTGCAACACACCAGGTGGTGAGTACAGTATTGGTAGTCAAAAGAAGCGAAGAAGGAAAAGCTCACGGTGTCCAGAGGCCAGTATATTTTGTCAGCGAAGTACTGTCTCCAACAAAACAAAGGTACCCGCACTATCAAAAGCTCGCATACAGTGTATTCACAACAGCACGAACATTATGGCAGTATTTCACGGTACACCCAATCATAGTGATTAACGAAGCACCACTATCCAATATCTTAAACAACCCTTCAGCAACAGGACGTGTCTCCTTATGGGGAATTGAGTTATCACCCCTGGACATCACGTACGAAAAGCGAAAGGCGATAAAATCACAAGTTTTACCAGACTTCACAGCAGAGTGGCTGGAGTTACAAAACATAGGACCACCAGATCTGTCGAGTGTATGGACAATGTACTTCGACGGCTCGAAAAGAATCCAAGGCACAGGAGCAGGAGTGGTCTTGATATCACCACAAGGCGACAAGCTGAAGTATGTGTTAAGGATGAGTTTTCCCCAAGCTTCTAATAATGAAGCCGAATACGAGGCGTTACTCCATGGAATGAAAATGGCTAAGGCATGTGGAGCAACTCGATTGAAAATATTTGGACACTCGAATCTCATTGTCCAACAAGCGATGAACAAATGCGATGCCATCAGTGACAATATGACAGCGTATAGAAACTTATATTATTATTTAGAGGGAACATTCGATGGATGCGAAGTTTCGCACGTCAGCAGAGCCAGTAACGAGGAAGCCGACAATCTAGCAAACATCGGGTCCCAGTGCTTACCCGTACCACAAGGAGTTTTCTGGGAAGAAATCAAGATCAATAAAAAACAACAAAACTTCGACTACAGAGGAGCAAGACCACCACCAAGCAACAGCCTCGGGGGCTAGAAAAACAAGCACATCAGAACCAGAAGAAGTCATGATGATAGAAGAAACACTACCCGAAGACACAGTAGAAGCAAAGAGGATAATACGACGATCCAAGGCTTTCGTCGTGTTACACGGAAAATTATACAAGAAAAGTATATTAGGCGTCTTGCAACGATGCGTCACTCCTCAAGAAGGGCAAGAAATCCTAAAAGATATCGACACAGGAGTGTGTGGACATCACGCTAGCAGCAGAGCCATTGCAGCAAAAGCTTTTCATGCAGGGTTTTATTGGCTCAGAGCCATTGAAGACGTGAAAGACATAGTGAGGAAGTGCGAGGCTTGTCAACGCTTCGCATCTCGGCCACACGCGCCAGCAGCAGAATTACAACCAATACCATTATCCTGGCCCTTTGCGCAGTGGGGTCTCGACATGGTAGGAAAATTGCACAAGTCTTGGCCAGGAGGGCATGTTTATATGCTGGTGGCAGTAGACAAATTCACCAAGTGGGTAGAGGCAGCCCCAGTAACAACCCAAGATTCTACAGCCGCAATCAACTTCATCAAGTCCATAGTCTTTCGCTTTGGAGTACCACACAGCATCATCACGGACAATGGGACAAATTTCACATCGAAGGAGTTCAAGAATTATTGTGAAGGATTGGGAATCAAATTGAAATTTGCATCTGTAGTGCATCCAAAGACAAATGGGCAAGTTGAGAAAGCCAACGACTTAATATGCAACGGGATAAAGAAGAGGCTGTTGGCACCCCTCGAGAAAGCCAAGCACACTTGGGTAGACGAGCTACCCTCTGTACTCTGGGGTCTATGAACTACACCTAACGCAGCTACTCAAGAAACGCCTTTCTTTCTGGTCCACAGCGCAGAAGCCGTGCTTCCAGTCGAGATCACACACGAAGCTCCAAGAATCATGGCGTATGATGAAACAACTTCCATAGAAGCGCTTCAGGACGATGTCGAGGCACTTGACGAGGCGAGGGACGTAGCACTCGCCAGAACAACTCAGTATCAGCAAAACCTACAAAACTACTATAGTAGCCGAGTTCGTCCGCGGTCTTTCGTAGTGGGAGATTTAGTCTTACGACTCAAGCAAGACGGGCATGGAAAACTCGAGTCCCCATGGGTGGGATCTTATATCGTAACAGAAGTAATACCAGGAGGAGCTTCTCGACTACAAGACAAGAAAACAGGGAAAGACGAGAGTAACCCGTGGAATGCAGAGCAACTACGACGGTTCTACGCATAGACGACATAAGGCTACAAAGAATTTTTTGAGTTATGACCCTCCGAACCCAGAACATGAGGCCATAGGTCGGGTTCCTTGGGTCAACTCGACAATATGTGTAAATATTTTACTTTCCACTCGGGGGCTCAGACCCTCGAGTCGTATGAAATAATATTAACTAGTTATCGAGATTTATGATAATCTGAGATACACTACAAGGTTGATAGCAACCCGATATTTGGCATTAACATAAACGGTTCAAAGGAACCCGATAATATATTAAGTGAACACCTCGGAACTACAATTCGTTCCCATGGTCTATTAATAAAGTCAGGACAATACATAATCCAAATACGACTACTTATTATAGATAGTGCAAGGAAGAACAACTAGAACAAAGGGATTACATAAAGAGAGTCTAGTGAAAATGCACTTCAGCTTCATACTCTTTCTGGCACTGGGTGTAGTCATAGATCCTCACGTCGAACTTCAACGTTCCGACGTGAAAGTCAAATGTCATAAAGAAACCTTGATGGAGGTCATGGTCCCCTGCAAATTGCGACCAGCCGCCCTTGAAGTACTGCTCACCGGCGCCATCGTACCAGACCTCCACTTCATAGGGAGTTCCTCCCCCAGAATGTTCACGAAGAACCGCTTCCCGCAGTTCTCGCCCGTCCATAAACTTGGTGAATTTCAGCAGTAACTGCTGAATCTCACGACACTGTGTGCCGGCGATGCAGAAGAAGGAATAGATTTTGGGCGAAGGAGGAGAAACATTAGCAGAAGGAGCGCTTGGACCTGGTGCAGCAGATGGCACCTTGGGTTTAGTTTTACTCCTGGCCGGACGGCCGGGGCGCCGCTTCACCGGAGCGGACGATGAAGTTACCGCAACCTCGATTGTAGCCTTGTTCTTACTGCCGCGAGGGCGGCCGCGACCCCGTTTCTCCACTAGGGCGCCGATGTTCAGACGTGATCCACTCGCATCGGCCATGGAGACAAGTGTTGGAGAGAAGAAACCCTAGATGAGGTGAAGACGAAGAAGATGATGCGGCGGAAGAAGAAGCTAATGACTGGATTAGGGTTTTTACCCTCGCCAGACGTGCTTTATTTATAAGTACGCTCTAATGGGCCTTTACAAAGGTAAGGTCCAAAATATATTTATGGGCTCTTATATTCTGCCCAGCGCAGACGATAAAAGAAAGATCAACGCATCAAGGGAGAAGGTACGAGAAAAAGAAAAAAAGAAAAGAAGTTATCTATCAAGAAGCACAGCATACTTCGTTTTGGACTCAGGGGATTAAGTCATAAAAAAATAAGGGAAGAATTACCAGAAGGGTGAAATATGTCGGCAAAAATTGAAAGACACAGTATATGGGACAGATATGTCTATAGTTTTGAGCCTATACCCAAAAAAAATCGGCTATAGCCTCGGGGGCTACTCCCATCGGGAGCGGTGTCGCACACCCGATAGAAATAAGTCGACAGAAAGAAGAAGAGTTGAAGTCGATAATAAAGAACCAGCTGGTGGACAAATGGTTTAGGCGCAATCGGTTGTATTTCGTCAGAAATGAACTTCGACTATATTGTCGACAAAATAAACAACGATTACTCCCATCGGGAGCTATTTATGAGAGTTGCAAAATACAACTCAAATATTTTGTATACTGAAACAGTCAAACAAGGCTGCGAAATATGATTCTCGAGTTGCGTCATCGCGACAAAACTTGAATGCCGTGGTTGAAATATATCATGAAGGTAAGACCCCAGGATCCGTCCTGTGTGGCCCGGTATACACACATGTATCCGTGTCTACGACGCGAAGAAAAATCCCAGTGGATGCACTGGGTATCCTGAGAATCACTGGGATTCATTCCTTGTAAGACCTAAATGCGGCAAAAGGATGGGTTTGACCAGTTTCCCGAATTCAAGTCCAAGGGGATTGAATTTGAAGTAGGTGACAAGCATCTGTTCCGGTAGTTAACTGGCCTCTTGTTCTGTCAGAGTTGTCAAGCTTGTTCATCGAAACCTCTTGCAAAACATTGTAATAAAAGATAAGTCAAAAGACCAAGTCAAAGATTTGAAGATCTGAAGAATTCAAGTGTTGATCAAGTCGAAGATTTGAAGATCTGAGATTCAACCCGAATCTGCAATTCTGGTAGAATCTCGGGGGCTACTGACAAGGGTATAGATAATAGAGCCCGTCAGTTGAGTACCCCTGAGGCCCGTTAAGCTAGGCCCAATTGTAATGTTAGTCAAAATATGAGTTCATGTCATATGTCGATATTGTAATCTGTATCGGATCCCACCCGATCCTCGAGACCTAGCCACCTATATAGGGGCCAAGAGGGGACAGTGTGGGACAGAATGAAAGCAAGCCAGGTTCTGCACCCATGTTTACTTTCGATACACACCTTGTTTGACTGATTTTACTTTCGAGTTCATCTGACGCCCTATCTCCTCGATCCTAAGTCCTTCATCTAGGACATTTGTCGAGTTAACCCTCGTCATCAGGACACGCTGATTGCATAGCTTTGCACTCAGGAGGCAAGTTCATAAATTGCATATCCAGTGCAAGTTTAATCTTGCATATATATTGATTATGTTATATCAAAATACTTTCAAAAAGGTTACTTTGCACATTGCATAAAAACAAAAACTGTTTTTTGAATGAATCTAAAATGACTTATATGAGTTATTGACCTGGAAGAGGTCAGATAATTCAATGAGATTGGGCAATGGAATCAGGGATTGGTATGGCATGATAGGAAAATCATGAGGTGGAGATTCCATTGTTCCGGTGGAAATTTAGGATTAATAACCAAAGTACTCAATCATTCTCAAGTGCCATACAAACCGTGCTGACCACAAATTCTAGAATGGGACGGATAAGTCAGCTGTATCTTCTTCCTTTCGTATGCCATCGAGTGCTTAGTCTGGCTGTGATCCCGAGGGAGAAATAGCGGGTGGGAGCCCTATGAACGTCCCCATCCTGTGATGCAGGATGAAGACCTAAGTACTTTAGCGGGGAGGGTAATGAGTGTAGGTCGTGTACCGAAACTCATTACAATGGGTTCGCTGCGAGAGTGAAGAAGTACAATGATTCGCTAGTCTTTAGACTGGGCCTCAGAAAAATGAAGTCTGAATGGGAATATGTTTGCAAGCATTTCCCAGTTGTGCAACAAGGCTAAAGGCATTTGTGGGTAAAAGTAGCGCACCTCTCGAGAGTGTAATAAAACGTGTCATGATACTCCCTGTTCCGGGAAGTAACTGTGAATGCCGCGAGGAAAGGAACTATCATAAAAGTTCTAACAACCCATGGAGACTGATGGACTTAGATTTTCAAAACTCTACAACTTACCTTTTCTAAAAACCCGATTTCGAAAACATGCATATTCCCAGGATATTTTTATCCACGGCTATACATCAGACACCGAGATATTAGAACTTGCTGAGTACGCCTGTACTCCATCTATTCTTCTTTCCCTTGCTAGTCTGTTAGGAAATGACAGGAGCATTCAAGGAGGTACAATACGATGACAAAGACGAGCTCTACAATAAATGGGAGCTACACAACAAAGGTGGCATAGTCAATAGTTGATCAAAGCAGTGAAAACCTAGATATAGTATAGGAGGGAAAGCAATTTCCATACCGTAGATCCTATCCTCATAAAGTATTGCTATAGTAGCAATCAAAAGCCAGTAGTACTCGAGATAGATCTCGTTGTGGTGTAGTCGACGAGTTGATTCTTCTGGATCTTGATTTGAATAGGAACTTACCTGGCAGCTGATTGTGTCACGGAGGTTCCGAGGATCTTCTATAAGAAGATCTATGTGCGGAATAAATAGAGAAGACTTAGCCCATGCAATGTTTCTGTTGTACTACTCTGAACAGCGTAATGTTCATGAAATGAAGTTTTCATGAGTGTTATGTCAGACTTGTACACTACACTGGAAGTGGTGTATCGGGTCACCGCACCTGCGAGGGTGGCCCGATCTTCACGGATTGACCAAGAACACGAGGGGAAAGATGAAGAACACGATGAACTCAACACACAAATAACCCAAATACAATCCGGTTTGCTCTCTATGGCCCGAACCACTGTACCGATATAATCAAGAGAGAGAGAGAGAGAGAGACGAGGTAGAATCCCAGAGCGAGAGATCGGTATGAAACCAGTAGAATCTCCAAGTACGAGAGAATAGAAAATCAAGTAGAATCCCAAAGGGAGAGACTCAAATCACTACTAGAATCATACATCTGAGAGACCGATCACATAGAGAGTACAACTCATAGATTTGGTAGTCTAAGAGAGGAGGGGGTTTGCCTAATCCACTAGGGATGGTAGAGGCACATGCCTAATCCTTACATCAATATTCTCTCCCTTTGCCATGAGGGGGGAGGGTCCTATATATAGGTAGCCACGTCCTGGGGGCATGATGGTAAATAGCAAGGCTGATTACATGGGTGGCTTCAAGGCCACGGAAGGGGGGCAGCCGGTAGGGCCGGCTAAAGCCGGAGTTCTAGCCGGCTTAAGCCGGTGTTAGGACCGGCTTAAGCCGGTCTGTCTTCAGCGGTCGCCTTCTTCTAGCGGCGTCTCTTTCTTCTCCTCTTCCAAGCGTGCGCCTTGTCATTCTTGAGTGTGGAGGTTGATGTTGATGCACATGATGCGGTGATGACCGTAGGTTGGGCTGCATCATCTCCCCCTAGGTGTAGAAAGATCTCACACCTCGATTAAAATTATAAAGTATCTTTAAAAAACTACAAAAAATCAAACTTGCAAATCGGCAGCCTGATGTCGCAAGGCACATCTCTTGCATGAATTTCGCACCACAACTTAACTTTTCAAGCAGCCTCTTCTAGAAAGATTTCACACCTCGGTCAAAATTGTCAAGTACCAATAAAAAGACTCTAAAAAAACCAAACTTGCAAATCGGTGACATGATGTCAGAAGTCATAGGTCTCGCATAAATTTCGGCACCACAACTTAACGTTTCATGCACCCTTTTGAAGAAAGATCTCGCACCTCGGTTGAAATTTTGAAGTACCTATAAAAATACTACAAAAAAGCAAACTTGCAAATCGGCGGCTCGATGTCGCAAGTCACAGGTCTTGCAAAATTTGGCACCACAACTGAATTTTTCAAGCACCCTCTTGAAAGAAGATCTCGCACCTCGTTTAAAATTTTAAGTACCTACAAAGAAACTAAAATTCAAACTTGCAAATTAGCAGCCTGATGTCGCAATTCAGAGATCTTGCATAATTTTTGGCACCACAACTTAACTTTCCAAGTACCCTTCTGTAGAAAGATCTCGCACCTCGATCAAAATTGTCAAGTACCTATAAAAAGATTAAAAATATCAATCTTGCAAATAGGTGGCCTGATGTCGCAATCCATAGGTCTTGCATAAATTTTGGCACCACAACTTAACTTTTCAAGTATCCTCTTGTAGAAATATCTCGAACAGTTCCAAAAGATTGTCAAGTATCTATAAAAAGACTACAAAAAATAAAAAATGCAAATCGGCAGCCTTATGTCGCAAGTCACATCTCTTGCATAAATTTTTGGGAACGAGATCGTCTGACGTAATTGGGAAAACTGCAGAGGGACGTCGATGCTTGTAGTCCGCCCGTTGCTCATCCGACGACAGCAGGTAGAATACCCTAAAAACACAGCGACGTGAGTTGGCCGAAACCAGTCTCAACCACTCGCCGTCTACGTTTGCTCGCCGGCACGCCCAGTTCTGAACCACCCGACGACGCCGCTCTCACCAGCGCCCGTACCTGGTCGTCGCGCTCGACGTCTGCGTTGCCGCTGCCCCGGCGCATGCCTGCCGCGACCTCGAAGAGGAGGAGCAGGAGCAGGAGCACGCCGGCCGCGTCCTCCAAGCTGAGGAGCAGGCTGGTGTCGTCCTGGTCGCCGCCGCTGCGCATGCTGGCCGCGTCCTCTAAGTGGGCTTTGGGCTGATTGCATCGCACAGTTTCGAGTTGACTCGACTTGCTCCCTTCAGATGCGAAAGGAACGGACCAAACAGTTCAACGTCCCTGTGCAGTTTTCCCCCAGAACGTCAGAGGATCTCGTTCCAAATTTTGGCACCACATCTTAAAGTTTCAACCAGCCTCTTGTAGAATGATTTCACACCTCGGTCAAAATTGTCAAGTACCAATAAAAAGACTATAAAAAAACCAAACTTGCAAATCAACGACCTCATGTCACAAGTCAGAGGTTGACCTGACAGAATATTGGGTTCCTCGCTACCTTGGGGTGTCTCAGACAACTTGAAAATGTCGTACAACTAACCTCATTCGTACAAACTTTAAAAGGTACTAACTTTTAGGAATATGTTGTCCCTCGAGAAGAGGCCATTCGGTACCTTTAAAGTGACGCTCATGTAGCACCTACATTAGATGCATACCACACCCACTGATAACAAGGTTTTTTGCACCCGCTCATTATAATTGACGAGGGTTAACTCGACAAATATCCTAAATGAAGAACTTAGGATCGGGGAGATAGGGCGTCGGATAAACTCGAAGGTAAAGTTTAGTCGAAATAGGTGTATATCGAAAGTAAACTTGGGTGTTGAACCTGGCTTGCTTTCAATCTGGCCTACACCGTCCCCTCCTGACCCCTATATATAGGTGGCCAGGTCTCGAGAATCAGGTAGGGTCTGATACAGATTACAACATCGATATACGGTAAGAACTCATATTTCGACTATCATTACAATTGGGCTTAGCTTAACGCGCCTCAGGGGTACTCAACTAACGGGCTCTATTAGCTATACCCTTGTCAGTAGCCCCTGAGATTCTACCGGAATTGTAGATTCGGGTTAAATCTCTAATCTTCAAATCTTCGACTTCGATCAATTCTTCGACTTCTTCATATCTTCAAATCTTTGACTTGGTCTTTCGACTTATTTTCATGATAATATTTCGCAAGGGGTTTTGATGAACAAGCCTGACAACTCTGACGGATCAAGAGGTCAGTTAACTGCCGGAACAGATACTTACCACCTACTTCAAATTCAATCCCCTTGGACTTGAATTCGGGATACCGGTCAAACCCATTCTTTTGCCGCATTTAGAACTTACAAAGAATGAGTCCCAGTGGTTCTCAGGGTACCCAGTGCGTCCACCAGGATTTTCTTCGCGTCGTAGACACGGATACATACCAGCAGAGCGCATCCATGTGCGTATACCAGGCCACACAGGACGGATCCCGGGGTCTTATCTTCGTGATAAATCACGGCATTCGAGTTTTGTTGCGATAACGTAACTCAAGAATCACATGTCGTAGTCTCGTTTGACTGATGGAATATCAAAGAATTTCGAATTATATTAACTTCTCACGAGTAACTCCCGATGGGAGTAGTTGCTCTATATTTTGTCGGCTATATAGTCGAAGTTTCATGGTTGTCGAAATGTTGAGCGGCTCGCACCGTATCCATCGTAGCTTTTTTTCATCGTTATTGCTGATTCTTTTATTTTCTATCGGGTGCGCGCTCAGCGCTCCCGATGGGAGTAGCCCCCGAGGCTATGGTTGGATACTTGTAGTCAATCATAGGCTCAAATTGACTTCCTCTATTCCTTCTTCTTCTTCCTGTTGTAAGCCCCCGAGCCCAAGTCGAGGTTTCCCGTACTTTCTGTGATACATTCTTTTTTACTTTGTTATTATCGTCTGCTATGTGCAGAATTTAACTCCTTTGTAAATATTTTATGGGCCTTGTTTTCGCGGAGGCCTGTTAATATGTGCTTATAAATAAAGCACACTTTGGCGAGGGTAAAAACCCTAAACAGATTTCTCCTCCGCCGCATCATCTTCTTCTTCATCTAGGGTTTCTTTTCTGCCCACTTGTCTCCATGGCTGATGCAGATGGGTCCCGTCTGAACCTTGGCTCCCTGACGGCGCCACGAGGTCGCGGCCGCCCTCGTGGCAGCAAGAATAAGGCAGCACCAGCTGCTATAGGATCTTCGTCGTCTGCTCCAATGAAGCGGCGTCCCGGCCGTCCGGCCGGGAGTAAGAATAAACCAAAGATGCCTGTTGCTACCCCAGGTCCAAGCGCACCTCCTGGTAACACTTCTTCTCCTCAACCAAGGATATACTCATTTTTCTGATTCACCGGCGCGCAGTACCGTGAAATTCAACGGCTGCCGCTGAAGTTCACCCAATTCATGGATGGGCGTGAGTTGCGTGAAGCAATTCTGCATGAATATTCTGGGGGAGGAACTCCCTACGAGGTGGAAGTTTGGTACGATGGCGCTGGCGAACAATACTTCAAGGGTGGCTGGTCACAGTTTGCGGATGATCACGACATCCAGCGAGGTTTCTTCATGACCTTTGATTTTCACGTGGGCACGTCTAAGTTTGACGTGAAAATCTTCAATGGTACTCAATGCCAGAAGGAGTACGAGGCTGAAGTACACTTCCACTAGAGTCTTCTTATGTAATCTCCTTTTCGAGTTGCCTTGTTGCCGTGCTATCTGTAATAAATAACCATACTTGGTTTTGATGCTTTTAATAGACCATGGGAACAAATCGTTTGTTCCGAGGCATGCTTTATATATTATCGGGTTCTCTTGAACCAATTTATATTGCTTGAAGAATATCGGGTTGTTGCACAACCTAGTAGTATATCTTTGAAAGATCTCCATATTGTGATAAACTTTCTTTCGTACGACCCAAGGGTTGAAGCCCCCGAGTGGAAAAGCAAAATATTTGTACAATTTGTTGAGTTAACCCAAGGAACCCGACCTATGGCCTCATGTTCTGGGTTCGGAGGGTCAACTCGAAGTTACTGATGTTACTAGACTTCTTCTATGCGTAGAAACGTCGTAGCTGCTCCGCATTCCATGGGTTGCTTTCATCTTTTCCTATTTTCTTGTCTTGTAGTCGATAAGCTCCTCCTGGTATTACTTCTGTGACGATGTAAGGTCCCACCCAAGGGGACTCTAACTTGCCGTGGCTGTCCTGCCTGAGTCATAAGACTAAATCTCCCACCACAAAGGATCGCGGTCGAACTCGACTACTATGGTAGTTCCGCAAGCTCTGTTGATACTGCGTGGCTCTTTCCAGCGCTTTATCTCTTTCTTCATCCAGTGTATCAACATCGTCTTGTAACGCTTCTGTTGAGGTTACTTCATCGTATGCCATCACTCTTGGAGCTTCGTGTGTAACTTCGACTAGAAGCACGGCTTCTGCGCCGTGGACCAGGAAAAAAGGAGTTTCTTGAGTAGCTGCGTTAGGCGTGGTTCTTAAACTCCAAAGAACGGAGGGCAGTTCATCTACCCAAGCGCTCTTGACTTTCTCGAGAGGTGCTAAGAGCCTCTTTTTTATCCCGTTGCATATTAGGCCATTGGCTTTTTTGACTTGCCCGTTTGTCTTCGGGTGTGCTACGGATGCGAACTTGAGCTTGATTCCCAAACCTTCGCAGTAACTCTTGAATTCCTTTGAAGTGAAGTTTGTCCCATTGTCCGTGATGATGCTGTATGGTACACCGAAGCGAAACACTATTGACTTAATGAAATTGATTGCTGCTGTCGAATCTTGAGTTGTTACCGGGCCCGCTTCCACCCACTTGGTAAATTTGTCGACTGCCACTAGCATGTAAACATGCCCTCCTGGCCAGGATTTGTGCAACTTCCCTACCATATCGAGGCCCCATTGTGCAAAGGGCCAGGACACTGGTATTGGTTGTAACTCTGCTGCTGGTGCGTGTGGTCGAGATGCGAATCTTTGACATGCTTCACACTTCCGAACTATATCTTTCGCGTCTTCGATGGCTATTAGCCAATAGAATCCTGCTCGAAATGCTTTTGCCGTGATTGCCCTGCTGTTAGCATGATGGCCACATACTCCGGCATGTATATCTTTTAATATTACTTGCCCTTCTTGAGGTGTGATGCAACGCTGCAAAACGCCAGTTATGCTCTTTTTGTATAATTTCCCCTGCAACACAACAAATGCTTTCGATCGTCGAGTTATTTTCTTGGCTTCCACTGCATCTTCTGGTAACTTCTTATTTATCATGTATGCGAGATATGACTGCATCCATGTTTCTTCTATCATCATGACTTCTTCGGGTTCTGGTGCACTCTCGACCCTTTTCGCACCAGCCCCCGAGCCTGCTGCAGTAGTCGAACTTTTGACGCTTTTTATCGATCTTTCCACTATTTCTTCCCAGAAGACCCCAGATGGCACGGGTAGGCACTGTGACCCGATATTTGCCAAATTGTCGGCTTCTTCATTGCTGTTTCTGCTGATGTGCGAGACTTCGCACCCATCGAATGTTCCTTCGAGATAGTGATATAAGTTCTTGTAGGCCATCATGTTGTCATTAATTGTGTCGCATCTGTTCATGACTTGTTGAACAACAAGGTTTGAATCTCTGAATATTTTTAGATGAGTTGCTCCACACGCCTTGGCCATCTTCATTCCATGCAGTAAAGCCTCGTATTCTGCTTCATTATTAGAGGCCTGCGGAAAGCTCATCCTTAAAACGTATTTCAGTTTGTCGCCGTGTGGTGATATCAAGACTACTCCTGCGCCTGCGCCTTGGACTCTCTTAGAACCGTCGAAGTACATTGTCCAGACACTCGATAAATCTGGCGGTCCCGTGCTCTGCAACTCCAATCATTCTGCTATGAAATCTGGCAAGATTTGCGACTTGATCGCCTTTCTTTTTTCATACGTGATGTCCATGGGAGATAATTCGATTCCCCACAAAGAGACATGTCCTGTTGCTGAAGGATTCTTCAGTATGTTCGATAGTGGTGCTTCATTGACCACTATAATTGGGTGCACCGCAAAGTACTGTCGCAATTTTCGTGCTGTTGTAAAGACACTATATGCAAGTTTTTGATAGTGCGGATACCTCTGTTTTGTCGGAGAAAGTACTTCGCTGATGAAATATACCGGTCTCTGGACACCGTGGGATTTACCTTCTTCACTTCTTTCGACTACTAATACTGTACTCACCACCTGATGGGTTGCGGCGATGTAGAGTAGTAGTGGCTCTTTTTCTTTTGGTGCGACCAGCACTGGTGGCGTGGAAAGCACTTTTTTCAGCTGTTGCAAAGGCTGCATCTGCTTCTTCTGTCCATTCAAATTTATCATCTGACTTCTTCATGAGTGCATAGAAAGGGAGTGCTTTCTCTCCCAGTCGAGCAACGAACCGATGATGTCTACGCACTTCTATTCTTGTAGACACTTGTTGGGCCTCCAAGTGCAGAGGTTTGTAGAACAGCAGCAAGTTTCCCTTAAGTGGATCACCCAAGGTTTATCGAACTCAGGGAGGTTAGAGGTCAAAGCTATCCCTCTCAAGCAACCCTGCAATTACGATACAGAAAGTCTCTTGTGTCCCCAACACACCCAATACACTTGTCAAATGTATAGGTGCACTAGTTCGGCGAAGAGATAGTGAAATACAAGCGGTACAGATGATTATAAGTAGTAAATGTGGTCTAAAATAAATATCGCTGCGAGCAAACATGTAACAAAACAGCAACTAAACGGTGTGCAAAGCTTGGAAACAAGGCCTAGGGATCATACTTTCACTAGTGGACACACTCCCAACAATATAACATGATTGAACAAGTAAACAACTTCTCTCCACTATGGTACTCTGAATTACTCTCCTATTGAATAACACTAATCATTGTGTAGTGGCTACAGAAGCACCCCTTAAAGTTCATCAAGTACTTGACAAACACCACTCATAGAGACATCCAAATCAGATCACAATTCAAGATAGATATTATTGCAACTTAGACCAAGTACTAACACGGTGCACACACTGTCAACATTACACCATGAAAGGAGGAATAGATCACTTCAATACTATCATAGTAATAATTACTCTCATAATCCACAAGAGATCACAATCATAGCCTAAACCAAGTACCACCACGATGCACGCACTGTCACCGTTACACCATGGCAGGAGGAATAGATTACTTTAATAACACCACTAGAGTACACTATAATAATTAAGCATAGGAGTAGCATAATATCTGAATAATAACATCTACTTGTTCAACATGATACAAAGCTCACGATCACATAAAGATCACATCATGGGAGAGAGAGGTGAACCACATAGCTACCGGTAGAGCCCTTAGCCCCGGGGGTGAACTACTCCCTCCTCATCATAGGAGACAGCAAGGTTGATGGAAATGGCGGTGAAGTCGATGGAGACGGCGAAGACGGCGATGGAGACCGATGGAGATGGCTCCGGGGGCACTTCCCCGTCCCGGCAGGGTGCCGGAACAGAGACTTCTATCCCCCGAAATTCATCGACGGCGGCGGTGGAACTACGGAACTCTTTCTGGAAAATTGCCGACTTTTTTAGGGTTTTCCGTCCCGAGGCTTTATATAGGCGAAGGGGCGTCGTGAGGGGTGGGACCAGGTGCCCTCACGCATGGCTGGCGCGGCCAGGGGCCTGGCCGCGCCACCCCTGCATGTGGGGCCCCTGTGGCCCACCTCCTACTCCTCTTCGGATCTCTGGAAGCTTCCGGGTAAAATAAGACTTCAGGATGAGGTTTCGTCCAATTCCGAGAATATTTCCTGTGTATCACTTCTGAAACACAAAAATAGCAGAAAACAGGGAACTGGCACTGTGGCACTTGTTAATAGGTTAGTTCCGGAAAATGTATAAAAGTGCCACGAAGTGTAACGAAACAATAGGCAAATGGTGTAAAAACAAGCATGGAGCATCAAAAATTACAGATACGTTGGAGACGTATCAGCATCCCCAAGCTTAACTCATGCTCGTCCTCGAGTAGGTAAGTGATAACAAAAGAAATAATTTTTGAGGTGACATGCACCTACACAATCTCGATCATATATGTAAGCATTGTGAGCTGGGATCATAAGAACTTAAAACATGGGCATGAAAGATATAATCATGACAATAAGAACTTAGCAACCATGTTGTAAACATGCAAATGAACACAAACAAAAGATCATGAAAATGAAACAATGAAAGTCAAACGTGTGTTCAAATCATAAGGAAAAATATACAAATGGTTTTCAGCTTGTCCTTCATGGAGAGCAAAACATAAATGCATAGGACACCTTCAAGTTTAAGAGGGCAACTAGATACAAATAATTTAAGAACAAGTGAAACCATAGTCATGAATCAATCAATGAAAACTTTGGGACAATGCACATTATACTCAGAATGAGAACTATGCTCTCTTATGGTGCATAAAGAAAGAAGGTGGTGACTCAACATAAAAGTAAAAGAAAGGCCCTTCGCAGAGGGAAGCAGTGATTAAACATGTGCTAGAGCTTTCACTTGTAAAACAGAGAGATAAAATTGGTTTTGAGAGGTGGTTGTCTTTGTCAACGACTGGCAATGGGGTTCTTACTATCTTCCATACAAAAATGAAGCAAGTTTTTGAGAGAGAGATTGGCACTTTTGTGCTCTTTTATAAAGCTTGGCACTCCTCCCCACCTTTTTTCCTTTCTCAAACCATGGCTAACCGATTCCATCGGGTGCCCACCAACATTCACATTCCATGGAGGAGTGCCTTTTTTTTCTTTTTTCCCTTTTTTTCTTTTTGGAATAAGCAATATGGAAGATAGCAAATCCGACCACTACGTCCCCATGAGCTGAAAACAATGTCACAAAACGAGAAGTGTTTTGAAGGTTTTTGAAAGGTAGCACATGAAAATTTTACTTTGGAATGGCTTACAAATACCATGCATAGGAGTTTATAGTGGACACAATGGCAAACTTGGTTTTTGGGAGTTGGATGCACGAGTAGAGCTCATACTCAGTACAAAATGAGGGCTAGCAAAAGACTGGGAGCGACCAACTAAGAGAGCAATAACGGCCATAATCATGCAAAGCGACAAAGTGACATTAAAAGAATCATAAGATGGCATCAAATGTCAAAAACTAAATGATCATAGAGGCTATTGGCGACTTTGGATGAGTCTAACATGTGTGAGCATGCACCAAGTCAACCCAAATAAAGCATCAAAGGAGAAAACCAAATAAATGCTTCCATATAATAAAAACAACGCATGATTTTTCAAAGGCTCATTAAGCAATCTCAGTTATTTGAGACAAGTCATGCTACAGCAAAACCACTAAGCATACTATCAAAAAGACATCAAGCACGACATGCAAAAGCCTAGGCCGCAGTCTACACAAGCTCCTTCTTGTACCACTTTTTTGCATAAAGCTTTTTCTCTTTTCCAACACCATTCGAACTTTTTTAATCCAACTCTTTTGAGGAAAACCAACATGGTCCAGAGGCAAAAATATACCTTGATAAATAAATATAAGAAGATCTGAACGCAAATCAAGGCAAAAACGAAAACCAAAAGCAGTAGCAGAAAAAGAGAACACTCGTTGAAATGATAAGAGTGGAAACTAGAGTGTTTCTTGGCAAATGAAAAGCGAGTTCATCTCCTCCAAAAGAAACATGATGTGATCTAACCATTTATTGCAGCAAACAAAACAAAACTAATAATGAAAACTAAAACAACTGACGCTCCAAGAAAAACACATAGTGCATGAAGCAATAAAAATATAGTGTCTTGAAAGGTGACCTGATTTTTGCCGATGAAGAAGGGGTGCCTCGGGGGCATCCCCAAGCTTTGATGCTTGTACTTCTTGGATATTTCTTGGGGTGATGCATGGGCATCCCCAAGCTTGAGATTTTGTCCATTCTTCAACTCATCTCATCATTCTCCAATCCCTACACTTGAAAACTTCCTTCATACAAAACTAAACACAATTCTATTAGCAACATTAGTGTAAGCATAACATATAATCAACCTCTTTCTGCTTCAGGTTTCAACTCAAAACCACCACATATATAGCAAATACTACTGGAGCAACCTCCCCAAAAGTTCCGTGATCAAAAGAACTCAAAAGAAAGCGATAAAGTGGCAAACGCAAATATTGGCAGAAATCTGTCAAAACTGAACAGCTGACAAATGTCGAATTTTTGAGGGATTTTCTGTTGCTCAAATCAAAAAGTGTTCAACTAAGAAAAGTTTGGATATAACCTGGGGCATATGCACAAGAAATCGCAGGTCCAAAATATAAACAGAGAATTTATACGAATTTTTACGGTGCAGCACCGAAAACAGTTTCAGGACAGCAACATCCCCAAATCTTTACCTCACTCAAATTAGAGGCTTCTCTTGGCACAAAAACGAAATAAATAAGATAAGGAGCGGTTATTACAGTATTAATAACTTCCAAGACTCAAATAAAAGAAAAAGTACTGAAAGTAAAAACATTGGGTTATCTCCCAAGAGTGCTTTTCTTTAACGCCTTTGAGCTAGGCGCAGTAATTTGCAAAGATGCTCATGTGGGCGCCATATAAGAGCTTGAGGCAAAGGCGCCATATAGGAATTTAAAGCAATAGAGAGCATCAAAAAGCAGATGTGAAAGACATTTATATCTGAACCACTTCCTATGCATAGGAATCTTGTAAGAAAATAAATCAACGAGGCACATAGTAGCAAGCATGGATAGATAAAACAAGTGCCACTTCAAGATTTGCAACATAAAGAGGGAAAACTTAATATTGTTGAGATCCATCAAACCATATTTCCCTCTCTCATAATAACTTTCAGTAGCATCATGAATAAAACTAACAATATAACTATCACATAAAGCATCCCTATCATGAGCCACATGCATAAAAGAATTAATACTCACCACAGGAACAATAGTAGTAGGAGCAGATTCAGCAGAATAATTATTCTCATCACCATAATCATCAAAAATAGGAGGCATATTGTAATCATAACTAATTTTATCCTCAATAGTAGGTGAACTGAAAATATTATACTCATCATCACAAGCTAGAGAACTACTATGTCGCAAAGCATATTCTTCAAACATATCATCATAAGAAGGAACATCACATAGGGGAGATAAAATATCATCAGAGCAAACTTTCTCCACTAAAGCTGGGGGACTAAAGATATCATGCTTAACAAAACCAGCTTCCCCAAGCTTAGACTTTTCTATAGCATTAGTAATAACAGTGTTCGAAACATTCATACTAACAACACTATTAGCATGCAAATTAAGCTCCAAAGGTTTTTCAATTTTCTCTTCAAACACTTCATATCTAAACTCAGGAAAAAGACTACAGAACTCTTTGTTTTCCATTAAGCCTAACTAGTGAAAATAAAAACAAGAAACAAAAAGATGTAATTGCAGAATCTAAAGGAAATAACTCCGAGCACTCACACAGGAGGATGCGAGTACCTTTTACCTTACCTCCCCGGCAACGGCGCCAGAAAAGAGCTTGATGTCTACGCACTTCTATTCTTGTAGACACTTGTTGGGCCTCCAAGTGCAGAGGTTTGTAGAACAGCAGCAAGTTTCCCTTAAGTGGATCACCCAAGGTTTATCGAACTCAGGGAGGTTAGAGGTCAAAGCTATCCCTCTCAAGCAACCCTGCAATTACGATACAGAAAGTCTCTTGTGTCCCCAACACACCCAATACACTTGTCAAATGTATAGGTGCACTAGTTCGGCGAAGAGATAGTGAAATACAAGCGGTACAGATGATTATAAGTAGTAAATGTGGTCTAAAATAAATATCGCTGCGAGCAAACATGTAACAAAACAGCAAGTAAACGGTGTGCAAAGCTTGGAAACAAGGCCTAGGGATCATACTTTCACTAGTGGACACACTCCCAACAATATAACATGATTGAACAAGTAAATAACTTCTCTCCACTATGGTACTCTGAATTACTCTCCTATTGAATAACACTAATCATTGTGTAGTGGCTACAGAAGCACCCCTTAAAGTTCATCAAGTACTTGACAAACACCACTCATAGAGACATCCAAATCAGATCACAATTCAAGATAGATATTATTGCAACTTAGACCAAGTACTAACACGGTGCACACACTGTCAACATTACACCATGAAAGGAGGAATAGATCACTTCAATACTATCATAGTAATAATTACTCTCATAATCCACAAGAGATCACAATCATAGCCTAAACCAAGTACCACCACGATGCACGCACTGTCACCGTTACACCATGGCAGGAGGAATAGATTACTTTAATAACACCACTAGAGTACACTATAATAATTAAGCATAGGAGTAGCATAATATCTGAATAATAACATCTACTTGTTCAACATGATACAAAGCTCACGATCACATAAAGATCACATCATGGGAGAGAGAGGTGAACCACATAGCTACCGGTAAAGCCCTTAGCCCCGGGGGTGAACTACTCCCTCCTCATCATAGGAGACAGCAAGGTTGATGGAGATGGCGGTGAAGTCGATGGAGACGGCGAAGACGGCGATGGAGACCGATGGAGATGGCTCCGGGGGCACTTCCCCGTCCCGGCAGGGTGCCGGAACAGAGACTTCTGTCTCCCGAAATTCATCGACGGCGGCGGCGGAACTGCGGAACTCTTTCTGGAAAATTGCCGACTCTTTTAGGGTTTTCCGTCCCGAGGCTTTATATAGGCGAAGGGGCATCGTGAGGGGTGGGACCAGGCGCCCTCACGCATGGCTGGCGCGGCCAGGGGCCTGGCCGCGCCACCCCTGCATGTGGGGCCCCTGTGGCCCACCTCCTACTCCTCTTCGGATCTCTGGAAGCTTCCGGGTAAAATAAGACTTCAGGATGAGGTTTCGTCCAATTCCGAGAATATTTCCTGTGTATCACTTCTGAAACACAAAAACAGCAGAAAACAGGGAACTGGCACTGTGGCACTTGTTAATAGGTTAGTTCCAGAAAATGCATAAAAGTGCCACAAAGTGTAACGAAACAATAGGCAAATGGTGTAAAAACAAGCATGGAGCATCAAAAATTAGAGATACGTTGGAGACGTATCAACCGACTTAACGCCGTGACACGTCCTGCAAGTTTCTGTACGTCGTGTAGTTTTGTGGGCTTCCCCATTGTTAAAATTGCTTGGATCTTCTCTGGGTTCGCCTCTATTCCCCGTGCTGACACCAGGAGCCCTAAAAGTTGTCCTGCCGATACGCCGAAGGAACACTTTGTCGGGTTAAGCTTAAGCTTGTACCTGCTTTGGTTGTCGAAGGTTTCTGCCAAGTCACTGATTAGGGATTCCTCCTTTCTTGTTGTAATGACTACATCGTAAATATAGACTTGGATATTGCGTCCTATTTGGCTCCCAAGGCAGCTTTGCATCATCCGTTGATAAGTTGCTCCTGCATTTTTTAGGCCAAAAGGCATCACTTGATAGCAGAACACCCCATATGGCATAATGAAAGCTGTCTTTTCTTCATCTTCTTTTTTCAACTTGATCTGGTTGTAACCAGAATATGCATCCAGAAAGGAAAGCCTTGCACATCCTGCTGTTGAATCAATTATCTAATCAATGCGGGGTAGAGGGAAGGGATCCTTTGGACAGTGCTTGTTGAGAGATGTGTAATCGACACACACTCTTTGTACATCTGTATTTTTCTTGGGTACGATGACTGGATTGGATACCCAACTCGAAGTTTTTATTTCTCTGATAAATCCGGCATTTTCTAGCCTGTGCAACTCTGATGCTATCGCCTTCCTCTTGGGTTCATCAAATCGTCGGAATGGTTGCTTGACTGGCTTCGCTTTAGGATCTACATTTAGTGCGTGCTCGACGAGTTCCCTGGGAACCCCTGGCATGTCTGAGGGACACCAGGCGAAGATTTCCCAGTGCTCATGGAGGAACTCAATGAGCGCGCTTTCCTATACGGGATCTAGGTTTACCACAATCGATATTGTCTTGTTCGGGTCCAGTAGGGTGGACCCGGAATTTCTTTGAGTCCTGAGTTGTGTCAAAAGCCTGATCTGGTAGGGATCATCCAACGTCGGGTAGTACATTATGATCTGTTTCTCCTTTTAGCCTCTCATATTCTGCTGTCATGCCAAAAGTTTGCGCCATTCTATTTAATTCCTTGTCACAAGTGTTGGCTACTTCGAAGCTCCCTTGTACTGTAATTGTTCCTTTGGGTCCTGGAATTTTTAGCATTAGATACGCGTAGTGAGGTACTGCCATGAATTTTGCAAATGCTGGGTGCCCTAGAATTGCGTGGTACTGTGAGGGCCAGTCCATAACTTCAAATTCCAACTTCTCCCTGTGATAGTTGCTGCTACTGCTGAAGCAGACATCGAGTTCTATTTTCCCCAGAGGATAATTTGCGGCTCCTGGTACTATTCCATGGAAAGAGCAATCTGTTGGCTTCAAGCTTGACAGCGATATACAGATTGCCTTCAGGGTTCTCACATATATTAGGTTTATACCACTTCCTGCGTCCATGAACACTCTTCCGATGTCGTACCCTCCTATTTGCGCTTTTAACACCATTTGCGAGTGGCCCGGCCTGGGAACTTTCCTTGGGTGGTCTGCCTTGCTGAACTTGATTGGCTGATCTGACCACCGTAAGTACTCCGTAGTGGCTGGTGACGATATTGCTAGGTTTACCTGCCTGGATATATTCTTTCACTCTTTCTTTGACTTGGGCATCGGTTGAATCATTGCCAATATGTAAACTTTTGACTCTAAGTGCCTTGCTAGCCTTTGTACTTGATATCCTTGACTTGTGTATTTTTCTCACTGCCAACCCCCTTGACTTGAACCCATGGCACTTTGTAACCTCAGGAAAGTTCTACAATCCTTCATCTGGTGCTTTGAAACTCTCTTTCCATCAAGATACGCGTAGTGGATTTGACAAGGCCCATATAGCATGTCTTTGGCCGAGGGGCCAGAGTATCTTGGTTTTTCTGCTCCTTTTGCTTGAAACTTCCTATTTTCATAACCTTCCTCTTCCCTTGCTTCGTGTCCCGCGGCTACCTGACTTCGCCTTCCTTGGTTATCCCTGCTGCGGTGTCGTCTCCTCTGTCTACTTGTTCTGTCGACTTCTGGTGAACGTCCTCTTTTGTTGTTATATGCATCCTCTCCATCAGCGAATCTGTTGGCTTCTTCCATTAACTCGGCTACTGTTGTTGGCCTTGTTCTTCCTATCTCTTCCACGAGGTCTGAGCGACGAAGGCCAGCCGAAAAAGCATCTATTGCTCTTTCGTCGGAGACGTCCTCTGCTGAGTTTTTGATTACACTCCATCATTGTATATAAGAACGTAGAGTTTCGCCTTTCCTCTGGACACACGCCTTGACTTCCTCCAGTGATGCTAGGCGCTTATATGTTGAGCGGAATTTTTTTATGAATTGTTTTTCGAGTTCTCCCCAACTTCCGATGGATTCATTGGGTAGGGTGTTTAACCAGGACTGTGCTGCGCCGATGAGGTGTAATTGCAGACTTTGCATTGCCATCGCTTTTGTTCCCCGTAATATCTGTACTGCCTGCAGGTAATCTGCCAACCATAAGGTAGGTTCTTGCGACCCATCATATTTTTGCTGGTCGTGAGGTAACTTGAATCCTTTGGGTACCCGCGTTTTGCGAACCCTGCGGGTAAAGTACAACGCGCCCATCTCTTTTTCGTCGTCCTCATAATTTTCTTCTCTCCAGGCGTGGCGTGATTTATTTACTTGAGCCTGTGCTATTATATTTCTTGCGTCCTCCTTCCTTTTTTGTCGCCTTTCTTCTTCTGATGACTCGCTAGATTCGTTTCGTGTGATTTTGTGTTTGAACTTCTCTTTTCGCCTCTCCTTGTAGCTTGTCGACTTCGCTTCTAGACCTTTTCCCCTGATCTTGTCTTCCAATATCCCGAGGCTTCGTATTGCGGCTTGGTGCATGTCTTCCCACGGATCTCCGGGTTCTGGCCGCGTGGTTAGTAGGTATGCCTGTGCTGCTATCTGCGCTGCTTCCAGTGTTTCTTGCACGAAATCTTCTTCCTCCTCCTCTGGCTGTGGAGTAATACTTCTCGAGTACCTTTCCTCTCTATTCTGCGCCATTGTTCCTCTGTTGTGTTTTGGGTCTCCACGCCTTTCCCTACTATACTCTGAATCATCACTATAGTCAACCCAATACTCTTCCCTTAACATACTGTTATTATCTTGACTTCTCAAAAGCATGTCTTTTTCCTCTCTCAGTTTCTTCTTGTGCTGGTGTAATGCGTATTGATATCCCATTAGAACTTCTCTTCTTGCGCCTTCAGGTACTTCTGTGCCATGATTGATAGCTGACATGATGATCCTCCACTCTCCGGCTGAGACGTGAATTTTCTCCTTCTCCTTTTTATTGTGCTCCTTTATCTTGTCGACCTGCCTGTCGACCCCTTTGTTTCCCTCGTTATTGTTTTCTTCTTCTGCTTCAGTGATAATGACGCATAACTGGTGTACTCTTTTGGAGATGCCACTATTTTCAGCGGCGAAGTCCCTTGTACTATTGTGCGTTTTAACCGCTTTTACTTCCGTGTTGAGTTTTTCCTGGATTTCGTCGACTTCTGCGACTTGTGCTTCTCCTAAGCTGACCGGCGAGTTTATCTCGCTGGAAGAGCCTTCAGATGATTCCATCATTGCCACTGTCTCGGGCTCGCTTGCCGACGGATCTAGCTTCATCGGATCTGTTAGGCGAGTCGAACCCGAAGGTCCGCTTAGGATGCTTAGACTTCCGATCGTCAACTCCGTCTCTTGATTTTCGTTGGTTCCTGCACTGCTGTTGGCTAAAAGCAAAAAAGCCGTCGAATTCATGATTCCAACGCCCTTGGTCCCCATGGTCGGCGCCAATTGACGAGGGTTAACTCGACAAATATCCTAAACAAAGGACTTAGGATCGGGGAGATAGGGCGTCGGATGAACTCAAAGGTAAAGTTTAGTCGAAATAGGTGTATATCGAAAGTAAACTTGGGTGTTGAACCTGGCGTGCTTTCAATCTGGCCTACACCATCCCCTCCTGGCCCATATATATAGGTGGCCAGGTCTCGAGGATCGGGTAGGGTCCGATACAGATTACAACATCGATATACGGTAAGAACTTGTATTTCGACTATCATTACAATTGGGCTTAGCTTAACGGGCCTCAGGGGTACTCAACTAACGGGCTCTATTAGCTATACCCTTGTCAATAATAATACCCTGTTACATTCCACTAAAACAAGCACCTAGCATAGCTTTATGACGTACCTCGATAAAGATTGTATTCAATACCTTGATATAACGCACATGTAGCACCTGACTCCAGATGTGTACCGTTTCCCACCGAAAGGAAATTGCAATTGACACCCTCCCACCATAACATTACCCATGAAAATTTCTAAAAGACAAGCACCTATCATAGAGTTATCTCGTACCTCAATAAAAAGCATTGGTGCCTCGATTATCACCCATCGTTACGGTACCATGTTAGGTCTAAGTTGTACCTCGATATTAGGTCCTCAAGTACCTAGTGGCGTACTTTACATATCACATGTTGTGGCACCTCATGAAAAAAACATGACGCGCCAACCACAATATAACAAATGCAACGGTAACACACCTTTGCTGATGTGAATGCTGTACCTCTATTGAATCACAAGGAAGAGACCTCAAGAGGTAGAATTCCTTGGGAGAAATTGGTTTGGGTGGGATAGAATTTCAATTGAGGAAGAGACCAAGTAGTTGGATAGAATTACACACAAAGTATGCAAGAGATCCAAGTCAAGGTAGAATTCCTCAAATAGAAGAGATCCCAACCAAAGAGGGATGATACAACTCTAGATGGATTATCTAGTACTTCCTCCGATCGGAAATAACTTTCAGCAATTTTGTACTAGCTTAGTACAATGTTTGTACTAAGTGTCCGATAGTTATTTCCGATCGGAGGGAGTAGTAGTCTTCCCACAAGGGGGTAGGCATGGAGCCAAGTCTAATCTCAGTTTTGTCTAAGGGGAAAGAAGGGGGGAGAGGCCTATTTATATAGGCAACCACGTCCTGGGGTCATTTTGGTAAATATCTAGAAGTATAATACAGTCTAAAAACTTGAACAGAAATCGATGCCTTATTTTTTGCCCACAGTTGGGAGGTGCATTTGACTTCACAAATTTATCGATCTTGTCAGGGCTAGTGAGCATTAATACATTGTTCTTCCTAAATCACTTTTTGAGCTAGATAACAAGAAGGAGGAAAGAAAACTGCAACATAAAAAATGAGAATACTTATAATTTAATCCTACGTTACATCAAAATCAAATCTAAAACAACTTTTACTAGATTATAGGTTAGACCATATTAATAGTAATTACTTCTAGCTTTATGTAGGAACACGATGAGTTAGTTCTAATTTAATACTATGTTACATCAAAATCAAATCTAAAACTATTGTGTACTTACACAACTACATCGTATTGAACACTAAAATTACTTTTAGATTAACCATAAAATGACATAAAAACATTGAACAGAAAAAATAAAATACGTCAAGTTCGTCCTTATGTTAGATCAAAACGACATAAACCTACTTTTACTAGTTTCAAATTTACAGGGAAATAACATAAAACATACACACATGACAAATAAGATACTTCCAGTTTATCCTTATGTTACATCAAACCAATAAAAAACCTACTTTTAGGAGAAGTGCTCCTTTGATCATGGCACAAATGCACCCGTTTTCTGATTGGTGGTACTCAAGTATTCTCTATTGTATATAATTTTTTTAATGAGAGGTTTGATGTGCTCAGCCCCACCACCACTGCGCTTGTATTTATGGCTCTGCTGACGGCTGGTTTCTAGCGGTACATATTTTCATGACGGCCTGGACCTGTGACCTGTGCCCAAACTTAATGCACCGAGCTGGTTAACAAATTGATTACTCATGGGTAGAGGTCACTTTTGCATTTACAACAATATTAGTGAGATTTCCAGTCGCATCTGCTGATATTTTGCACTGACAGCACCAACCTCAGCCGCTGCATCATGTTGCTTGCACAACCAGCAACTGATGAACTGAATATTAGCTTACAGATGCCAGGCGGGTATCTCACTCCCAAGAATCAACATGCGTTGGACAGCCAAGCAACTAAGCAAGCACGTACGTAGAGCAGGCTAGCAAACTAACACATTGCCCAGCAAAAAAGCAAGCAAACAACCTGATACGTTGCAAACGTATCTATAATTTTTGATGCTCCATGCTTGTTTTGCACCAATTGCTATATGTTTTGTTTACACTTCGTGGCACTTTTATGCTTTTTATGGAACTAACCTATTAACAAGATACCAAAGTGTCAGTTCCTGTTTTATGTTGTTTTTGTGTTTTAGAAAAGTTACACAGGAAATACTCTCGGAATTGGACAAAACGAAGCCCAAAGTCAATATTTCTCTGTCACGCACGAGAGGACTAGAGCAGAGCCAGAGGAGGGCCAGGGAGCCACCACCACACCATAGGGTGGCGCGGCCCCCTGGCCGTGCCACCACGTGGTGTGGCCCCCTGAGGCCCCACTTCCTTCGCCCTTTCGCCTATATATTTTCCGTATCGGGAAAACTCTCGACACTCGATCCTCCATCTATGAAAAGTTCCTCAGTCACCGCCGTCGTCAACCCTATATCGGGAGGGTTCTGAAGCTCTTCCCGGCACCCTGCCGAAGAGGGGATTTATCACCAGAGGCATCTACATCATCATGTCCACCTCCGGATTGATGCGTGAGTAGTTCATCCATGGACTATGGGTCCATAGCAGTAGCTAGATGGTTGTCTTCTCCACTCTTGTGCCATCATGTTAGATCTTGTGAGCTGCCCTCATGATCAAGATCATCTTATCTGTAATGTTATGATGTGCTACCATGTTAGATCTTGTGAGCTGCCTATCATGATTAAGATCATCATCATATTTGTAATGCTACATGTCGTGTTTGTTGTGATCCGATGAATATTGAGTACTCTGTTCAAGTTGATTATTGATTTATCATTCATATGTTATTTGTGATCTTGCATGCTCTCTGTTGCTAGTACATGTGATGGTGCTACGCAGGGCAACGACGCCAGTAGGTATTGATGGTGTGATGGCAGAGCTGCCAGTGTGTTGGGAATCCCCGGGAGGAATGAGTGATGAGCACAGCAACAAGTTTTCCCTCAGTAAGAAACCAAGGTTGAATCGACCAGAAGAAGAAAGACAACACTTCCGAAGGTTGAAGATGGCTGACTATGGCAGGGCGCACTACCGGCGTCAGCACTCGGCAACGTGGAACCTACACACAACACAAACACAATACTTTGCCCCAACTAAACAGTGAGGTTGTCAATCTCATCGGTCTCGCTGAAACGAAGGATTAAGCGTATCGTATGGAAAAAGGATGATTGTTTGCAATAATGAAAAGAACAGGGCTTGCAGTAATTGATTAACAGTATTAGAGAATTGGACCGGGGTCCATAGTTCACTAGTGGTGTCTCTCCATAACAGATAAATAACATGCTGGGTGAACAAATTATAGCTGGGCAATTGACAAATATTGAGAGTATCTAAACTGGTACAAAGACATGATGATCACTATGAGACTTGTTTGGGCATTACGACAAAATACATAGACCGTAATCCAACTGCATCTATGACTAATAATCCACTCTTAGGTTATCGTCCGAACCCCCTTAGGTATTAAGTTGCAAGCAACAGATAATTGCATTAAGTATTGCACGTAATGTAAATGATAGAATTATCCTTGAATAACACATTGTTGGGTTATCCCTAGTAGCAACAGCACATCTACAACCTTAGAGGTTTCTGTCACTCCCCTAGATTAAATAGAGGCATGAACCCACTATCGAGCATAAATACTCCCTCTTGGAATCACAAGCATCTACTTGGCCAGAGCATCTAAGTAACGGAGAGCATGCAAGATCACAAATAACATAGACATGATAAATCAATAATCAACTTGAATAGTGTACTCAATATTCATCGGATCCCAGCAAACACAACATGTTGCAATACAAAGATAATGATGATCTTGATCATGATAGGCAGCTCACAAGATCTAACATGGTAGCACATCATAACATTACAAATAAGATGATCTTGATCCTGATAGGCAGCTCACAAGATCTATCATGATGGCACATAATTGGAGAAGACAACCATCTAGCTACTGCTATGGACCCATAGTCCAAGGATGAACTACTGATACGTTGCAAATGTATCTATAATTTTTGATGCTCCATGCTTGTTTTACACCAATTGCTATATGTTTTGTCTACACTTTGTGGCACTTTTATGCTTTTTCTGGTACTAACCTATTAACAAGATGCCACAGTGCTAGTTCCAGTTTTCTGCTGTTTTTGTGTTTCAGAAAAGTTACACAGGAAATATTCTCGGAATTGGACCAGACAAAAGCCGAAGTTCCTATTTTGCAGAAATGCACCAGGAGAGCCAAAGGAGAGACGAAGAGAATTCAAGGTCTGGCCACACCATGGCTAGGCGCGGGCCCAACCTTGGCCACGCCCAGGGGTGGTGTGGGCCCCCTGGCTGCCCTCTGACACCGCCCTCTCGCCTATATAATCCTCCCGATGCAAAAACCCTAAATCATCTAGCCTCCATCCACGAAATGTTCCGCAGCGCCGCCACCACCGAAGACAAGTTTCGAGGGACAGAAGTCTCTGTTCCAGCACCCTACCGGGACGGGGAAGTGCCCCTAGAAGCCATCTCCATCGACTCCACCGCCATATCCATTGCCGATGCTGACTCCCATGATGAGGAGGGAGTAGTTCTCCCCCGAGGCTGAGGGCTCTACTATAGCTATGTGGTTAATCTCTCTCTCCCATGGTGTGATCTTTATGTAATCATGAGCTTTGTATCTAGTTGAATAAGTAGATGTTATTCTTCATCTATTATATATACACAAGTGGTTTTATTGGAGTAATCTCTGAGATCGCCTATCTTGTGTGGTTTTTAGACAAGGATTATGAGAATAATTATCATGAGTTATAATTTGAGTTGCATGTCTCCATGAAATTGTGGTGTTTGTTGACCTGTCTTGGGATGTTCATAGTGACAGCATGGGGTGTCCCTCGATTTGGAATACGAAGGGTGCTTCTGTAGCCACTACGCATGGATTGGTGTTCGCTATTCAACCGGAGAGTAATTCAGAGTAGCATAGTGAAGAGAATATATTTATTTGTTCAATCATGATATCATTGTTGAGAGTGTCCACTAGTGAAAGTATGATCCCTAGGCCTTGTTTCCAAGCATTGCTAGCGTCAAGCTCTTTTCTGGCGCCATTTACTATCAGTCCTGCTACATGTTTGCTTGCTGCCATATTTATTTTAGATTGCATTTACCAATTATCATTATCCATACTACCTGTAATTCACTATCTGACGAGGGTTAACTCGACAAATGTTCTAGATGAAGGACTTAGGATCGGGGGAGTAGGGCGTCGGATGAACTCGAAGGTAAAATCAGTCAAACAAGGTGTGTGTCAAAAGCAAACGTAGGGTGAACTTTGGCTTACTCTCAATGTATCTCTCACCGTCCTCTCCTGGCCCCTATATATAGGTGGCCAGGTCTCAAGGATCGGGAGGGATCCGATACAGATTACAATATCGACATACGACATGAACTTGTATTTCGACTAGCTTTACAATTGGGCCTAGCTTACTGGGCCTCAAGGGTACTCAACTGACGGGCTCTATTATCTATACCCTTGTCAGTAGCCCCCGAGATTCTACCAGAATTGTAGATTCGGGTTGAATCTCAGATCTTCAAATCTTTGACTTGATCAATACTTGACTTCTTCATATCTTCAAACCTCTGACTTGGTCTTTCGACTTATCTTTTTATTATAATGTCTCGCAAGGAGTATTGATGAACAATCCTGACAACTCTGACGGATCAAGAGGCCAGTTAACTGCCGAAACAGATACTTGTCACCTACTTCAAATTCGATCCCCTTGAACTTGAATTCAGGAAACCGGTTAAACCCATTCTTTTGCCGCATTTAGGACTTACAAAGAATGAATCCCAGTGGTTCTCAGGGTACCCAATGCGTCCACCAGGATTTTCTTCGTGTCGTAGACACAGATAAGTACTAGCAAAGCGCATCCATGTGCGTATACTAGGCCACACAGGACGGATCCTGGGGTCGTACCTTCATGATATATTTCAACCACGACATTCAAGTTTTGTCGCGATGACGCAACTCGAGAATCATATGTCGCAGCCTTGCTTGACTATTTCAATTCTAAAAATATTTGGGTTATTCAACCTTGATTAATATAAACTCCCTCCCGATGGGAGTAATGATGCTTTCCAAATCTTCTTTTGCCTTCTTTGCTCCATTATTCATGAAAAAACATCGTCGGGTGCGCGCCCAGCGCTCCCGATGGGAGTTGCCCCCGAGGCTATAGTCGAAAAATCTTATTTCGAGTATAGGCTCAAATACATTGTGCCTACTTTTACTCATCAAATCGTAGCTTTATTTGATAATATCGTCGGGTGCGCGCTCAGCGCTCCCGATGGTAGTAGCCCCCGAGGCTATAATCGAATATTTTTGGGTATAGACTCAAAAAATGAGTTTTTCTTCCTTGATCCCTCTGTACCATTTATGTTAGTTTTTTGTCGACTTCCTTGGTCATCATCAATATGTAGATATGTCATACCATACTTTTGCTGAATTTTCCCCTATCAGTATCCACCACTTATCATATTTCTGATTTCCATGTTACTCGAATTCTTGTGACATCATTAACACAGTCACTCTTTAAATGATTTGACTGGGCGCTGACCGTTGCTCGTGGGCAGCGTGGTAATTTTGCAATTTTCCTGCCCATTAGTGGGCTGCTGTTTCCGCTCCTTGCGCCATGTCTCAGCCCACGTTCCTTCATCAGGAAGCTATATAAGGGGGAGAGTGGAGATTTACTGTTTACCAGTTCCTCGCTTCTGCCGCCGCTACCATTGCTGCGAACCTTGCGCGCATCTGAGCTCCTGCACAGCCCCCGCGCGCAGCTCGTAGATGCGCTTCAAGACCCGCGTGCATAAGAACAAAATGGGGAAGAGCAATGCTACCAATGCATCAACCAACTGGGTGCCCACTGAGTTCAATCAAACGGATCTCACCAAGGCCCAAGCTGATGGTCTCATCGCCGACGGCGACCATGTCATCTTCCCTAGCACCGAGCGCATCCCCAAGCCCCCGAGCAGCTTCCGGGTAATGTTCCTTGCCTTTCTTTTACGCGGTCTCTCTTTCCCTACCCACGAGTTCCTTCGTGGGCTTCTCTTTGTGTATGGTGTGTAGCTTCACCAGCTCACACCAAACTCAATTGTTCATATTGCTTACTTCGTCACCCTTTGCGAGTCTTTTCAGGGGATCGAACCCCATTTTCTTCTCTGGAAATTTCTCTTTCGGCTCCGCCCCAGTGTTGCCTTATCAAAAAAGCCTGAGCTGGACGGGGCTGTTATTTCTGTCCATGCAGAATCTCAGTACCTAGAATTTTTCATGACTGCCTCAGTACAAGGTTGGAGGAAGAAGTGGTTTTACATCAAGGACCGAAAAATCTCTTCCTCTGACTAGTACGGCATTGCCCCTTTGATGCTGCCAAAGATCTGAAGAAATTGGCCTCGTGGGATTCTCCTCCCACGGAAGCTGAGATGGAGGATATCAAGCCACTGCTAGCTCACATCCAGGCTCTGAAGAGTGGCAGCGGAGGTGCGTTGTTAGGGACTCAACTTATGGCATTTTTTCTGCAACGTCGAGTTCAGCCTCTTCAGCACCGTATTTCCAAACTTTGGTCGTTCTATGGCTTGGGAGATTCTTCTCAAGTATGTGATGATCTTATGGAGAAGAAGGATCTCGACAAGCGAGTGAGAGCCCTCACTACTGTCACGAAAGATCATGAAATTCCAGCTTTGGCCGCTAGTTTCTTCGACTCCGAGCGTCCCTTGCATCCGGTATATGCGTTGTCTTCATTTGTTCACCTTCTTTTATCTTATCACTATGTTTCTTATAACTTTCGACTTGTTTTACTTCTAGGATCACCAATCCCTTATTTCTTGTCCTCCTCTTCCAGAGGGAGGACCTATTCAGAATGTTCCTGTATCTGCTGCGCCTGAAGCCCCCGAGGCTGAGGACAGCCAAGATGAAGATGAAGCCAAAGATTCGCTAGAAAGAACCAGCTTGACTATGTCGCCTCCGCCTGCACTTTCCGAAGATCTTGGCCTCGACAAGAAGAGGAAACATGTCGAGGAACTCATTTCTTCGAGTGCCTCCGCTCACAAGAATGTGGCCGGGGAGGCTTCTGCCCTAGAGGATGAAGAAGAGCTTTTTGATGCCTTGGACTCGTGAGTTTTTGCTGACTCAAAATTTCATCTTTTA
The DNA here is from genome assembly GCA_007115705.1 of Dactylis glomerata. Classification (NCBI taxonomy): domain Eukaryota; kingdom Viridiplantae; phylum Streptophyta; class Magnoliopsida; order Poales; family Poaceae; genus Dactylis; species Dactylis glomerata. The sequence continues at coordinate 916,575 of QXEO01000457.1, read as the reverse complement.
CTTGCTCCCTTTCTTTTGAATTATGTGAGGTCTCTGCCTTTTGTTTCCTTCATAGTGACAACAAGAACCCGAAGAAAGATGCCACCACTATTCCTTCTGTTGAGGCTATGGCTGCCGATGAACCTTCTTTGCAAGAAGCTGCTCCGGTGGTGAAGTCTCCGAAGGCTCCTATTAAGAGGGTCTCCTCTACTCATGGTTCCAAGCGTTTGAAGAAGTCGACGGATGCCGGTGCCTCCCTCGACACCCATCGGTCCGTGAGCTCTTCTGATGATGTGCGTATTGATCCTGGTATTTTTGCTTTGTTCCTTGCATGAACTTTCTACTCATGTCTTTTTCTGGACAGATCTTGATGAGGAAGTTCATCTCTTTGGGCACCAAATGTGTCGAATATTTGAAAGCTACTAGAGCTTCTCAGGGTAACCTTCTTTCCTATGTTTTGCCTGTCTCGAGTGCTTTTCTCGGTTTCTTTATTAGACTTTCTTTCCCCTTCTTGTGCTGCAGATGCTTTGTTGGCGGCTAATGCTCGCATATCGTCTCTGGAAGTTGAACTTGAAGCTTCCAGAAAAGCTTTTGATGCTGCCGCCACTGCCAAAACCACTGCTGAGAAGTCCACTAAGTCAGCATTGGCTAGGGCGAAGAAAGCAGAGAAAGCACTTGCTGATGCTAATCAGGGTCGTATCCAGAGGGAGCAAGCCGTAACTGAACGCCTTAATAAAATTTTGGCTCTTGCTGGAGGTAAATACCATGCCTTTTCCCTTCTTCGTTGGTTTGCCCATTCTCATACTTACTGACGTATGCTTTCTTATTTTCTGTCTTTGTCCCCGTTGTTCTTTTGAACATACTGGGGTGTCTTTGGCACCCTTGCAGCCAGACGATGATCCTCTACTGGCCGCGGTTAACTTGCTGGAGTCGAATTGGATATCTATCCAGGAGATCTTTGAGCTGGCTAGTCGTGTGTTAACGCAGATTTTCGTCGGGTTGTGGCCCAAGCAAAAAGCGGACATGCCAGCTACTGATTTGAAGAAGATTGCAACGGTGTTTGACACCCCCGAAGAACCTATCCTTCTGATGAAGGGCCGCTCCATGAAGCGAGGTGCGGAGGGAGCCATTGCGCTTACTTATGCGCATGGCGAGGAGATTAACTGGGAGAAGGTGAGCTCTTCCCGCAGTCGATCTCTTTTAGAGCTGCGGGGTTTCTTCGAGAAGGCGAAGAAGTACGCGCCAGGCATTGTATCGATTATTTCTCCTTCAGCGGCTTCTTCGACCTCTGCTACACCGGTTTCTTCGACTCCGGCGACAAGTGGATCGATGCCTCCTCCCAACGCTGGTGCTACCTCTTCTGCGCCTACTTCTGCCATGGAGCCTGATGCTGAGGTGGCGTAGACTTTAGTATTCCTTCATAGCCTTCGTTTGTTTTGATGTAGTAAACTCTATTTATATTTTGCCCGAGAGTCAATCAGGGGATTTGTACTCGTTGTGAATACTTTTTCTTTTATGAAATGTCGCGCTTGGATTGAGTTTCTGAGATGTTGTCTTTTCCTTTCTGTTGGCTTCCAGCCTGTGCATACTGGTGGATCATCGGGTCGTGATCGGGCTTCATCTCCTGCCAATATGTTCGACTCTGGAGCTTCTTCGCCTCCTCGTCCTTCTTGTCGATGTACGGAATATTTGTTAAGGATTTCGGACCTTGAAGGCCATTTATCCTTGATGAAACGCCAAGCGAAGATTGCTTTGGACAAGGCCAGCAAATCTTGCGGCTTTATGAAACAAATATCCATACTTGAGGATAAGGTGTCGGGTCTGATGTCCTAAATCTTGCATCTTGAAGATTGCAACTCCTTTCTTATTGGTATTGTCGAGTCCGTCTATGAGATGTTGCAATGTAAGGTTCCTTGCAGCCTTTCTCTTTTCCCTTTTATTCCACTATTGTTGGCTAATACCTTTTTGTTATCTCAGGTACTTGCCTGGACTTTGTTGGTGAGACACGTCGGGTTTCTAAACGAATTGCGGATCTCGAGAAAGCATCAGAGGGAATCACTAGTTTGTGGTCTGATCCCCGATGCCGTCGTGCCCTTGTGCTTCTTCAAGATCGTGCTCAGCACATTGGAGAAGCAGTTGATGGTTGTCAAAGATCTTTGACGACCATGTATTATGTCATGCTCCCTCGCAATCCTCTGCCTGGAAGTTTTCCGCAGCTACTCGATGCTTTTAGATCTAGTCAGCGAATTCATCGGCTGATAGAGCTCAACTTGGTGGCTGGTGCCAATTTTGCTCTTGGGTGGACACGTAAGTGGCATCCAAGGCTCAATTATAGTTCTATGTCACTGAGTTTTCCTCCAGGGGAGCTAGTTTGCGAGTTCATCCGGAGGCTACCCTTCAACCAACAAGAAGGATCATAGCTAGGTTGCTTCGAGAGGATGCCACGTTTTTCCACGAGCATCATTACTTAGACCCCCTGGGAGTAGACGATTCTGATAACCTAATGTTATGATGCTCATGTATGTACTTTGTGTATGGAACGCGAGAGTTTCTGTTTTCTAACTTCTTTTGTCAGAAATTTTTATTCTCAGAGCGTTTTATACTGTGAGTTTTGGTACGTTTGCCGCAATTTTTGTTTGAAGACACATAAACTCGAATAGGAGGAACTTTGTCTTTATTTCTGTTTATAATGTAAGATACATGGGTTGTCCCAAGAGATCCGGCCAATGACCTGTGTTCTGAATCTAGAGGGCATTGCCCTGGAATAACTCGTGGCTTTTACAGCCTTATTTTTCTACTCTAATTGTTGGCCTACTTTGTCGCCTATGTCATCGAGGTCTTCTCTTTTTCTCCTGTGGGTTTGTCTTGGTCTGAAGGCTGTACCCGTGGGTTTTTCACCTCCGGCTCTGCTGGGCACCCTTCAAGTTGTTGTGCGGCTTCTGTAGTCGCGCTTTTTGCCTTGTCTTTGGGTTCTCTATAGTTTGCCATCATGCCAAAGTTTTGCGTTATCTTGTGAAATTCCTTGTCGTGTAAATCTGAGAGTTCGAAGCTTCCTTTTACTGTGATGATTCCATTGGGCCCTGGCATTTTGAGTACCAAGTACATATAGTGAGGTACTGCCATGAATCGTGAAAACGCGGGTCGCCCGAGGGTCGCGTGATATTGTGATGGCCAGTCCATGACTTTGAAGTCGAGCTTCTCTCTTCTGTAGTTTTGTCGATTCCCAAAGCAAATGTTGAGTGCTATTCGACCCAGTGGATAGTTAGCACTTCCTGGGACGATTCCGTGGAAGGAGCAATCAGTTGGCTTCAGGAACTCTAACGAGATGTGCATTGCTCGTAGAGTCTTTGCATATATAAGATTTATTCCGCTTCCTGCATCCATAAATATTCTGTCGACATCGTATGTCCCAATTTGGGCTTTGAGTACCAGGGGCGCGTTTCCCGGCCAAGGTAGTATTATGGTGTGATCGTCTCTGCTGAATTCTATGGGTTGCTCCAACCAGTGTAGATATTCCATTGTTACTGGGGGCGAGGGTATTGCTAGGTTAACTTGGTGAGTTATGATTTTTTCCTCTTTGTTCAACTTTGGCATAGGCTGTATCATTGCTGTGATGTGCCCTTTAGATGGAACACATCCTCCATCGTCATCGCGTCCCTGGTTCGGCTGGTTTTGACTTTGAGGAACTCAATTGTTTTCTTGTTGATTTGCAGGCGCATTGTTTGTGTTTCCTTCGTATCCTTGCCATTTTGCTTTGGCTTGCTTGTTTAGTGCTGCTTCCTGTAGTTTCAAGAACGTTGTGCAGTCTTTCATTGCGTGCCTGGATACTCGTTTCCCATCGACAAACGCGGAGTGTATGTGACATGGTCCGTTTAGCATATCTTCTGGTGATGGGTTGTACTCTTTGGATTCTCTTGTCTGAAACTTTTTGTAGTCTTCTTTTCCGTAGCTATGATATCCCGAGCTTTTACGGTCGTTCCCTTGGTAGCTATTATCCTTGTACCTTGCGGCTACTTGGCTGTGAGAGCTGTAGTTATTGTAATTGCGGGATCTCCTCCTTTGGCCTCCATATCTGTTTCCTCTATCATCCTCTGGCGATCGTGTCCGTTTGTTGTTGCATGTATCTTCTCCATCTGCAAATCTGTTTGGTATATCCATTAAATCTGATACTGTTTTTGGCTTGATTCTGCCCATCTCTTCAACTAGGTCTCCTCGCCTCAATCTGAGTATGAATGCATCTATTGCTCTTTCGTCTGAGACTTCGACTGCCGAATTTTTGATGATGCTCCATCTTTGGATATATGCCCTTAATGTCTCATTGCGTTGCTGTACGCAAGCTTTGACTTCTTCTATGGACGCTGGCCTCTTATATGTCGACTTGAAGTTGCTCGTAAATTGCTTTGTGAGCTCCTCCCAACTTCCAATTGTTTCTTTTTCTAGTTTGCTCAACCATGACCTTGCCGCGCCAGTGAGGTGTAATTGCAAACTTTGTATGGCTGTTTCCTTGGTTCCTCCCAATATTTTTACTGCTTGCAAATAGTCCGAGAGCCATGACTGTGGCTCCTGGGATCCATCATATTTTTGCTAGTCATGGGGTAGTTTAAAACCTTTGGGTATTGGCGTGGTGCGAACCCTGTGGGTAAAGCACGATGCCCCTATCTCTTTTTCGTTGTCTTCGTAATCGTATGTTTTGTTTGGAGACCTGGATCTTCGGGTTCCTCCATACTTCGGGCTTCTGTGTCGCCTTGGTGATGGTGTTCTAGATCGTCGACTGTCGCTTCTGTGCCGAGGACTATTGTGACGGCGTGGTGATCTTGGCTTATGGGTTCCTTTGTTGCGATATGCCTCCTCTTCTTTTGCTGATAATTAGTTGCCTACCATTTTCAATCCTTGTAGTGCTGCCCGGTGCATATGTTCCCTTGGGTCTCCTGGATTTGGTCGTGTTGTATGTAAGTATGCTTGAACTGCCACCAGTGCTGCTTCAGGAGTCTTTGGTATAATGTTTCCTTGCTCGTCGACCGATAGGAAGGATGAGTCGATGTTTTTGGTGAGGCTTTGCCTTTCTAAATACTCGAGGTTTTTGAACCTTGATCCGTGCCGACGATGCCTTGTGCCGTTTGTGTATGACGCATCGCTACGTCCTCTGCGAGCAGCGTCGCTTGCTGCAATGGCTGAGTCTTTTCTCTTTTGTATTTCAATCCTCTCTTTTGCTAGTTGCTTTGATTGTTGTCTTAAGGCATAGTGATTCCCTAAAAGCATATTCTTGCTGGAATTTGTTGGTATTGGCGTGCCGTGCTCCATGGCTGTCTTGATTGTTCTCCACTCGTCGACTAATAGTCAAACTTTCTCCCTAGTTGCAAGGGAATCTGCAGTTTCTCCTTCTGCTAAATAATTCGCTCCTCTGTTGACGTTTGCTGGGTTGAGCACTGGATTTTTGTTTTCATCAAGTTCTTCTGAGTTGTCTCCTATAATGGCGAGTACTTGGTATCAATTGTCGAACTTACTGTTCAAGCTTGAGAAGATCGAACTGTCATCTTCATGAAGCTCTAATCATGTCTTCCAGGTGTTTGCTGATTCGTCTGAAGTATCGTCGTGGCAGATCATGAGATCTTCGAGTTGGACTTCTAAGTCGAAATTCTCCATAGTTTCGTTGCCTCCTGCGATTTTTTCCTTCTTCTGCTTCTGCGAAGCTGACCGGCGAGTTTACCTCGCTGGAAGAGCCTTCTGATGATTCTGACATCACTACTATCTTGGATTCGCTTGCCGACGGACCCGGTTTCACCAGATCTGAAAGGCGAATCGAACCTAGTGATCCGCCGCAAAAGTTTAGACTTCCGATCGTCAAATCCATATCTTGATCCATGCTCTCGAATACTTGCGTAAAACTTGACTGGTGAGGTTGAAAATCAACGGTTCCTAAGGGTATCTGGATTTCGTGGACTTCCGAATTGCTATTGGCTAAAAGCGAAAAAGCCATCAAATTCATGATTCCAATGCCCAGAGTCCCCACGGTCGGTGCCAATTGACGAGGGTTAACTCGACAAATGTCCTAGATGAAGGACTTAGGATCAGGGGAGTAGGGCGTCAGATGAACTCGAAGGTAAAATCACTCAAACAAGGTGTGTGTCGAAAGCAAATGTAGGGTGAACTTTGGCTTACTCTCAATCTATCTCTCACCGTCCTCTCCTGGCCCCTATATATAGGTGGCCAGGTCTCAAGGATCGGGAGGGATCCGATATAGATTACAATATCGACATATGACATGAACTGGTATTTCGACTAGCGTTACAATTGGGCCTGGCTTAATGGGCCTCAGGGATACTCAACTGACAAGCTCTATTATCTATACCCTTGTCACTATCTCTTCGCCGAACTAGTGCGCCTATACATCTGACAAGTGTATTGGGTGTGTTGGGGACACAAGAGACTTCTTGTATCGTAATTGCAGGGTTGCTTGAGAGGGATACCTTTGACCTCTTCCTCCCTGAGTTCGATAAACCTTGGGTGATCCACTTAAGGGAAACTTGCTGCTATTCTACAAACCTCTGCACTTGGAGGCCCAACAATGTCTACAAGAATAGAAGCGTGCATATACATCAACTACCCACGCATCACTCCGGAGGTGAGCAAGATGATGTAGATGCCTCTGGTGATGAATCCCCTCTCCGGCAGGGTGCCGGGAAGAGCTCCAGAACCCTCCCGATCTAGGGTCTGCGACGGCAGTGGCTATGGAACTTTTTGTGGATGGAGGATCGGGTGTCGAGGGTTTTCCCGATGATGAGAATATATAGGCGGAAGGGCGAAGTCTGGGGTGCCCACACCACCTGGTGGCGCGGCCAGGGCGGCCTGCGCCGCCCTATGGTGTGGCCTCCCCCAGGCACCCCTCTGGCTCTCCTCTAGCTCTCCTGGTGCGTGACAGAGAAATATTGACTTCGGCTTTTGTTTCGTCCAATTCTGAGAATATTTCCTGTGTAACTTTTCTGAAACACAAAAACATCAGAAAACAGGAACTGGCACTGTGGCATCTTGTTAATAGGTTAGTTCCAGAAAAATCATAAAAGTGCCACAAAGTGTCAACAAAACATATAGCAATTGGTGTAAAACAAGCATGAAGCATCAAAAATTATAGATACGTTTGCAACGTATCAACATCTCCAAGCTTAACTCCTGCTCGTCCTCGAGTAGGTAAGTGATAAACAAAATAATTTTTGAGGTGACATGAAGCCATGACAATCTTGATCATCATAATTGTAAAAACATTGCTAGCTGAGATCAAAGTACTTTAAACACAGGCATGATAGACATACTTCAAACCATATAACTCAATACTATGTCACAACATGAAAGGTAACACAAACAAAGGATCATGAATAATTATGCATTGAGAGTTAAAAGATTGTTTCGCACATAGAGAAAACATAACAAAGTATTCAGCTTGTACTTTATAGTATAGAAAAACATAAATGCTAGGACACCTTCAAAGTTTAACGGGTGGCTAGATACAAATAATTTAGAACAAGCAATAACACAATCATGATTCAAACCATAGATTTTCGGACTATGCACATTATACTCAGAATGACAACTATGCTCTCTTAAGGGTGCATAAAGTAAGAAGATGAAGACTCAACATAAAAGTAAAAGAAAGGCCCTTCGCAGAGGGAAGTAGGGATCAGTACAAAATGAGGGCTAGCAAAAGACTGGGAGCGCCCAACTTTAGAGAGCAGTAATGGCCATAATCATGCATAGCGACAAAAACATATTGATCAAAGCATAAAGTGATATTGCAAGTTAAAAACCAAAAGATCATAGAGGCTATAGGCGACTTGTTTATAGTCATAACATGGTGTAAGCATGTGCCAAGTCAACCCAATTAAAAATAGTTAAAGGAGAATACCACAATCCTATGCTTTTTCACATGATAAAAACAATGCATCATGCTTTCAATGGCACATTAAGCACTCTCAGTTATTTGAGACAAGTCATGCTACAATAATAAACACTAAGCATATAATGAGAATAACATCCAACATGACATGCCAAAGTCCAAGCCACAATCTAAACAAGCTCCCTTTTTGCATCACTAGTTGCATGAAATATTTTACTCGTTTCCAACACCAATCAAATTATTTGAAGCCATTATAAAATATGATATTCATAAAGATCAGAGAGCAAATTATACCTAGCTACAAAGAACTAAAAAGTTCTGAACAAAAACTGAAAGAAAAACCAATGCTAAACGCAGTACTAGCAAAAAGTGAACACTCGCAGGATAATAAGAGTGAGAACTAGAGCGTTCTGAACAATGAAACCGGTGCGTGTCTCTCTCCAAATAAAATATGCTAGGATCCAACCATATACTATAGCAAACAAAACAAAACTAAACTGAAAACTAAAGCAAAGATGCTCCAAGAATAACACATATATATGAAGCAATAAAAATATAGTGGCTGAAAGATGACCTGAGAAATAGTTGATGAAGGAGAGGATGCCTTGGGAATCCCCAAGCTTTGACGCTTGTACTTCTTGGATATATATTGGGGTAGCAGGGGCATCCTCAAGCTTGAGCTTTTGTCCATTCTTCATCTCATCTCATGATTCTTCTATCCTACACTTGAAAACTTCCTCCATACAAAACTTCAAACAATTTTCATTAGCAACATTAGGATAATCAAAATAATTGGTTCAGTTTCAACAAAAGTTTAACAACCATTAAAACATTAACTACTGTCACAACTTATTTTTATGGCCCTTTGATAAAAAAGAACGAAAAAGATTAAGAGGCAAATACAATTGTTGGCAGAAATCTGTCATAACAGAACAGTACAAAAAGAATGATTTTTCAAAAATCTTCTGTTGCTCAAATCAAAAAGTGCTAAGCTAACGAAAGTTAGATAATAACCTGAGGCAAGTGCTTATTTAATGACAGCTCAATATGGCGTTCTGGCTGGGAGATACGATTTTTTTTGGTAAACAGCACATAATCTGATTTTGGACAGCACCTTCTGCAAATCTTACTTCCTCTCTATTAGAGGCTATTCTTGGCACAAAGATGAAATAAAAGGATAAGGAGAGGTTGCTACAGAAGTAACAACTTCCAAGACTCAACAAAAACAAAAATAACAGAAATAAAACACGGGCTATCTCCCAAGAAGTGCTTTTCTTTAACGCCTTTCAGCTAGGCATAGAAAGTATGCATCAAGTGTTTTCAGGAGAAGAAGAATCAACATCATAATTTGTTCTAATAATAGAGTCAAAGGGTAACTTCTTTCTATTTCTAGGGAAGTGTTCCATACCTTTATTGAGTAGAAAGTGATAGTTAATATTCCCATCCTTCATATCAATAAAAGCTCCAACAGTTCTAAGAAAAGGTCTTCCCAAAACAATAGGACAAGAGGCATTGCATTTATCATCCACAACAACAAAAACAACAGGGACCAGATTATGGTTAACCATGATAATAACATTATTAATACTCCCCAAAGGTTTCTTATTAGTACCAGCAAGATGAATATCCAAATACCAATTTTCCAAAGGTGGTAGATCAAGCATATCATAAAGTTTCTTAGGCATAACAGAGATACTAGCACCAAGATCGCATAAAGCATTGCAATGGAAATCAATTATCTTAAATTTAATGATGGGTTCCCAACCATCTTCTAACTTCCTAGGAATAGAGAATTCTTGTTTTAATTTCTCTTCTTTAGCTTGCATGAGAGCATTTGTGATATGCTTTGTAAAAGCCATAATTATAGCACTAGCATTAGGACTTCGAGCAAGCTTTTGTAGGAACTTAATCACTTCAGAAATATTGCAATCATCAAAATCATTTTTATCAAAGGTAGCAAGACCATTATTTCCCATGTTTAGAAAAATTTCAGCACTTTTATTAGGAACAATTTCAGTGGTTTCAGGCAGATTTGCAGCAGGAGTTGTGGCTTTTTCAACACGATTGGTTTCATCATTAATAGTAGGAGGTTTATTATCATTAGGAATTTCAACTTTACTAGGTGTGGTAATAGTACAAATTTTAATCATGCTATTCTTTCTAGCAATTTCATCAATTCTAACTTGAATGGCATTAGTAGCAGCAAAAGGATTACTTTCTTTAACCTCTTGAGGCATAACTTTTAGTTTCAGAAGATCAACATCATGAGCAAGTCTATCAACTTTAGAAGCAATGCCATCAATCTTAGCAATTTTTTCCTCAACAAATTTATTAAAAGCAGTTTGTTTTGTAATAAAGTCCTTAAGCATGACTTCAAGATCAGAGGGTGCACTTCTATTATTGTTCTAGGAATTACCATAGGAATTACCACTATTAGAAGGATATGGCCTATAATTGTTATTACCAAAACTAGTCATCAACCCGTGCATCCGCACGGGGTAACATTTATGATGTTTTTATTGGGCATCTCTATGGTGAGAAATTATGAGAGAGACATTCTGTATGCTTGGATGCTTGATGCCTCCAAAACACCTAACATTGAAATAAGAGGTGATGAAGAATGCAATTGTAGATTTGCATGCTTTATATGCAAATCATGACAAACTGAAGAAAGAAGAGCTCCTTCTGCTCACATATTTATTAATTCCCTTATCACATGGTAATATGCGTGATCGTGGTCAAATGAAATCGACAAATGTAAAATTGTTTCAACACACACACATCTATGCGACAAATAGTACTTTGGTAAGTATATCAGATGGGTACAACATATTTAAAAAAGGTGTACTGCAATTTTTATTTTGCCATAGGATTATATGTGTGTGTTGCTTGGCTTGCTTAGGAAAGTGAACAACGAAACCACAACATTATTTTGGACAAACTTCTTCATCACACGCTAACCCATCACCATATATACACCAGAACCACACCATTAGGCTTCTGTTGTCCGACCTAGTGCCCAAGAGAGTCTTTCAAATTATTTGGTATATATGCTCTCTTTTCTAGATTGAACATAAAAACTTTGAAGGAGTGTATTTTTATTAGTATAGTAAGAGAGAAATATACAAAGCATGGCTGGAAAGGTCAAATATCATCACGGGACCGTTGTAAGCTCTATAGTGTAGAAATCAATTGCATTCGTACATAAGTTTCTACAAATATTTATTCAATTTAACAATAAAAGCTATAAAAAAGATAACTTCGACCCACAAAATATGGGCTAGATTTTACACCTATTGAGCTTGTTCTCTCTTTTGCTTGCTTGCTTGCGTGTCCACATGGTACCTATGTTGGTACACCTGTTATAATTCCTTCTGGAAAATTTCATTTGAGCTTGAAATAACCACAAAAATTTGGATGCTACAAATTGAAGTCGATAAATTGGATGATTTGCATATACAATACCACAACAAAAACTATAATCGATTGGAACGATTATATTATAATGTTGAAATGGGTGAAAAATAATATTAGTTGAGATGCACAAAAGTCAACAAAAAATAGTATTTATCTTAAGGAGGCCTATCTGGAAGATGTATATAATTATGATCCGAGCACCTGCGTCAAATACCCTATGTACACCAAATTCGGATCAACTTGCAAAACTAATACCGTACCAAAAAAGAAGAAGTTATACATTTTGATTCTTAAATTTAATGTAATGAGCTGTAGATGTATATGAACAATTATTTGATAAACAAACCTACCGACGTTGATCATTCGTATACGCAAGCCAGGTCCTTCCGAAGTTACCACTATCAAATGTGAGGATTTGTACCAGCCAACCAATAATTACTAAAAACCTGCAATTTTTATTATTAAGATATACTTTTTTCGTAATAATATTGCCAATGGATTAATTTAAGAAACTATTGAGTGATGAAAGAATAAAATGGATTTGAGTACACCAAGCGCAGGCTCTTCCTAGTCCACCTCTCCAGAGCATTTCCTTTCAACATAAATAAAACACTGTTTTATTCTGTCCGACATGAGCGAGTTTTGTCTGGCTCCTGCAAATTGATGCCAGCTTGAGATCAATCTTATTAGCCTGAAGAAGAAGAAACGTATAAGGCTTGAGCTCCTTGTTTAATTTTTCTTTATCTCAACCTAAGATGTGTTAATTTGATTGGTCGTTACCTCTAGAGACCTTTTACAGTATTCTTGTATCTTCATAGTTCCTAGATTGTTATGACTCTTATCTAGAGGTGTTCAAACATCCTACGTATATATTGGTCAAGCTACGTGCTGATAATGCTTGGAAAATGTATGCAGGGATGCAACAGGGAGGACATGAGTATCACCATTAAGAAAAATAATCTTATATAAATTAACCTGGGTAAACCATGGAGAGGAACTTTACCTTTGCACCATGGGGATAACACCAAGCAATCAGTGGGAGATCTGCATGGCTCAAATCAGCACGTCAGACAATAAACATCGTGAGCAGCTTATGGATCTGATTAGCTTATGGATCTGATTAGGAGAAAGAAGTGCAGTACGTACCTGAGATCAGCTTGACTATTTAGCAGATCGATATAGCCTGCACGATTGGCCACTGCTGCCAGCCGCCTCGCACGTGGGCATGTGCCTACAGGACGACGACTACTTTTTCTATGGATCGATCTTGCACCAGGTGCAACAATTGTATTATTACCAGGATTAACGTAGTCGCTTGTGCGAGCCTGCGAGATCGCCACGAAATTGTAAAAGGCTGCTGGATTAATTGCCCTAGCGTGATGGGGAAGGACGACATGGAAATAGGAGTCACGCTTCATTCCGACACCTTGTCGCGTGGGAGGATAAGGACTTCATCCAACGGCTTTAGAGGCATCATCGGTTAATTGGATGGACATAATTTAATAACCTCTAGGATTAATATGGAGCCTCCTACGGTGCCTCCAATTAGTCCTTAAGCATGACTTCAAGATCAGAGGGTGCACTTCTATTATTGTTCTAGGAATTACACTAGTAGAAAACAGGGCTAATATCCTGGGGCATTAGTCCCGGTTGCTCTTTGAACTGGGACTGATGCCCTGGGCCCCACCGCTTTTTCGGCCGCTGGAACGGAGATTTCATTAGTCCCGATTGGTTTTGAACCTCTAGTCCCGGTTCGTATTACGAACCGGGACTAAATGCTCTGGGCCGCAATCCGGCCGTTGCCAGGATCATTAGTCCCGGCTGGTAACACCAACCGGGACTAAAGATTAATCGTTTAGTCCCGGTTGGTATTACTAACCGGGACTAATGACTTCCCTGTATAAAGCAGCTTCTTCTTCCTCCCGGAGCCAGCCACTCCCCCTCTCCACTCTCATGTGTTCTTCATGCAACTCGAGTTCATCCTCTTTGACCACCATTTTTTGTCACAAATTGATATCCCCACTTCAATCTAAGTGGACTAAAAGGTGAGAAATTTTGTGCTTTTGTCTTTTATTGGTAATTTAGCTCATTTATTGCTCTAGAAGTAGAGAGATTTGTGATTTTTTTATGGGGGAAATTATTAGATGTTTATTTGATTATTAGAAATGCTATATAGATTTTATTTATGTTAGATTTTATTAGAAATAGAAATTCTATTAGAAATAGAAATGTTAGAATTAAAAATAAAAATAGAAGTAGACATAGCTAACATAGAAATAGAAATAGAGATAGAGATAGAAACATAGAAATACCGATAGAAATAGAGATAGAAATACCGATAGAGGTAAAAATAGAAATGCTATATAGATTTTATTTATGTTAGATTTTATTAGAAATAGAAATGCTATTAGAAATAGAAATGTTAGAATTAAAAATAAAAATAGAAGTAGACATAGCTAACATAGAAATAAAAATAGAGATAGAGATAGAAAAATAGAAATACCGATAGAAATAGAGATAGAAATACCGATAGAGGTAAAAATAGAAATGCTATATAGATTTTATTTATGTTAGATTTTATTAGAAATAGAAATGCTATTAGAAATAGAAATGTTAGAATTAAAAATAAAAATAGAAGTAGACATAGCTAACATAGAAATAGAAATAGAGATAGAGATAGAAAAATAGAAATACCGATAGAAATAGAGATAGAAATACCGATAGAGGTAAAAATAGAAATGCTATATAGATTTTATTTATGTTAGATTTTATTAGAAATAGAAATGCTATTAGAAATAGAAATGATAGAATTAAAAATAAAAATAGAAGTAGACATAGCTAACATAGAAATAGAAATAGAGATAGAGATAGAAAAATAGAAATACCGATAGAAATAGAGATAGAAATACCGATAGAGGTAAAAATAGAAATGCTATATAGATTTTATTTATGTTAGATTTTATTAGAAATAGAAATGCTATTAGAAATAGAAATGATAGAATTAAAAATAAAAATAGAAGTAGACATAGCTAACATAGAAATAGAAATAGAGATAGAGATAGAAAAATAGAAATACCGATAGAAATAGAGATAGAAATACCGATAGAGGTAAAAATAGAAATGCTATATAGATTTTATTTATGTTAGATTTTATTAGAAATAGAAATGCTATTAGAAATAGAAATGTTAGAATTAAAAATAAAAATAGAAGTAGACATAGCTAACATAGAAATAGAAATAGAGATAGAGATAGAACAATAGAAATACCAATAGAAATAGAGATAGAAATACCGATAGAGGTAAAAATAGAAATGCTATATAGATTTTATTTATGTTAGATTTTATTAGAAATAGAAATGCTATTAGAAATAGAAATGTTAGAATTAAAAATAAAAATAGAAGTAGACATAGCTAACATAGAAATAGAAATAGAGATAGAGATAGAACAATAGAAATACCGATAGAAATAGAGATAGAAATACCGATAGAAGTACCCACCAGCCGGGACTAAAGTTTTGTTAACTTATTCTTACTTATCAAACTAAAATTAGAGATAGAAATAGAAATTGTATATTTGATTTGCGTTTGATATGTACTTATATAATGCAGATGAGCCGAGCATGGATGTACGCCGATCGACGCTCTGGAGATTTCATTAAAGGCGTGCATTCTTTTCTCAAGGTGGCTGAGGCAACCAAGCGGAATGGTTTTATGTGTTGTCCATGCGGTGGTTGTCGAAATGAGAAGGATTACCCCTCCACAAAGACCCTTCACATCCACCTGTTCCGGTTCGGTTTCATGTCCGGCTATAATTGTTGGACCAAGCATGGGGAGAGAGGGGTTATGATGGAAGACAACGATGAAGAAGAGAATGATGACAACTATCCTGAGTTCCCTGAAACCACCGATACCGCAATGGAAGATAATGAAGAAGAAGAAGGTGAAGAACGGGCATCAGATATGCCCGCTGATGATCTTGGTCAGGTCATTGTTGATGCACAAATTGACTGTGAAAGTGAAAAGGAGAGGGAGAAGTTGGAACGCATGTTAGATGATCACAAAAAGGATTTATACCCAAATTGCGAAGACGGCCAGAAAAAGCTAGGAAACACGCTGGAATTGCTGCAATGGAAAGCAGAGAGTGGTTTATCTGACAAGGGATTTGAAAAGTTGCTGAAAATTATGAAGAAGATGCTTCCAAAGGATAACGAATTGCCCGCCAGTACGTATGAAGCAAAGAAGATTGTCTGCCCTCTAGGATTGGAGGTGCAGAAGATACATGCATGCATTAATGACTGTATTCTCTACCGCGGTGAGTATGAGAATTTGAATGCATGCCCGGTGTGCAGTGCATTTCGGTATAAGATCAGGCGAGATGACCCTGGTGATGTTGAGGGCGAGCGCCCCAGGAAGAGGGTTCCTGCCAAGGTGATGTGGTATGCACCTATAATACCACGGTTGAAACGTTTGTTCAGAAACAAAGAGCATGCCAAGTTGTTGAGGTGGCACAAAGAAGACCGTAAGAGTGACGAGATGTTGAGACACCCCGCTGATGGGTCGCAGTGGAGAAAAATCGACAGAGATTTTCCGGAGTTTACGGAAGACGCACGCAACCTGAGGTTTGGTCTAAGTACAGATGGCATGAATCCTTTTGGGGAGCAGAGCTGCAGTCATAGCACCTGGCCCGTGACTCTATGTATATATAACCTTCCTCCTTGGTTATGCATGAAGCGAAAGTTTATTATGATGCCAGTGCTTATCCAAGGCCCGAAGCAACCCGGCAATGACATTGATGTGTATCTAAGGCCATTAGTTGATGAACTTTTACAGCTGTGGCAGACTGAAGGTGTTCGTGTGTGGGATGAGTACAAACAAGAGGAATTTGATCTACGAGCGTTGCTGTTCGTGACCATCAATGATTGGCCCGCTCTTAGTAACCTTTCAGGACAAACAAACAAGGGATACAATGCATGCACGCACTGTTTAGGTGAGATCGATAGTATATATTTGGATAAAAGTAAGAAGGTGGTGTATCTCGGGCATCGTCGATTTCTTTCGCCCAAACATCAATTGAAGAAAAAAGGCAAGCATTTCCAGGGCGAGGCAGAAGTCCGAGGCAAGCCTAAACGCCATACTGGTGATGATATATTTGATATGGTCAAAGATTTAGAAGTAATCTTTGGAAAGGGTCCTGGCAGTCTGTCTGTTCCGAATGACGCTCGCGGACATGCACCCATGTGGAAGAAGAAATCTATATTTTGGGAGCTTGAGTATTGGAAATTCCTAGAGGTCCGCTCTGCAATCGACGTGATGCACGTGACGAAGAATGTTTGCGTGAACCTACTAGGATTCTTGGGCTTGTATGGGAAGACAAAAGATACACCAGAAGCACGGGAGGACCAGCACCGTATGAAAAGAAGAGACGGCATGCATCCGGAGGATTCTAAGGGTCCTGCGAGCTACGCTCTTACCAAAGAAGAGAAGGAAATCTTTTTTGAATGCCTGAGCAGTATCAAGGTCCCATCTGGATTCTCGTCAAATATAAAGGGAATAATAAATATAGCCGAGAAAAAATTCCAAAACCTAAAGTCTCATGACTGCCACGTGCTTATGACGCAATTGCTTCCGGTTGCACTGAGGGGGATTCTACCGGAAAATGTTCGAGTACCGATTGTGAAGCTATGTGCATTCCTCAATGCAATTTCGCAGAAGGTAATCAATCCAGAAGATCTACAACGGTTACAGAATGATGTGGCTCAATGTCTTGTCAGCTTCGAGTTGGTGTTCCCACCGTCCTTCTTCAATATTATGATGCATCTCTTAGTTCACCTAGTCGAAGAGATTACCATTCTCGGTCTAGTATTTCTGCACAATATGTTCCCCTTTGAGAGGTTCATGGGAGTCTTAAAGAAATACGTGCATAACCGTGCTAGGCCAGAAGGAAGCATCTCCAAGGGCTATCTAACAGAGGAGGTCATTGAGTTTTGTGTTGACTTTGTTCCTGACCTGAACCCGATTGGTCTTCCTCAATCGCGGCATGAGGGGAGACTAAGTGGAAAAGGCACGCTAGGAATGAAATCAGCATACTGTATGGATGGACATTCTTTGAGTGAAGCACACTACACAGTTTTACGAAATTCCACGTTGGTGGAGCCGTATATGGAGCGACACAAGAATATTGTACGCTCGGAAAACCCTGGGCAGTCAAACTCCTGGATTACAAAGTTGCACATGGCGACTTTTGGTGGTTGGTTGCAAACACTTCTCATAAATAACGCCACTGTTGGATATGAGCTCTCCATGTTGGCCAAGAAACCATCTTCAACTATATTGACTTTCCAGGGTTACGAGATAAATGGGAATACATTTTACATGGTCGCCCAAGATAAAAAGAGCACCAATCAAAACAGTGGTGTCCGCTTTGATGCATTACACGACAATGGGACAAAGGACACATATTATGGTTACATTGAAGAGATATGGGAACTTGACTATGGACCGTCTTTTAAGGTCCCTTTGTTTCGGTGCAAATGGGTCAAGCTGACAGGAGGCGGGGTAGTTGTAGACCAAAAGTACGGCATGACAACAGTGGATCTCAACAATCTTGCGTACATGGATGAACCATTCGTCCTAGCCAACGATGTCGCTCAGGTTTTCTATGTGAAGGACATGTCTACAAAACCGAGAAAGAGAAAAGATAAGAAAACGAATACATCACACGATGAGCCAAAGCGACACATTGTTCTCTCAGGGAAAAGAATCATCGTGGGAGTGGAGGACAAGACAGATATGTCAGAAGATTATAACAAGTTTGATGAAATTCCGCCCTTCAGAGTGAACACTGACCCAACCCTCCTCTTAAACAAAGAAGATACTCCATGGTTACGGTGCAGAAGGAAACCCCAACACTAGATGGGGATGTTGGTGATGTGTAATAATGTATTAAACTTTGATGTAAATATATGATTTTGGGTTAGTTATTCAATTTCAATCACTTTTCATATTCAAAGTATTATCAAATTCTAAAATATGCAAAAAGAATTTTAATCAATATTGTTTTAATTGAAAAGGGCAAAATAGTTAATTGTTTAAATAGTTAGAATAATTGATTTTGAAAATAGAAAATATTTTTGAATTAGTTATTCAATTTCAATCACTTTTCATATTCAAAGTATTATCAAATTCTAAAATATGCAAAAAGAATTTTAATCAATATTGTTTTAATTGAAAATGGCAAAATAGTTAATTGTTTAAATAGTTAGAATAATTGATTTTGAAAATAGAAAATATTTTTGAATTAGTTATTCAATTTCAATCACTTTTCATATTCAAAGTATTATCAAATTCTAAAATATGCAAAAAGAATTTTAATCAATATTGTTTTAATTGAAAATGGCAAAATAGTTAATTGTTTAAATAGTTAGAATAATTGATTTTGAAAATAGAAAATATTTTTGAATTAGTTATTCAATTTCAATCACTTTTCATATTCAAAGTTTTATCAAATTCTAAAATATATAGAAGTTATTCAAATTGAATTTCAAAATTCATATTCAAATGAAATCTGGAAAAACATGCAGCATTGGCGCGCATTTATGACACCTTTAGTCCCAGTTGCTAATACCAACCGGGGCTAAAGGTCTGTGGCTCGGCGCGAACTGGTAACTGCCGGCCAAAAGTCTTTAGTCCCGGTTGAAGCCACCAACCGGGACTAAAGACCCTTTAGTCCCGGTTGGTGGCTTCAACCGGGACTAAAGACCCCCCTTTAGTCCCGGTTGAAGCCACGAACCGGGACTAAAGGGGGGGGGTATATAAAGCGCCGCCGCCCCCTTCTTCTTCCCAACACTTAGCAGTTTTCGCGCAGAGGAGTATCGCCGAGATCGTTGCGGTCGGACGATTTCTCGAGCAGCCGCCGCCGCCGACGCGCCGCCGCGCCGCCCGCCGCCCCGCCGCCCTAGCCGCCGCACCGCCCTAGCACGCCGCCGCGCCGCCCGAGGCCGCCCCCGCGCGCGCGCCCGAGACCGCCGCGCGCGCCCCCGACACTCCCGCGCGCCGCCCGGCCGAGCCGCACCGCCGCCCGACACCGCCCCCGCGCGCGCAGGTAAGCAACCTGCACCGCCGGCGCCGGCGCGCCCCTGCAAAAAAAAGATTTTTTTTTTGGAAAACTAGTTAGATTTTATGTTAGAATAATAAGTTAGAGAAATGTAGTTAGATTAGTTTGTAAGTTTTTTTAGTTAGATTAGATTCAGTTTTTTTAGAATAGTTAATAGTTAGATTAGTTTCTTAGTTAATTGTTAGTTTAGCTTCTTAGTAATAGTAATAAAATTAGTAATAGTAATAAAAATTTCTATTAGTAAAATTTAGTTAGAATATTTAGTTAATTGTTAATTAGAATATTTAGTTAATTGTTAATTAGAATATTTAGTTAGAATATTTAGTTAATTACTATTAGTAAAATTTCTAGCTAGTTAGTAATAGTAATAAAAATGGTATTACTATTAGTAATAGTAATAAAATTAAGTTTCTTAGTTAGATTAGTTTCTTAGTTATTATTAGTTAGTTTCTTATAGTTAGATTAGTTTCTTAGTTATTTTTATTACTGTTACTATTAGTAAAATTAAGTTTCTTAGTTAGATTAGTTTCTTAGTTATTATTAGTTAGTTTCTTATAGTTAGATTAGTTTCTTAGTTATTTTTATTACTGTTACTATTAGTAAAATTTCTAGCTACTTAGTAATAGTAATAAAAATGCTATTACTATTAGTAATAGTAATAAAATTAAGTTTCTTAGTTAGATTAGTTTGTTAGTTAGATTAGTTTCTTAGTTATTCTTAGTTAGTTTCTTATAGTTAGATTAGTTTCTTAGTTATTTTTATTACTGTTACTATTAGTAAAATTAAGTTTCTTAGTTAGATTAGTTTCTTAGTTATTATTAGTTAGTTTCTTATAGTTAGATTAGTTTCTTAGTTATTTTTATTACTGTTACTATTAGTAAAATTTCTAGCTACTTAGTAATAGTAATAAAAATGCTATTACTATTAGTAATAGTAATAAAAATGAATAGAAAGTGAATAGATCGAAATGTTGTTGATCTATATGTTATATGGATTTCAGATATGGATTTCAGCGCCGGAAGAGAAGGTGAAGAAGAGATATTGAAGATTATAGGAGAGGGTACCACCCGTGCACAAGAAGAGGGTACCACCCGTGCAGAAGGAGACGGCTCGGAATTTTTGAACGAGTCGGGTGACGGAATGGAGGAGGAGCAGCCGCATGAATCGGAAAATGATGATTGCGAGGACGGCTCACAAGAGACTGGTCGTGACTTAATAAAACGGTCCGGCGAGGTATATATATATTTGAAGACTAGCTCTATTCATGAATCAGTAGATAACGATGCATTATGTGGTATATATATTAACGAGTGTTTTCTTATTTTAGAGCTCTGGATCTTCTAGAAAGAAGTGAGGCCCGGCCAAACGGCTGGCATCGAATCAGCATTACACGATTGGGCGTCTCTCAAGTGAAGGCGAACCGTTGGAACCCAAGAGTGTCGCAAATGCGTTCACACATCAATGTGGATGTCTTGTCAGGGACATGGTGCCGATAAGCATTCAATATTGGTATAAGCCCAAGGCGGCAAAGGGAGAGCCAGCACAGCCAGAGCCAGAAGAGGGTGCAGCGGTGAATTATGTCACCAAGGTCTTGAAAGATAGACTTTGGGATTCCCTCATTCCACATTTCAATCTGCCGGTCACCGAGTCCCTGGAAGAAGCAGAGCAACAAAAGGAGAAAGTCAGGGAGTGGGCTCTCAAGAAGATGGCTGCACAGTTCAATAACCACAAGAAGAGGTTATGGAACGCCTATGTCAACGCCGATCGACAAGCTCCAGAATTTACTGGCCCCAATGAGTTCCTGCGGGATCACTGGGATGCTTTTGTGGAGTACAAGGAGTCAGAGCTGGGTAAGCTAAGGAGTCAGAAAAATCAGGCAAATGCTGCAAAAAAGAAATATCACCATAAGTTGGGTCCAGGTGGCTACAAAAGGGCCGAGCCTAAGTGGGATATGCAAGAGGCCGCCCTACGAGAAAAAGGCATCGAACCAGAAACAGAACAATGGCCCAGAAGGTCAAGAAATTGGGCACTTGCCCATGGAGCTGTCTATGATGAGAGAACAGGGAAATTAGTTGAAGAGAAGAAACAAATTGCTGAACCCCTGGGAGCACTTGTCAAGACAATCGCCGAGGTTCAAGAGGGGACGTTCAAGCCGGACAGAGAGAACGACGAGCTGACAAAGGCCCTCGGGAACAAAGAACACACAGGACGAACACGGGGTCTGGGTTCTGCTATTCCGTGGAGGTCTGGGTTCTCCGAAGAGAGCCAGACTTATAGAAGCCGAGAGAGAGCGAAGAAGCGGAAGGCGCAGGAGGAGGCCTCACGGATAGAGAGCATAGAAAGGCAACAGGCTGAGCTGAGAGAGTTGTATTTGCTGCAGCAGAAGGCACTAGAGGAATTAAAGTCGCAAGGGGCAACTCAGCATCAGCAACACCTAGAACATGCATCAGGCGACCGATCTCAGCGGAGAAGCAGCGTGGCTTCCACGGAGGTACCGATGGTTCACTACCCCGTGGATGATATCACCAAGAAGACAGACTGTCAGCTGCATTATCCCATGAAGAACATATCGATGAAGGTGGCGGTTGGCTATGTGTTGCCATCTGGACCTGGACAAACCTGGCATGGCCGTGAGATTCGACCTGGCTATGCTAAGGTCGGGGTGGATGCAATTGAAAGGGGGTATGAGTCCCTCCTTCTTGACGTCGCTGGACCTGAAGAGGAGGAAAAACTGGGAGAAGTATTGGGTGGTATAATTCTTTGGGATAAGAAACACATCGTGTTTCCAGGCTCGGCGCCAAGGCGGCCACCCTCTCCTCCGAGTCCTCGCAATTCACCACCTCCCGACGACGACAGGGACGACTACCACCATACCCCGAGTCCACATCGATCTCCACCTCAATGTCAGCCGCCTCCGCCACCTCCGCCGCCTCAGCCCACTCGTAAGTCCCAGAGTTGTGGCAAGTCCGCTGCTATGTCCACTAGCAATGTCTCTCCGAAGAAACGGGCCAAGATAGCTAAGGCGGTGCCGCCTCCTCCTATCGAGAAGACTGCTGAAGAAATTGAGGCGGAGGACAGAGCCAAAGTGAAAAGGAAGCTCGCAGCCCTACGCCCGACCCCTACACCGAAGCAGGTATATACTCTGGAACAGAAGGAGTGGGCCTTTGATATGCTTACCCAACCTTCGCAATATGAATTGCGTAAGCCAGATGACTACAAGCGTTGTTTGGATAAGCAGGTAGATGCAAAAAAAGAAGCTAATAAGACAAGCGCAACTGCAAGAGGGAAAAGAGACGTTGCCCAGCTTGGAGCACAGACCAAAAAATCGATCTCCCCGCTAAAGGTCTTTGCTAGTGATGCTGGTGGGAGTGTTGCTCAACCCAATCCCGCCGACTTTGCTAAAGAAGCTGGTTTGACTCTTTCTCAATTGCTAGATGAAGGTATCACCCCAAAGGCGCCTATAGCACGGCAATATGAAAAGGGGAAGAGTCTGGTCCCACCTAAGATTGAAATGAATCTACCAACGCAAATGCGAAAATTGCATAAGTGGTACCTGCAAGCCGCAAAGGGCACGCAAGATTTTCTCCTTATGAATATCACAAAGGACCATTTCTTAGGTCAAGACTTGGTGCATATTGAGTTTGATGAATTCTTTCAGCTATTCAATCAAGACGCGCTCGACAAATCTCTCGTCAGTGCCTATGTTCTGTAAGTGATTCATTATTTCTATAAGTCTCTAGCTCAACTCGTTCTTTGCATATAATTTTTCTCACTACGTTGTTTATTATGCAGAATGAAGAGTATGGAATGTAAGAAAAGGAATGACCTCCAACTTGGATTCATTGATCCAAATCGAGTTAACGGAGCGATGATACAGAGGAATCGCAAGGAGACGGAGGATAACTTGCTAGAGTTCCTACTTATGCAGGAATACCGAGCTAGAATACTCTTTCCGTACAACATCAGGTGAGTGTTACTATCTTATACACAATTACTTTTCCTTACTCGATGTTATAAGTGTAATTGATGAGTTTATTAACTTACATAATCAAACTTGCACGCAGTTACCACTGGATTTTGCTAAAGATTGAACCTGACTATGGAAGGGTTCAAATCTTTGACTCGATGAATAAACCACTTAATGAATACAAAAGCATCTTTGATGTGATGGATAGGTAATTTCAATCATTACGGCATTATATCGGTCTCTTTCGTTCATCTATAACTCAGCTATTCATTTTGTTTGCTCGGCAGTGTTTGGAAACGGTTTATACGCACAGTTAAAGGTGAATGGAAAAATGAGCTGATTTACCGTCAGATCGAGGTAAGTCGTACGAGCTAGGTCCACACATCCCTTTAATTCTAGTTTCAAATACCATTAAGTATATCAATCTTGATATGTCACTGACTAAAATCTATTCTCGTAAAGTGTGCGAGGCAGCCTTCGGGGACTAATCTATGTGCATACTACACTTGCGAGAACCTTCGTGCGCAGGCCACCGAAGGAATTGATTTTCAAACAGTAAGTAAACAATATACTGACAAATTCATTTTATTGGCATCAATTTTGTTATGATGATTCATATTCATATTGTTCTTCTTCTTCTTCGTAGTTCGAAGCAAAGCGGAAACTGCTCTCACCGACTGAACGCGTAGTAGGAATTCAAGAGGAATTAGCCGGATTTCTGCTTGAACATGTCATTAACCCAAAGGGTGAATTTCATGCCGGTTTCGATTAGACAATGTTTATAATTAAACACAAGTCGTGATCTTATGTGTGTGAACAAGTTGTATATATACTTGTATGCATGTATATGCTCGGTGAACCAAATATATTATATATATGTATCGTTTTATATATTATGTTGTAATGCTGTATGAATAAGTATATAAGAAAACTTATTTGAAATGAATCAAACAATTGAATGGAGCAAAATACAAATATACCCTAAACCCTAAACCCCTAAATAACAATTGAAATCCAGAAAAATAAAGATGCAGCAGATGCTGCCACGTGTGGACACTTTAGTCCCGGTTCTTAATACGAACCGGGACTAAAGACCTACGCCCACGAGCTCCTGGACCTTGCCACGTGGTCCCTATTTAGTCCCGGTTCGTATAGCAACCGGGACTAAAGATAGGGCATCAGTCCCGGTTGGTTAGTCCCGGTTGCGCAACCGGGACTGAAGGCCCAAACGAACCGGGACTGATGCCCTGTTTTCCACTAGTGTTACCATAGGAATTACCACTATTAGAAGGATATGGCCTATAATTGTTATTACCAAAATTGTTCCTATAAGCATTGTTGTTGAAATTATTATTTTTAATGAAGTTCACATCAACATGCTCTTCTTGGGCAACCAAAGAAGCTAAAGGAACATTATTTGGATCAACATGTGATTTTTACCATTAACAAGCATAGACATAATGACATCAATCTTATCACTCAAGGAAGGGGTTTCTTCAAAAGAATTTACCTTCTTACCTTGTGGAGCTCTCTCGGTGTGCCATTCAGAATAATTTACCATCATATCATCAAGAAGCTTTGTTGCAGCACCCAAAGTGATGGACATAAAAGTACCCCCAGTAGCTGAATCCAGAAGGTTTCTTGAAGAAAAATTCAGTCCCACATAAAAAGTTTGGATAATCGTCCAAGTAGTGAGTCCATGAGTGGGGCAATTCTTTACTAATGATTTCATTCTTCCCCAAGCTTGAGCAACATGTTCATTATCAAATTGTTTAAATTTCATTCACTTCTCATGGATATAATCTTAGCAGGAGGATAATATCTACCTATAAAAGCATCTTTGCATTTAACCCATGAATCAATACTATTTCTAGGCAAAGATAGCAACGATTCTTTAGCTTTTCCTCTCAAAGAGAAAGGAAACAATTTCAGTTTAATAATATCCCCATCTACATCCTTATACTTTTGCATATCACAAAGTTCAACAAAATTATTAAGATGGGTAGCAGCATTATCAGTACTAACACCAGAAAACTGCTCTCTCATAACAAGATTTAATAAAGCAGGTTTAATTTCATAAAAGTCTGCTGCAGGAGCAGGTGGAGCAATAGGTGTGCATATGAAATCATTGTTGTTGGTTCTAGTAAAGTCACACAACTTATTGTTCTCAGAGTTATCCATTTTAGCAAGATTAAAGCAAGATAAAAATTACAACTTTTTTTGTGATTTTTGAATATGATAAAGCAAGCAAGATAAAAATAACAACTAAAAAGTAAACTAATTTTTTTTTGTGTGTTTTGATTTAATGATGCAAATAAAATAAACTAAAGCAAGTCTATAACAAAGTAAAGAGATTGAGTGTGAGAGACTCCCCTTGCAGAAATCTTCTTTCTTCCCCCAGCAACGGCGCCAGAAAATCTTGATGGTGCTACGCAGGGCAACGACGCCAGAAGGTCTTGATGGTGTGATGGCGGAGCTGGCAGCGTGTTGGGAATCCCCAAGAGGAAGCAGTGATGAGCATAGCAGCAAGTTTTCCCTCAGTAAGAAACCAAGGTTGAATCGACAAGAAGAAGAAAGACAACACTTCTAAAGGTTGAAGCTGGCTGACTATGGTAGGGCGCACTACCGGCGTCAGCACTCAGGAACGTGGAACCTGCACACAACACAAACACAATACTATGCCCCAACTAAATAGTGAGGTTGTCAATCTCACCGGTCTCGCTGAAACGAAGGATTAAGCGTATCGTATGGAAAAAGGATGATTGTTTGCAGATAAATAACATGCTGGGTGAACAAATTACAGTTGGGCAATTGACAAATATTGACAGTATCTAAACCGGTACAAAGGCATGTTCATCACTATGAGACTTGTTTGGGCATTACGACAAAATACATAGACCGTAATCCAAGTGCATCTGATACGGATCAACGTGATCCGAAAGGGGTTTGGCCCAATCTTTCACGGCGATCAAACAGATAGCAAGCTAAATCAGTCGTTGAGCAGATTAGATCTACTCCACGAACTGCAGAACAGATCCTTACGAATCAGCAAGGAAAACCAACGATATTGGTGTCCCCCGACATGGGACCTTTTTCCTGTCTATTCTTAACTCGAAATTCCACTCCCCCTTACATTGGTGCGCACCCCTCTGGCTTTATAGTTGCAGCCGACCTCCCTATTACTTATCTTACAAGCAAAACGAAAATATAGAAATAAAATAAACTCAACAACTCAGACAACTGTTTCCTAAACCAAAAACTAAAATAAACAGAACTAAAATAAAAAGGACTCCTTTGTTGGTGCGCCACCATCTTCAACACGCTGCTAGGTGGTCCCCATCTGGACTCCTTCAAGGACAATATGCTCCACCAATATTGCACTCCAATTGCGTCCCTAATCTTTTCCTTGCGTGGTAAAAATAGGAACAAAAACTTTGTCTTGGTAGTATCAGCAACAACATAACCAGAGATAGCATAGTAAGCACTATCATACATGGGAGGCGCCACATCAGCATCTATGACTAATAATCCACCCTCAGGTTATCATCCGAACCCCCTTAGCACTAGTGGAAAAAGGCTTATAGATAGATGTTTTACTAGTGGAGCACATTATTCAATATGCTCCACTAGTATTTACTAGTGGCGCATTTTCAAATATGCTCCGCTGATAATTTTTTACTAGTGGCGCATATTGTTCAGAATGCGCCACCAATATTCACGTGGGACCCACCAGAAGGGACCTGCCAGGGTTATGCGTGGCGCATATTGCAATATGCGCCACTGATAATTCATATATCAGTGGCGCATATTGAATATGCGCCACCAATAATTCATATATCAGTGGCGCATATTGAATATGCGCCACCAATAATTCATATATCAGTGGCGCATATTGAATATGCGCCACGCATATTGAATATGCGTCACGCATAACATGATTTTTTTTTCACCCGCCACACCCCACCCCCAGTGGGTCGCCTTTTTAGTCTTCTAAAAAATAAAATAAAATGATAAAAGGTTTGAAAAAAATTCAAAAAAATCAGATTTAGTTATGTTATGTGATCTAGTAAGTAAGAAAAATAATAAACATGAATTTTGATATTTTTACAAAAAAAATTTATGTCTCGGTAAAACGACCATAACTTTTGCATACGAAGTAGGATTAAAAAGTTTTTTATATGAAAAAGTATCTACACGAAAAGTTACATCCGAATTCAACCACCTACGGTCGTTTCGACAAATTTTAGAATCTCAAAATTCAAAAGGGGAAATAGACTTTTTCGCACTTTCATATTTCAAATTTTTATTTTTATTTTTATTTGTAGATCAAAATTTATATTGGATTAAACTTTTGGATTAGTTATATACACACATATAGCACACATGCAGATATATACACACATATACGCACATATACGCACACATACACACACATATACGCACTTATATGCACTTATATATGCACACATGCATACATATACACACATATACACACACATATACACACATGTACATACACATATACGCACATGTACGCACACATACAAACACATATACGTACATGCACACATATACACACATATACACACACATATACACACATGTACACACACATATACACACATATACACACACATATACGCACTTATATATGCACACATGCATACATATACACACATACACACACATATATACACACATGTACATACACATATACGCACATGTACACACACATATACACACTTATATATGCACACATGCATACATATACACATATATATACACATATACACACATATACACACACATATATACACATATACACACATATACACACATGTACATACACATATACGCACATATACGCACACATACACACACATATACGCACATGCACACATATACACACATACACACACATATACACACACATATACACACATGTACACACACATATACGCATACATACACACACATATATGCACACATGCATACATATATACACATATATACACATATACACACACATATATACACATATACACACACATACACACACATACACATACATATACACATATATACACACATAGACGCACATATATACACACTTATATATGCACACATGCATATATATACACACATACACACACATATACGCACATATACGTAGATATATTAATACATATACACACACATATACACACATATACATAATACATATACACATACACACACATATACACACATATACGCACATATGTGCCATATACATACAAACACACACAAGCACACATAGGCCTTAAGAGGATTGATATGATAGTAATATCAATAAGAACTTGGGTAGGTTAGGGATAGCTCATCCAAATAGAATGGAGAAGTTAAGCGTGCTCAGCCCGGAGTAGTCTAATTATGGGTGACCTAGCGGGAAGTCAAGAAATTCGATGCGATTTGAAAATGTTCCTAATGTGATAAAATCCTCAAAAAATTGAAATACAATAGTTTTTTCACATTATTTCGATTTTTTAGATTTTCAAATTTTTTTTTGGTTTTTTTCGATTTTTTATTTTTTTTTGAATTTTTTGAATTTTCACAGGCTACTAGTGGCGCATATAGCCAATATGCGCCACGCATAATTTGCCTATGTGTGGCGCATATTGAAATGCGCCACTGATAAACTGTTACTAGTGGCGTGACAATGGTGGCGCATCCCATATGCGCCACGCATAAGCCAAAATAATGCGCCACCAATAGCCTTTTTTCCACTAGTGTAGGTAGTTGCAAGCAACAAATAATTGCATTAAGAATTGCGCATAATGTAAACAATAGAATTATCCTTGAATAATACATTGTTGGGTTATCCCTAGTAGCAACAGCACATCTACAACCTTAGAGGTTTTTGTCACTCCCCCAGATTAAATAGAGGCATAAACCCACTATCGAGCATAAATACTCCCTTTTGGAGTCACAAGCATCTACTTGGCCAGAGCATCTACTAGTAACGGAGAGCATGCAAGATTACAAATAACATAGACATGATAAATCAATAATCAACTTGAACAGTGTACTCTATATTCATCGGATCCCAGCAAACACGACATGTAGCAATACAAAGATGATGATGATCTTGATCATGATAGGCAGCTCACAAGATCTAACATGGTAGCACATCATAACATTACAAATAAGATGATCTTGATCATGATAGGTAGCTCACAAGATCTAACATGATGGCACATAATTAGAGAAGACAACCATCTAGCTACTGCTATGGACCCATAGTCTAGGGATGAACTACTCACGCATCACTCTGGAGGCGGGCATGATGATGTAGATGCCTCCGGTAATGAATTCCCTCTCCGGCAGGGTGCCAGGAAGAGCTCCAGAACCCTCCCGATCTAGGCTCTATGATGGCGGCAGCTATGGAACTTTTCATGGATGGAGGATCGGGTGTCGATGGTTTTCCCGATGATGAGAATATATAGGTGGAAGGGCGAAGTTTGGGGTACCCCTGGGAGCCCACACCACCTGGCGGTGCGGCTAGGAGGGCCCGCGCTGCCCTATGGTGTGGCCTCCCCAAGCACCCCTCTGGCTCTCCTCTGGTTCTCCTGGTGCGTGAAGAAGTAATATTGACTTCGGCTTTTGTTTTGTCTAATTTCGAGAATATTTCTTGTGTAACTTTTCTGAAACACAAAAACAGCAGAAAACCTGAACTGACACTATGGCATCTTGTTAATAGGTTAGTTCCAGAAAAAGCATAAAAGTGCCATAAAGTGTAAACAAAACATATAGCAATTGATATAAAACAAACATGGAGCATCAAAAATTATAGATATGTTTGCAACGTATCAAGATGCTTTGGCCAAGTAAATGCTTGTGCCTCCAAGAGGGAGTATTTATGCTCGATAGTGGGTTCATGCCTCTATTTAATCCGGGGGAGTGACAACAACCCCTAAGGTTGTAGATGTGTTGTTGCTACTAGGGATAAAACAACAATGCTTTATTCAAGGACAATTCTATTGTTTACATTACGTACTTTACTTAATGCAATTATATGTTGCTTGCAACTTAATACCCAAGGGTTGTTCGGATGATATCCTGAGGGTGGATTATTAGTCATAGATGCAGTTGGATGATGGTCTATGTATCTTGTCGTAATGCCCAAACAAATTGCATAGTAATCATCATGTCATTGTATATGTTATCTTAATCATTATTCTGTTAATTGCCCAACTGTAATTTGTCCAGCCAATATGTTATTTATCTGTTATGGAGAGACACCACTAGTGAACTGTGGACCCCGATCCATTCTGTAATACTGTTAAAAAACCTACTGCAAACACCTGTTTCCTTTCCTCAAACACTGTTCTGCTCATTCAATACAAGCAAACACCTTTTTCCATACGATACGTTTAATCATTTGTTTTGAGCGAGACCACTGAGATTGACAACCTCACTGTGAGTTGGGGCAAAGTATTGTGATTGTGTTGTGTGCAGGTTCCACGTTGCTGAGTGCTGATGCTGGTAGTGCGCCCTGCCATAGTCAGCCAGCGTCAATCTTCAGAAGTGTTGTCTTTCTCCTTCTGGTCGATTAAACCTTGGTTTCTTATTGAGGGAAAACTTGCTGATGTGCTCATCATACCTTCCTCTTGGGGTCTCCCAACACGTTGCCATCTCAGCACATCAAGATCTTTTTCTGGCGCCGTTGCCGGGGAGAAAGAGGATTTTAGCAAGGGGAGTCTCTCACTTCTAATCTCTTTACTTTGTTATAGTCTTGCTTAGTTTATTTTACTTTATCTTGTTTGCTTCTTTTAATTTGAAAAATACAAAAAAATAGTTTCTTTTATCATTGTTACCCTTGTTGCTTTACTTTTTAGTCATCATGCTACCCCATAAGTACACCCTAGAAGACTTATCAATAGGTAGTGGTTCTATAATTGGAAAAGATAACATTGATAAGTTCTTTAATCATGTTATTAAGCATAAAGATATTTAGGATAGATCCTTAGCAGAACGTGCTCCTAATTATGAAACTACCGCAGCTTCTTTAGTTCACATATTAGAGGCTAGGTTTGTTAACCTTAACCCCATAATGCAGCAATTGTTTCTTAACCTTCATGATGTTGAGGATATTGAAAAGAGAGATTTTATTCTAGAAACTTTGCTTAAAGAATTTGGTGATGTTGCTGTAGAAGCTAGGAAAGTTTTTGATCGCTTTAAGATGCTTGGATCATGTGTAGATGTTATAAGTGACCTTGAAAAGTTAGGCAATAAGCCTAATAAGGAGGAAATCAAAATACCAATACCTTTTAAACTTGTACCAATGCATGTAGCCTTGGAAAATAATTTCGATTGGATAGTTCCCGAAAACCCTGTTTGATGAAAGTAGTGTGAACCCAAGATATTCTGCCATGGACCTTATATAGATAAAATATAATGCCTTGTTGAAAAGATTTCTGCCATGGACCTTGATGCTTCTTCACTTGATAATACTTGATGCCTGTTTTCTGCGCCTAGCTGAAATGCATTAAAGAAAAGCACTTCTTGGGAGATAACCCATATTTTATTTTCTGTTTTTTTTTGTCTTTGTTGAGTCTTGGAAGTTTTTACCTCTGTAGCAACCTCTCCTTATCCTTTTTATTTCGTTTTTGTGCCAAGAATAGCCTCTAATAGAGAGGAAGTAAGATTTGGGGAAGATGCTGTCCCGAAATAGATTCTATGCTGCTTACCAAAAACATTCTATCTCTCAGCCAGAACGTCGTATTGCGCTGCAATTTTTTGTGCACTTGCCTCAGGTTATTATCTAAATTACATTAGATTTGCACTTTTTTATTTGAGCAACATAAGATTTTCGAAAAAATCATTCTTTACGTGCTGTTCTGTTTTGACAGATTTCTACCAACAATTGCATTTGCCTCTTAATCTTTTTTCTTTTGGTGTTCTTTTGATCAAAAAGCCTTAAAAATAAGTTGTGACAGTAGATAATGTTTTAATGGTTGTTAAACTTGTGTTGAAACTGAACCAAAGTGGATTCATTGTTTTGATTACACTAATGTTGCTAATGAAAATTGTGTGAAGTTTTGTATGAAGGAAGTTTTCAAGTGTATGGAGAGAAGAATGATGAGATGAGATGAAGGATGGACAAAAGCTCAAGATTGGGGATGCCCCTGCCACCCCAAGATATATCCAAGAAGTACAAGCATCAAAGCTTGGGGATGCCCTAAGGCATCCTCTTCTTCATTATCAAAAATATCAGGTCATCTTTCAAGACATTATATTTTTATTGCTTCATATGCTATGTGTTATTCTTGGAGCGTTGTTTGTTTTAGTTTTCTGTTTGTTTAGTTTTGTTATCTATAGTATATGGTTGGATCCCAGCATGTTTTTTTTGGAGACAGACACGCTTCATTTTCATTGCTCAGAATGCTCTAGTTCTCACTCTTATTATCCTACAACTGTTCACTTTTTTTAGTACTGCGTTTAGCTCTTGTTTTTCATTCATATTTTGTTCAGAGCTTGTTAGTATTATTAATTCATATATGATTAGCTCTCTGGTATTCAATGAATATCATCTATGAGAGTGTTTTCAAATAAGTTGATTGGTGTTGCCTTGGTAACAACCAGCACACTCACAGCAGTCACAATAGTTATTCAGCTCCTCTTCACAATCTATACAAGCACATATACACAAGCATAAACACACTAGTTCTAAATGGCAACCATAGACATGTATGCATGTATGCAAATGTCAATTTAATTTCACACACTAAGTTAGTGTGTGAAAATGTTGTATTTAGTGAACCATGTTGTTTAGAAAACATGTGTGAGGTTAGAAAAGCTTTTTAATTATTTTAAAAGCAATAGTGCAATCTTGGGTATTTGAAAAGAGGGCTAATGCCTTCCAAAATTGGTCCTGGTTTGGAAATGCTTTGAGAAAATTGGGTTATGATCCTACTGGACAGAGGATAGTAACACAAAGCTACTTCAAGTGGTTTCATTCAAAAATACATTTTAGAAAACAAATGGTGCCCAAATTAGTGATTTGGCTAGATTTGAAGGTAGCAAGTGTGTGCATGCTTCAAGTTTGAATTTTTTTGGTTCCAGGATGTTCTACATGTTCTAAGGAATCCAGAGACTACAAATTTGTAGAAAATGGATGTTCAGAACAATTCCTGTGATTTAATTGGTGCAAATAGGCAATTATTGCCATTTGAAATTCATTTTCAAAAATTACACAGTAACACTATGATATTACTGCATGGTTGGTTCTACACTTTGCAAGGATTCCAGGGATATAAAATTTACAATTTTTGGACTAGTAGATTAATTTCTATGGTTTTTAGAAGTTGCAGCAAAATTGAAAGGAAATTGAATCTGTTTGATTTTCAGACAGGCCACGTGGCTGTTTCCTATTGGGAGGTAATGGTTCGGCCGGATAGGGTTTCTGAACTGTGGGATCTAAGTTTGATCTAAAGGCCCAGATCACTTTGTACCCCTTCGGTTAAGATTTGTAATCTGGGCGCTACGATGAGCATCCGACGGTCAGATGTGGATTGGGGAGAAAGGCCTCACCGACGGGTGATACGTCTCAAACGTATCTATAATTTTTGATGCTCCATGCTTGTTTTTACACCATTTGCTTAGTGTTTCATTACACTTCGTGGCATTTTTTATGCATTTTCCGGGACTAACCTATTAACGAGATGCCACAGTGCCAGTTCCCTGTTTTTTGCTGTTTTTCTGTTTCAGAAAAGTTACACATGCAATATTCTTGGAATTGGACAAGACAAAAGCTAAACATCCAGAAATTCACCGAAGCTTCCAGAGAACCGAAGAGGAGATGGAGTGGGGCCATGATGGGCCTAGGGCTAGACCACGCCCCCTATGTGTGTGGCCGCCTCGGTCCACTTCTAACGATGCCCCTTCGCCTATAAAGACCCGCCGATGGGAAAAACCTAAAGACCCGATCACTTTTCCAGAAACATATCGCGATCTGCCACCGTCGTCGACCCGAGATTGGGAGGGTCCAGAAGCTCTTCCCGGCACCCTACCGGAGAGGGGAATCGCCACCGGAGGTCTTCTTCATTGCCATGCTTGCCTCCGGTGCGATGAGTGAGTAGTCTACCTTGGACTATGGGTCCATAGCAGTAGCTAGATGGTTGTCTTCTCCACCATGTGCGTCATGTTTAGATCTCGTGAGCTGCCTTACATGATCGAGATCACCGTTATGTAATTCTACATGTTGTGTTTGTTGGGATCCGATGAATATTGGTGTTATGATTGAGTTGATGTACTGAATATTATCCTATGTTATCTCTATGTTGTTTATGATCTTGCATGCTCTCCGTTGTTAGTAGCTATCTTGGTCGAGTAGTTGCTAGTGACTGCAAGAGGAGGTATTTATGCTCGATAGTTGGGTTCGTGCCTCTATTTAATCTGGGGGAGTGACAGAAACCTCTAAGGTTGTAGATGTGCTATTGCCACTAGGGAGAAAACAACATTCATATGCTCAAGGGCATATGCTTTGTTTACATTACACACTTTGCTTAATGCAGTTATCTGTTGTTCGCAACTTAATACTTGCGGAGTTCTCGGATTGATTTGCCACAAGTGGATTATTAGTCATAGATGCAGTTGGATGGCGGTCTATGTATCTTGTTGTAATGCCCAGAGTAAATCTCATAGTGATCCTCTCGACATATGCACGTTGTCTTTATTCTATCAATTGCCCAACTGTAATTTGTTCACCCAGCATGTGTTATTTTATCTTATGGAGAGACACCACTAGTGAACTATGGACCCCGGTCCTATTTCCATTATCTTGCTACCACCTGTTTACTTTACTCGCATTGTTTACTTTACTTGCATACTCCTATTGCTTTCCACTCGATACGCTCATTCCTTTGTTTACAGGAAACCGGTGAGATTGACAACCTCATCGTAAGTTGGGAACAAAGTATTTGGTTGTGTTATGTGCAGGTTCCATGTTGCTACTAGTTGAAGACGTGCTAACAAGATATCGTTAACGGCGCCCTTGTTGGAGTGTCATTAGGCTAGCAAGCATCACCTTCTGGAGTTTGGCTTTTTCCTGGACTGACAAACCTTGGTTTCTTACTGAGGGAAAAACTTGCTGCTGTGCTCATCATACCTTCCTCTTGGGGTTCCCAACTGGCCGGTCATTTTACATCATCACCACACCATGCCGCATCAAGAGCTTTTCTGGCGCCGTTGCTGGGGAAAAAGAAGACTTCTGCAAGGGGAGTTTCGCATGCACATCCTATACTTTGTTTTAAGTTTTGCATTAC
Organism: Dactylis glomerata; assembly: GCA_007115705.1. Taxonomy (NCBI): domain Eukaryota; kingdom Viridiplantae; phylum Streptophyta; class Magnoliopsida; order Poales; family Poaceae; genus Dactylis; species Dactylis glomerata. Next base: position 880,906 of record QXEO01000457.1, on the reverse strand, counting down.
TTTATTTTTACTTGCATCATTTTATCAAGAATATAAAAAAATTAGTTTCCTTTATAGTTGTTTATTATGTCTAGTTTAGTTGCTACTACTATGTCGCCCGAGGATATGATTTTCACTTTCAAGCAAAAGAGTGATGAAAGTTTCAAGGAAGCTTGGTCTAGAATTTATGATTGGCATGGAAAAACTGAACCGAAAATGACTTTGAGTTTGCTTCTTAGTTGCTTTTACTTTGGACTTGCTCTTCATTATAGATATGCTTTGGATGCTACTGCAGAAGGAGATTTCCTTCATTGTGATGGAGATCAAGCTTTCAATGTTATAAAAAAGTTGATTACAATTTATAGCATGCCAACTGATTTTGATTCCTCTCTTGTGAGCATTTTTAATAGACTTAATACTCTTGAGACTCATACTACTTGTTTGAATGATTGCTATAGTACTTTGCGCCAGCATTTTGATTATGTGCCATCAAATTCTGAACCTTTGAGTTGGTACCCTACGGTAAAAATCACCATTAATGGTGAAACTTTTCATGCTCGTTGTGATATTATGTCTGAATTTTGTCTTATGCCAAAGGATGTTTATGAATCTTTAAATCTTTGGAAACTTTTGGAGGGGGGAGAAGAAATTTCTCTTACTAATAATGCCACTATATTTCCCGTTGGAATAGCTAAAGGAATTTATACAAAAGTCCTAGGAAGAATGGTATCTACTGATTATCTTGTTATTGAATGTGTAGGAAAAGGACAAATCACACTTGGAAGATCTTTACTGAAGCTCCTGGGCGCCGTTATAGATGTGGGAAAAGGCAATATAAGATTCATCTCTCCACCTTGCAATAGTCACGTCTTTCCTAGAGTTAAGAGCAAAGGTAAGAAAGGAAGACGTAAGGCACCCGCTGACCCTAGCACTTCATCACTTGATATTACTTGATTCGTATTTTCTGCGCCTAGCTCAAAGGCGTTAAAGAAAAGCACTCTTGGGAGATAACCCAATGTTTTTACTTTCAGTTCTTTTTTCTTTTATTTGAGTCTTGTAAGTTATTACTAGTGTAATAACCTCTCCTTATCCTTTTTATTTTGTTTTTGTGCCAAGAGAAGCCTCTAATTTGAGTGAGGTAAGATTTGGGGATGTTGCTGTCCTGAAACAGTTTTCGGTGCTGCACCGTAAAAATTCGTGAAAATGCTCTGTATATATTTTGGACCTGCGATTTCTTGTGCATATGCCCCAGGTTATATCCAAACTTTCATTAGTTTAATACTTTTTGATTTGAGCAACAGAAAACCCTCTAAAAATTCGACCTTTGTCAGTTGTTCTGTTTTGACAGATTTCTGTCAATATTTGTGTTTGCTGCTTTATCACTTTCTTTTTGAGTTCTTTTGATCACGGAACTTTTGGGGAAGTTGCTACAGTAGTATATACTGTATATGTGGTGGTTTTGAGTTGAAACCTGAAGCAAAAAGGGTTGATTCATTGCTATGCTTACACTAATGTTGCTAATAGAATTGTGTTTAGTTTTGTATAAAGGAAGTTTTCAAGTGTAGGGATTGGAGAATGATGAGATGAGTTGAAGAATGGACAAAAGCTCAAGCTTGGGGTGCCCATGTCACACCAAGAAATATCCAAGAGGTACAAGCGTCAAAGCTTGGGGATGCCCCCGAGGCACCCCTTCTTCATCGACAAAAATCAGGTCACCTTTCAACACACTATATTTTTATTGCTTCATGCACTATGCGTTTTTCTTGGAGCGTCAGTTGTTTTTAGTTTTTAGTTTTTTTTATTTTTGTTTGCTGCAATCAATGGTTGGACCCCAACAAATTCCTTTTGGAGAAGTTGCCTTGCTCTTCATTTGCCAAGAACACTCAGTTTTTCACTCTTATCGTTTCAATGAGTGTTCTCTTTTTCTAGAACTGCGTTTAGCTTTTGATTTTCGCCTTGATTTTGGTTCAGATCTTGTTATATCTTTTCATCAAGGTGTATTTTGACCTCTGGTCCATGTGGGTTTTCATCAAAAGAGTTGTTTCAAAAAAGTTTGAATGGTGTTGGAAAAGAGAAAAAGCTTTATGCAAAAAAGTGGTACAAGAAGGAGCTTATGTAGACTGCGGCCTAGGCTTTTGCATGTCATGCTTGATGTCTTTTTGATAGTATGCTTAGTGGTTTTGCTATAGCATGACTTGTCTCAAATGACTGAGATTGCTTAATGAGCCTTTGAAAAATCATGCGTTGTTTTAATTATTTGGAAGCATTATTTTGGTTTTCTCCTTTGATGCTTTATTTGGGTTGACTTGGCGCATGCTCACACATGTTTGACTCATACAAAGTCGCCATAAGCCTCTATGATCATTTAGTTTTTGACTTTTGATGCCATCTTATGCTTCTTTTAATGTCGCTTTGTCGCTATGCATGATTATGGCCGTTATTGCTCTCTTAGTTGGTCGCTCCCAGTCTTTTGCTAGCCCTCCTTTTGTACTGAGTATGAGCTATACTCGTGCATCCAACTCCTAAAAACCAAGTTTGCCATTGTGTCCACTATAAATTCCTATGCGTGGTATTTGCAAGCCATTCCAAGTAAATTTTCATGTGCTACCTTTCAAAACTTTCAACTACTTCTCGTTTTGTGCCACTGTTTTTAGCTCATGAGGACATAGTGGTCGGAATTGCTATCTTCCATATTAAATTAAGTACCCCTTGACTAGGCAGCTTCATCTGCTCATCATTAATTTTGCATGAGAGCTGGTCAGACCATTGCAATCTAATTCTAAAAAAAAGAAAAAAAAGGGCACTCCTCCATGGTATGTGAATGTTGGTGGGCACCCGATGGAATCGGTTAGCCATGATTTGAGAAAGGAAAAAAGGTGGGGAGGAGTGCCAAAGCTTTATAAAAGAGCACCAATGTGCTAAATTTTCAAAGAACTCGGAACCACTCTCACTTGTTTATTATGGAAGATAGTAAGACCCCATTGCCAGTCGTTGACATGAAACAACCACCTCTCAAAACCCATTTTTTATCTCTGTTTTACAAATGAAAAGCTCTAGCACATGTTTAATCACTGCTTCCCTCCACGAAGGGCCTTTCTTTTACTTTTATGTTGAGTCACCACCTTCTATCTTTATGCACCGTCTAAGAGAGCATAGTTGTCATTCTTAGTATAATGTGCATTGTCCCAAAGTTTTCATTGATTGATTCATGATTTTGGTTTCACTTGTTCTTAAATTATTTGTATCTAGTCGCCCTCTTAAACTTGAAGGTGTCCTATACATTTATGTTTTGCTATTCCATGAAGGACAAGCTAAAAACCATTTTCTATGTTTTTCCTTATGATTTGAACACACGTTTGACTTTCATTGTTTCATTTTTCATGATCTTTCATTTGTGTTCTTTTTCATGTTATAACATGGTTGATAAGTTTTTCTATCAAGATTATGTCTTTCATGCCCATGTTTATGTTCTTTTGATCCCAGCGCACAACGCTTACATATATGGTCAAGATTATGTAGGTGCATGTCACCTCAAACCTACTCGAGGACGAGCAGGAGTTAAGCTTGGGGATGCTGATACATCTCAAACGTATCTATAATTTTTGATGCTCCATGCTTGTTTTTACACCATTTGCTTAGTGTTTCGTTACACTACGTGGCATTTTTTATGTATTTTTTGGGACTAACCTATTAACAAGATGCCACAGTGCCAGTTCCCTGTTTTCTGCTGTTTTTGTGTTTTACAAAAGTTACATAGGCAATATTCTCGGAATTGGACGAAACAAAAGCTAAACATCCAGAAATTCACCGAAGCTTCCAAAGAACCGAAGAGGAGATGAAGTGGGGCCACGAGGGGCCCACACAACAGGGCAGCGCGGCCTAGGGCTAGGCCACGCCCCCTATGTGTGTGGTCGCCTCGGTCCACTTATGACGATGCCCCTTCGCCTATAAAGACCCCCCGACGGGAAAAACCTAAAGACCCGATCACTTTTCCAGAAACATATCGCGATCCGCCACCGTCGTTAACCCGAGATCGGGAGGGTCCAGAAGCTCTTCCCAGCACCCTGCCGGAGAGGGGAATCGCCACCGGAGCTCTTCTTCATTGCCATGCTTGCCTCCGGTGCGATGAGTGAGTAGTCTACCTTGGACTATGGGTCCATAGCAGTAGCTAGATGGTTGTCTTCTCCACCATGTGTTTCATGTTTAGATCTCGTGAGCTGCCTTACATGATCGAGATCACCGTTATGTAATTCTACATGTTGTGTTTGTTGGGATCCGTTGAATATTGGTGTTATGATTGAGTTGATGTACTGAATATTATCCTATGTTATCTCTATGTTGTTTATGATCTTGCATGCTCTCCGTTGTTAGTAGCTATCTTGGCCGAGTAGTTGCTAGTGACTCCAAGAGGGGGTATTTATGCTCGATAGTTGGGTTCATGCCTCTATTTAATCTGGGGGAGTGACAGGAACCTCTAAGGTTGTAGATGTGCTGTTGCCACTAGGGAGAAAACAACATTCATATGCTCAAGGGCATATTCTTTGTTTACATTACACACTTTGCTTAATGCAGTAATCTGTTATTCGCAACTTAATACTTGTGGAGTTCTCAGATTGATTCGCCACAAGTGGATTATTAGTCATAGATGCAGTTGGATGGCGGTCTATGTATCTTGTTGTAATGCTGAGAGTAAATCTCATAGTGATTCTCTCGACATATGCACGTTGTCTTTATTCTATCAATTGCCCAACTGTAATTTGTTTACCCAGCATGTGCTATTTTATCTTATGGAGAGACACCACTAGTGAACTGTGGACCCCGGTCCTATTTCCATTATATTGCTATCACCTGTTTACTTTACTCACACTGTTTACTTTACTCGCATACTACTATTGCTTTCCACTCGATACGCTCATTCCTTTGTTTACAGCAAACCGGTGAGATTGACAACCTCATCGTAAGTTGGGAACAAAGTATTTGGTTGTGTTGTGTGCAGGTTTCACGTTGCTACTAGTTGAAGACGCGCTAACAAGATATCGTTAATGGCGCCCTTGTTGGAGTGTCATTAGGCTAGCAAGAATCACCTTCTGGAGTTTGGCTTTTTCCTGGACTGACAAACCTTGGTTTCTCACTGAGGGAAAAACTTGCTGCTGTGCTCATCATACCTTCCTCTTGGGGTTCCCAACTGGCCGGTCATTTTACATCATCACCACACTGTGCCGCATCAGCGGGGAGGAATTCCGGCGATGGCGCACTAGAGGTTGTCAACGGCGGTCTTCCGGTGGTCAATGGCGGCGAGGGACTTGCGGACGAGATGCAGAAGAGGGTGACAAGCTCGATCGCTTGGTCGCTGATGACGAATGCGTCCTGTGGCGAGTCTGAGGGGCGACTAGAGGCGGGCGGTGGCATCGGGCGCTTCGGGCGACGGTGAGGATGCTGTTCTGGGGCTCCCTAAGACAAGAAAAGATGAGGAGGAGATGCACACAGAAGAGGGAGATGGAATGGAACCGGAGGGAGGCGCGGGGCCGACGGGATTTCACCATATTTCGCAGTTGTATGCCATCGGAAACTGCTGCTCCGGTGAATCAATTCACCGACCTGGCGGCATCGCTGAGTAGGGGAAGAAGGGGAGGAGAAAGAGAGGAGCTCTGTTCTTAAGGGGGAGAGGTTGCGGGGGTGGTTGCAGCACGAGATGGAGCGAGGCGAGTGGGTGTTTGTGCGAGGGTTGGTTCCAGAGAAAAAGGAGAGGGAGGTTAGGGAAACTTATGACAGGTGGGACCAGGGTGTCAGGGGGAGAGAGGGGGAGGTGGGTTGCTGGGCTGGTTCGGGGCTGCTTGGCCGGTTCTAATCCGGGTCGGCCCAGTGGCTGCGGGTTTCTTTTTTTTTTGTTCTGACACTTTTTCCAAATTTCTGTTTTTCTGTTTTATTCTTTGATTGTTTGAAAACACATCTGGTTGGTTTTGGATAATTTCAATTTTGTAAAACTTTTGAAAAGTATGCCAAAGTGTTTCGCAACTTAATGTGCACTGTTTGGTGAAATTTTGAAAATAAAGATATTTGTCAAATATAAGATAGCTTCCATAACAAATGGGGCTATTTAAATAAGTAGATTTCTGAAATCATTTTGGTTCAAAATTTATAGAAAAAGATTTTTCAAACAATAGTGTTTGGTGTAAAAACATTTAAACTTATTTTTGAAAATTTCAAATTTGGCTCAAATAAGATTTGAAGCTTATTTTAGAAGAAGCAACCTTCTAGCTTTGAATTTCGTTTCAAAATTTATTTCAATAAGCAGAGATGAGTATGAATGCATGCTGAGTTTGAATTTGAAAAACTTGGGATGTTACAGACTAACCCCCTTAAGATGAAGCTCGCCCTCGAGCTTTGAAAAGGCTAGCAAATAGGTATGGGTGATAATCCCAAGGATTTTCTCTACGCTCCCAAGTGGCTTCTTCCTCGGTGTGGTGGCTCCACTGTACTTGACAAAACTTGATGTTTTGGTGTGGGTATTTCTTTCTATTGCTTCCCATATCTTGATTTGTTTCTCCTTGTAAGCCAAATCATTCTCTTCCTATGGCCATAACTTCTAGGCTAACCCCCTTAAGATTGTTTAGCCTAATATCTTTAAATTCCAAACAGAATTTGTATATAATCCTCTTTCCCTTTGGGGTGGTTAGTGTAATTGCTCTTCCCATGGCTTCGGTGGAAAAATGCATGTTTGGCTCTCAAATGCTCTTGATATGAATAAATGCGATGCTCCAGTGTCAAATAAAATCCAATGCTGTAAAAGTGTTGAATAGAAACGTACCCATCACTTCTTCCACATTGATGTGGTTCACATATCCCTTCTTGAATGGATTGGGCTTGGTAGGTTCATCAGACTTATTCTCTGGGCAGCTTGTGGAATAGTGTCCCTTCTTCTTGCACTTGAAGCATGTGATATGAGAGAGATCCTTCTTAACTTCTGAGTTGTGGTGGTGCTGACCACTGTTTCCATTGTGATGACCATTGTGACTTCCATTTCCTCCATTCCGGTGACCATTGTCTCCATTGTGATGTCTATTTCCTCCATTTTGGTGACCATTGCCTCCATTGTGATGTCCATTGGAGTGGTTTCCCTTGTTTCCACCATTGTGTTTATGGCTATTGGAGTTTCTACCATTTCCATTGCCTTCAGAGAAGTGGTGCCTCTTATGGGAAGATTCAATGTGATTCTTGCCATTGCTGAACTTCCTCTTGCGGTTCTCTTCCTTCATGATGTTGTTATCCAATGTGATAGCTTGATCAAGCAGAGACTGATAGTTTGGTGCATAAGCCATAGACAAGGGTATCTTCAGTTCTCCTTTGAGTCCATTGAGGAATTTTTTCCTTCCTCTTAGCATCAGTATCGATGTCATCAGGTGCATACCTAGACAGAGCACAGAAATCATCCATATACTCTGTCAGCGTCCTTCCACCCTGCTTCAAACTGCGGAACTCATCCTTCTTTACATTCATAATGCCTGAAGATATGTGGGCATTATGAAAGCCTTCCCTGAAGGTGTCCCAGTCCAGACCATCTATTGGATGAGTGATCTGGTATGTCTCCCACCACATAGCTACTGGCCCTTCAAGCAGATGGGCAGTGACTCGCACCTTCTCAGCATCGATGCACTCACATGTAACCAGGTCCTTATTGACTGAACGTAGCCAATCATCAGCCACTATTGGCTCAGTGGTAGATGAGAACTTGCTGGGCCTGAGCCTCAGAAACCTTGCCAACATATCCACTTGAGGTGGGGGTGGCGGTGGCGGCAGTGGATGATTGTGGTTGTTATTGTTGTTGTTTGCACTGGCTTGGATGAATTGAGTCATCATCTGCATCAGTTGAGCCTGTGCTGCCACTAACTACTAAATCATGGCGTTGTTGTTATTATTATTGTTGTTGTTGTTGTTGTTGTTGTTGTTGTTGTTGTTGTTGTTGTTGTTGTTGTTGTTGTTGTTGTTGTTGTTGTTGTTGTTGTTGTTGTTGTTGTTGTTGTTGTTGTTGTTGTTGTTGTTGTTGTTGTTGTTGTTGTTGTTGTTGTTGTTGTTGTTGTTGTTGTTGTTGTTGTTGTTGTTGTTGTTGTTGTTGTTGTTGTTGCTGTTGTTGTTGCTGTTGTTGTTGCTGTTGTTGTTGTTGTTGTTGTTGTTGCTGTTGTTGTTGCTGTTGTTGTTGTTGTTGTTGTTGTTTTCATCGTTCTTATTGTTGTTTGGTGCTGATAGGGGAAAGGTGCCCGGTCTTTCGATGAGACGATAACTATCGATTATGGTGGAGGTCAACATTGACGATCCGACTACAAACATGTGAGACGTTGCACCTTAGCAATCGATACACCAACTTCCGAGGCTATTGATCATGCCGGAGCTTGATCAACCTGATCACGAGGATCATTCCCTGCAAGCAATCGAAGAACCAGCAAGAATTATAGATGCAATCAAGATATTGCAAAGAAAGATGAAAGCTTTATTGAAGAGGTGGGATTCTGTCTGTGCATAGTACAAAAGGTCGGTTTGACACTTGTGCCTATGGCGAAGAGTAGCTCGTAGCTAAGTCTTTTAACTAAACAAAATCCAAGTTCTAATGACGGCTAGGAGGAGGTTTATATGAGGGAAAGGGCAGGGATTTCCGTACAACCCTAATGGGCCATCCAAAAATAACCCTAGATGGGCCGATTTCCACTCAAACAGTCTCCAGAAAATCCCTAAAATACCTATGACGAAAATACATGGGTTTAACCCATAAAATAAGGTGACGCAGCTCCATATAAAGCCTAGGACGAATTTTATGATTTGGTAACTTGTGAATCTCGTCCAAGCATCCTTGCAGCATTATGGTGGCTTCAAAGTTCTGAAATCTTCACTTGCAGCGTCATCCTGAATCCTCACACGATTGCTGCCATCATCTCCATGCATGATCATGCTCCAATGCTTGTCCCTCTCATCCATGCTAGGCCCATCATTCCTAAGTAACATAAGCACATCTGATTTAGGCAGCATCATATTCTCATGAATATTAGGAATAGTTCCTAGAAACGAAATACCTGATAATTTAGTTGGCATGCACGAGCTCTTGTGAGAGGTCCTTGGAATTGTGGAATGTGAGGAAGTGTGGCTGTAGGTGCAATGGTTGTATCAACCGTAGGGATGTCCTCATTATCCTCCCCTTCTTGAATTGAAGTCGTCCTCGACGCAATCTCATCTTCTTCTCCAAAGTATGGCTTCAAATCTGCAATGTTAAATGAAGGACTTACCGTGCCCATCTCTGCAGGAAGCTCAAGTTTATATGCATTATCATTCATTTTCTTTAACACTTTAAAAGGACCAGCAGCACGTGGCATTAATTTAGACTTGCGCAAATCAGGAAAATGATCTTTGCGCAAATGCAACCAAACTAGATCTCCCACATCAAACACAATATGCTTTCGTCCTTTATCACCAGCAACTTTATATTTAGCATTCATACGTTCTATATTTTCCTTAGTAATCCTATGCAACGTAAGAATCTGTTCAGCACGTTGTGTAGCATCAAAATTATGTTGCACCAAAGATGGAATAGGTAATAAATCAATAGGTGCACGAGGAACAAAACCATACACAATCTCAAAGGGACATAAATTTTAAGTTCTTCTTTAAAACAGCCCTTAACATGGTAGATAAAGTTCTATTTACTACTTCAGTTTGTCTATCAGTTTGGGGATGACATGTAGTACTAAACAGCAATTTAGTCCCCAACCTAGCCCATAAACATCTCTAAAAATGGTTAAGAAATTTAGTATCACGATCTGAAAGAATAGTATTAGGCACACCATGCAAGCGAACAACATCGCGAAAGAATAATTCAGCAACATGAGCAGCATCATCACTCTTATGACAAGGAATAAAGTGTGCCATCTTAGAAAATCTATCCACAACCACGAAAATACTATCCCTCCCCTTCTGTGTTCGAGGTAATCCTAAAATAAAGTCCATAGAAATATGCTCCCAAGGTATACTAGGAACAGGAAGAGGCATATATAAACCAAGTGGATTAAGGCGTGACTTAGCTTTTTGACATGTTGTGCAGCGAGCAATAAACCTCTCAACATCCCTTCTCATGCGTGGCCAAAAGAAGTGTGTAGCAAGTACGTCTTCGGTCTTCTTTACTCCAAAGTGACCCATCAATCCTCCTCCATGCGCCTCCTGCAACAACAGAAGATGAACGGAACCTTCTGGAATGCATAGTTTGTTAGCACGGAACACAAACCCATCATTGAGGATGAATTTCTTCCAAGTTCTACCCTCTAGACAATGCTGCAAAACATCTTTAAAGTCGGCATCGTTCACATATTGTTCTTTAATAGTTTCCAAACCAAAGATTTTGAAGTCAAGTTGAGATAACATGGTATAACGACGTGACAAAGCATCAGCAAGAATATTATCTTTACCCTTTTTGTGTTTAATAACATAAGGAAAAGATTCAATGAATTCAACCCACTTTGCATAACATTTATTCAACTTAGCTTGGCTACGAATATGCTTCAAAGATTCATGATCAGAATGTATAACAAATTCTTTAGGCCATAAATAATGTTGCCAAGTTTCTAATGTCCTAACAAGAGCATATAATTCCTTATCATAAGTAGAATAGTTCAAACTAGCTCCACTCAATTTCTCACTGAAATATGCAACGGGTTTGCCCTCTTGTAACAACACTCCTCCTAACCAATCCCACTAGCATCACATTCCAACTCAAAGGTCTTATTAAAATCAGGAAGTTGGAGTAAAGGAGCATGTGTAAGCTTATCTTTGAGTAACATGAAGGCGTCTTGTTGTGCATTGCCCCAAAAAAAAGGGCACATCTTTCTTAGTAAGCTCGTATAGCGGCGCTGCAATGGAACCAAAATCTTTGACAAAGCGCCTATAAAATCCAGCGAGGCCAAGGAAGGTCCTCACTTGTGTCACTGTTTGGGGTTGCGGCCAACTCGAAATTGCTTCAATCTTGGCGGGATCAACTTCAATACCCTATGCTGTAACAACATAGCCAAGAAAAGCAACTCTATCCGTGCAAAAGGTGCACTTTGCAATGTTACCAAACAAACGTGCAGTACGTAAAGCATCAAAAACAGCACGTAAATGTTCCAAATGTTCATCTACAGATTTGCTATATATCAATATATCATCAAAATATACCACCACAAAATGTCCAATAAAAGCACGTAAAACTTCATTCATTAATCTCATGAAAGTGCTAGGAGCATTAGTTAAACCAAAGGGCATCACTAACCACTCATATAGGCCAAACTTAGTTTTAAATGCAGTTTTCCATTCATCTCCTAATTTCATACGAATTTGGTCGTAACCACTACGCAAATCAACCTAAGAGAACATGGTAGAGCCACTCAATTCATCAAGCACATCATCTAAACGAGGAATAGGATGACGATAATGAATAGTAATATTATTGATTGCTCTACAATCAGTACACATGCGCGAAGAACCATCTTTCTTTGGTACCAAAATAATAGGAACAGCACAAGGACTAAGAGACTCACGAATATGACCCTTGTCAAGAAGTTCTTGAATTTGTCGCTGAATCTCTTTCGTCTCCTCTGGATTGGTACGATATGGCGCATGGTTGGGCAACGATGCTCCAGGAATCAAATCAATTTGGTGCTCAATTCCACGAATAGGTGGCAGTCCTGGAGGTACATCTTGTGGGAAAACGTCCGCATACTCCTGCAAAATGTTAGCAACAACAGGCGGCAAAGAAGAAGGCATCTCCTCAGCCGAAAACAACACTTCTTTGCAAATGATAGCATAACATGCAGTAGTACTCACATCAATTTCAAAAATATCTGATTTGCTAGCTAGCAAACAAGTACTTTTCAAACAAATTTCGTTAGCATGTTTTGGAGCAGATTTAGAAGTACTTGTAGAAGGCATAAGTTCCTTAGCAACAATCTGATTTTCGCTCAGCTTTTTCCCCTCATTATGTGCTCTACTAGCTCTAGCAAGATCATCTTTTAAAATACTTTCAGGAGACATGGGAAGTAACTCAATTTTTTTATCATTATGAACAAGAGAATACTGATTTGTGCTACCATAGTGTATAGAATTTGTATCAAATTGCCATGGCCTACCAAGTAAAAGAGCACATGCTTGCATAGGAACAACACCACACTAAACATGATCAGCATATGCAGCAATAGTAAAATGCACACGTATGTGTTACCTTAACCTTGCCGCTGTTATTAAACCATTGAATGTGATATGGACGAGGATGGGGTCGTGTCGTCAGAGCAAGCTTTTCAACCATCTCCATGCTTGCCAAGTTGTTGCAGCTCCCGCCATCAATAATAATGCGAATACAACGATCTTTAACCACGCCCTTGGTATGGAACAGATTATGGCGCTGGTCGGGCTCGGCCTTGGTAATTTGTGCACTCAACACTCACTGTGCAACTAAACTCGGGTATTTCTCCGCATGTTCTGCAGCCATATATTCAGAATCTTGCTCTGTGGGTGCTGCAGCACATTGCTCATCAGATGCAATAAGAGCCAAAGTATCTTCATCATAATCACTGGCGGAGTCATATCCACCATCCTCAAGAGCAATCATCACGCGGGAGGAGGCACAATCACGTGCAAAGTGACCAAGTCCACCACATTTGCGGCACTGAATTTGGCTGGACTTGCCCGTAGATGCCATGGAGGACGCAGCGCTCGGGGCTGGTCCCGTAGTAGTCTTCCGTGCAGCAAACGGAGGTGGTGTAGATGCTGCAGATCGTGTGGATGTGGTCGCTGGAGGTGTAGGTGCAGCAGCCCGTGATGCTGAATTAGGTGATCTCCAAGAAGAACGCCCTGCAGAAAAATTAGTTTATGTTGCCTCGTGTCGATCCTGCACTTCACATTCAGCATTGCAAGCAAGATGGAACAAACGGGTAATAGTGTGATAAGATTTATATCGAAGAATGGTCTGAATTTCCTTATTTAACCCGCCTACAAAACGTGCCATTAATACTTCATTATCCTCCTCTATACCACAACGTAGCATGCCAGTTTGCAACTCCTGATAGTAATCCTCTACATAATTTTTGCCTTGATCTAGACGTGCTAATTTGGTAAGCATGGAACACTGATAATATGGTGGAACAAAACAAATACGCATAGCATGTTTTAAAGCATCCCATGTAGTGATTGGATTAGCATGATTAGCACGACAATATTCAGACCACCATATGGAAGCAAAACTAGTAAACTCACAAGTAGCAGCACTAACACGTCTATCCTCGGGATAATTTAAGTATGCAAAACGCTGGTCTAATTCTAATTCCCAAGAAAGGTATGCATCAGGATTATAGCGACCATCAAACATAGGAACATTTAATTTCAGTTTAGCAACATGGTCATCATCACGTACCAACGGACGAGGAGGTGGACGGCGAATATAGGGCCGAGGACAACCAGGTGGCTGATCAACTGTGAAGTCATCCGCGTACTCGCCCTCGTACTCATCTTCCCCATAATAATCATCCAACTGTGCATCACGGGCCTGTGTAACACACGTAGCTCCTGCAATGCCAGCAGCCGCAGTGCCCGCAGTAGCACCCGCAGCCGAAGTTTGTGCCGGTTGATGGAGAATGCGCTGTGCACGTCCCAAAAAGGTCGGTGGATGAGCCACGCGAGTCAGCTGTGGAGGAGGCGCGCGAGTCGGCGGTGGAGGTGGTAAGCGTGCTAGCACCTCCTAGAATTTAGCGTCGAGTTTGGCGGTGAAGGTGGTCTTGAGTCCCTCGAGTTGCTCCATCGTGTCACTAAAACGCTTGTCCACGTCCTACATATGATCAGACAAAAGTTTGGTGACGTGAGCCTGCAAGGCTTCACCCTCCAGTGGCTGTGGCTCGGTGTTGTCTGGTGGCATGATTAGTACGCAAAAGCACAGCTATAGAATTGAGATGCAACAAGAACAGGGGTGGAAAACGCTTAATCTGTCAAGCAAACCAATACTCTTACCCGTTCTTACCCTGCAGCAGGTGGCGATCAGCAACCGTCATGATCAAACTTCAGGAAGATTGAATAGAGCGATTGCTAGGTGGTGTCAATGCACGGTGTAGGAATATGTGGAGCTCTGGGTGGCTGCAATATCTATAGCAAAAATTCAAAACAGCAATGCAAAGTTGAATAGCAGCTCAACGACGGTAGTGTGCTGGTCCTAGACTAGCCCAGACTAGAGACGTGAGCCTAGAACACCACGAATCACGCCGCGACACCGAAACGCAACAGGCAGCAGTGCTCTGAACAGCGCGCAAATGAGGCAAAAATCACTATGATGGAAAGTGTCTCAAAATGATCAGCAAGGTGAAATATCAGGATAGGAACAAGATTTTTTTTTGAAATTTCCAAAAACTGCACGAAACTGCTCTGGAAAGCATGCAGACGCCGATTTTTTTCACTATAATGGCGTATAGCTCAAAACGATCCCAGAAGCCTAAAAACAGTATAGGCCGAAATTATTATTTTTTTGCTCTCCTCCCCTCTTTCCTTCTGGCCGAAACTTTCTGGAACTCAGATCAAGTCACAACTCGGATCGGATCTGCAAAGATGGGAAACAAGAGTAGGAAAACGAAAGAGTGTATGGCGGTGGGGATAGAGGAATCGGTGGTGGCGGTGGTGATGGAGGAATCGGTGGTGACGGTGGTGGCGGTGGTGGCGGTGGTGATAGCGAAATCGGTGGTGGTGGTGGTGATGGCTGTGACCAGAACTCGAAACTCTAAAGAGCTAGACGTAAAACCAGCACTGGACACGACGATGCAGACTAGAATTCAACAAAGCAAATACTGAAAAGAAAAGATGCAAAAGGCCCAAAGGTGTTTCTAGGATACGGATCTAACCCTAATTTTTTTGGCTTTTTATGGTTTATAGGAAGAAGAACAGATGCAGTCTAAACTACGAAAACAGTAAGATCTCACCGAGAAACCTGAAATGTGATACCACTTGATAGGGGAAAGGTGCCCGATCTTTTGATGAGACGATAACTATCGATTATGGTGGAGGTCGAAGTTGACGATCCGACTACAAACGTGCGAGACGTTGCGCCTTAGCAATCGATACACCAACTTTCGAGGCTATTGATCACGCCGGAGCTTGATCAACCTGATCACGAGGATCAATCCCTGCAAGCAATCGAAGAACCAGCAAGAATTATAGATGCAATCAAGATATTGCGAAGAAAGATGAAAGCTTTATTGAACGGGTGGGATTCTGTCTGTCCGTAGTACAAAAGGTCGGTTTGACACTTGTGCCTATAGCGAAGAGTAGCTCGTAGCTAAGTCTTTTAACTAAACAAAATCCAAGTTCTAATGACGGCTAGGAGGAGGTTTATATGAGGGAAAGGGCAGGGATTTTTGTACAACCCTAATGGGCCATCCGAAAATAACCCTAGATGGGCCGATTTCCACTCAAACAGCCTCCAGAAAATCCCTAAAATACCTATGACGCAAATACATGGGTTTAACCCATAAAATAAGGTGACGCAGCACCATATAAATCCTTGGACGAATTTTATGATTTGGTAACTTGTGAATCTCGTCCAAGCATCCTTCCAGCATTATGGTGGCTTCAAAGTTCTGAAATCTTCACTTGCAGCGTCATCCTGAATCCTCACACGATTGCTACCATCATCTCCATGCATGATCATGCTCCAATGCTTGTCCCTCTCATCCATGCTAGGCCCATCATTCCTAAGTAACATAAACACATCTGATTTAGGCAGCATCATATTCTCATGAATATTAGGAATAGTTCCTAGAAACGAAAGTACCTGATAATTTAGTTGGCGTGCACGAGCTCTTGTGAGAGGTCCTTGGAATTGTGGAATGTGAGGAAGTGTGGCTGTAGGTGCAACAGTTGTATCAACCGTAGGGATGTCCTCGTCAGGTGCACGTCGGGGCGACATCTGAGCTAATTTTAGCATATATGAGTTATAGACAGATAGGACTAAGGAAGAAAATTTTCCTACCCATGCACAATACAACAGGTCACACAACAAACAGGCAAAACAAACAAATTTCTAAAATTCTTTGATAATTTTGAAAACAACCACTAAGGGTTCAGAAAACAAATAGGGTAAATAGTACTGTCATACCATCAAGGTAGGACAATACAAATGCGTATCAAAAACTAATACAAATGAACTAATGGTGGACGACTAATGCCTTCGTTCGTAGGAGTCCATCTAAATTTTTGAAAAGAAATAGGGTAAGATTTGAAACAAGGTAAGAAGTACAAGTATGGAATGAAATGATTAAGGCAAGTTCAGACCACAAAATTTTTCACAAACATTTTTAGATAAAATTTTGATTCCTATGGTATTCCAATCCTAGGGTCTCGATCCTACAGGCAACACTATGCTCTGATACCATTTTGTAACGCCCCACCTTTGGATTAAGGTGGAACACCTGTGTTAAGTGCTATTCCCTGGATCACTGATAGCACCACACTTAAAACTTACAAACCAGCTTAGTCACACGGATACGTTTGAGACGGAAACTATTCATTGCATAGTATCAAAGATTACATCGCAGATCCAGATACATAAGTCTTTAAACTTACAAACCAGCTTAGTCACACGGACTAGATCAAATAACAGAGTTCAACACATCACAAACACAACGGAAACTAAGGTAGCAGTGAGCCTCCATCTTCACCATGCGCCACAGGCAGTCATGTTGGAATATAGACTCGAGATCCTATCAACTCACTCCTCATCAGAATAACCTACACATTTGAATATGCAGCCCCATGAATGGGGGTCAGTACAATGATGTACAGGCAAATGACACATATTTGGTGGCTATTGTGAAAGAGCTATCTACATGATATTTGGCTGGTGGATCTTTTGGGATAATTTGCATAAAGCCAATTTTATCCTACAATTCCTTCTGAAAATTTTCTTTCAAAATTTTATATTTTTAAAGGGTCGAAATAACCCCCAAATACTACATACTAGCTAGGTATGTAGCACTGGGCGAAACTCAACAAAGTCAAAACAACAAAAACCAGCACCCCTCGGAGTGAATGGCCCTGAGCCCCTAACCTAGAGGTTTCTAGTCAAATTTTAATCATTCAGAAATGGTGATGAGATTCTTCTGTACATTCCATGTCTAGAGACTCAAATTGTCCATAACCGGGGACACGGCTAATCGATTAGTTTGGCACCCTGCAGGGGTTGTGCATGTTCACCTTAAGACCCATTCTACCCAGATAGAAGAATGAGACAAGACCTTTTAGAAGGAGAGAGCAACCATACTAGCAAGATCCATTCCCACCTATAATTCTGCTACTAGCCAATATCTTGCACACAAGTTGAACCCTCACATCTTAATCAGTCAAGACAGAGCCCATATTGTCATAAGGCTGCACTGGAAGTACTCTAAGGCACATAAGACATATTAATCTTTGTTCCTGGGTGGCCATCCCGAGTGGCATTCTATGTACACATCCCCTCGACGAGGCATGTGCCCCAGAAGTCACCTACATCGCCTCTTCTTATCAAACCAATCCACCCAGGTGATTCATTTTAGTTGAAGTTCTTAATTTGTTCATAAAACAACTTTAACAAGTGATCATAGCATGACATCAATATTTTTCAAAGTATTTAGCATCCTAACAGGTGGGGTTTAGAGGATAGCTACACACTTCTAGGATCTAAGCATTTTATAAAATAGTTGAATATTCCACCTATCATGCATACTACTGAAAACACTAATGCAGTAGTAAAAATAGGTAGAAGATATGTGTGTCACTTGCCTTGGTAACAACCAGCACACTCACAGCAGTCACAATAGTTGTTCAGCTCCTCTTCACAATCTATACAAGCACATATACACAAGCATAAACACACTAGTTCTAAATGGCAACCATAGACATGTATGCATGTATGCAAATGTCAATTTAATTTCACACACTAAGTTAGTGTGTGAAAATGTTGTATTTAGTGAACCATGTTGTTTAGAAAACATGTGTGAGGTTAGAAAAGCTTTTTAATTATTTAAAAAGCAATAATGCAATTTTGGGTGTTTGAAAATAGGGCTAATGCCTCCAAAAATTGGTCCTGGTTTGGAAATGCTTTGAGAAAATTGGGTTATGATCCTACTGGACAGAGGACAGTAACACAAAGCTACTGCAAGTGGTTTCATTCAAAAATACATTTTAGAAAACAAATGGTGCCCAAATTAGTGATTTGGCTAGATTTGAAGGTAGCAAGGGTGTGCACGTTTGAAGTTTGAATTTTTTTGGTTCCAGGGTGTTCTACATATTCTGATAGGGCAAAGGTGTCCGATCTTTCGATGAGATCTTGATACGTCGATTTGGTGGGTGGAGTTTGTGCTTGACGATCCGACTACACGTGCGAAGCTCGTGCGCCAATGCAATCGCTAGGACAATCTCCGGGAGTTACTGATCTTGCGGGTGCACGATCAGCCTGACCAGCGAGGGTCTTAATTCCTACCTGAAATCGAGAACAAGTAAGAACTAATACAGCAATCAAGATATTGCGGATGAAAGATGTATGCTTTATTCAAAAGGTGGGATTCCGAATAGGCGGTCTTCTTCTGGGCGATTGGCCTCAAAAGTCGAGCTCGTAGTTGCAGCAAGGGCTAACTTTTAGTCTAATCAAAATCCGAGTTCTAATGACGGCTACGGGGGTATTTGAGGAGGAAAAGGTAGGGGTGCGACCAGCCATGGGTTGGGTGGTCGAACGGACCCCTAACAGGCCTTTTCTCCTCAAATTCGGACTCCTAAAAGTGGCTGTCTTATTTGCTGCGAAATTTACATGGGCCTGGCCCAAAAATAGAAGTGACGCAGCACCATATGTATTTATGGACGAAATTATGAAGTAGCTCTTTGTATATTTCGTCCAAGTCTTCATCCTTCATTATGGTGGCTTCAAAGTTCTGAAATCTCCACTCGTGGCGTCTTCTTCAATCCTCAAACGCATGCTGCCATCTCCATGCACGATCATGCTCCAATGCTTGTCCCTCTCATCCATGCTAGGTCCATCATTCCTAAGAGTAACAAACATATCTGATTTAGGCAGCATCATATTCTCATGTATGTGAGAAAGAGTTCCAAGAAACGAAAGTACCTGATAGTTAAGTTGCTTGGCACGAGCTCGAGTGATGGGTCCTTGTATGTGTTCCGCTGTAGGTACAGCGGGTGTATCAATAGATGGGATGTCCTCATCATGCTCCCCTTCTTGAATTGAAGTCGTCCTCGACGCAACCTCATCTTCTTCACCGAAGTAAGGTTTTAAATCTGCAATGTTAAATGTAGGACTTACCGTACCAAAATCTGCAGGAAGCTCCAGTTTATATGCATTATCATTGATTTTCTCTATCACCTTAAAAGGACCATCAGCACGTGGCATTAACTTAGACTTGCGCAAATCAGGAAAACGATCTTTGCGCAAATGCAACCAAACAAGATCACCAACCTCAAACACAACATGCTTTTGTCCTCTATCCCCAGCAACTTTATACTTAACATTCATGCGTTCTATGTTGTCTTTAGTAGTTGCATGCAATTTTAAAATCAATTCAGCACGCTGTGTAGCATCGAAATTATTTTGCACTGAAGATGGTAAAGGCAACAAATCAATAGGTGCACGTGGAACAAAACCATAGACAATCTGAAAAGGGCTCATCTTTGTGGTAGAATGCAGCGAACGATTATAAGCAAACTCAATATGAGGCAAACATTCCTCCCACAATTTTAAGTTCTTCTTTAAAACAGCCCGCAGCATGGTAGATAAAGTTCTATTAACTACTTCAGTTTGTCCATCAGTTTGGGGATGACATGTAGTACTAAACAGCAATTTAGTCCCCAACTTAGCCCATAAACATCTCCAAAAGTGGCTAAGAAATTTAGTATCACGATCAGAAACAATAGTATTTGGCACACCATGCAAACGAACGATATCACGAAAAAATAATTCAGCAATGTGCGCAGCATCATCGGTCTTGTGACAAGGAATAAAGTGTGCCATCTTAGAAAACCGATCCACAACAACAAAAATACTATCCCTCCCCTTCTGTGTACGAGGTAATCCCAAAACAAAGTCCATTGAAATATCCTCCCAAGGAACACTAGGAACAGGAAGAGGCATATATAAACCATGTGGATTAAGGCGAGACTTAGCTTTTTGACAAGTAGTGCAGCGTGCCACGAATCTCTCAACATCTCGCCGCATGCGTGGCCAAAAGAAGTGTGCAGCAAGAACATCCTCCGTCTTCTTGACACCAAAGTGTCCCATTAATCCTCCTCCATGCGCCTCCTGTAACAACAAAAGACGAACGGAACCATCTGGGATGCATAGTTTGTTAGCACGGAACACAAATCCATCATTAAGGATGAATTTGTTCCATGTCCTACCATCTTTACAATTTTGCAACACATCTTTAAATTCAGCATCATGCAAGTATTGTTCCTTTATAGTTTCCAACCCAAAAATTTTGAAGTCAAGCTGAGATAACATAGTATAACGGCGCGACAAAGCATCAGCAATAATATTATCTTTACCCTTTTTGTGTTTGATAACATAAGGAAAAGATTCAATAAATTCAACCCACTTGGCATGGCGACGATTCAGTTTTGCTTGACTACGAATATGCTTCAAAGATTCATGATCAGAATGTATAACAAATTCTTTAGGCCATAAATAATGTTGCCAAGTTTCTAATGTCCGAACCAGCGCATATAATTCTTTATCATAAGTAGAATAGTTCAGACTAGGCCCACTCAATTTTTCACTAAAATATGCTACAGGTTTGCCCTCTTGTAATAACACACCTCCCAAACCAATGCCACTAGCATCACATTCAAGTTCAAACGTCTTATTAAAATCAGGAAGTTGGAGTAATGGAGCATGTGTTAACTTATCTTTCAGTATCATGAAGGCCTCTTGTTGTGCATCGCCCCAAACAAAGGGCACATCCTTCTTTGTGAGCTCATTCAATGACGCAGCAATAGAACCAAAATCTTTGACAAAGCGCCTATAAAACCCAGCAAGACCAAGAAAACTCCTTACTTGGGTGACCGTCTTGGGCTGTGGCCAATTATCAATAGCTTCAATCTTGGCTGGATCAACTTCAATTCCCTGTTCTGTAACAACATAACCAAGAAAAGAAACTCTATTTGTGCAGAAGGTGCACTTCTCAAGATTACCATACAAACGTGCATCACGTAAAGCATTGAAAACAGCACGTAAATGATCCAAATGGTCCTCTAAAGATTTGCTATATATGAGAATGTCATCAAAATATACCACCACAAAACGACCAATAAAAGCACGGAAAACTTCGTTCATCAGTCTCATAAAGGTACTAGGTGCATTAGTTAAACCAAACGGCATTACTAACCACTCATATAAACCGAACTTAGTTTTAAAAGCTGTTTTCCATTCATCTCCTAATTGCATACGAATTTGGTGGTAACCACTACGCAAATCAACTTTAGAGAACATAATAGAACCACTCAACTCATCTAGCATGTCATCCAAACGAGGTATAGGGTGACGATATCGAATGGTAATATTATTAATAGCACGACAATCAGTACACATGCGCGAAGAACCATCTTTCTTAGGTACTAAAATAATAGGAACAGCGCATGGACTAAGAGACTCACGAATATAACCTTTGTCCAATAAACTCTGGATCTGTCGTTGTATCTCTTTTGTTTCTTCAGGATTGGTGCGATATGGCGCACGGTTGGGCAGCGAAGCTCCTGGAATCAAATCAATTTGGTGTTCTATTCCACGAATAGGTGGAAGTCCAGGTGGAACATCTTGTGGAAAAACATCCATGTATTCCTGCAAAAGGTTAGCAACCGCAGGTGGCAAAGAAGGAGGCATATCCTCAAATGAAAACAGTACTTCTTTGCAAATAATAGCATAGCATGGAGTAATATTGACATCAATTTCAGCAAGATCAGATTTGCTAGCAAGTAAACAAGGATTCTTCAAACGAATTTCAGTAGCATGGTTAGAATCAGATTTAGAAGAATGCTTAGGTGGTACAAAATCTGCAGCAATAATCTGATTCTCACTCTTATGTTTGTCCTCATTTTTTAATCTACTAGCTCTAGCAAGATCATCTTTCAAAATTTGTTCCGGAGTCATGGGTTTAAGTCCAATTTTCTTGCCAGCATGTGTAAGAGAATACTGATTTGTTTTACCATTATGTACAGATTCTCTATCAAATTGCCATGGTCTACCAAGTAACAAAGAACAAGCTTGCATAGGTACAACATCACAATCAACAAAATCTGAATAAGTACCAATAGTAAAATGCACGCGTGCAGTTCTTGTTACCTTGAGCTTACGGGAGCTCTCAAACCATTGAATGTAATATGGATGAGGTCGTTGTCGTGTGGGCAGAGCAAGCTTCTCCACCATGTCAATACTAGCCAGATTGTTACAACTCCCTCCATCAATGATGATCCGGATAGCTCTCTCCTTAACAACGCCTCTTGTTTGAAACAAGTTGTGGCGTTGATCATGCTCAGCCTTGCTCAATTGCACACTCAAGACACGTTGTGCAACTAAGCTCTTGTATTGATCAGCAGTTTCAGCTCCCATTACCTCCATCTCCTTGTCAGAATCAGAATTGGCACCATCACGTGCAGCAATAAGTGCCAATGTATCATCATCAAAATCACTTGCAGAGTCATATTCGCCATCTTCAAGTACCACCATCACACGTTTGGTTCTGCATTCTTTTTCAATGTGACCAAACCCAAAACACTTGCGACATTGAATATCGCGAGTCTTCCCCGTGGAGGCCATGGAAGAAGAACTCCGTGTCGGACCAGCAGATGGTGATGGAGCAGGAGCAGGAGCAGGTGGCGTTCTTGACGTCGGCGTGGTATACCTGGAGGTGGAAGGACCTGGTGCATCCCCACGAGAAGGTGGAGCTGATTGGCGCGCAGACCATGAAGAAGTACGACCTGCAGAATTATTAGGTCTTCTCCATGATGGTTGACGATCCTGCACTTCAAGTTCAGCTTTGCAAGCAAGGTGAAATAAACGAGTAATAGTATTGTACTCCTTGTAGTCTAAAATATGCTGAATCTCCTTATTTAAACCACCAAAGAAACGTGCAAGCATAGCTTCATTATCCTCTACAATACCACAACGAATCATGCCCGTTTGTAACTCTTGATAATACTCTTGTACAGAATTTTTGCCTTGTTCTAAACGAGTTAATTTTTTAAGCAAGTCTCGTTGATAATGTGGAGGTACAAAACGAGTACGCATGGCATGTTTTAGACCAAGCCAAGTAGCAGGAATATTAGCATGATTGACTCGACAATATTCAGACCACCAGATAGAAGCAAAATCAGTAAATTCACATGTAGCAGCACTAACACGCAAATGCTCAGGGTAGCGTAAACATGCAAAACGTTGCTCTACTTCTAATTCCCAAGTGAGATATGCATCAGGATTATATCTACCCTCAAATGGCGGAATATTTAATTTTAGCTTAGCCACATGGTCATCATCACGTACCGGACGCGGAGGTGGACGAGCGTTGCGGTTGTATTGCCGCGGACGGCCAGGTGCAGGTTGTTGGACCTCGTCCTCGTCGAGCTCGTTTTCATCTTCGAACTCGTTTTCCCCCTCGTCAGCAGCATATCCGTCCTGGGTGGCCGCCTCCGTAGCGGCCGCAGCAGCTGCCGCAGCTGTAAGAGGAACGCGGCGAGCACGTGGTACAGGGACGGCCGGCCGTGGCAGTGGTGGTAAACGGGCCAGGACTTCCTGGAACCGGGCATCGAGCTTGGTGTTGAAGGATGCCTCAAGACCAGCCATCTTGTCCATCGCATCAGAAAGCTTGGAATCAACATCACCCAAGCGTGTGTCCACATCTTGTGCACGCCCCACCAACAGCCGTGTGAAGTGGGCATGCAACTCTGCACTAGTCATCTTCTCTGGATCAACATCATCCTTCGGGGTTCCTGTCATGGTTAGCGTGGAAGCAAGCACAAATATATATACCTATGCACTACGGAATATGGTGGGATCACGCGTAATCCGTCAAGCGGTATACAAAGCTCTTACAAGTTCTTACCCAACAGGAGGAAGGTGATATGCAACCAGCAAAGAACAGCGACTCCCAAAATTGCACAAGCGATTACCAGGTGTCGATACAAAGCACGTGCAGAAATATGTGGAGCTGTAGGAAGGCTTATATGGTAGCAAAAATACAGCAAATGTCAAAACAGCAATGCAATGTTGAAAGAATGCTCAACCACGGTACTGTGCTGGTCCTAGGCTATACCAAGCTAGAGACGCGAGCCGAGAACACTAAGGAAGTCACGGCGCGGCCCCACAAGCAGAAAGGAACAGCTCCCAAGCAAAATATAAGTGAAGATCTGCAGGAATTGTCAGGTCTGAAACTTCGGAGGGCAAAAACTCAGCCTTCCCGGCCTTTTTTGGGAGTTCTGGGTGTCGCACAACGACGTAGTAGTTGTGGTCACGTAGATCTTTTCGCTACGAACATTTTGAGTACTCGCACGTCGAAAACGGAGTTCGTATGCAAAAGTTATGACCAGTTGAAATTTGCTGTCGAAAACCGTCAAAAAACTGACGGAACTGTCAAAATTCAGACTGAATTCGGAATGCACTAGTAGGAACGGGTCAACCCGACTTGGATGCGGAGTTGACTTTTTTTTTTTTTTTTTTTTGCTCTTCTTCCTCCTCTTGACTGGCGACCGAAACCTAACTCACGGACTCTGAAAAAGGTACGGATGAAATTGGGAAGAACGAACAAGAACTTATGTGAAGGCGGTGGCGGAAGTATATGGCGTGGTGGTGGAAGGATATGGCGGAGCAGTGGTGCAAGCGTGCGGCGGCGGCGGGACTAAGGTGAATCGAACTCGAAACTCTAAAGGAACAGACACTAAGACCAGCAACTCGACACGCGGATGCAGACACAAATTCAACGATGCAAACTGAAAAGACAATGCAAAGGCTCGGATGGTTTATGGGACGAGATGATCTAACCCTAACTGTATTTTTTGGCTTTTTCGTGGTTTATAGGTATGAACACTGATGCAATCTAAACTACGAAAACAGTAAATCTCACCGAGCAACCTGAAATCTGATACCACTTGATAGGGCAAAGGTGTCCGATCTTTCGATGAGATCTTGATACGTCGATTTGGTGGGTGGAGTTTGTGCTTGACGATCCGACTACACGTGCGAAGCTCGTGCGCCAATGCAATCGCTAGGACAATCTCCGGGAGTTACTGATCTTGCGGGTGCACGATCAGCCTGACCAGCGAGGGTCTTAATTCCTACCTGAAATCGAGAACAAGTAAGAACTAATACAGCAATCAAGATATTGCGGATGAAAGATGTATGCTTTATTCAAAAGGTGGGATTCCGAATAGGCGGTCTTCTTCTGGGCGATTGGCCTCAAAAGTCGAGCTCGTAGTTGCAGCAAGGGCTAACTTTTAGTCTAATCAAAATCCGAGTTCTAATGACGGCTACGGGGGTATTTGAGGA
Organism: Dactylis glomerata; assembly: GCA_007115705.1. NCBI lineage: Eukaryota > Viridiplantae > Streptophyta > Magnoliopsida > Poales > Poaceae > Dactylis > Dactylis glomerata. Next base: position 855,366 of record QXEO01000457.1, on the reverse strand, counting down.
GGAAAAGGTAGGGGTGCGACCAGCCATGGGTTGGGTGGTCGAACGGACCCCTAACAGGCCTTTTCTCCTCAAATTCGGACTCCTAAAAGTGGCTGTCTTATTTGCTGCGAAATTTACATGGGCCTGGCCCAAAAATAGAAGTGACGCAGCACCATATGTATTTATGGACGAAATTATGAAGTAGCTCTTTGTATATTTCGTCCAAGTCTTCATCCTTCATTATGGTGGCTTCAAAGTTCTGAAATCTCCACTCGTGGCGTCTTCTTCAATCCTCAAACGCATGCTGCCATCTCCATGCACGATCATGCTCCAATGCTTGTCCCTCTCATCCATGCTAGGTCCATCATTCCTAAGAGTAACAAACATATCTGATTTAGGCAGCATCATATTCTCATGTATGTGAGAAAGAGTTCCAAGAAACGAAAGTACCTGATAGTTAAGTTGCTTGGCACGAGCTCGAGTGATGGGTCCTTGTATGTGTTCCGCTGTAGGTACAGCGGGTGTATCAATAGATGGGATGTCCTCATCATATTCTAAAGAATCTAGAGACTACAAATTTGAAGAAAATGGATGTACAGAACAATTTCTGTGATTTAATTGGTGTAAATAGGCAATTATTGCCATTTGAAATTCATTTTCAAAACTTACACAGTAACACTATGATATTACTGCATGTTTGGGTTCTACACTTTTCAAGGATTCCCGGGATATAAAATTTGCAATTCTTGGACTGGTAGATTAATTTCTATGGATTTTAGAAGTTGCAGCAAAATTGAAAGGAAATTGAATCTGTTTGATTTTCAGAAAGGCCACGTGGCTGTTTCCTATTGGAGGGTAATGGTTCAGTCGGATAGGGTTTCTGAACCGAGGGATCTAAGTTAGATCTAAAGGCCCAGATCACTTCATACCCCTTCGGTTAAGATTTGTAATCTGGGCGCTACGATGAGCATCCGACGGTCAGAGGTGGATTGGGGAGAAAGGCCTCATAGGCGGGGAGGAATTCCGGCGATGGCGCACTAGAGGTTGTCTACAGCGGGCTTCCGGTGGTCAACGGTGGCGAGGGACTTGCGGACAAGATGCAGAAGAGGGTGACGAGCTCGATCGCTTAGTCGATGATGACGAATGTGTCCTGTGGCGAGTTCGAGGGGCGGCTGGAGGCGGGCGGTGGCGTCGGGTGCTTTGAGTGATGGCAAGGATGCTATTCTGGGGCTCCCTAAGACAAGACAAGATGATGAGGAGATGCACACAGAAGAGGGAGATGGAATGGAACCGGAGGGAGGCGCGGGGCCGATGGGATTTCACCGTATTTCGCAGTTGTAGGTCGTTGGAAATTGCAGCTCCGGTGAATCGATTCACCGGCCTGGTGGTGTCCCTGAGTGGGGGAAGAAGGGGAGGAGAAAGAGAGGAGCTCTGTTCTTAAGGGGGAGAGGTTGCGGGGGTGGTTGTAGCACGGGATGGAGCGGGGCGAGTGGGTGTACGTGCGGGGGTTGGTTCCAGAGAAAAAGGAGAGGGAGGTTAGGGAAGCTTATGACAGGTGGGACTGGGGTGTCAGGGGGAGAGAGGGGGAGGTGGGTTGTGATACGTCTCAAACGTATCTATAATTTTTGATGCTCCATGCTTGTTTTTACACCATTTGCTTAGTGTTTTGTTACACTTTGTGGCATTTTTATGCATTTTCCGGAACTAACCTATTAACAAGATGCCACAGTGCAAGTTCCCTGTTTTCAGCTGTTTTTGTGTTTCAGAAAAGTTACACAGGAAATATTCTCAGAATTGGACGAAACAAAAGCCGAACATCCAGATATTTAACAAAGCTTCTAGAGGACCGAAGAGGAGACAGAACCGAGCCAGAGGGTGGCCTCACCACCAGGGGGCGCGGCCCAGGGCCTGGCCGCGCCGCCCTATGGTGAGCCCCACCTGGTCCACTTCAGACGCTGCCCCTTCGCCTATAAAGCCCCCCAATTGGAAAAACCTAAGTACCGATAAATTTTCCAGAAACACATCGCGCTCCGCCGCCATCGTTGACCCGAGATTGGGAGGGTCCAAAAGCTCTTCCCGGCACCCTGCCGGAGAGGGGAATCACCACCGGAGGTCTTCTTCATTGCCATGCTTGCCTCCGGCGCGATGAGTGAGTAGTCTACCTTGGACTATAGGTCCATAGCAGTATCTAGTTGGTTGTCTTCTCCACCATGTGCTTCATGTTTAGATCTCGTGAGCTGCTTTACATGAGCGAGGTCACCGTTATGTAATTCTACATGTTGTGTTTGTTGAGATCCGATGAATATTGGTGTTATGATTGAGTTGATGTGCTGAATATTATCTTATGTTATCTCTATGTTGTTTATGATCTTGCATGCTCTCCGTTGTTAGTAGCTATCTTGGCCAAGTAGATGCTAGTGACTCCAAGAGGGGGTATTTATGCTCGATAATTGGGCTCATGCCTCTATTTAATCTGGGGGAGTGACAGAAACCTCTAAGGTTGTAGATGTGCTGTTGCCACTAGGGAGAAAACAACATTCTTATGTCCAAGGGCATATGCTTTGTTTACATTACACACTTTGCTTAATGCAGTTATCTGTTGTTCGCAACTTAATATTCACGGGGTCCTCGGATAATTCCCGTGGGTGGATTATTAGTCATAGATGCAGTTGGATGGTGGTCTATGTATCTTGTTGTAATGCCCAGAGTAAATCTCATAGTGATCCTCTCGACATATGCACGTTATCTTTATTCTATCAATTGCCCAACTGTAATTTGTTTACCCAGCATGTCGTTATTTATCTTATGGAGAGACACCACTAGTGAACTGTGGACCCCGGTCCAATTTCCTTTACATTGCTATCACCTGTTTACTTTACTCGTATTGTTTACTTTCTTGCATACTACTATTGCTTTCCTATGATACACTCATTCCTTTGTTTACAGCAATCTGGTGAGATTGACAACCTCATCGTAAGTTGGGAGCAAAGTTATTGGTTGTGTTGTGTGCAGGTTCCACGTTGCTGCTAATTGAAGACGCGCTAACAAGTATCGTTAACGGCACCCTTGTTGGAGTGTCGTGAAGCTAGCAAGCATCACCTTCTGGAGTTTGGCTTTTTCCTGGATTCGATAAACCTTGGTTTCTTACTGAGGGAAAATTTGCTACTGTGCTCATCATACCTTCCTCTTGGGGTTCCCAACTGGACGGTGATTTACATCAACACCGTGCCGCATCAAGCTAATTTTCTGGCGTCGTTGCCGGGGAAAAAGAAGACTTCTGCAAGGGGAGTTTACTTTATTTTTACTTGCTTCGTTTTATCAAAAACACACAAAAATTAGTTTCCTTTATAGTTGTTTATTATATCTAGTTTAGTTGCTACAACTATGTGCGCCCGAGGATATGATTTTCACTTTCAAACAAAAGAGTGAGGAAAGTTTCAAGAAAGCTTGGTCTAGAATTTATGATTGGCATGGAAAAACTAAACCGAAAATGACTTTGAGTTTGCTTCTTAGTTGCTTTTACTTTGGACTTGCTCTTCGTTATAGATATGCTTTGGATACTACAGCAGAAGGAGATTTCCTCCATTGTGAGGGAGATCAAGCTTTCAATATTATAAAAAAGTTGATTACAATTTATAACATGCCAACTGATTTTGATTCCTTTCTTGTGAGCATTTTCAATAGACTTAATACTCTTGAGACTAGCACTACTCGTTTGGGTAATTGTTATAGTACCTTGTGCCAGTATTTCGATTATGTGCCAATAAATTTTGAACCTTCGAGTTGGTATCCTATGGTAAAAATCACCATTGGTGGTGAAACTTTTCATGCTCGTTGTGATATTATGTCTAAATTTTGTCTTATGCCAAAGGATGTTTATGAATCTTTGAGTCTTTGGAAGCTTTCTGAGGGGGAGAAGAAATTTCTCTTACTAATAATGCCACTATATTTCCCGTTGGAATAGCTGAAGGAGTTTATACAAAAGTCCTAGGAAAGATGGTATCTACTGATTATCTTGTTCTTGAATGTGTAGGAAAAGGACAAATCACGCTTGGAAGGTCTCTATTAAAGCTCCTAGGCACCGTTATAGACGTGGGAAAAGGCACCATAAGATTCATCTCTCCACCTTGCAATAATCATGTGTTCCCTAAAGTTAAGAGCAAAGGTAAGAGAGGAAGGCGTAAGGCACCCGTTGACCTTAATGCTTCATCACTTGATATTACTTGATTCGCATTTTCTACGCCTAGCTCAAAGACGTTAAAGAAAAGCACTCTTGGCAGATAACCCAATGTTTTACTTTCAGTTATTTTTCTTTTATTTGAGTCTTGGAAGTTATTACTACTGTAATAACCTCTCCTAATTTGAGTGAGGTAAGATTTGGGGATGTTGCTGTCCTGAAACAGATTTCGGTGCTGCACCGTAAAAATTCGCGAAAATTCTCAGAATATCTTTTGGACCTGCGATTTCATGTGCATATGCCCCAGGTTATATCCAAACTTTCATTAGTTTAACACTTTTTGATTTGAGCAACACAAAACCCTCTAAAATTCGACCTTTGACAGCTGTTCTGTTTTGACAGATTTCTAACACTATTTGTGCTTGCCTCCCGATCGCTTTCTTTTTGAGTTCTTTTGATCATGGAACTTTTGGGGAAGTTGCTACAGTAGTATATGATTTATATGTGGTGGTTTTGAGTTGAAATCTGAACCAAAAGGGGTAGATTCATAATTATGCTTACACTAATGTTGCTAATAGAATTGTGTTGAGTTTTGTATGAAGGAAGTTTTCAAGTGTAGGGATTGGAGAATGATGAGATGAGTTGAAGAATGGACAAAAGCTCAAGCTTGGGGATGCCCATGCACCCCAAGAAATATCCAAGAGGTACAAGCATCAAAGCTTGGGGATGCCCCCGAGGCACCCCTTCTTCATCGGCAAAAATCAGGTCACCTTTCAAAACACTATATTTTTATTGCTTCATGCACTATGCATTTATCTTGTTGCGTCAGTTGTTTTTGTTTTCAGTTTTGTTTAGTTTTGTTTGCTGCAATAAATGGTTGGACCCCAACAAATTTATTTTCGAGAAGTTGCCTTGCTTTTCATTTGCCAAGAACACTTCGTTTTCACTCTTATCGTTCAACGAGTGTTCTCTTTTTCTGCTACTGCATTTAGTTTTCATTTTTGGCCTTGATTTTTGTTCAGATCTTGCTATATCTTTGCATCAAGGTGTATTATGACCTCTGGTCCATGTTGGTATTCATCAAAAGAGTTGTTTAAAAAAATGTTCGAATGGTGTTGGAAAAGAGAAAAAGTTTCATGCAAAAAAGTGGTACAAAAGGAGCTTGTCTAGACTGCGGCCCAGGCTTTTGCATGTCGTGCTTGATGTCTTTTTGATAGTATGCTTAGTGGTTTTGATGTAGCATGACTTGTCTCAAATGACTGAGATTGCTTAATGAGCCTTTGAAAAAATCATGCGTTGTTTTAATTATTTGGAAGCATTAATTTGGTTTTCTCCTTGATGCTTTATTTGGGTTGACTTGGGGCATACTCACACATGTTTGACTCATACAAAGTCGCCATAAGCCTCTATGATCATTTAGTTTTTGACTTTTGATGCCATCTTATGCTTCTTTTAATGTTGCTTCGTCGCTTTGCATGATTATGGCCGTTATTGCTCTCTTAGTTGGTCGCTCCCAGTCTTTTGCTAGCCCTCGTTTTGTACTGAGTATGAGCTCTACTCGTGCATCCAACTCCTAAAAACCAAGTTTGCCAATGTGTCCACCATACATAACTATTAGCAATTTGCTATTCCAAAGTACATTTGACTTGCTTTTATCTATCCTTCAAATTAAACTCTTTTTGGTGTTATGCAAAAATTGGTGAGTAAAGCTCTCACAAACCTGATGGCCAACTTTACTTTTGTCGCTTTAAAATTTTGACATTGTGGCTCTCTTATGTTGAGTTGTTATGCTTGCAAGTTGTAAGTTGGAAATTAGCCCAACCATGTTGTCATGGGGCAAGCTTTCAACATTGCACTTTCTTTCATTTGAGTTGATATCATGATCTTTTGTTTATGGATACTCGCGATGTGAAATAAGTTGGGAATCTTGCGGGATCATGGAGTTCTTATATGTGTTAGGGAAACGCATGGGCCGCTAATCTAAGCCATGCATAATTCATGGTGGAAATTTACAGCATGCCCATACGGGACATTCGATGACGCATCTCAAAATAAAAAGCTATACCAATGGTAAATAAAAGAGATGTCGAGGTGTTCATTGTCTGTTTGTCTTGTCATTTTGATGTGGGCTTGTTCCATGTCATCGGGCAGGAGGTACCCCGTTGGCGGTTCTCGATGATACACATATATTTACAATGACAAGAGCCTGCTGGGACTCTAAGTCGAGTAGCATGAGGTTTGGGTATTCGTACTTCACGGGACACGAGGTTTTCAACTTATGATTTGTCAAGCATATGCTTCATAATTGTACTCGCATTAACTCTAACCATTCAAGATGCCTATGATGGGGGCAATGAGAGCTCAAAGCTAGTAAGTACCATAATTTTTGAAGGTTTATAAAACTTGCAATCACTGCTTCCCTCTGCGAAGGGCCTTTCTTTTACTTTTATGTTGAGTCACCACCTTCTACCTTTATGCACCGTCTAAGAGAGCATAGTTGTCATTCTTAGTATAATGTGCATTGTCCCAAAGTTTTCATTGATTGATTCATGATGTTGGTTTCACTTGTTCTTAAATTATTTGTATCTAGTCGCCCTCTTAAACTTGAAGGTGTCCTATGCATTTATGTTTTGCTATTCCATGAAGGACAAGCTAAAAACCATTTGCTATGTTTTTCCTTATGATATGAACATACGTTTGACTTTCATTGTTTCATTTTCATGATCTTTCGTTTGTGTTCTTTTTCATGTTATAACATGGTTGCTAAGTTTCTTCTATCAAGATTACATCTTTCATGCCCATGTTTTAAGTTCTTTTGATCCCAGCACTCAATGCTTACATAGATGATCAAGATTGTGTAGGTGCATGTCACCTCAAAAATTATTCTTTTGTTATCACTTACCTACTCGAGGACAAGCAGGAGTTAAGCTTGGGGATGCTTGATACATCTCAAATGTATCTATAATTTTTGATGTTCCATGCTTGTTTTTGCACCATTTGCTTAGTGTTTTGTTAAACTTCATGGCATTTTTATGCATTTTCCAGAACTAACCTATTAACAAGATGCCGCAGTGCCAGTTCCCTATTTTCTGCTGTTTTTTTGTTTCAGAAAAGTTACACAGGAAATATTCTCGAAATTGGACAAAACAAAAGCCAAACATCCATATATTTAACGAAGCTTCCAGAGGACCAAAGAGGAGACGGAACCGAGCCAGGGGGTGGCCTCACCACCAGGGGGCGCGGCCCAGGGCCTGGCCGCGCCGCCCTTTGGTGAGCCCCACCTGGTCCACTTCTGACGCTGCCCCACCGATCAATTTTCTAGAAACACATCGCGATCCGCCGCCATCGTCGACCCAAGATTGGGAGGGTCCAGAAGCTCTTCCCGGCACCCTGCCGGAGAGGGGAATCACCACCGGAGGTCTTCTTCATCGCCATGCTTGCTTCTGGCGCAATGAGTGAGTAGTCTACCTTGGACTATGGGTCCATAGCAGTAGCTAGTTGGTTGTCTTCTCCACCATGTGCTTCATGTTTAGATCTCATGAGCTTCTTTACATAATCGAGATCACCGTTATGTAATTCTACATGTTGTGTTTGTTGGGATCTGATGAATATTGGTGTTATGATTGAGTTGATGTGCTGAATATTATCTTATGTTATCTCTATGTTGTTTATGATCTTGCATGCTCTCCGTTGTTAGTAGCTATCTTGGCCAAGTAGATGCTAGTGACTCCAAGAGGGGGTATTTATGCTCGATAGTTGGGTTCATGCCTCTATTTAATCTGGGGGGTTGTAGATGTGCTGTTGCCACTAGGGAGAAAACAACATTCTTATGTCCAAGGGCATATGCTTTGTTTACATTACACACGTTGCTTAATGCAGTTATCTGTTGTTCGCAACTTAATATTCACGGGGTCCTCGGATGATTCCCCGTGGGTGGATTATTAGACATAGATGCAGTTGGATGGCGGTCTATGTATCTTGTTGTAATGCCCAGAGTAAATCTCATAGTGATCCCCTCGACATATGCACGTTATCTTTATTCTATCAATTGCCCAACTGTAATTTGTTTACCCAGCATGTCGTTATTTATCTTATAGAGAGACACCACTAGTGAACTATGGACCCCGGTCCAATTTACTTTGCATTGCTATCACCTATTTACTTTACTCGCACTATTTACTTTCTTGCATACTACTATTGCTTTCCACTCGATACGCTCATTCCTTTGTTTACAGCAAACCGGTGAGATTGACAACCTCATCGTTAGTTGGGAGCAAAGTTATTGGTTGTGTTGTGTGCAGGTTCCACATTGCTGCTAATTGAAGACGCGCTAACAAGTATCATTAATGGCCCCCTTGTTAGAGTGTCATGAAGCTAGCAAGCATCACCTTCTGGAGTTTGGCTTTTTCCTGGATTCGATAAACCTTGGTTTCTTACTGAGGGAAAATTTGCTACTGTGCTCATCATACCTTCCTCTTGGGGTTCTCAACTAGACGGTGATTTACATCAACACCATGCCGCATCAGGTTGCTGGGTTGGTTCGGGGCTGCTGGGCCGGTTCTGATCCGGGTCGGCCCAATGGCTGCTGGGTTTCTTTTTTTGTTCTGAAACTTTTTCCAAATTTTTGTTTTTCTGTTTTATTCTTTGATTGTTTGAAAACACATCTGGTTGGTTTTGGATAATTTCAATTTTGTAAAACTTTGGAAAAGTATGCCAAAGTGTTTGGCAACTCAATGTGCACTGTTTGGTGAAATTATGAAAATAAAGATATTTGTAAAATATAAGATAGCTTCCATAACAAATGGGGCTATTTAAATAAGTAGATTTCTGAAATCATTTTGGTTCAAAATTTATAGAAAAAGATTTTTAAAACAGTAGTGTTTGGTGTAAAAACATTTAAACTTATTTTTGAAAATTTCAAATTTGGCTCACATAAGATTTGAAGCTTATTTTAGAAGAAGCAACCTTCTAGCTTTGAATTTCGTTTAAAAATTTATTTCAATAAGCAGAGATGAGTATGAATGCATGCTGAGTTTGAATTTGAAAAACTTGGGATGTTACAACCTAGCATCTTGAGTACCAGGTATGTATAGTGAGGTACTGCCATGAATCGCGAAAACACGGGTCGCTCGACGATCGCGTGGTACTGGGAGGGCTAGTCCATGACTTCGAAGTCGAGTTTCTCTCTTCTGTAGTTTTGGCGATTACCGAAACAAACATTGAGTGCTATTTGACCCAGCGGGTAGTTGGCACTTCCTGGTACGATTCCATGGAAGGAGCAGTCTGTTGGCTTCAGGAATTCTAGTGATATGTGCATTGCTCGAAGTGTCTTTGCATATATCAGGTTTATGCCACTTCCTGCGTCCATGAATACTCTATCCACGTCATAGCCTCCAATCTGAGCTTTGAGTACCAAAGGCGTGTTTCCTGGCTGAGGTACTGTTATAGGGTTATCTTCTCTATTAAATTCTATGGGTTGCTCGGACCAGTGTAGATATTTTGTGGTTACTGGAGGCGATGTTATTGCTAGGTTAACTTGGCGAGTTATGCTCTTTTCCTCTTTGTTCGACTTTGGGACTGGTTGTATCATTGTTGTGATGTGCCCTTTGGATGGGATATATCCTCCCTCATTATCGTTTCCCTGGCTTGGCTGGTTTTGACCTTGCGAAGCTCCATTGTTTGCTTGTTGGGTTGATGGAGGTGCGTTGTTTGTGTTTCCTTCATAACCTTGCCTCCTTGCCTCAGCTTGTTTGTTGACTGCCGCCTCCTGAAGCTTTAGGAATGTTTTACAATCTTTCATTGCGTGCCTAGACACCCTTTTCCCATCGACGAACACAGAGTGTATATGGCATGGTCCGTTTAGCATATCACCTGGCGATGGATTGTATTCTCGAGGTCCCCTTGATTGGAACCTTTTGCTATTGCCAGAGTTTCTCTGCCGTAGCCGCGGTATCCTGAGTTCCTGCGGTCATCTCCTTGATAGTTATTGTCTTTATATCCAGCGGCTACTTGACTATGGGAACCGTAGTTGTCCTAGTTGCGGGATCTTCTCCTTTGGCCACTGTATCTATTTCCCCTGTCATCTTCCAGTGATCGTGTCCGCTTGTTGTTGCACGCGTCTTCACCATCTGCAAATCTTTTTGCTATGTCCATTAGATCTGATATTGTTTTCGGCTTGATTCTGCCCATTTCTTCGACTAAGTCTCCTCATCACAACCCAAGCGTGAAGGCATCGATTGCTCTCTCATCTGAAACTTTGACTACAGAATTCTTGATGATGGTCCACCTTTGAATATATGACCTAAGTGTCTCATTGCACTGCTGTACGCAGGCTTTGACTTCTTCTATCGATCTGGCCGCTTGTATGTTGACTTGAAGTTACTTCTAAATTGCTTTGTGAGTTCCTCCCAACTTCCTATTGTTCATCTTTCCAATTTGCTTAACCATGACCTAGCCGCGCCGGTGAGGTGTAATTGTAGACTTTGCATTGCTGTCTCCTTCATTCCTCCTAATATTTTGACTGCCTGCAGGTAATCTGAGAGCCACGATTACGGCTCCTGGGATCCATCGTATTTTTGCCGGTCATGGGTAGTTTAAAACCCTTGGGTACTGGTGTGGTGCAAACTCTATGAGTAAAGCACGACGCTCCCATCTCTTTTTTGTCGTCTTCGTAGTCGTATGCGTTGGTGGGAGTCCTGGACCTTCGGGTTCCTCCATGCTTTGGGCTTTTGTGCTGTCTTGGCAATGATGACCTAGATCGTCGGCTACTACTCCGGCGCCGTGGACTGCTGTGACGGCGTGGTGATCTAGGTTTATGCGTTCCTTTATTGCGATATGCTTCCTCATCTTTGGCTGTTAACTTGTTCCCTACCATTCTTAATCCTTGTAGTGCTGTGATACGTCTCCAATGTATCCATAATTTTTGATGCTACATGCTTGTTTTTACACCATTTGCTTAGTGTTTCATTACACTTCGTGGCATTTTTATGCATTTTCCGGAACTAACCTATTAACGAGATGCCACAGTGCTAGTTCCCTGTTTTCTGCTATTTTTGTGTTTCAGAAATGTTACATAGGAAATATTCTTAGAATTGGACGAAACAAAAGCCAGACGTCTGGCCCACACCCCCTGGTGGTGTGGGCCCCCTGGTCCACCTCTGACGCTGCCCCTTCGCCTATAAGGACCCCCCAATGGGAAAAACCTAAAGACCCGATCACTTTTCCAGAACACATCGCGATCCGCCGCCGCCATCGACCCGAAGATCGGGAGGGTCCAGAAGCTCTTCCCGGCAACCTGCCGGAGAGGGGAATCACCACCAGAGGTCTTCTTCATCGCCATGCTTGCCTCCGGTGCGATGAGTGAGTAGTCTACCTTGGACTATGGGTCCATAGCAGTAGCTAGATGGTTGTCTTCTCCACCATGTGCTTCATGTTTAGATCTCGTGAGCTGCTTTATATGATCGAGATCACCGTTATGTAATTCTACAGGTTGTGTTTGTTGGGATTCGATGAATATTGGTGTTATGATTGAGTTGATGTACTGAATTTTATCTTATGCTATCTCTATGTTGTTTATGATCTTGCATGCTCTCCGTTGTTAGTAGCTATCTTGGCCGAGTAGTTGCTAGTAACTCCAAGAGGGGGTATTTATGCTCGATAGTGGGTTCATGCCTCTATTTAATCTGGGGGAGTGACAGAAACCTCTAAGGTTGTAGATGTGCTGTTGCTACTAGGGGGAAAACAACATTCATATGCTCGAGGGCATATGCTTTATTTACATTACACACTTTGCTTAATGCAGTTATCTGTTGTTCGCAACTTAATACTTGTGGAGTTCTCAGATTGATTCGCCACAAGTGGATTATTAGTCATAGATGCAGTTGGATGGCGGTCTATGTATCTTGTTATAATGCCCAGAGTAAATCTCATACTAATCCTCTTGACATATCACGTTGTCTTTATTCTATCAATTGCCCAACTGTAATTTGTTTACCCAGCATGTATTATTTTATCTTATGGAGAGACACCACTAGTGAACTGTGGACCCTGGTCCTATTGCCTTTATATTGCTATCACATGTTTACTTACTCGCACTATTTACTTTACTCGCATACTATTATCACTTTCCACTCGATACGCTCATACCCTTTGTTTCAAGCAAACTGGTGAGATTGACAACCTCATCGTAAGTTGGGAACAAAGTATTTGGTTGTGTTGTGTGCAGGTTCCATGTTGCTACTGGTTGAAGATGAGCTAACAAGTTATCGTTAATGGCGCCCTTGTTAGAGCATCACGCAGCTAGTGGGCTTCACCTTCAGTCATATTAAACCTCCTACTGGATTGATAACCTTGGTTTCAGAACTGAGGGAAAACTTGCTGCTATATTCATCAAACCTTCTCTTGGGGTTTTCCAACTGGCCAGTCATTTACTACATATTCCCATGTCAACTTGGCACAGAAGTTTTCTGCCGCCGTTGCCGTGTATTAAAGAAGAAGCTTTCACACCATCAACACCACGCCATCAACAAGTTTTCTGGTGCCGTTGCCGGGGAGGAAAGAAGACTTCTGCAAGGGGAGTTTCGCACGCACATCCTTTACTTTGTTTTAAGTTTTGCTTTACTTTATTTTTACTTGCATCGTTTTATCAAAAACCCAAAAAAATTAGTATCCTTTGTAGTCGTTTTTACTTGTCTGCTTTTAGTTTTGCTAGAATGGCTACTCCTGAGAACACCAAGTTGTGTGATTTTACTAGCACTAATAATAGTGATTTTATCTGCACTCCTATTGCGCCACCTGCTCCTGCTGCAAATTTTTATGATATTAAGCCGGCTTTGTTGAACCTTGTTATGAAAGAGCAATTTTCTGGTGCTAGTACTGATGATGCTGCAGCTCATCTCAACAATTTTGTTGAGCTATGTGAGATGCAGAAATATAAGGATGTTGAAAGTGATATTATTAAGTTTAAGTTGTTTCCTTTTTCTTTGAGAGGAAAAGCTAAGGATTGGTTGCTTTCTTTGCCTAAAAATAGTATTGATTCATGGGCTAAGTGTAAGGATGCTTTTATTGGTAGATACTATCCTCCTGCTAAGATTATAGATTTGCGTAGCAATATTATGAAGTTTAGTCAGTTTGATAATGAACATGTTGCTCAAGCTTGGGAAAGAATGAAATCTATGATAAAGAATTGTCCCACTCATGGACTGACTACTTGGATGATTGTCCAAACTTTCTATGCAGGACTGAATTTTTCTTCAAGGAACCTACTTGATTCAGCTGCTGGAGGCACTTTTATGTCCCTTACCTTGGGCGCCGCAACAAAGCTTCTCGACAGTATGATGGTAAATTACTCTGAATGGCACACCGAGAGAGCTCCACAAGGTAAGAAGGTAAATTCTGTTGAGGAAACCTCTTCCTTGAGTGATAAGATTGATGCTATTATGCTTATGCTTTCTAACGATAGGACTCATGTTGATCCTAATAATGTTCCTTTAGCCTCTTTGGTTGCTCAACAAGAGCATGTTGATGTAAACTTCATTAGAAATAATAATTTTAACAACAATGCTTATAGGAACAATTTTGCTAGTAACAATTATAAGCCGTTTCCTTCTAATGGTGATAATAGCTACCTGGGTAGACCTAAAATGCCTAGTGAAGAAAGAATTTTTGAACTTGAAAAGGCTACCAAGAATTTTATGCAGGCGCAATATGAGCAGAACAAGGCTTTCACCAATACCATGGAGGAGCAATCAGCTCTGTTGAGGACTATTAGTCATCAACTTGAAAATTTAAACAAGGCTATTCCTGAGTTGCAAGCTAAGGTTTCCAAAGCTGAAACCGATATTTCATCCTTGTCTAATGCGCAATCTTCCTTGATTAATAGAATGTCTGCTAAGCCTGATCCTTTTGCTACTGCTAATCCAAGTTAGAATTGATGAAAATGTTAGGATGCTGGCAGAATTGCATGCCAGGTGGGAAAGAGAAGATGAGATGGCTAGAAAGATGAAGGTATGTACCATTACTACCTCTAATGATGTTATTCCTAATGCTAGCAATCCTTTTACTTTGATTGGTGTAGAGAAAACTCCTACTCCTTGTGTTAAAAAGCCTAAAACTGCCAAAACTTTTTCTCAAAAGAGTGCTGAAATTTTTCGGAGTGTGGGAGATGATAGCTCTATTTCCTTTAATGATTTTGATGTTGATGGCTACAATATATCTGAAGTTATTTTGTTCTTGCAAAAGCTTGCTTTGACTCCTAATTCTAGTTCTTTAAATGTTGCTTTTACTAAGCATATTACCAATGCTCTCATGAAATTTAGGGATGAAAAGTTGAAGCAAAAAGCTTCTGTTCCCAAGAAGTTAGAAGATGGTTGGGAACCCATCATTGATATGAATGTTAATGGTTTTGATTGCCATGCTTTATGTGATCTAGGTGCTAGTATTTCTATCATGCCTAGAAAGATTTATGACATGCTTGATTTACCACCGCTTGAAAAGTGTTATTATGATGTTCCTATTGCTGAAGTTGCTAAGAAGAAACCTTTGGGAAAGATTAATGATGTTCTTATTGTGGTTAACAATAACCTTGTTCCCGTTGATTTTCTTGTCATGGATGTTGAATGCAATGCTTCATGTCCTATTATTTTGGGAAGACCCTTTCTTCGAACTGTAGGTGCCATCATTGATATGAGGGAAGGCACCATCAAATATCAATTCCCACTCAAGAAAGGTATGGAACACTTCCCTAGAAAGAGGAAGAAATTACTTTTTTACTCTATTCTTAGAGCAAATTATGAGCTTGATGCTTCATCACTTGATATTACTTGATTCGCATTTTCTACGCCTAACTCAAAGGCATTAAAAAAAAGCACTCTTGGGAGATAACCCAATGTTTGTACTTTCAGTTCTTTTTCTTTTATTTGAGTCTTGGAAGTTATTACTACTGTAATAACCTCTCCTTATCATTTTTATTTCGTTTTTGTGCCAAGAGAAGCCTCTAATTTGAGTGAGGTAAGATTTGGGGATGTTGCTGTCATGAAACAGTTTTCGGTGCTGCACCGTAAAAATTCGTGAAAATTCTCTGTATATCTTTTGTACCTGCGATTTCTTGTGCATATGCCCCAGGTTATATCCAAACTTTCATTAGTTTAACACTTTTTTATTTGAGCAACAGAAAACCCTCTAAAAATTCGACCTTTGTCAGCTGTTCTATTTTGACAGATTTCTGCCAATATTTGTGTTTGCCGCTTTATCGCTTTCTTTTTGAGTTCTTTTGATCATGGAACTTTTGGGTAAGTTGCTACAGTAGTATATACTTTATATGTGGTGGTTTTGAGTTGAAACCTGAAGCAAAAAGGGGTTGATTTTATGTTATGCTTGCACTAATGTTGCTAATAGATTTGTGTTTAGTTTTGTATGAAGGAAGTTTTCAAGTATAGGGATGGGAGAATGATGAGATGAGTTGAAGAATGGACAAAAGCTCAATCTTGGGGATGCCCATGTCACCCCAAGAAATATCCAAGAAGTACAAGTGGCAAAGCTTGGGGATGCCCCCGAGGCACCCCTTCTTCATCGGCAAAAATCAGGTCACCTTTCAATACGCTATATTTTTATTGCTTCATGCATTATGCGTTTTTCTTGGAGCGTCTGTTGTTTTTAGTTTTCAGTTTTGTTTAGTTTTGTTTGCTGCAATAAATGGTTGGACCCCAACAAACTCCTTTTGGAGAAGTTGCCTTGCTTTTCATTTGCCAAGAACACTCCGTTTTTCATTCTTATAATTTCAACGAGCGTTCTCTTTTTCTAGAACTGCGTTTAGCTTTCGATTTTCGCCTTGATTTGTGTTCAGATCTTGTTATATCTTTTCATCAAGGTGTATTTTTGCCTCTGGTACATATTGGTTTTCATCAAAAGAGTTGGTTATAAAAAGTTTGAATGGTGTTGGAAAAGAGAAAAAGCTTTATGCAAAAAAGTGGTACAAGAAGGAGTTTGTGTAGACTGCGGCCTAGGCTTTTGCATGTGATGCTTGATGTCTTTTTGATAGTATGCTCAGTGGTTTTTCTGTAGAATGACTTGTCTCAAATAACTAAGATTGCTTAATGAGCCTTTGAAAAAATCATGCGTTGTTTTAATTATTTGGAAGCATTATTTTGGTTTTCTCCCTGATGCCTTATTTGGGTTGACTTGGCGCATGCTCACACATGTCAGACTCATATAAAGTCGCCATTGCCTCTATGATCATTTAGTTTTTGACTTTTTATGCCATCTTATGCTTCTTTTAATGTCGCTTTGTCGCTTGGCATGATTATGGCCATTATTGCTCTCTTAGTTGGTCGCTCCCAGTCTTTTGCTAGCCCTCATTTTGTACTGAGTATGAGCTCTACTCGTGCATCCAACTCCTAAAAACCAAGTTTGCCATTGTGTCCACTATAAATTCCTATGCATGGTATTTGTAAGCCATTCCAAAGTAAATTTTCATGTGCTACCTTTCAAAACTTTCAACTACTTCTCATTTTGTGCCACTGTTTTTAACTCATGGGGACGTAGTGGTCGGAATTGCTATCTTCCATATTAAATTAAGTACCCCTCGACTAGGCAGCTTCATCTGCTCATCATTAATTTTGCATGAGAGCTGGTCAGACCATTGCAATCTAATTTTAAAAGAAAAGAAAAAAGGCACTCCTCCATGGTATGTGAATGTTGGTGGGCACCCGATGGAATCGATTAGCCATGGTTTGAGAAAGGAAAAAATGTGGGGAGGAGTGCCAAAGTTTTATAAAAGAGCACCAATGTGCCAAATTTTCAAAGAACTCGGAACCGCTCTCACTTGTTTATTATGGAAGATAGTAAGACCCCATTGCCAGTCATTGACATGAAACAACCACCTCTCAAAACCCAAGTTTTATCTCTGTTTTCCAAATGAAAAGCTCTAGCACATGTTTAATCACTGCTTCCCTCCGCGAAGGGCCTTTCTTTTTCTTTTATGTTGAGTCACCACCTTCTACCTTTATGCACCATTAAGAGAGCATAGTTGTCATTCTGAGTATAATGTGCATTGTCCCAAAGTTTTCATTGATTGATTCATATTGTTGGTTTCACTTGTTCTTAAATTAATTGTATCTAGTCGCCCTCTTAAACTTGAAGGTGTCCTATGCATTTATGTTTTGCTCTCTCATGAAGGACGAGCTGAAAACCATTTGCTATGTTTTTCCATATGATTTGAACAAACGTTTGACTTTCATTGTTTCATTTTCATGATCTTTTGTTTGTGTTCATTTTCATGTTATAACATGGTTGCTAAGTTTCTTCTATCAAGATTATGTCTTTCATGCCCATGTTTTAAGTTCTTTGATCCCAGCGCGCAACGCTTACATATATGATCAAGATTGTGTAGGTACATGTCACCTCAAAAATTATTTCTTTTGTTATCACTTACCTACTCGAGGACGAGCAGGAGTTAAGCTTGGGGATGCTGATACATCTCCAATGTATCCATAATTTTTGATGCTCCATGCTTGTTTTTACACCATTTGCTTAGTGTTTCGTTACACTTCGTGGCATTTTTATGCATTTTCTGGAACTAACCTATTAACGAGATGCCACAGTGCCAGTTCCCTGTTTTCTGCTGTTTTTGTGTTTTAGAAATATTACACAGTAAATATTCTCGGAATTGGACGAAACAAAAGCCAGATGTCCAGATATTTTACGGGGCTTCCAGATGACCGAAGAGGACGGAGCCGAGCCAGAGGGCGGCCACACCATAGGGCGGCGCGGCCTAGGGCTGGCCCATGCCCCTGTTGGTGTGGGCCCCCTGGTCCACCTCTGACGCTGCCCCTTCGCCTATAAGAACCCCCCGACGGGAAAAACCTAAAGACCCGATCACTTTTCTAGAACACATCGTGATCCGCCGCCGCCGTCGACCCAAAGATCGGGAGGGTCCAGAAGCTCTTCCCGGCACCCTGCCGGAGAGGGGAATCGCCACCGGAGGTCTTCTTCATCGCCATGCTTGCCTTCGGTGCGATGAGTGAGTAGTCTACCTTGGACTATGGGTCCATAGCAGTAGCTAGATGGTTGTCTTCTCCACCATGAGCTTCATGTTTAGATCTCGTGAGCTGCTTTACATGATCGAGATCACCGTTATGTAATTCTACATGTTGTGTTTGTTGGAATCCGATGAATATTGGTGTTATGATTGAGTTGATGTACTGAATTTTATCTTATGTTATCTCTATGTTGTTTATGATCTTGCATGCTCTCCGTTGTTAGTAGCTATCTTGGCCTAGTAGTTGCTAGTAACTCCAAGAGGGGGTATTTATGCTCGATAGTGGGTTCATGCCTCTATTTAATCTGGGGGAGTGACAGAAACCTCTAAGGTTGTAGATGTGCTGTTGCTACTAGGGGAAAACAACATTCATATGCTCGAGGGCATATGCTTCGTTTATATTACACACTTTGCTTAATGCAGTTATCTGTTGTTCGCAACTTAATACTTGTGGAGTTCTCGGATTGATTCGCCACAAGTGGATTATTAGTCATAGATGCAGTTGGATGGCGGTCTATGTATCTTGTTGTAATGCCCAAAGTAAATCTCATAGTGATCCTCTTGACATATCACGTTGTCTTTATTCTATCAATTGCCCAACTATAATTTGTTTACCTAGCATGTATTATTTTATCTTATGGAGAGACACCACTAGTGAACTGTGGACCCCGGTCCTATTTGCTTTATATTGCTATCACCTGTTTACTTACTCGCACTGTTTACTTTACTCGCATACTATTATCACTTTCCACTCGATACGCTCATACCCTTTGTTTCAAGCAAACCAGTGAGATTGACAACCTCATCATAAGTTGGGAACAAAGTATTTGGTTGTGTTGTGTGCAGGTTCCACGTTGCTACTGGTTGAAGAAGTGCTAACAAGTTATCGTTAATGGCGCCCTTATTAGAGCATCACGCAGCTAGTGGGCTTCACCTTCAGTCGTATTAAACCTCCTACTGGATTGATAGCCTTGGTTTTAGAACTGAGGGAAAACTTGCTGCTATATTCATCAAACCTTATCATGGGGTTTTCCAACTGGCCAGTCATTTACTACATATTCGCATGTCAACTTGGTACAGAAGTTTTCTGCCGCCGTTGCCGTGTATTAAAGATGAAGCTTTCACACCATCATCACCGCGCCATCATGCTGCCCGATGCATATGTTCCCTTGGGTCTCCTGGGCTTGGCCGCGTGGTGTATAGATATGTTTGTGCTGCCACAAGCGCTGCCTCCGGTGTCTTTGGTATAATATTTCCTTGCTCGTCGACCGATAGGAAAGATGAGTTGAGGATTTTTGGAGAGGTTTCGCCTTTCTGAGTGCTCGAGGTTTTCAACTCTTGATCCGTGCCTATGGTGCCTTTTACTATTTGTATATGATGCGTCACTGCGTGCTTTGTGAAGAGCTATGCTTGCTGCGATGGCAGAATCTCTCCTTTTTTGTATTTCACTTCTTTCTCTTGCTAGTTGCTTTGATTGCTGTCATGAGGCATAATGATACCCTAAAAGCATGTTTTTGCTTGCGTCCATTGGTATAGGCACACCGTGCTCCACAGCTGCTTTGATTGTGTTCGACTCCTCGACTAATAGTCGAATTTTATCCCTGTTTGCCAAAGATTCTGTGGTGTCGCCTTCAGCTGGGTTGAGTACTGGGTTGTTGTTGTCGTCGAGTTCTTCTGAGTTGTCTCCTACAATCGCGAGTACTTGGTACCGGTTGTCAAACTTGCTGCTGGAGTTTGAGAGAATAGTCTCTGTGTCCTCATGAAGCTCCAGTCCTGTCTTCCATGTATCTGTGGATTTGTCTAAGGTGTCGTTGTAGCAGACCATGAAGTCCTCGAGTTGATCTCCTAAGTCGAGATTTTCCATGATTTCGTCAAGTTCTTCGATTTTTTCTCCTATAATTTCGGCTGTTGCAAAGCTGACCGGCGAGTTTACCTCGCTGGAAGAGCCCACCGATGATTCGGACATTGCGATTGTCTTGGTTTCGCTTGCCGACATATCCGATTTTGCCGGATCTGAAAGGCGAATCGAACCCAAAGATCCGAAGCAAAAGTTCATGCTTCTGATTATCAGGTCCATCTCCTGATCTAGGCTTGCGAATACTTGAGTAAGGTTTGGTGGATGGGGTTGAAAATCTATGGTTCCGAAGGATATCTGGTTTCCGTCGACTTCTGAATTGTTGTTGGCTAAAAGCAAAAAAGCCATCGAATTCATGATTCCAACGCCCCGAGTCCCCACGGTCGGCGCCAATTAACGAGGGTTAACTTGACAAATGTCCAAGATGAAGGACTTAGGATCGGGGGAATAGGGCGCTGGATGAACTCAAAGGTAAAGATCAGTCAAACAAGGTGTGTATCGAGGATAAACATGGCGGTGAACTTGGCTTACTCTCAATTTGTCCCTAGCCGGCCTCTCCTGGCCCCTATATATAGGTGGCCAGGTCTCAAGGAACCGGTCGGGTTCAATACATATTACAGTGTCCGCATACAATATTGACTCATATTTTGACCATGACTATTCTGGGCCTAACTTAATGGGCCTCAAGGGTACACAAATAACGGGCTCTATTAGCTATACCCTTGTCACCTGGTCACCTATATAAAGGGGCTAGGAGCGGCCGGCCAGGGACAGATTGAGATTGAGCCAATTGAGTACTAGGCTTATTCTCGACACACATCAAACCTCGCCTTGTTTGCCTGATCTTTACCTTCGAGTTTATCCAACGCCCTCTTCCCCCAATCTTAAGTCCTTCATCTAGGACATTTGCTGAGTTAACCCTCGTCACTTATAAAAATGAATACATAAGAATCACAACTGGATGAAAAGTTTTGCAATCTCCTCATAAGTATCAAGCACTAGAAGAAAAGTGTCCATCTACCACGACTGGCACTTTTGGTCATTGCTGAAGACCCCTCTTCTACCACGATTTTGGTCGGTTTCGTAGTAGATTGATTTTTTTTCTTGTTTCCGAGGCTCTCTACAACCACGGATTAGGGAAAGTTGTGGTAGATGGTCGTCCGGCGCGTGGTATATGTCGATTTTTCGATTTTGCTTCCAATTTTGGACTCTGACCGACCTTTTCAGGCTGTGGGGCCATGATGTCAGTGTCTGTAGGAGACTTGTTTTTTCGTTCCCGTGACATAGCTCACGTTGTTCGATGCAACATTATATGGTCTGGACCGTGGGTTTCTGATGTCAGCCTCTCTGTTCGGTTATCTGTTCCACACGATTGCTGGCTACTTGCTTTTATTTTCTGAAACCGCTCGCTCTGATAATGTTTATGGATGCTGTAGTCTGGTGGGACCTTGATGTCATCCTCTCTGAACAAGAAACCTCTACTATGTTCAGAATGTTCATGGACACTGCTGTCGGGTGGGTCCTCGATGTCAGACTCTCTGAGCAACAAACATGTGCTATATATATATTATTAGATAATTTTCATAGTCACTGCAGTCGGGGGTTCCTCGATGTCAGCCTTTCTAAACAACAAAAAACCTATGCTATATATGTTGATAATGTTCATGGACGCTGCTGTCGGTTGGGTCCTCGATGTCAGACTCTCTAAACATGAAACGTGTGCTACATTGAGTTATTTTCTTCAGCATCATTGTTGGCTACTTGGCTGTTCTTTTGGAACCCGCCCATGAAATTTGAATTTCTAAAGGTCGTGGACATTGCTGACAGGTGGGTCCCTGACGTTAGACTCTCTGAACAATAAACGTCTGCTATTTGGTGGCTATTGGATTTTATTTTCGAAACCGCCCCTGAAATTCAAACTTGATAAGGTTGAGGGACGCTGCTGATGGGTGGGTCCTAGATGTCAGATTCTCTGAATAATACGTGTGCTATCTGAATTTTATTTTTGTTCCCCGTCGATCCTGGCTACTAGGCTATTATTTTATAACTCGCCTGTGGTATTCGACTTGATAAAGTCGAGGGATGCTGCTGACTGGTCGGTCCCAGATGTCAGAATATCTGAACAATACGTGTGCTATCTTAATTTTATTTTTGTTCCCCGTGAATGCTGGCTACTTGGCTACTTTGAACCTTCCACTGAAATTCGAACATGATAAGGTGGATGGACGCTGCTGATTGGTGGGTCCCCAATGTCAGCTGAAAAATAAACGTGTGCTCTATTGATTTATTTTGTTCAACGTGATTGCTGCATACTTAACTTTTATTTTCGAACCCGCCCGTGAAATATGGTAAGACCGAGGGACGCTTCTGATGGGTGGGTCCCTGATGTCAACAACGTATTGCATAGAAAATAAAAGTCCTGCTACTTGATAAGGTTGAGGGACACTGCTGACGGGTGGGTCCCAAATGTTAGAATCTCTGAACAATATGTGTGCTAAAATTTTATTTTTGTTCCCCATGAATGCTGGCTACTCGGCTGTTATTTTTGAACCCACCCGTGAAATTCGATTTCATAAAGTATGGTTGATGGACGCTGCTGACTGGTGGGTCCTAGATATCAGAGACTCTGAACAATATGTCAAACGTCGCTAACGGGTGGGTCCATGATGTAAGACTATCTGAAAATGAAATGTGTGCTCTGTTTAGTTGGATTTATTTTGTTACCCGTGATTACTGCATACTTGACATTTTTTCGAACTCGCCGGTGAAATATGATAAGGCTGAGGGACGGATTTGATGGGTGGGTCCCTCATGTCAACACGTATTCCATTTTAGCAAAAACAAATCATCTGGGCCACATTTGTGCTCCCGCCTACTTGGGCTGCTATGGCGAGCTGAGCCCTCAATATATTTGGCCTAGTAAGGACGCGTTCGTGGGGCACACTTCCTTTTGTCGCTATTATTGGAAAAAAGTATCTTCGTCGCAAAGAGAAAAGCTACAAAAGGTACTCATATACAACATGTACTACCCCTTAATGTATAGCTGCTGCTGAAAGGAAGCTCCAGGTGGTTTCCTGTTTGCTCCTTGCAAATGTTTTTGAACATAATATATGCTTGTCACTACATTTTGACTTCACCAAACCAAAGAACAGTGTGTGCTCTTCACATTACGGCCAAAAGAAGCACTAATAATAATATAAGTAGACAATGGTTTATAGTTCTAGGTTAACATAACATAATAGCTTCTCATGGAGACATACGAGTACCATCATGTTCAGCACAATGCATCATTAAAGAAAGGGGTATTGCTATAGACCAATCTCTAGAAAAACTTGTACATCAGAACAGCAAGCCACCACCTTTAATATATCTAGGAGAATGGAACATACATATATAGTTGCAGAACACGAGCTTAGGTAACTAACATTTAGTTAATCACATGGTATAAAGGTCCCCTAATACAAAAGCCAAGTTCTTAAACCTCTTCTTGTTATCAGCAGGGTTCTACCCTGATCCAAAAGCACCTTCTAGTTAATTCATTAAGATATTTATGTGTCGAATCCCTCATCGTAAATGCACAAAAGATCATGCATGCAAGATGCAACTAAGGGTGATCAACACAAAAATCACCCTCTGGGTGGACATGTTATTCTCGTAGATTTTCACCTTCATCGAGGAATTATCTATCACCTTGAAGACCAGGACGTAATCAAGCTCCAGTTCATGCTCTAGTGCAAAATCGTACCAGCCTTCTTTCAAGACCAGCTCACCACTAATGTCCTCGATGTGCACAGACCAGGCGCACCCTAACCTGCTCTTAATCTGGAGAGGCATGGGAAGCCCCCCTTCTGTTGCTTCCTGAACTTGCACATAGAAGCGCGATGGCTGCGGAGCATCCACGGCGTGGCCAACCTTTTTAGGGTGGCCTGGCACTTGCTGTCTCAGTAATGGCCCATAAGGCCCGCCGAGCACCATTGGCTTTCTAACCAGAGTGTTCCTCTAAATTCTGAACTCGGGGTGAGCCAGAGGACATCCCCAATGGAGAGCAAGAGGTAGTTGCTCCTCGTCCTACATTAAGTTAAGAACCACGATACATATGTATGACAATCAGCAGCATACTAATCAAAATGTAGCATACATAAAATATAAGTTATGATTAACCCCCCTCCCCCTATTTAATTACTTTGCAATTTTGTAATTTCACCACCCTGTGTCACTGACATGTGAACTCAGACCACCAAATCTAGCATAAACAGTAGAAATTAGATATTACAGATGCGGTGCAATTCTTTCAGGAAAAGGTAACATGTATTTTCAGAGTTCAGAGCCGCTGCTCTATTTATTGATAGATTCGAAGCACTCCCTAAGACTACTACATATAACATGGATAACTTAGTGTCAGATTCTTAGATAATCTCTGTCATCTTTCGTACAATCCTCATATACAGTTTGTAAAGAAAAACCAAATTAGTACTAGTAGTATAACATATATGGAGAAGAAATGCTACTCTTTCCCATCCATATATACAAGGGAAAATACCTAGCGTTAAAAACCCCAACTCTCCTTAAGTAACTACACCAGCATCCTAGTGAGGTTAGGGTGACATACATCCATTTTTTACGATGCCGCTGCAAGAAAAGACAGTGGCATGGGATATCGAGCCGGGGCCGCCTGGGATGGGCCCGTTGCCACCGTAGATGGGCCCAGGGGGGTCGAAGAAGACAGTGCCGAGGTCGCCGGGGAAGATGGTTCCTCTGACCGAGAACACAGTGCCGTGGGAGATGGAGTGGCTGTCGCTGGAGAAGATGGGGCCGCCGAAGGGTAAAAAATGGATGTCGATCCTATCGGCTTCAGGATGTTGATAGCAAAGACCAAATGCCCATCAAGGTGCTGTGGTACACTGAAGACAGAATTGGCTGTCTCCATGAAATTCCGGCAGTGGTGATATCTAGCTGCCTTGGCGGCTGCGGTCCACAACAGTGTAGGAGAAGAGGAATTGTGGATTGGAGAGAAAGAAAGAGGGTGGAATCTGGGTCTGGAGTTTGAGGACCTCATTGATTTGCTTGTTTGCTCCGCCTATTCAGTTTGCTTCGGCGATCCAGAGTCCAGTTAAAAACACGTGTTCGCGCGGCGGCCTGCTTCTAGGCCCATGGAGAAGTACTGTATGTAAACATACAAAGAAAACAAAGAAAGTAGTAGCTCATGTGTTACTAAACAGAACACAAAATGTGATGAGGACATCTGTTGATACAACCACTACACATCCTCATGTACAAGGACCTCTCACTAGAGCTCGTGCTAGGCAACTAAATTATCAGGTACTTCCGTTTCTCGGAACCGTTCCTAATATACATGAGAATATGATGCTGCCTAAATCAGATGTACTTGTGTTACTTAGGAATGATGGACTTAGCATGGACGAGAGGGGCAAGCATTGGAGCATGGTCATCCATGGAGAGGGCAAAAAGCATATGATCCAGGAAGAAGACGCAGCAAGTGGAGAATTTAGGACATTGAAGCAGCCATGAGCAAGGATGGATGCATGGACGAGATATTCAAGATTACAATTAGTAATTTTCGTCCATAGCCTTTTATGGGTGCTGTGACACCTTATTTTATGGGCCAGACCCATGTATTTTCAAAGTGGACCACTTAGGGTTTTTTTATGAGTCCGTATGTGAGGAGGAAAGCCCAACTAGGGCCTGTTTCGGCCACCCCTACCAGGGTGGACGAAAATCCCTTCCTCTCCTCCTCATATACTCCCACCCAGCCGTCATTAGGACTTGGGTTTTGTTTAGATTAAGTTTTAGCCATTGCTATACTTTGCCATAGGCACGAGCGTCGTCGAGACCTCCTGTACTACGCACTTGCAGAACCCCATGTTATCATCCCTCTGGGAGTAATACAATCTTCATATTCATCTACAATTCTAATTGCTTAATCATTTTTCTTGCTTGTTCTTCGATTGCTCGCAGGAATAGACCCTCGTGGTCAGGTCGATCTCGCTCCCGCATGGTCAATAGCCTCGGAAGTTGGTGTAGAGATTGCTATGGCGCAACGTCTCACACGTTCATAGTCGAATTGTCAACGTCAACCTCCACCACAAATCATAGCTATCCGTCTCATCGAAAAGATCGGGCACCTTCACCCTATCAAGTGTTATCAGAGCTCAGGTTGATCGGTGAGATTTACAGTTTTCGTTGTCTAGATTGCATCTTCATACCTAGAATCCACGAAAAAGCCAAAAATATTAGGATTAGATCTTTTCCCAGAAACAGTTCGAGCCTTTGCATCTTTTCTTTTCAGTATTTGCATTGTTGAATTTGTGTCTGCATCGTCGTGTCGAGTGCTGGTCGTAGCATCTTGATCCTTAGAGTTTCAAGTTCTACTCACATACGTCTTGCCGCCACCACCGCACCGCCACCACCAAAAACCCTAGCCACCTCCACCACTCATTTCCGCATCGCCACCATAATCATCCCCACCGCAGCCATCGACCGCTGCCACCCCCACCCTCATTACCGCCACCACAACCTTTCCCCCGACTTGGGGTTTCATTCCCTATTCCGTCCATTAAAAAAATGGGGGACATGGGGCCGAACCAGCCACCCCACGCCGCACCTAATTCTCAGTTAAAAAAATTGGAACTTTTCTCTGCCACGCTGTTTTGGGCAGTTTTTGTCTGCAAACTTTGACTGGCCATAACTTTTGCATACGAACTGCGTTTTCGATGTGCGACCTGTCAAACACTCCGGAATCAAAAGTTATATCAGAATCAAAAGTACCAAAAGTCACTCATAATCGTTAAAAAAGAGAGGGAAGGGTGAGTTTTTGGCCTCTTAAGTTTCAGAACCAGCAATTTTTCTGTGATCTTCACTTATATCTTGATTTGAGCTATTCCTTTGTGCTTCTGGCTGCCGTGCATTGACTAATTGGTATCCTAGGCTCGCGTCTCTAGCACAATCTAGCCTACGGCCAGCATGGTACCATCGTTGAGCATTTATTCAACCTGTTGCATTGCTGTTTTGAATTGTTGCTACAGATATCGCAGCCTCCTACAGTGTCGATGGATTTTGTGTCGCAAGAACACGGGGTACCACACGACAGACCCAAAGATTCAAACGCAGGGGGCTGTACGCGTGAGATCTTGGATCGCAACGAAACACGGCGACGAAAGCCTCGAGACACCAGAAAGCACAACGCACCACAGAGAGAGACACAAAGCTTTACCCAGGTTCAGGGCCCTCGTGGTGAGGTAAAGCCCCTACTTCCTGCCATCTTGTATTATGACGCGATACCTAGCGAGGAGTACGAGGTCTTGGTTACAGAGCTCTAACTGGCCGGAGCTAGAAGAACCAACTTAGCCTAGCTAGGAGCCTGGAGATGAAGATCGGATCCCCTCTAAGGGGTGGCCTCCCCTCCTTTTATAGCGCCGAGGTCCTCCTGCCCCTTATAATCTTGGGGAATGGGTTGCCACAAATGGCCAAGGAGAGGGGACAGCTATTGTCCTGAGTATTCGGTGGACGTAGTCTTCGTAGGGTAGTGGCGCCGGTCCACAGGAGTGGGTGGAGGAGGCTGACGTCCTCCTCTGGCGCCCTGCACCGTCCACCCTATTTTTAAGGGGGTGGCCAACAACCACTGTGCCGCTTTATGCAGGCACGTCGAAAGCTGGTCTCCCTCCTGTCGGGGTAGCGTGGACGATACGCCGTCTTCCGTCCTTATCTTCTTGCTCAGCACGGAAACATACTGAGCAGATGTGGATGTGGTCCGTCCCCTCACGAGAAACAGCTCGTGAGGAGGACTTCTAGTCCTTAGCAGTTTTAGCCGTCGTTCTCCTCATGAGGCGCCTCCTCATGAGGGTCTTCTCCGCTGGGCTTCGGTCATCGATTTACCCCTGGGCGGAAGCTGGGCCATTGAAGGGGCCCAGGAGCAGGTGGACCCGGATACCCCGGTATCCAGAACACCGATAGTAGCCCCCAGGAACCTAGCCCGCAAACGCGCCCTCTCGAGGGAGCGAAGGGTCAGGGGCCCCCAGAAGCTGCTGGGCCCTCCAACGGCACGCGTCAACGCGCGCGGTCAGAGGACCATGTGAAGATGCATAACTGCAGACACGTGGCGCGACTGCAGTTGGCGAGACAAAGCGGCATGGAGATCGTGCGCCGTGCAAGGAGTAACGGGTGTTTCGAACCGTCGCATCAAGGGCGACGTTTGGGAAACCGCGCCCTCTCTGCCTCCTTTAAAGCTTAGCAGAGAAGGCTCCTTCTCCTCCTTCACAGCACATTGCCGCTGCCGCTCCCCTTTCCGAAGAACTTGCGCATGCAATCTCCTTTGGCCATCCATCTTCTCGCTGCAATCCGCCTCCGACCGACAGCGCCATGGCACCGCGCAGGGCCACCAGAGCAGCGAGGTCTTCTGAAGTGACGTCGCAGCCGGCGGTGCCCCTGCTCGAATCCTGCATCAAGAGCAACCGTGAGCTCCAAACCGTCTGCGAGATGGTTGGGAGCAAGAACAGCGAGTGGGGCACCACTCGCATCTGGCACGGCCGGACGCCGCGGGAAGCTCTGCCCGCGATGGCGCAGCCCTTCTTCCTCTTCACCGTATTCGTCGGCCTGGTGCCACCATTCTCCCCCTTCCTCCTGGCGATCTTGGAGACCTACGGGATCTAGGCGATCCACCTTCACCCCAAGTCCGTCACCCTGCTGGTGGTCTTTGCCTATGCCTGCAAGGCATGGATCAGTATCAAGCCATCGGTGGCGTACTTCCGCCACCTCTTCTCCCTCTGGTCCTCAGGGTTGAACCAGAGCTCATGCTGCGTCTCCTTCATCGCCACCGCCAGAACAGAGGGCGACTTCATCGACTTGAAGTGGATGAAGAAAGTCAAAGACTTTCAGAGCCGCTGGCTCTTCGTCGACATCCTCAAAGAATCAGAGCTCTTCCTCGTCACCGGAGCGCCCCCCGCGAAGCTCACCACCTGAGCAAGCGAGGCCCTTCCCGAAGAGGCCTTGTAGATGCTCCGCCCACGGATCCGCCACCTCCGTAAGGCCGGCGTCACGGGGACCTTGGTTGGAGTGGAGTTTGTCACCAAACACATTGCTCCTCTTCAGGACCACCGCCGAAACATCTGGGCGCACCGGGCTGGGGACGACCTCCGGCTTCACGTCAGCGAGCTCAACACCGACGCTCGAGAGGAGGTAATAAGAGATTTCTTCTCTTTGGCTTCCATCCCAGCGATCCCGCGCACCGCCCTACCGATCTACAGCCTGGGCGCTCGGGAGACCAGCCGCGTCACGACCGGGATCACGCCCGACCCTCTTCCGAGCGTGCCGGCGGCCAGCTCGGAACAGGACTTGGCGGAGAGGGGAGAGGGGCCCGAGGCCTCTAAAGATCTTCACAACGACGGCGCCGAATCTGGCGAGCGGGTGGCCCGCCGGAGGCGTTCTAAGAGTACCGTGGTACTTTCGGACTCCTCCTCCGATGAATCCGCCTTGCCGGACCAGCCCACCGGGGGAGACGCTAATGCGTCTTCCTCGTGAGACCTGGAAGAGGAGGGGCGCCTGGCTCGCTTGGAGGCAGAGTGCCGCTCCAAGTTCAACGACGAATGCGCCAGTCGGCGACCCGAGGCGGGGGCTTCCCATGGCAAGGGGCCGGCTGGCGAATCTTCTGCGCCTCCGTCACCAACCTCGGCCCTCCCAGGCAAGAGGGGGTGGGTTGAGCGCGACGCCTCGTGAGTATTCCTGCAATATTCTCAATCCTTGACTTACCTTTCTCTTAACTTCTTTTCCCCTCCTCCTCCCCAGGGATGCCGAGGAGAAGAAGAGAAGAAGAAGAACAGGAAGACCAACCAGACCATGCCAGGTCCTGACCCGGCATTCACTGCCAGACTGGCGATGCCGCCGCACGCCGCCGAAAGGGAAGAAGAACGCGCGTCTGGAGACGCACCATCCGCTGCGGGAGCCACACCAGCTCCCAGCACGACCGAGCCCCCAGCGCGGGGGGCGCACCAGAGACCACGGGGGCAGCACCTGCTGCCCCCTCGACAACAAGCACAACCGGCGACCCTGGGGCGCCCTCTGCTACACCTGTCGCCTCGGCCGATGCAAGGGTGGCCCCCTCGATGGAGGGGGCAGCCCTTGAGCCCAGCGTCGAAAGGAGGATGACCTCCACAGAGCTGGGGCCTTCCAGAGACTCGTCGCCTCCCCTACCAGAGATTTCGGGGAGGCCCTTGAGGATTGCCGCGGACCCTCACACCGACACCGACAACATGTGGGCGAGGGTGCGCGACGCCATGGCCAACACCTTCCAGAGCGAGGTCACCAGGGCGCGCGCTGCCGAACAAGTGCACCTTAACAATGGCTGGGCCCTTCTCCACCAGGCCACGGAGAGGTGCCGCCTCCTAGACCGACGCGCGGCCGAGCGCCACGAGCAGGCGTGGAAGGAGGCAGAGGAGATCCGCGCGAGCGTGGCCGATGAAGCCGAGGAGGTCCTGTCGGTAGCGAGGGTGTCGGCGAGGGAGATCTTGGCCAGGGCGCACCACGAGGCCACGGAGATCATCTCCACGGCGTGCTAGAGGATCCCTTCCACCATCGGGCCTCCCAACCCAGCCTTAGCTGGGGAAGAGGCGAAACGGGCGGCATAGCATCTCCTGGACGAGGCCAGGACCAACGCCGACGGCCTCCTGGCTAATGCCCGACAGAGGCTGGAAGAAGCCGAGGACCGCGAGGCCCTTTTTCATGCTCGCGAGGAGAGCGCCGACTCCCGCGCGAAGAGCCTGAGCCTGCAGGAGGCTGGGCTCACCGTGCGAGAAGCGGAGACTTGCGACCGCGAGCGGGAGCTGCGCCTCCGAGAGAAGCAGCTCTTCGTCCTCGAGGACCGGCTCAACAGGGAGCGTGGGGCCCTTGAGAGCGGGGAGGAGATGGTCAACCAGGCCAATACTGACCTGGCCCAGCGCCGCGACAAGCTGCAGCTGCGCGAGGCCTCCCTCTAGGAGCGAATGGACCGCATGCTGAACCAGTGGCGGATCAGCCTGGAGCAGGAGTTCGAGCGGAAATGTGCTGAGAACCTCGAGGCATGCCACGCGGACTTCCGCGCCAAGACCGACACCGCCCTGGTGAGGTACAAGCAGTGGCACGAGACCCTGGAGCGCCAGGTCCGAGACCTGGAGACCGAACTGAAGGGGGCGCACGAGGTGCGCCGGGGCACCGAGCGCGCCTTGGCAGAAGCTGACGCCATGATTGACACGCTCCGGCGTGACGTATCGCGGCTCAAGGAGGAGAACGCAGCGATGGTCCTGCAGATTGTGGAGCTCACCTAGGAACTCCAGGAGGCCAGGGACTCCGAAGAAGAGGCACGCATGCAGCGCAGGCAGCGCGTGCAGATGTTCTGCGGGTTCTTAGCCCGCCTCAAGGAGGCGGCGCACCACCTGGGCATCGACGGGCTGGACTTGCCCACCATTCCAGAAGACGACGGGTCGATCCTCCACTTCTTCAGCCACCTGGCCGAAAAGCTGGCGGACACTTCGGCCAAAGTCACGAAGCTCGTCGACGCTGAGTGCCGAGAGCTCCTGGGACTTGCAGGGACGCGGATCTTCTCCAACATCCAGCGCCTTCGCCCCGATCTTGACCTGGAGGAAGTCTTGCAGAGGAGAGCGCCGCCACCACCCGGCACCCCCGATCGCGCGGCGCAGGCTAGGGAGGCTCTCCTGGACATCGCCTTCCAGCGCATGCAGGCCATCTATGCCTGCCCAGGAACATCCGCAGCCGCAGGCTAGGAGAGCTCCTCCAGCGGCGACGCCAAGAGCTCCGAGGAGTCTGGCAGCGAAGAAGCCGAGGAAGCTGGTGACGACGAGGCGACAGAGTCTAGCAGAGAGGCGTCCTCAGGGTCTAGCCAAGGCACTGGGGACTCCGAGGACTCCGAGGAAGATGCCCCGTAAGCTCCCCTTTCAGATCTCCTCCTGAAGTATCTGTACTAGCTGCACATTCGGTGACCGTCAGACATTGCCCTGCTGGGCCCTTTTTAAGTTGTAACCATACTTAAGGCATTTGTTCACCAAATTATCCTTGTTTGCACCCTTGTGAATTTTTCCTCGCCTCGCCTTTGCCTAAAAAGTGCTCTACGCCGTTCGGGGGCCAGCCTCCAAGCGGGACAGCAGCCTAACACTTAGTATGCAGCTCGTGGAGCTTTGCAAGGCTACCGGGCATTGGCGCTCTAGAGGTGACTGTGATGGCTTACAGGACTATCTCCCTGCAGCCACCCTGGCGTCCAAACACAGCAAAGGCGATTCCAGGAGAAGAAATGCAAGGCTGTAGACAAGAACAGCTGCAGATATGCAAACTCGCACGTATTGTGCGACCTTTGCGCGCTCACGCGCCATCATTTGAGTGTCGCTCGAGAGGAGAGAGCACCATGGACCATATGAGGTGACTGTAGCGGGTTGTTCCCTTAGTCAGAGCTCGATCTGTTCTGGGTTTTGCGGGCCTGCTATTTTCCGGCGAAGGCCCCAGCGCGGACACCGTGCTCCGGCTCTTTCTCGAAAGGCAGACGAGTGAAAGCTCATGTTCGCGTTAGGCCGCGATCCAACCAAATTTGCCGATTCAAACAAGGTAGGAATAGCAAGAACTCCAACAATTATGCAAACTAAAAATGGTTGAGAACAAGCAAAGTTTGCTGTTACACTTTTATTCCTTGCGGGGATGAGAATCCCTTCTTCTCAGCCGTCCCCTCATGAGAAACAACTCGTGAGGAGGACTTATAGTCCTTAGCAGTTTTAGCCATCGTTTTCCTCATGAGGCGCCTCCTCATGAGGGTCTTCTCCGCTGGGCTTCGGTCATCGATTTACCCCTGGGTGGAAGCTGGGCTGTTGAAGGGGCCCAGGAGCAGGTGGACCGGGATACCCTGGTATCCAGAACACCGACATACAGCTCCACATATCTCTACGACCCTGTGCTCACACCACCTTGCAATCACTTAACCACATCTTCATGAGCTTTGACTACAAAGGATCATGATCACTCCTGTTGCTTGGTAAGAACAGGTAAGAGCTTTGGTTTTTGCTTGACGGATTACACAATTTTCTACCAAATCATCCGCCATACATACACCGCTTTAGAGTTTTCTTTTTCTTGTGAGTCCTAACCATGACAGGATCAGAGAAGAAAGATGACCAGGATCCGGAGACGATGACGAGCGCAAAGTTACACATTCACTTTACACAGCTCATGGGCAATCATGTGCAAGACGTCGAAAAACGACATGCCGACACTATGGAGAGGATCGATGGTCTCGAAACCTCTTTCGTGTAGTAGCTTGACACTCGATTCCAGGAGATGATGGCGCGTCTACCTCTGCAACCGGCTGCTGCTCCCCAGCCGCCGGCTCCCCAACCGGCTGCTGGCCAGCCGGCCGCTCCCCAGCCAGTCCGGCATAGGCGTGCCCGGCGTGTCCCGCGCAATGGACCTCATGCCGCTGCAAGTGTTGCTATCCTGGATGAGCCCGCTGCTGATTACTAAGTGGCGGATGACTACGCGGATGAGAACGTGGTGTCCGACGAGGTCCTCCAGCCACCTCATGGTCGTCCGCGCGCCAATCACCCCCATGCACGACACCATCAATGATCGCTGGTATGTGATGATGATCATATTGCTAAACTGAAATTAAATATTCCACCTTTTGAGGGACGTTACAATCCCGATGAGTATCTCTCTTGGGAATTAGAAGTAGAACAACGTTTTGCTTATCTTCTGGATAAGCTAAACGTGTTACTGCTGCTACTTGTGAGTTCACTAGTTTTGCTTCTATATGGTGGTCTGAATATTGTCGCGTACATCTTACTAATCCACCTACTACTAGGGATTATTTAAAATGTGTTATGCGTACTCGTTTTGTACCTCCATACTACCAACGTGATTAGCTCAAAAAGTTAGCTTGTTTAGAACAAGGCAAAAATTCTGTAGAGTAATATTATCAGGAATTACAAACTGGCATGATTCGTTGTGATATAGAGGAAGATAATGAGGCCTTACTTGCTAGATTTTTTGGTCGGTTAAATAAAGAGATTCAAACAATTCAAGAATATAAGGAATATAATACTATCAACCGTTTATTTCACCTTGCTTGCAAAGCTGAATGTGAAGTGCAAGATAGGAGAGCTGCGGCAAGAACTAACTTTTCTGCAGGGCGTTCTATTTCATGGGCACCAAGGACGCCGTATACGCAGCCCGAGATGTCACATTGGCTAGAGCCACGCAGTATCAGCAGAACATGAGAAACTACCACAGTACTCGAGTGCATCCCCACTCTTTCGCAGTGGGAGATCTCGTGTTATGACTCAAACAGAAGTTATACCAGAAAGAGCATATAGACTACAACACAAGAAGACAGGCAAAGACGAAGGCAACCCATGGAACGCGGAGCAACTTCGGCATTTTTATGCGTAAGAGGCATAGTCCTCAATGATTTTCCTCGACATACAAGAACCTTTGAGTTACGACATTCTAAACCTAGAACAAGGGCCACAGGTCGAGTTTCTTGGGTCAACTCTACGATTTGTATATGTATATCGACATTTTCCGCTTGGGGGCTTCGACCCTCGAGTCGTTATGATATCAGTAAAAAAGAAATATTGAGATCATGTTATCATATTTTCTCATGAATAACATCGAGTTATCTAAAAAAGATATCGAAATCAATTACACGAAAAAATAGACTACTAAGCATGCAGAAATAGCACAAAGATGCTCGATATAACCTCGGAACATTGATTGTTCCCTTGGTTCTTCATTGACAAGAACACATAAGAAATGTTCATAGCAAGTATTTATTGCTATTACAGATGAAACTAAAGTAGTGCATTGCACATCGATTACATTAGATTGAAGATCCTAGTGAAAATGCACTTCAGCTTCTAATTTCTTCTAGCATTGTGTCCCATCGAAGATCTGCACATTGACTTTTGTCGTTCCATAGTGGTAATTGAATAGCAGAAAGCAGCCCTGGTGCAGTTCATAGTCTTCAGCAAAATGGGGCCAGCCGTCCCTGAAGAACATCTCTCCATCGCCATCATAGTGCACCTCCTCCTCGTATGGAGATCCTTCACCTGACATGATGAGGACATCCCTATGGTTGATACAACCGTTGCACCTACAACCACACTTCCTCACATTCCACAATTCCAAGGACCTCTCACAAGAGCTCGTGCACGCCAACTAAATTATCAAGTACTTTCATTTCTAGGAACTATTCCTAATATTCATGAGAATATGATGCTGCCTAAATCAGATGTGTTTATGTTACTTAGGAATGATGGGCCTAGCATGGATGAGAGGGACAAGCATTGGAGCATGATCATGCATGGAGATGATGGCATAAATCGTGTGATGATTCAGGATGACGCTGCAAGTGAAGATTTCAGAACTTTGAAGCCACCATAATGCTGCAAGGATACTTGGATGAAATTCACAAGTTACCAAATCATCAAATTCGTCCAAGGCTTTATATGGTGCTGTGTCACCTTATTTTATGGGTTAAACCCATGTATTTTCGTCATAGGTATTTTAGGGATTTTCTGGAGGCTGTTTGAGTGGAAATCGGCCCATCTAGGGTTATTTTCGGATGGCACATTAGGGTTGTACGAAAATCACTGCCCTTTCCCTCATATAAACCTCCTACTAGCCATCATTAGAACTTGGATTTTGTTTAGTTAAAGACTTAGCCACGAGCTACTCTTCGCCATAGGCACAAGTGTCAAACCGACCTTTTGTACTACGCACAGATAGAATCCCACCTCTTCAATAAAGCCTTCATCTATATTCGCAATATCTTGATTGCATCTATAATTCTTGCTTGTTCTTCGATTGCTTGCAGGGATTGATCCTCGTGATCAGGTTGATCTAGCTCTGGCGTGATCAATAGCCTCAGAAGTTGGTGTATCGATTGCTAAGGCGAAACGTCTTGCACATTTGTAGTCGGATCGTCAACGTCGACCTCCACCATAATCGATAGTTATCGTCTCATCGAAAGATCGGGCACCTTTACCCTATCAAGTGGTATCAGATTTTGGGTTTCTCGGTGAGATCTTACTATTTTCGTAGTTTAGATTGCATCTGTTCTTCTTCCTATAAACCATAAAAAGCCAAAAAAAAATAGGGTTAGATCCGTATCCTAGAAACACCTTTGGGCCTTTTGCATCTTTTCTTTTCAGTATTTGCTTTGTTGAATTCTAGTCTGCATCATTGTGTCCAGTGCTGGTTTCACCTTGTTCCTATCCTGATATTTCACCTTGCTGATCGTTTTGAGACACTTTCCATTATAGTGATTTTCGCCTCATTTGTGCGCTGTTCAGAGCACTGCTGCCTATTGCTTTTCGGTGTCGCGGTGTGATTCGTGGTGTTCTCGGCTCGCATCTCTAGTCTGGGCTAGTCTAGGACCAGCACAGTACCGTCGTTGAGCTGTTATTCAACTTTGCATTGCTGTTTTGAATTTTTGCTATAGATATTGCAGCCACCCAGAGCTCCACATATTCCTACACCGTGCGTTGACACCACCTGGCAATCGCTCTATTCAATCTTCCTGAAGTTTGATCATGACGGTTGCTGATCGCCACCTGCTGAAGGGTAAGAACGGGTAAGAGTATTGGTTTGCTTGACAGATTAAGCATTTTCCACCCCTGTTCTTTCTATAACTGTGCTTTTGCGTACTAATCATGCCACCAGACAACACCGAGCCACAGCCACTGGAGGGTGAAGCCTTGCAGGCTCACGTCACCAAACTTTTGTCTGATCATATGCAGGATGTGGACAAGCATTTTAGTGACACGATGGAGCAACTCGAGGGACTCAAGACCACCTTCACCGCCAAACTCGACACTAAATTCCAGGAGGTGCTAGCACGATTACCACCTCCATCGCCGGCTCGCGCGCCTCCTCCACAGCCAACTCGCGTGGCTCCTCCACCAACCTTTTTGGGACGTGCACAGCGCATTCTCCATCACCCAGCACAAACTTCGGCTGCGGGTGCTACTGCGGGCACTACGGCTGCTGGCGTTGCAGAAGCTACGGGTTTTACACAGGCCCGTGATGCACAGTTGGATGATTATTACAGGGAAAATGAGTACGAGGGAGAGTACGTGGACGACTTCACAGTTGATCAGCCACCTGGTCATCCTCGGCCCTATATTCGCCGTCCACCTCCTCGTCCGTTGGTACGTGATGATGACCATGTTGCTAAACTGAAATTAAATGTTCCTATGTTTGATGGTCGCTATAATCCTGATGCATACCTTTCTTGGGAATTAGAATTAGACCAGTGTTTTGCATGCTTAAATTATCCCGAGGATAGACGTGTTAGTGCTGCTACTTGTGAGTTCACTAGTTTTGCTTCCATATGGTGGTCTGAATATTGTCGTGCTAATCATGTTAATCCAATCACTACATGGGATGCTTTAAAACATGCTATGTGTATTCGTTTTGTTCCACCATATTATCAGCGTTCCATGCTTACCAAATTAGCACGTCTAGATCAAGGCAAATATTCTGTAGAGGATTACTATCAGGAGTTGTAAACTGGCATACTACGTTGTGGTATAGAGGAGGATAATGAAGCATTAATGGCACATTTTGTAGGTGGGTTAAATAAGTAAATTCAGACCATTCTTCGATATAAATCTTATCACACTATTACCCGTTTGTTCCATCTTGCTTGCAATGCTGAATGTGAAGTGCAGGATTGACGCGAGGCGACATGAACTAATTTCTCTGCAGGGCGTTCTTCTTGGAGATCACCGAATTCGGCGTCACGGGCTGCTGCACCTACACCTCCAGCGACCACATCCATGTGATCTGCAGCATCTACACCACCTCCGTTTGCTGCACGGAAGACTACTACGGGACCAGCCCCGAGCGATGCGTCCTCCATGGCATCTACGGGCAAGTCCAGCCAAATTCAGTGCCGCAAATGTGGTGGACTTGGTCACTTTGCACGTGATTGTGCCTCCTCCCGCGTGATGATTGCTCTTGAGGATGGTGGATACGACTCCGCCAGTGACTATGATGAAGATACTTTGGCTCTTATTGCATCTGATGAGCAATGTGCTGCGGCACCCACGGAGCAAGAGTCTGAATATATGGCTGCAGAACATGCGGAGAAATACCCGAGTTTAGTTGCACAACGAGTGTTGAGTGCACAAATTACCAAGGCCGAGCAAGACTAGCGCCATAATCTGTTCCATACCAAGGGCGTGGTTAAAGATCACTGTATTCACATTATCATTGATGGCGGGAGCTACAACAACTTGGCAAGCATGGAGATGGTTGAAAAGCTTGCTCTTACGACATGACCCCATCCTCGTCCATATCACATTCAATGGTTTAATAACAGCGGCAAGGTTAAGGTAACACGTACAGTTCGTGTGCATTTTACTATTGCTGCATATGCTGATTATGTTGAGTGTGATGTTGTTCCTATGCAAGCATGTGCTCTTTTACTTCGTAGACCATGGCAATTTGATACAAATTCTATACACTATGGTAGCACAAATCAGTATTCTCTTGTTCATAATGATAAGAAAATTGTGTTACTTCCCATGTCTCCTGAAAGTATTTTAAAAGATGATCTTGCTAGAGCTAGTAGAGCACATAATGAGGGGAAAAAGCTGAGCGAAAATCAGATTGTTGCTAAGGAACTTATGCCTTCTACAAGTACTTCTAAATCTGCTTCAAAACATGCTAACGAAATTCGTTTGAAAAGTACTTGTTTGCTAGCTAGCAAATCTGATATTTCTGAAATTGATGTGAGTACTACTGCATGTTATGCTATCATTTGCAAAGAAGTGTTGTTTTTGGCTGAGGAGATGCCTTCTTCTTTGCCGCCTACTGTTGCTAACATTTTGCAGGAGTATGCGAACGTTTTCCCACAAGATGTACCTCCAGGACTGCCACCTATTCGTGGAATTGAGCACCAAACTGACTTGATTCCTGGAGCATCTTTGCCCAACCGTGCGCCATATCGTACCAATCCAGAGGAGACGAAAGAGATTCAGCGACAAATTCAAAAACTTCTTGACAAGGGTCATATTCGTGAGTCTCTTAGTCCTTGTGTTGTTCCTATTATTTTGGTACCAAAGAAAGATGGTTCTTCGTGCATGTGTACTGATTGTAGAGCAATCAATAATATTACTATTCGTTATCGTCATCCTATTCCTCGTTTAGATGACATGCTTGATGAATTGAGTGGCTCTACCATGTTCTCTAAGGATGATTTGCGTAGTGGTTACCACCAAATTCGTATGAAATTAGGAGATGAATGGAAAACTGCATTTAAAACTAAATTTGGCTTATATGAGTGGTTAGTGATGCCCTTTGGTTTAACTAATGCTCCTAGCACTTTCATGAGATTAATGAATGAAGTTTTACGTGCTTTTATTGGACATTTTGTGGTGGTATATTTTGTTGATATATTGATATATAGCAAATCTGTAGATGAACATTTGGAACATTTACGTGCTGTTTTTGATGCTTTACGTGCTGCACGTTTGTTTGGTAACATTGCAAAGTGCACCTTTTGCATGGATAGAGTTGCTTTTCTTGGCTATGTTGTTACAGCACAGGGTATTGAAGTTGATCCCACCAAGATTGAAGCAATTTCGAGTTGGCCGCAACCCAAAACAGTCACACAAGTGAGGAGCTTCCTTGGCCTCGCTGGATTTTATAGGCGCTTTGTCAAAGATTTTGGTTCCATTGCAGCACCGCTGAATGAGCTTACTAAGAAAGATGTGCCCTTTGTTTGGGGCAATGCACAACAAGACGCTTTCATGTTACTCAAAGATAAGCTTACACATGCTCCTTTACTCCAACTTCCAGATTTTAATAAGACCTTTGAGTTGGAATGTGATGCTAGTGGGATTGGTTTAGGAGGAGTGTTGTTACAAGAGGGCAAACCTGTTGCATATTTCAGTGAGAAATTGAGTGGAGCTAGTTTGAACTATTCTACTTATGATAAGGAATTATATGCTCTTGTTAGGACATTAGAAACTTGGCAACATTATTTATGGCCTAAAGAATTTGTTATACATTTTGATCATGAATCTTTGAAGCATATTCGTAGTCAAGCTAAGTTGAATAAACGTCATGCAAAGTGGGTTGAATTCATTGAATCTTTTCCTTATGTTATTAAACACAAAAAGGGTAAACATAATATTATTGCTGATGCTTTGTCACGTCGTTATACCATGTTATCTCAACTTGACTTCAAAATCTTTGGTTTGGAAACTATTAAAGAACAATATGTGAACGATGCCGACTTTAAAGATGTTTTGCAGCATTGTCTAGAGGGTAGAACTTGGAACAAATTCGTCCTCAATGATGGGTTTGTGTTCCGTGCTAACAAACTATGCATTCCAGAAGGTTCCGTTCATCTTTTGTTGTTGCAGGAGGCGCATGGAGGAGGATTGATGGGTCACTTTGGAGTAAAGAAGACCGAAG
Organism: Dactylis glomerata; assembly: GCA_007115705.1. Classification (NCBI taxonomy): domain Eukaryota; kingdom Viridiplantae; phylum Streptophyta; class Magnoliopsida; order Poales; family Poaceae; genus Dactylis; species Dactylis glomerata. The sequence continues at coordinate 814,848 of QXEO01000457.1, read as the reverse complement.
ACGTACTTGCTACACACTTCTTTTGGCCACGCATGAGAAGGGATGTTGAGAGGTTTATTGCTCGCTGCACAACATGTCAAAAAGCTAAGTCACGCCTTAATCCACATGGTTTATATATGCCTCTTCCTATTCCTAGTATGCCTTGGGAGGATATTTCTATGGACTTTGTTTTAGGATTACCTCGAACACAGAAGGGGAGGGATAGTATTTTTGTGGTTGTGGATAGATTTTCTAAGATGGCACACTTTATTCCTTGTCATAAGAGTGATGATGTTGCTCATGTTGCTGAATTATTCTTTCGCGATGTTGTTCGCTTGCATGGTGTGCCTAATACTATTGTTTCTGATCATGATACTAAATTTCTTAGCCATTTTTGGAGATGTTTATGGGCTAGGCAGCAGTGCTCTGATACCACTTGATAGGGTAAAGGTGCCCGATCTTTCGATGAGACGATAACTATCGATTATGGTGAAGGTCGACATTGACGATCCGACTATAAACATGCGAGACGTTTCGCCTTAGCAATCGATACACCAACTTCCGAGGCTATTGATCACGCCGGAGCTAGATCAACCTGATCACGAGGATCAATCCCTGCAAGCAATCGAAGAACAAGCAAGAATTATAGATGCAATCAAGATATTGCGAATATAGATGAAGGCTTTATAGAAGAGGTGGGATTCTGTCTGTGCGTAGTACAAAAGGTCGGTTTGACACTTGTGCCTATGGCGAAGAGTAGCTCGTGGCTAAGTCTTTAACTAAACAAAATCCAAGTTCTAATGACGGCTAGTAGGAGGTTTATATGAGGGAAAGGGCAGGGATTTTCATACAACCCTAATGGGCCATCCGAAAATAACCCTAGATGGGCCGATTTCCACTCAAACAGCCTCCAGAAAATCCCTAAAATACCTATGACGAAAATACATGGGTTTAACCCATAAAATAAGGTGACGTAGCACCATATAAAGCCTTGGACGAATTTTATGATTTGGTAACTTGTGAATTTCATCAAAGCATCCTTGCAGCATTATGGTGGCTTCAAAGTTCTGAAATCTTCACTTGCAGCGTCATCCTGAATCCTCACACGATTGCTGCCATCATCTCCATGCATGATCATGCTTCAATGCTTGTCCCTCTCATCCATGCTAGGCCAATCATTCCTAAGTAACATAAACACATCAGATTTAGGCAGCATCATATTCTCATGAATATTAGGAATAGTTCCTAGAAACGAAAGTACCTAATAATTTAGTTGGCGTGCACGAGCTCTTGTGAGAGGTCCTTGGAATTGTGGAATGTGAGGAAGTGTGGCTATAGGTGCAACGGTTGTATCAACCGTAGGGATGTCCTCACCATCCTCCCCTTCTTGAATTGAAGTCGTCCTCGACGCAATCTCATCTTCTTCTCCAAAGTATGGCTTCAAATCTGCAATGTTAAATGAAGGACTTACCATGCCCATCTCTGCAGGAAGCTCAAGTTTATATGCATTATCATTCATTTTCTCTAACACTTAAAAAGTACCAGTAGCACGTGGCATTAATTTAGACTTGCGCAAATCAGGAAAACGATCTTTGCGGAAATGCAACCAAACTAGATCTCCCACATCAAACACAATATGCTTTCGTCCTTTATCACCAGCAACTTTATATTTAGCATTCATATGTTCTATATTTTCCTTAGTAATCCTATGCAACGTAAGAATCTGTTCAGCATGTTGTGTAGCATCAAAATTATGTTGCACCGAAGATGGAATAGGTAATAAATCAATAGGTGCATGAGGAACAAAACCATACACAATCTCAAAAGGACATAACTTAGTTGTAGAATGCACGGAACGATTGTAAGCAAATTCAATATGAGGTAACCAATCTTCCCACATTTTTAAGTTCTTCTTTAAAATAGCCCTTAACATGGTAGATAAAGTTCTATTTACTACTTTAGTTTGTCCATCAGTTTGGGGATGACATGTAGTACTAAACAGCAATTTAGTCCCCAACCTAGCCCATAAACATCTCCAAAAATGGCTAAGAAATTTAGTATCACGATCTGAAACTATAGTATTAGGCACACCATGCAAGCGAACAACATCACGAAAGAATAATTCAGCAACATGAGCAACATCATCACTCTTATGACAAGGAATAAAGTGTGCCATCTTAGAAAATCTATCCACAACCACAAAAATACTATCCCTCCCCTTCTGTGTTCGACGTAATCCTAAAACAAAGTCCATAGAAATATCCTCCCAAGGCATACTAGGAACAGGAAGAGGCATATATAAACCATGTGGATTAAGGCGTGACTTAGCTTTTTGACCTGTTGTGCAGCGAGCAATAAACCTCTAATAGGGTAAAGGTGCCCGATCTTTCGATGAGAGGATAACTATCGATTATGGTGGAGGTCGACGTTGACGATCCGACTACAAACGTGCGAGATGTTGCGCCTTAGCAATCGATACACCAACTTCCGAGGCTATTGATCACGCCGGAGCTAGATCAACTTGATCACAAGGATCAATCCCTGCAAGCAATCGAAGAACAAGCAAGAATTATAGATGCAATCAAGATATTGCGAGTATAGATGAAGGCTTTATTGAAGAGGTGGGATTCTGTCTGTGCATAGTACAAAAGGTCGATTTGACACTTGTGCCTATGGCGAAGAGTAGCTCGTGGCTAAGTCTTTGACTAAACAAAATCCAAGTTCTAATGACGGCTAGGAGGAGGTATATATGAGGGAAAGGGCAGGGATTTTCGTATACCCTAATGGGCCATCCGAAAATAACCCTAGATGGGCCAATTTCCACTCAAACAGCCTCCAGAAAATCCCTAAAATACCTATGACGAAAATACATGGGTTTAACCCATAAAATAAGGTGACGCAGCACCATATAAAGCCTTGGATGAATTTTATGATTGAGTAACTTGTGAATTTCGTCCAAGCATCCTTGCAGCATTATGGTGGCTTCAAAGTTCTGAAATCTTCACTTGCAGCGTCATCCTGAATCCTCACACGATTGCTGCCATCATCTCCATGCACGATCATGCTCCAATGCTTGTCCGTCTCATCCGTGCTAGGCCCATCATTCCTAAGTAACATAAACACATCTGATTTAGGCAGCATCATATTCTCATGAATATTAGGAATAGTTCCTAGAAACGAAAGTACCTGATAATTTAGTTGGCGTGCACGAGCTCTTGTGAGAGGTCCTTGGAATTGTGGAATGTGAGGAAGTGTGGCTGTATGTGCAACGGTTGTATCAACCGTAGGGATGTCCTCATCATCCTCCCCTTCTTGAATTGAAGTCGTCCTCGACGCAATCTCATCTTCTTCTCCAAAGTATGGCTTCAAATCTGCAATGTTAAATGAAGGACTTACCATGCCCATCTCTGCAGGAAGCTCAAGTTTATATGCATTATCATTCATTTTCTCTAACACTTTAAAAGGACCAGTAGCACGTGGCATTAATTTAGACTTGCGCATATCAGGAAAACGATATTTGCGCAAATGCAACCAAACTAGATCTCCCACATCAAACACAATATGCTTTCGTCCTTTATCACCAGCAACTTTATATTTAGCATTCATACGTTCTATATTTTCCTTAGTAATCCTATGCAACGTAAGAATCTGTTCAGCACGTTGTGTAGCATCAAAATTATGTTGCACCGAAGATGGAATAGGTAATAAATCAATAGGTGCACGAGGAACAAAACCATACACAATCTCAAAAGGACATAACTTAGTTGTAGAATGCACGGAACGATTGTAAGCAAATTCAATATGAGTTAAAAAATCTTCCCACATTTTTAAGTTCTTCTTTAAAACAGCCCTTAACATGGTAGATAAAGTTCTATTTACTACTTCAGTTTGTTCATCAGTTTGGGGATGACATGTAGTACTAAACAGCAATTTAGTCCCCAACCTAGCCCTTAAACATCTCCAAAAATGGCTAAGAAATTTAGTATCACGATCTGAAACAATAGTATTAGGCACACCATGCAAGCGAACAACATCGCGAATGAATAATTTAGCAACATGAGCAGCATCATCACTCTTATGACAAGGAATAAAGTGTGCCATCTTAGAAAATCTATCCACAACCATAAAAATACTATCCCTCCCCTTCTGTGTTCTAGGTAATCCTAACACAAAGTCCATAGAAATATCCTCCCAAGGTACACTAGGAATAGGAAGAGGCATATATAAACCATGTGGATTAAGGGGGGACTTAGCTTTTTGACAAGTTGTGCAGCGAGCAACAAACCTCTCAACATCCCTTCTCATGCGTGGCCAAAAGAAGTGTGTAGCAAGTACGTCTTCTATCTTCTTTACTCCAAAGTGACCCATTAATCCTCCTCCATGCGCCTCCTGCAACAACAAAAGACGAACGGAACCTTCTGGAATGCATAGTTTGTTAGCACGGAACACAAACCCATCATTGAAGATGAATTTGTTCCAAGTTCTACCCTCTAAACAATGCTGCAAAACATCTTTAAAATTGGCATCGTTCACATATTGTTCTTTGATAGTTTCCAATCCAAAGATTTTGAAGTCAAGTTGAGATAACATGGCATAACGACGTGACAAAGCATCAGCAATAATATTATCTTTACCCTTTTTGTGTTTAATAACATAAGGAAAAGATTCAATGAATTCGACCCAGTTTGCATGACGTTTATTCAACTTAGCTTGACTACGAATGTGCTTCAAAGATTCATGACCAGAATGTATAACAAATTCTTTAGGCCATAAATAATGTTGCCAAGTTTCTAATGTTCGAACAAGAGCATATAATTCCTTATCATAAGTAGAATAGTTCAAACTAGCTCCACTCAATTTCTCACTGAAATATGCAACAGGTTTGCCCTCTTGTAACAACACTCCTCCTAAACCAATCCCACTAGCATCACATTCTAACTCAAAGGTCTTATTAAAATCAGGAAGTTGGAGTAAAGGAGCATGTGTAAGCTTATCTTTGAGTAACATGAAGGCGTCTTGTTGTGCATTGCCCCAAACAAAGGGCACATCTTTCTTAGTAAGCTCATTCAGCGGTGCTGCAATGGAACCAAAATCTTTGACAAAGCGCCTATAAAATCCAGCGAGGCCAAGGAAGCTCCTCACTTGTGTGACTGTTTTGGGTTGCGGCCAACTCGAAATTGCTTCAATCTTGGCAGGATCAACTTCAATACCCTGTGCTGTAACAACATAGCCAAGAAAAGCAACTCTATCCGTGCAAAAGGTGCACTTTGCAATGTTACCAAACAAACGTGCAGCACGTAGAGCATCAAAAACAGCACGTAAATGTTCCAAATGTTCATCTACAGATTTGCTATATATCCATATATCATCAAAATATACCACCACAAAATGTCCAATAAAAGCACGTAAAACTTCATTCATTAATCTCATGAAAGTGCTAGGAGCATTAGTTAAACCAAAGGGCATCACTAACCACTCATATAGGCCAAATTTAGTTTTAAATGTAGTTTTCCTTTCATCTCCTAATTTCATATGAATTTGGTGGTAACCACTATGCAAATCAACCTTAGAGAACATGGTAGAGCCACTCAATTCATCAAGCATGTCATCTAAACGAGGAATAGGATGACGATAACGAATAGTAATATTATGGATTGCTCTACAATCAGTACACATGCACGAAGAACCATCTTTCTTTGGTACCAAAATAATAGGAACAACACAAGGACTAAGAGACTCACGAATATGACCCTTGTCAAGAAGTTCTTGAATTTGTCGCTAAATCTCTTTCGTCTCCTCTGGATTGGTACGATATGGCGCACGGTTGGGCAAAGATGCGCCAGGAACCAAATCAATTTGGTGCTCAATTCCACGAATAGGTGGCAGTCCTGGAGGTACATCTTGTGGGAAAACGTCCGCATACTAAAGCCTTGGACGAATTTTATGATTTGGTAACTTGTGAATTTCGTCCAAGCATCCTTGCAGCATTATGGTGGCTTCAAAGTTCTGAAATCTTCACTTGCAGCGTCATCCTGAATCCTCACACGATTGCTGCCATCATCTCCATGCATGATCATGCTCCAATGCTTGTCCCTCTCATCCGTGCTAGGCCCATCATTCCTAAGTAACATAAACACATCTGATTTAGGCAGCATCATATTCTCATGAATATTAGGAATAGTTCCTAGAAACGAAAGTACCTGATAATTTAGTTAGCGTGCACGAGCTCTTGTGAGAGGTCCTTGGAATTGTGGAATGTGAGGAAGTGTGGCTGTAGGTGCAACGGTTTTATCAACCGTAGGGATGTCCTCATCATGATACTTCTCGAAGGATGGCTTCACGAAGCTCTTGGCCATCCAAAAATTGGATAAATTTTAAAGGCACACGTTATTGCTCACGACATTGAGCACCAGCGAATGCGAAAAAAGAGAATGTATTTCTAGCAGGAGGAGGAGGAGTACTGTGGCGCACAACATTTGCATCCAACGACTCGTTGGCATGAGGAGCAGAAGATGTAGGTTTATTCTTACTTCCCAATGGACGACCGGGGTGCCGTTTTACTGGTGCGGAAGAAGAAGCAACATCCATGGTAGCCGCTTTGGATGTGTTCTTGCTGCCGCGAGGGTAGGCGACCGCGTCCACGCTTTTCCACCACGACACCAGCGTCTAGATCGACAACTCCGGTATCGGCCATGGAGATCTTTTGGTGGATTGGAAAGCACGAATGCAGGAAAACCCTAACTAATCTGGGGAAGAAGATGATGCGGCGGCGAAGATCAACTATGGCAAGCTAGGGTTTTCTTGATGAAGGAAGGGCCCTTCTTTATAAGCTATCTTTAATGGGCCTTTGCGAAATAAAAGGTCCAGAAAAAGCATGGGTCCAGAGATTCAGTCAGCTAAGATAAAAAAAGAGCAGACGATAAAGATCATGCAGTGCAAAAGTTAAAAGAGAGGAGGAAAATTTATTTATGGAGTTCCAAAAGGAAACGAAAAGCTGTGTGAAGAAGATATTTGATTTTTTTGAGCCTATAAAAGGTTGCAAGCATCCCCTTATAGCCTCGGGGGCTACTCCCATCGGGAGCGCTGGTCGCGCACCCGATGAAATAGAAAAAGAAGAAGAAAGAGAAGAGAAGATAGTATTTCTGAGCCTATAATCAAAATTATTCGACTATAGCCTCGGGGGCTACTCCCATCAGGAGCACTGGTCGTGCACCCGATGAATATGGAAAATATTGACTACATATTGAATAAATCATTGACTTCATTGTCGAAAAATATTAGACAAAGAAACTTGCTAACTTATTCCCATCGGGAGGGATTTGTGTCTAGTTGAAGGAAAACAACCCGAAGATTTTGGGTATTAAAACAGCCAAACAAGGCTCACTACAAACTCAAGATTCTCAAGCCGTGTCGTCGCGATAAAAAGCTTGAATGCCATGATCGCAAAGATTATGAAGGTAAGACCTCAGGATCCATCCTGCATGGCCTAGTATACGCACATGAATGCGCTCTGCTATTAAGTTCCCGTATCCACGATACGAAGGAAAAATCCCGGTGGATGCACTGGGTACCCTAAGAAATACTAGAATCCTATCTTTGTAAGTCCTAAATGCAGCAAAAGGCTGGGTTACGTCAGGTACCGGATTCAGGCCCGGGGGCTTGAGTTCGAAGTAGGTAACAAGCTTCTGCTCAGGCAGTTAACTAGTCTCCTGATCTGTCAGAAGCGCTAGGCTTGTTAACCAAAATTCCCCTAAGAAATAAATGATATGAATTGTTTGATGAATATAGGAAACAATAAGAAGTCGAAGATTGATCAGGTTGAAGATATGAAGATTTGAGATTCAACTCGAATCTACAATTCTGATAGAATCTCGGGGGATACTGACGAGGGTATAGCTAATAAGGCCTGTTATCTTAGTACCCCTAGGGCCCGCTAGATAGGCCCAAGCATAGATGTAGTGGAAATACAAGATGACATCATATACAGACATTGTAATTTGTATTGAACCTGACCGGATCCTCAAGACCTAGTGACGAGGGTTAACTCGACAAATGTCCAAGATGAAGGACTTAGGATTGAGGGAATAGGGTGTCGGATGAACTCGAAGGTAAAGATCAGTCAAACGAGGTGTGTATCGAGAATAAACGTGGCGGTGAACTTGGCTTACTCTCAATCTGTCCCTAGCCGGCCTCTCCTGGCCCCTATATATAGGTGGCCAGGTCTCAAGGAACCAGTCGGGTTCAATACATATTACAGTGTTCGTATACGATATTGACTCGTATTTCGACTATGGCTATTCTGGGCCTAACTTAACGGGCCTCAGGGGTACACAAATAACGGGCTCTATTAGCTATACCCTTGTCATTAGCCCCCGAGATTCTACCAGAATTGTAGATTTGGGTTGAATCTCAAATCTTCATATCTTTGACTTGATCAATCTTCGACTTCTTCTTTTCCCTGTACTCAATTAAATAATTTTCATTATATTATTTCGCAAGGGGTTTTTGGTTAACAAGCCTGACAACTCTGACGGATCAAGAGGCCAGTTAACTACCAGAGCAGATACATGTCACCTAGTTCAAACTCAATCCCCTTGGACTTGAATCTGGTACCTGGTCTAACCCAATCTTTTGCCGCATTTAGGACTTATAGAGAAACAGTACCAGTAATTCTCACTCTTGAAAACTGAAATTTCGTCGGGTGCAGATCAGCGCTCCTGATGGGAGTAGCCCCCGAGGCTATAGTCGAAATTTTTTCGAGTATCGGCTCAAGTAGATTTTTTCCCTGCATCCTTGCGTAGCTGCTTCCCTTTTTTTTGCATAATGATTTTGTCGGGTGTGCGCCTAGCGCTCCTGATAGTAGTAGCCCTTGAGGCTATAGTCGAAAGTGCGTTTTTGGGTATAGACTCAAAGATAAGTGATCGAATCGCGCCCTGGCTTCTGAATTTTTAGCGACTTCATGCTTGTGACATCATTGATGGAGTCACTCTCTGTGTGATTTGACTGGACGTTGACCGTTGCATGTGGGCAGCACAGTAATTTCGCAAATTTCTGCCCGTTAGTGGGCTTACCGCTTCCTCTTCGCGCGCCATGTCTCAACCCACGTTCCTTTCACATGAAGCTTTGTAAGGGGGAGACCTCTGTTTTTACTGTTTACCAGCTCTCTGGTCTTCTGCCGCTGCCATTGCTTCATCTTCCTTGCGCTCCTCAGTTTCCTTGCAGCCCCCGAGCGCATCTCCTCCGAATGCCCACGGAGAAGGTTGCGCACAAGGAGAAGATGATGAAGAAGAAAAGCGACAACACGGCGACCAAGTGGGTTCCTTCTAAGTTCATGGAATCCGATCTGATCACGGCCCAGAGGGAGGGGTTCCTCGTCAGAGCGGCACCGATCGTCTTCCCCGGCACCGAGCGCATCCCCAAGCCCCCGAATGGTTATCGGGTTATGTTCCTTGCTTTCCTCCTCCGTGGTCTTTCTCTTCCTGCCCACGAACTTCTTCGTGGGCTTCTTTTAGTTTATGACATGCAGCTTCACCAGCTAACGCCGAATTCGATCTTGCATATCGCTTGCTTTATCACACTCTATGAGTCCTTCCTTGGAATCGACCCCCACTGGATTCTTTGGAAATTTCCTTTCCGCCTCTGCCCCAGTGTTTCACTAGCCAAGAACCCTGAGCTGGCGGGGCCATCGTGTCTGTGCGCACCGAGTTGCATTGCCTTGAGTTCAACATGGCTGCCTCGATTCAGGGTTGGAGGAAGAAGTGGTTCTACATCAAGGACCAAAAGACTACTTCTAACCAATTTGGTATTGCACCCTTTGATGCGAACAAGAGCCTGACGAAGCTGACATCGTGGGATTCTCCTCCCATAGAAGCTGAAGTCAAAGACATCAAGCCCTTACTGACTCACATTCAAGGACTAAAGAGCGCAACTGGAGGGAGACTAACAGGGACGTAGCTCATGGTGCTCTTCCTGCAGATGCGCCTCCAGCCTCTCCAAGCTCGTGTCTCCAAATTATGGTCTTACTCTGGTTTGGATGATCCTTCTCGAGTGTCCAAGCAGGACCCAGAGAAAAAGGACCTCGACAAACGAGTGAGATCTTTGACTATTCTCACGAAGGAGAAAGAGATTCCAGCTTTGACAGCTGATTTTTTGACTCCGCTCACCCTTTACCCAAGGTATGTGCTCTATAACTTGTCAGTATCGACTTCTTATTCCTCGTCTTCTTGTGTTTTGCATTTGTTTGCTGACACTTTTGCGATTGATTCTTTGTAGGGCCACCAATTTTTGGTTTCTCTTCCTCCTCTTCTAGAGAAAGGGCCAATTCAGGCTGATCTTGCTTCTGCTGCTTCTGAAGCTCCCGAGGCTAACAAAGGCCAGTACGGAGATGGTGCCGAAATTTCTCGAGAGGATAGCGGCTCTACTTCCTCGCCTTCCCCTGCTAACTCTGAAGAGCAAAGTCTGGAAAAGAAAAGGAAGTGTCTTGACGAATTGCTTTCCTCGAGTACCTCCATTCCAAAGGATGCGCCAGGGGAGCCCGCTGCTACCAAGTCCTCTGATATTGAGATGTTTGATGCTTTGGACTCGTGAGTTTACTACATACTATTACTCAATCTTTTTCGATCCTTTATTCTTTTCCTTTTTGTTGATGTCGAATGACTTCTTTTTAGTGACGATGATAATCTGAAGAAGGATGATACAATAGTTCCTCTTCTTGGTGCTTCGACTATCTCCACGGAGCACCCTTAGGAGGAGGCTGTGGTGGTTGAACCATCAGCAATCCTTCCCAAGAAAAATATTTGTGCTCCTCCTTCAAAGCATCTGAAGAGGGCAGCAGCGGTGACTACTTCTCGGGAAGTTCATCAGCCCGCGGTTTCTTCTGACAATGTAAGTACTTCTTCTGGTACTCGAGTCTTTTGTGTTTGACCTTTTCTCATATAACTTTTTTCTGCAGACTTTGATGCAGAAGTTTCTCTCTCTTGGAGCTGAGTGCGTCATGATTCAGGAGTCTGCTGATGCTTCTCAAGGTATGTCTATTGTATTCCGTGGCTTCTTACTTTTATATCCTTGTTTGTTTGTCTCCCCAAGATTGCTGACTGTTCTCTTTCTTATTTTTGTTGTGTTATAGTCCCCTTGACCTTGGCTCATGCTCGAATATCAGCTCTAGAAGCCGAACTTACGGCTGCTAGAGAGGCTTGGGAAAGTGCAAATGCAGCCAAGGTTTCTGCTGAGAAGGTTGCTAAGTCAGCAGAGACCAAGGCTAAAAAAGCTTAAAAAGGACTAGCCGATGCTGATCAGAAACAAGTGCAGCGGGAGCAAGCTATAGCCGAGCGTCTTGACAAGATTTCCATTCTTGTTGGCAGTAAGTTTCATGTTATTCCTTTTGGCTACTCATTAAGGCTTGTACTTGCTGATATTTGTTTGCTTCTTTTGCTTGTTTCTCTGTGGTGCAGTAGAGAAAATTGGAGAGTCTTGGAAACTTCGGTAGCCCAATACTGAAGATCCCTTGCTGGCTGCAGTGGATTTGCTAGAGTCCAACTGCAAGCTAGTCCAAAATGTTTTTCAACTGACTCATCACGTGCTGACCCGCATCTTTGTCGTGCTATGGCCGAAGAAGAAAGAGGAGATGTCAGTCGATAATCTCCGGAAGCTTCTTGAAACCTTTGACACCCCCGAAGATCTTGTGCTTGCAATGAAACGCAGGTCGGTGAAATGGGGTGTCGAAGGCACGATTGCCCTTGCCTAGTCACAATGCGAAGAAGTGGATTGGGAAAAGATTGGCTCTTCCCGCGCTCGTCCTCTTTCGGAGATGCTGAAGTTCTTCAAGAAGGCAAAGGAGTATGCACCAAGAATTGTGTCTCCTATCACTCCTTCGGCGGCTTCTTCGACTCCTGCGCGAAGTTCCTCGACTTCGATAAATAAGAGTGTCAAACCCAACGAGGAGCAGAAGGTGTTGACAAGTGGTTTTGATCAAGGATTCACTGTAAATACTAGCAAATAGGTTTTCAGGGGTATTTGGTAATACAAGTAAACAAAGTGCGAGTAAATAAAAGACAGTAGTAAAAATTGGAGCAAGTGGCCCAATCCTTTCTTCAGCAAAGGACAAGCCGGTTGTGTAACTTATAGTAACCAAATGTTCTCGAGGACACACGGGAGTTTCTGTCAAGAGCTTTCGCTTCATACCGCTAATAGTCTTTATTGGTTTGATAAGTGTTATGGGGGTGAACCTGTGCTAGCGCACTACCCTTACTAGGATAAATACACACTTGTGATTATACCCCCTTGCAAGCATCCGCAAATACAAGAAAGTAATTAAGATAAATCTAACCATAGCCTTAAACTCTAAGATCCTACGCTCCCTGGTGCAATGGTTTCCCAACGGAGGTTTAGGTTTCTGTCACTCCAGCAACCCCACAATTGGTAGCCAAATACACAATGCATCTCACTAGGCCCATAAATGGTGAAGTATCATGTAGTCGACGTTCACATGACACCACTAGTGAAATAGCACCACAACAATATCAAACCATTAAATATTTCTCAACAATAATTCACTACTAACATCTTGACTTCTCCCATGTCCTCAAGAACTAAACGAACTACTCACAAGACATCATATGGATCATGATCAGAGGTGAAATAATGGTAAATAACAATCTGAACATAAACCTTAATTCAATGGTTCCACTTAATAGCATCAACTACAAGAGTAATCAACACCGGGAAAGTTTCCCCTATGAATATAACAAGATCCAACTCAAGATGTTACAGCGGGATGGCATGGTGATGATGGTGATGAAGGTACTGGTGATGGAGATGATGATGATGATGATCCCGATGAAGTCCGGTGCGATGATGATGACGATGGCGACGATCTCCCCTCTCCGGGAAGGAATTTCCCCGACAGATTTCTCCCTGCCGGAGAGCTTTTCTCTCTCTGGTGTTTTCCACCCCGCAGAGGCGGCTGTGTCTCTCTCTGAGCCCCCCCTTGACTTAGGTTTTCAGGGACGATGAAGTACGTGAAGGGGCGATACCAGAAGTGGGTCAGGGTGGCCTCACACAGGGCTGGCGCGGCCAGGGGTCAGGCCGCCCCCTGGCTCCTCTCTCCTTCTCCTTCTGGCTTCCGGAGTCTTTTGGTAAAATAGAATTTTCTGGTATTTTTCTGAAATTTTCCTGATCTTCCGAAATATGGTGTCTTGACGGTCCTTTTCCAGCGGAATCCTGACTCCGGCAGTAAATCCTCCAATGATCATCAAACATGTGAAAACAAAGGAAATAACATAAGTATCATATCTAAATATGAAATATATCAATGAATAACAGTAAATTATGATACAAAATAGTGATGCAATATGGACATATCAAACCCCCCAAGCTTAGACCTCGCTTGTCCCCAAGCGAAAACTAAACTCGGTAAACATGACCACAGGTTTATGGAGTGAAGTGTCGATAATCAAAATACAGACAAGAAGCATCACTTTCACCAAAGGCACAAGTTATAATAGACAGCAACTTCCCTTTATATAATATAGACTTGCAATAAGTAAATAGAATCACATATAAGGATGCACAAAGTAAACTATAATTGGTGATTGCAAACCTTAGTTCTTGGTCAGAGAACAATGAACAACTATACTAGCCTTTTGAATGGAGCCTTTTAAAACAGAGCTAATATAGCAAAAACCATATGCTCAACGAAACAATATTTTTGCATTCATAGAAAGCTTTCAAAGATATATTCTTTCAGACAAAAGCATTGTACAAAACAAGGAAGATAGTAAACATGATTCAATGGATCAACATATGGATGAGTGAAACATAACAACTCAAATGCTTGCTTGAGATAGAGGGGAATAGGTTGACTCAACTTAAAAGTAAAAGATAGGCCCTTCGTAGAGGGAAGCAAGGATTAAACATGTGCTAGAGCTTTTCATTTGTAAAACAGAGGTAAAAATTGTTTTGAGGGGTGGTTGCTTTTGTCAACGACTAGCAACGGAGTTCTTGATATCTTCCATACTAAACAAGTGAGAGTGGTTCTGAGATGTTTAATTAATTGGCACTTTGGTGCTCTTTTATAGCTTTGCACTCCTCCCCACCTTTTTTCTTTCTCAAACCATGGCTAACCGATTCCATCGGGTGCCGACCAACTTTCACATTCCATGGAGGAGTGCTTATTTTTCTTTTCTATTTGAGATTATAATGGTCTAACCAGCTCCCTTGCAAAATTAGTGATGAGCAGATGAAGCTGCCTAGTCGAGGGGTACTTAATTTAGTATGGAAGATAACAAACCCATCCACTACGTCCTCATGAGCTAAAAATAGTGGCACAAAATGAGAAGTATTTGAAGGTTTTTGAAAGGTAGCACATGAAAAATTTACTTGGAATGGCTTAAAATACCATGCATAGGAATTTATAGTGGACTCTTTGGAAATGACTTGGCTTTTGGAATTTGGATGCACGAGAAGTATTTCCTCTCAGTACAGGTCTTTGGCTAGCAAGGCTGGGTAGCAAGCATAAGAATTGCATGAAACAAACAAACATACATATAATAAGAACAATCATGCAAACTCCCTTGAAGGTACAATGATTTTAACTTTGAGAATAACAATGCTTAGAAGCCAAACATAAGGAAAACTGAAGTGATGTAACTACAAACACTTCTTTATTCTTTTCTACTCAAACCTCAAAGTAATGCTGCTACTGACCAAGCAAAGTTTGCCAAAACCAACTAAATTTACTCATGCTCCCAAAGTGATACCAATACTAATCAACAAGACTAATCATATAAGAGACTTTGCAAACTAAGATAAAGTGTGCGGAAAGTAAATGATAGAACTTCTCATTAATATTTCATTACCGCAACTCACACAAAGGGATACATAGATAACCAACTAAGGAGGATACTTCCACACTGCAAACTATTCTATAGAATAATTTCTCTATTCATGATATGACTCTACTTGAAAAGTAAATGAGTAAAAAGGTAATGATGTGATACCGCGGCACTCCCCCAAGCTTGGAGCAAGCCAAGGGGATGCCTATACCGATGACGAATTACTAATTTGGCGGTAGTGGAAGCAGCCTTGGATTAACAAAGTATTCCAGCATCCGGCAAAGCCTAAGATTCTCTTCTTGAAGCATCTCTACCTCCCTCTTCAAAACTTGATATTGAGCACAAAACTCATCAGTGACCAGCATACCCTCTTTTATAACAGGCATGGAGTTTAGATCCAGAACGTGTAGTGTTGGCCCCTGCATATCATGAGAAAAGATACGTCTAACTTTCGTTGGTCCTTCAAAAGCAAGGTTCTTTGGCTTTGCTCTTCTTGAACCTTGCTCCTCCTTCCACTTTTGGCATTGGTGATTATCTATCTAGGGCCTTTTGCCCTTGTTGTCACTTGAAGAGGCCATGGTGCTCCCCAAGCTTAAGATCAACTCCTGACAGAAACAGCTCGAAACAAAACACGACGAGAAAACGATATACAGACCTCGGGGACTCCGGGGGGTTAAATAGGCGAAAATTATACATCGAAATGAAATCACAGGAGGAAACCGGGACGGAAACGAGTTCCGGTGTGCTCTCACACCAGGGCGGCGCAGCCAGAGGTGGGCCCGCGCCCCCTGTGTGTGAGGAGCACACGGACTCCTTTTCCTGCCCGTTTTCGTCTCGTGATTTTTCATATTTAGTAAAAATAGCAAAAATAATAAAGGAAGAGTTTTTCATAAAACTTTTCTGACTAGAACTGTTACCTATTCAAAAACAAACTCTGCAGGTACCTGCAATTTGTCTTGGATGAATTCTTCTGGAGAAACCATTTCAATTACGTCAACATCTTCATTATAAGAATCTCCAGTAATATAATGTTTGAGTCTTTGCCCATTCACCACTTGTGTACAGTCATCTTTCAATGAAGCAATCTTAATAGCACCTGAGCGGTATACTTCCACAATAACATATGGTCCTTCCCATTTAGAGAGTAATTTTCCTGCAAAAAATCTGAGATGAGACCTATACAATAGAACTTTCTCACCAACATGAAACTCTCTTTTAAGAATCCTCTTATCATGCCATTGCTTGACTTTCTCTTTGAAAAGTCTGGCATTCTCATACGCTTCATTTCTCCACTCGTCTAGAGAACTCAAATCTAACAACCTTTTCTTACCGGCTAGTTTAAAATCTCTATTAAGCTCTCTCACTGCCCAAAAGCTTTGTGTTCTAATTCTAAAGGCAAGTGACACGCTTTTCTGTAAACCATCTTATAAGGAGAAATACCCATGGAGTTCTTATAAGCAGTTCTATAGGCCCATAAAGCATCATTTAACTTACTAGGCCAATTTTTCCTAGATCTATTGATAGTCTTCTGCAAGATAGACTTGATCTCCCTATTTGAAAGCTCTACCTGCCCACTAGTTTGGGGATGATAAGCAGAAGCAATTCTATGATTAACATCATATTTAGCAAGAGTTTTTCTGAAACCACCATGAATAAAATGAGAACCTCCATCAGTCATAAGATATCTAAGCACACCAAACCTAGGAAAAATAACATCCTTAAGCATTTTTAACAAGGTCTCACCATCGGCACTCTTTGTAGGTATGGCTTCTACCCATTTAGTAACATAATCAACAGCAACAAGTATGTGGGTATAGCGTTTTGAAGGAGGAAAGGACCCATAAAGTCAAATCCCCAACAATCAAATGGTTCAATAACAAGAGTGTAACTCATAGGCATTTCATTGGGTCTAGAAATATTGCCAACTCTTTGACATTCATCACAAGATAAAACATACCTTCTGGCATCTTTAAAGAGGGTTGGCCAATAAAACCCCGATTGTAGAACCTTTTGCGCGGTTCTATCTCCAGCATGATGTCCTCCATAAGCGCTACCATGGCACTTTCTCAATATTTCTTGTTGCTCATATTCTGGTACACATCTTTGCATAATACCATCAACTCCTTCTTTATATAAGTGTGGGTCATCCCAAAAATAATGCCTCAAATCATAGAAGAATTTTCTTCTTTGCTGAGCTGTAAAGGTTGGAGGCAAATACTTGGAAACAATAAAGTTAGCACAATCAGCATACCAAGGAAGGTCTCGCGAAGTTACATTTATTGCAGCCAACTGTTCATTTGGAAAACTATCGTTAACAGGAATAGGATCAAAGGAAATGTTTTCCAATCTAGACAAGTTGTCAGCCACAGGATTCTCAGCACCTTTCCTATCCACGATATGCAAATCAAATTCTTGTAAAAGCAACACCCATCTAATAAGACTAGGGTTAGCATCCTTCTTAGTCATAAGATATCTAATAGCAGCGTGATCAGTATGAATAGTAACTTTGGAATCAACAATGTAGGATCTAAACTTATCACATGCAAAAACAATAGCAAGAAACTCTTTCTCAGTAGTAGCACAATTCTTCTGAGCAGCATCAAGAGTCTTACTAGCATAATGAATAATATTCAACTTATTATCTACGCGCTGTCCAAGAACAACACCAACAGCAAAATCACTAGCATCACACATAATTTCAAAAGGTAAATTCCAATCAGGTGGTTGAACAATAGGAGCAGTAGTTAAAGCCTTCTTAAGAGTTTCAAAAGCTTCCTTACAATCATCATCAAAGACAAATGGTACATCTTTTTGAAGAAGATTAGTAAGAGGCTTTGAAATCTTAGAGAAATCTTTAATAAACCTCCTATAGAAACCAGCATGACCAGGAATACTACGAATACCTTTAACATCTCTAGGACAGGGCATTTTCTCAATTGCCTCCACTTTTGCTCGGTCAACTTCAATACCTCTTTTAGAAATTTTATGTCCAAGGACAATTCCTTCATTTACCATAAAGTGGCATTTCTCCCAATTAAGAACAAGGTTAGTTTCTTCGCATCTCTGCAAAACTTTATCAAGGTTGTGCAAACAATTATCAAAAGAAGTTCCATAGACGGAGAAATCGTCCATGAAGACCTCCACAATCTCTTCACAAAAGCCATGAAAAATAGCAGACATGCATCTTTGAAAAGTAGCAGGAGCATTGCATAAACCAAACGGCATATGTCTATAAGCATAAGTTCCATAAGGACAAGTAAAAGTGGTTTTCTCTTGATTTTCGTTTTTAACAGCAATTTGAGAAAAACCAGAATAACCATCAAGGAAACAAAAATGAGTTTTCTTGGATAACCTTTCTAGCATCTAATCTATAAACTATAAAGGATAATGATCTTTCTTAGTAACTTTGTTTACCTTCCTATAATCAATGCACATCCTATAACCAACTACTACCCTTTGAGGAATAAGCTCGTTATTCTCATTTGGCACAACAGTCATACCTCCTTTCTTAGGAACATAATGAACAGGACTAACACATCTACTATCAGCAATAGGATAAATAATACCAGCATCAAGGAGCTTTAATACCTCATTTCTTACCACATCCTTCATCTTGGGAATTAGGCGGCATTGATGCTCCACGACTGGCTTCGCGTCTTTCTCCATATTAATAGCATGCTGACATAAAGTGGGAGAAATCCCTTTTAAATCATCAAGAGTATATCCCATATCTCCTCGGTGTTTCCTCAATATCTCCAATAACAGGATATATTTTCTTATCATCTATGTAAGCATATTTAAGATTATCAGGCAAAGGCTTTAATTCAAACACAGGATCTTCCTTAGGTGGCAAAGTGGTACCAAGATCCTCCACAGGTAGATTATGCTTGATTAATGGTGGTTGACAAAGAAGAATATCATCAATCTCTTCTCTTTCCTTACTGAAAACATCACTTTCGTGATCTTCCATGAATTGTTGCAAGGCATTATTAGGAGCAAGAGCAATAGAAGCAAGCTGTTCAACTCGAAAATTTTCATTAGGCGTGTCATTTTCATAAGAACTCTTAGCAAACTTGGAAAAATTAAACTCATAAGACTCTCCATTAAACTTAGTAAAAAAATTCTCCTTCTTACATTCTATCACGGCGCCACAAGTGTTCAAAAATGGTCTACCAAAAATAATAGGACAAGTTTTACTAGCCTCCTTACCAAGTACTAGAAAATCAGTAGGGTATTTAGTCTTACCGCAAAGAACTTCCACATCTCGAACAATACCAAGAGGCCAAACAGTCTCTCTGTTAGCAAGCTGAACAACCACATCAATATCTTCAAGTTCACAAGCGCCAATCTCTTGCATAATTTCTTTGTAAAGCTCTAAAGGAATAGCACTTGCACTAGCACCAATATCACATAAACCATAATAGCAATGATCTCTAATCCTGACAGAAATAACAGGAACACTTGTTTTCCTATGCTTTTTAGGATTTGAGAGAATGTTAGAAGCATCTTCACAAAAAAGAATATATTCATCCCCTACATCTTTAGTAAGAAGATCCTTCAATATAGCTACAGGAGACTTAACAGTAATTTGCTCATCAGGTTCTGCAGCTTTCTTAGTACTTTTATTAGACACACTTACCAAAGTAGAATACTTCTTTACCTTAGCAGGGAAAGGTGTCCTCTCAAAATAAGGTTCAGGCACAATGCTATCAACAGTACAAACTTCAGTAGCTGCAGCAGGTATATGACTAATAGAGTCTTTATAAGGCGCATGATATTTGTTCCAATCTTTCTTTGGAACATCAAGATAAGAGGCAAAGGCCTTAAGACAATTAGCAAGTATTTGTGAATCAAGACCATAAGCAGTGCTAACACTATGAAAGTCATCGGTTCCCATAAAAGATTTAATGCATTCATAATCATAGTTTATACCTGACTTCCTACCTTTGTCGTTTTCCCATCCTTCAGCATTCTCTTGTATACGGTCAAGAAGTTTCCACTTAGCGTCTTCTTTCAGATGAGTAAATGATCCAAAGCAAGAAGCATCCAAGTAATCCTTATCAGGAAGAGTCAGCCGTGCATAAAAATTATCAATAACAATATTATTGGGGAGCTCATGAATGGGGCATTTGAGCATTAGTAACTTCAATCTCCCCGACGCTTGGGCAATACTTTCTCCATCATGAGGCCAAAAACTATATATCCGATTACGATCTTTATGGATTTCACTTGGAGGATAAAACTTGGAATAAAAGAGAGGTACAATGTCCTCCCATGCCATAGATGGACCATCTTGGAGCAGTCGATACCACTCCTCAGCTCTGCCTTTTAATGATAAAGAGAATAGCTTCTTCTTGACCTGGCTTGGTGAAATACCTGCACACCTGAACAGCTCGCATAATTCATGTATAAATAATAAGTGATCACCCGGATGGACAGTTCCATCTCCTGAATAGCCGTTATCCATAATACGCCCAACAATTTTCATAGGTATTTTAAAAGGATCAATTTCAGCAGGTGGTGGCGGTGGTGGTTCATCCACATGTGCAGCAGTAGTAGATGTGTTTCCAAATAGGAAACCAAATGGAGAGTTCTCCATAGCAGAGTAAAATAAAAATAGAAGACAAAAAATAAAAACAATACTCACAGCGACGGTTACCTTTACCAATTCCACTCTTCAATAGCGCTACACTCCCCGGCAACGGCGCCAAAAAATAGTCTTGATGACCCACAAGTATAGGGGGTGTATCGTAGTACTTTCGATAAATAAGAGTGTTGAACCCAACGAGGAGCAGAAGGTGTTGACAAGTGGTTTTGATCAAGGATTCACTGTAAATACTAGCAAACAGGTTTTCAGGGGTATTTGGTAATACAAGTAAACAAAGTGCGAGTAAATAAAAGACAGTAGTAACAATTACAGCAAGTGGCCCAATCCTTTCTTCAGCAAAGGACAAGCCGGTTGTGTAACTTATAGTAACCAAACGTTCTCGAGGACACATAGGAGTTTCTGTCAAGAGCTTTCGCTTCATACCGCTAATAGTCTTTATTGGTTTGATAGGTGTTATGGGGGTGAACCTGTGCTAGCGCACTACCCTTACTAGGATAAATACACACTTGTGATTGTGCCCCCCTGCAAGCATCCACAAATACAAGACAGTAATTAAAATAAATCTAACCACAGCCTTAAACTCTAAGATCCTACGCTCCCTGGTGCAATGGTTTCCCAACGGAGGTTTAGGTTTCTGTCACTCCAGCAACCCCACAATTGGTAGCCAAATACACAATGCATCTCACTAGGCCCATAAATGGTGAAGTATCATGTAGTCGACGTTCACATGACACCACTAGTGAAATAGCACCACAACAATATCAAACCATTAAATATTTCTCAACAATAATTCACTACTAACATCTTGACTTCTCCCATGTCCTCAAGAACTAAACGAACTACTCACAAGACATCATCTGGATCATGATCAGAGGTGAAATAATGGTAAATAACAATCTGAACATAAACCTTAATTCAACGGTTCCACTCAATACCATCAACTACAAGAGTAATCAACACCGGGAAAGTTTCCCCTATGAATATAACAAGATCCAACTCAAGATGTTACAGCGGGATGGCGTGGTGATGATGGTGATGAAGGTGCTGGTGATGGAGATGATGATGATGATGATCCCGATGAAGTCCGGTGCGATGATGATGACGATGGCGACGATCTCCCCTCTCCGGGAAGGAATTTCCCCGGCAGATTTCTCCCTGCCGGAGAGCTTTTCTCTCTCTGGTGTTTTCTGCCCCGCAGAGGTGGCTGTGTCTCTCTCTCTGAGCCCCCCCCTTGACTTAGGTTTTCGGGGACGATGAAGTATGCGAAGGGGCGAGACCAGAAGTGGGCCAGGGTGGCCTCACACAGGGCCGGCGCAGCCAGGGGTCAGGCCCCGCCCCCTGTGCGTGAGGCCGCCCCCTGGCTCCTCTCTCCTTCTCCTTCTGGCTTCCGGAGTCTTTTGGTAAAATAGAATTTTCTGGTATTTTTCTGGAATTTTCCTGATCTTCCGAAATATGGTGTCTTGACGGTCCTTTTCCAGCGGAATCCTAACTCCGGCAGTAAATCCTCCAATGATCATCAAACATGTGAAAACAAAGGAAATAACATAAGTATCATATCTAAATATGAAATATATCAATGAATAACAGTAAATTATGATACAAAATAGTGATGCAATATGGACGTATCAGTGCTGTTCCTGATTCGTTTGCGCCCTCTACCGCCACGGAGCCTGCTGAGGTGGCGTAGATTTTAGGCTTCTCTTGTAATTTCTTTTCTTTCAAGCTGATGTAGTAGACCTTTCTATCTTTTGCCGATATTCTATCCGGGAACTCTGTACTTCCTATAAATATTTTTACTTTATGAAGTGTTGCATCTGGTCATTCAATGTGTTTTGAGTTGTCTTCCTTTTATTCTCTTTTCTTCCAGCCTAGGTATGCCGGTGGATCACCGAATCGTGATCGCAACTTGCCACCCGCCAATATGTCCAACTCTGGGGTTCAGTCTCCTCCTCATTCCCCTTGTCAATGTGCTGAATACTTGTCGAGGATTTCACACCTCGAAGGTCGCTTGGCGTTGCTGAAGCTCCAGGAAAAGTCTGCCTTGGACCAGGCTGGGAAATCTTATAGTTTGATGAGGCTAGTATCTTCGCTTGAAGATCAAGTGTCTGGTTTGGTGGCCCAGGTCATGCACCTCAAGGAATGTGATTTGTACCTTGTTGAAATTATCGAGTCAGTGTGTGAGCAGCTGAAATGTAAGTTTACTTGAAACCCCCTTGAGTTTCCTGCTAAGCTTTTTTGACTTTGTACTCTGATAGGTTTGCGTTCTCCAGGTTCTTGCTTGAATCCCATTGACGAGGATCGTCGGGTTTCCGAGCGAATTGCGGCTCTTGAGAAGGCGTCAAAAGATACCGATACTTTATGGGTTGATCCGCAGCATCGCAGCGCCGTTGTTCTTCTGCAGGATCGCGCTCAGCATATTGGAGAAGCAGTCGATGGTTGTCAAAGATCGTTGACAACCATGTACTCTGTTATGCTTCCTCACAATCCTCCGCCAGAGGGTTTGAAGCAGTTGCTTGATGTTTTCAGGCCGAGCCAATGAATTCATCGTTTGATAGAGCTAAACTTGGTAGCTAGTGCTAATTTTGCCCTTGAATGGATACGAAAGTGGCATCCAAGGCTTAATTATAGTTCCATGTCTCCGAGTTTGCCTACGCGCGACGTTGCAGGTCCATATGGACGCCACGCTTCAGCCGGTGAGGAGAATCATAGCAAGATTGCTTCAAGAGGATGCTAAATTTTTCCGTGAGCATCATTATTTGAACCGTTTCCTTGTGGATGATTCAGATCAACCAATGTTGTAATGTTCGACTATGTTGTATATGTTTTTTAAGAATGCAAGAGTTCATGTGTTCTGACGCTGCTTGTTGGAAACTTGTGCTCAAGGCATTTTCGTTTGCTCATGCGTTTGCCACAATTCTGTAGTGTAGGACTTAAGATTTGTTTCACAAATACTTGTAAACTCGAAAAGGAGGAACATGTCTATTTTGTTATGCTTGAATGCAAGATACATGGGGTATCCCAAGAGACCTGGCCAGTGACCTATGTTCTGGGTCTAGAGGGCATTGCCCTAGGATAACTCGTGGCTTAGTAGCCTTATTTTTCCTACTCCATTTCTCTAACCATTACGCTTGTTGTCTATGTTGCGGAGGTCTTCTCCTCTTCCACTGCAGCTTCCTTTGGGTCCGCTGACTTTACCCGTAGCTTCTTGGCTTCTGGCTCTGCTGGATGTCCTTCGAGTTGTTTTGTGATGCCTGTAGTCGTGCTTGCTATTTTATCCTTGGGTTCTCCGTAGTTGGCTATCATGCCAAAGTTTTGCCCCATTTTGTGGAATTCTTTGTCACATAGATCTGATAGTTCGAAGCTTCCTTTTACTGTGATGATTCCTCTTGGACCTGGCATCTTGAGTACCAGGTACAGATAGTGAGGTACTACCATGAATCGCGAAAACACGGGTCGCCCGAGGATCACGTGGTACTAGGAGGGCCAGTCCATGACTTTGAAGTCGAGTTTCTCTCTTCTATAGTTTTGGCGATTACCGAAACAAACATTGAGTGTTATTCGACCCAGTGGGTAGTTGGCACTTCCTGGCACGATTCCATGGAAGGAGCAGTCTGTTGGCTTCAGGAATTCTAGTGATATGTGCATTGCTCGAAGTGTCTTTGCGTATATCAGTTTTATGCCACTTCATGCGTCCATGAATACTCTATCCATGTCGTAGCCTCCAATCTGAGCTTTGAGTACCAAAGGCGCGTTTCCTGGCCGAGGTACTGTTATAGGGTGATCTTCTCTATTAAATTTTATGGGTTGCTCGGACTAGTGTAGATATTCTGTGGTTACTGGAGGCGATGTTACTGCTATGTTAACTTGGCGAGTTATACTTTTTTCCTCTTTCTTCGACTTTGGGACTGGTTGTATCATTGCTGTGATGTGCCCTTTGGATGGGATATATCCTCCCTCATTGTCGTTTCCCTGGCTTGGCTGGTTTTGACCTTGTGAAGCTCCGTTGTTTGCTTGTTGGGTTGATGGATGTGCGTTGTTTGTGTTTCCTTCATAACCTTGCCTCCTTGGCTCAGCTTGTTTGTTGACTGCTGCCTCCTGAAGCTTTAAGAATGTTTTACAATCCTTCATTGCGTGCCTTGACACCCTTTTCCCATCGACAAACCCAGAGTGTATATGGCATGGTCCGTTTAGCATATCATCTGGCGATGGATTGTATTCTCGAGGTCCCCTTGATTGGAACCTTTTGCTATTGTCGGAGTCTTCTCTGTCGTAGTTGTCATAGTTGCGGGATCTTCCCCTTTGGCCATTGTATCTATTTCCCCTATCATCTTCCGGTGATCATGTCTGCTTGTTGTTGCATGCGTCTTCGCCATCTGCAAATCTATTTGCTATGTCCATTAGATTTGATATTGTTTTTGGCTTGATTCTGTCCATTTCTTTGACTAAGTCTCCTCGTCGCAACCCAAGCGTGAAGGCATCGATTGCTCTCTCATCTGAAACTTCGACTGCAGAATTCTTGATGATGCTCCACATTTGAATATATGAACTAAGTGTCTCATTGCGCTGCTGTATGCAGGTTTTGACTTCTTCTATCGATGCTGGCCGCTTGTATGTTGACTTGAAGTTACTCGTAAATTGCTTTGTGAGTTCCTCCCAACTTCCGATTGTTCCTCTTTCCAATTTGCATAACCATGACCTAGCCACGCTGGTGAGGTGTAATTGTAGACTTTGCATTGTTGTCACCTTTGTTCCTCCTAATATTTTGACTGCCTGCAGGTAATCTGAGAGCCACGATTGCGGCTCCTGGGATCCATCGTATTTTTGCCAGTCTTGGGGTAGTTTAAAACCCTTGGGTACTAGTGTGGTGCAAACTCTATAAGTAAAGCACGAAGCTCTCATCTCTTTTTTGTCGTCTTCGTAGTCGTATGCCTTCGTGGGAGTCCTGGACCTTCGGGGTCCTCCATGCTTTGGGCTTTTGTGCTGTCTTGGCAATGATGACCTAGATCGTCGGCTGCTACTCTGGCGCCGAGGACTGCTGTGACAGCATGGTGATCTGGGTTTGTGTGTTCCTTTATGGCGATATGCTTCCTCATCTTTGGCTGTTAAATTGTTGCCTACCATTCTTAATCCTTGTAGTGCTGCCCGGTGCATATGTTCCCTTGGGTCTCCTGGGCTTGGCCGCGTGGTGTATATATATGTTTGTGCTGCCACAAGCGTTGCCTCTGGTGTCTTTGGTATAATATTTCCTTGCTCGTCGACCGATAGGAAAGACGAGTCGAGGTTTTTGGAGAGGTTTCGCCTTTCTGAGTGCTCGAGGTTTTCAACTCTTGATCCGTGCCTATGGTGCCTTTTACTATTTGTATACGATGCGTCACTGCGTGCTTTGTGATGAGCTATGCTTGCTGCGATGGCTGAATCTCTCCTTTTTTGTATTTCGCTTATTTCTCTTGCTAGTTGCTTTGATTGCTATCGTGAGCCATAATGATACCCTAAAAGCATGTTTTTGCTTGCATCCGTTGGTATAGGCACGCCGTGCACCACGGCTGCTTTGATTGTGTTCCACTCCTCGACTGATAGTCGCATTTTATCCTTGTTTGCCAAAGATTCTGCGGTGTCGCCTTCTGCTAGGTGGTTTGCTCCTCTATTTATATTTGCTGGGTTGAGTACTGGGTTGTTGTTGTCGTCTTGTTCTTCTGAGTTGTCTCCTACAATCGCGAGTACTTGGTACCGGTTGTCAAACTTGCTACTGGAGTTTGAGAGAATAGTCTCTGTGTCCTCATGTAGCTCCAGTCCTGTCTTCCATGTATTTGTGGATTTGTCTGAGGTGTCGTCATAGCAGACCATGAAGTCCTCGTGTTGATCTCCTAAGTCGAGATTTTCCATGGTTTCGTCAAGTTCTTCAATTTTATCTCCTATAATTTCTGTTGTTGCAAAGCTGACCGACGAGTTTACCTCGCTAGAAGAGCCCACCGATGATTCGGACAGATCCGGTTTCACCGGATCTGAAAGGAGAATCGAACCCAAAGATCCAACATGAAAGTTCATGCTTCCAATTATCAGGTCCATCTCCTGATCAAGGCTTACGATTACTGGAGTAAGGTTTGGTGGATGGGGTTGAAAATCTATGGTTTCAAAGGATATCTGGTTTTCGTTGACTTCTGAATTGCTGTTGGCTAAAAGCGAAAAAGCCGTCGAATTCATGATTCCAATGCCCCGAGTCCCCACGGTCGGCGCCAATTGATGAGGGTTAAGTAAACAAATGTCCAAGATGAGAGACTTAGGATCGGGGGAATAGGGCGTCGGATGAACTCGAAGGTAAAGATCAGTCAAACGAGGTGTGTTTCGAGAATAAATGTGGCGGTTAACTTGGCTTACTCTCAATCTGTCCCTTGTCGGCCTCTCCTGGCCCCTATATATAGGTGGCCAGGTCTCAAGGAACCGGTCAGGGTTCAATACATATTACAGTGTCCATATACGATATTGACTCGTATTTCAACTATGACTATTCTGGGCTTAAATTAACGGGCCTTAGGGTACACAAATAACGGACTCAATTAGCTATACCCTTGTCACCTGGCCACCAATATAAAGGGGCTAGGAGAGGCTGGCCAGGGACAGATTGAGATTGAGCCAATTGAGTACTATGCTTATTCTCGACACACATCAAACCTCGCCTTGTTTGCCTGATCTTTACCTTCGAGTTCATCCGACACCCTCTTCCCCTTGTCTTAAGTCCTTCATCTAGGACATTTGCCGAGTTAACCCTTGTCACTTATAAAAATGAATGCATAAGAATCACAACTGAATGAAAAGTTTTGCAATCTCCTCATAAGTATCAAGCACTAGAAGAAAAGTGTCCATCTACCACGACTGGCACTTTTGGTCGTTGCTGAAGACCCCTCTTCTACCATGATTTTGGTCGGTTTCGTAGTAGATTGAAATTTTTTTCACGTTTCTGAGGCTCTCTATAGCCACGGATTAGGGCAAATTGTGGTAGATGGTCGTCTGACGCGTGGTAGATGTCGATTTTTTGATTTCGCTTCCAATTTTGGACTCTGACCGGCCTTTTTAGGCTGTGGGGCCATGATGTCAGTGCCTCTAGGAGACTTGTTTTTTTGTTCCCATGACCTAGCTCATGTTGTTCGATGCAACAGTATATGGTCTGGACCGTGGGTTCCTGATGTCAGCCTCTCCGTTCGGTGATCTGTTCCACACGATTGCTGGCTACTTGCTTTTATTTTCTGAAACTGCTCGCTCTGATAATGTTCATGGACGCTGTAGTCTGGTGGGACCTCGATGTCATCCTCTCTGAACAAGAAACCTCTGCTATGTTCAGAATGTTCATGGATGCTGCTATCGGGTGGGTCCTCGATGTCAGACTCTCTGAGCAACTAACATGTGCTATATATATATTTTTAGAAAATTTTCATAGTCGCTGCAGTCGGGTGGGTCCTTGATGTCAGCCTTTCTAAACAAGAAAAAACATGTGCTATATATGTTGATAATGTTCATGGACGCTGCTGTCGGTTGGGTCCTCGATGTCAGACTCTCTGAACATGAAACGTGTGCTACATTGAGTTATTTTCTTCAGCGTCATTGTTGGCTACTTGGCTGTTCTTTTGGAACCCGCCCATGAAATTTGAATTTCTAAAGGCCGTGGACATTGCTGACAGATGGGTCCCTGATGCCAGACTCTCTGAACAATAAACGTGTGCTATCTGGTGTCTATTAGATTTTATTTTCGAACCCACCCCTGAAATTCAAACTTGATAAGGTTGAGGGACGCTGCTGATGAGTGGGTCCTAGATGTCAGATTCTCTGAATAATACGTGTGCTATCTGAATTTTATTTTTGTTCCCCATGGATCCTGGCCACTAGGCTGTTATTTTATAACTCGCCCATGGAATTCGACTTGATAAAGTTGAGGGATGCTGCTGACTGGTCGGTCCCAGATGTCAGAATATCTGAACAATACGTGTGCTATCTGAATTTTATTTTTGTTCCCCGGAAATGCTGGTTAGTTGGCTACTTTGAACCTTCCACTGAAATTCGAACATGATAAGGTGGATGGACGCTGCTGATTGCTGGGTCCCCGATGTCAGCTGAAAAAGAAATGCGTGCTCTATTGATTTATTTTGTTCAACATGATTGTTGCATACTTGACTTTTATTTTCGAACCCGCCCGTGAAATATGATAAGGCTGAGGGACGCTTCTGACGAGTGGGTCCCTAATGTCAGCAACATATCGCATAGAAAATAAAAGTCCCGCTACTTGATAAGGTTGAGGGATACTGCTGATGGGTGGGTCCCAGATTTTAGAATCTCTGAACAATACGTGTGCTATCTGAATTTTATTTTTGTTCCCCATGAATGCTGGCTACTCGGTTGTTATTTTTGAACCCACCCGTGAAATTCGATTTCATAAAGTATGGTTGACGGATGCTGCTGACTGGTGGGTCCTAGATATCAGAGACTCTGAACAATATGTCAGACGCCGCTAACGGGTGGGTCCAGGATGTAAGACTATCTGAAAATGAAATGTGTGCTCTGTTTAGTTGGATTTATTTTGTTGCCCGTGATTACTGCATACTTGACATCTTTTCGAACCCGCCGGTGAAATATGATAAGGCTGAGGGACGCTTTTGATGGGTTGGTCCCTCATGTCAGCACATATTCTATTTTAGCAAAAACAAATCATCTGGGCCACATTTGTGCTCCCGCCTACTCAGGCTGCTATGGCGAGCTGAGCCCTCAATAAATTTGGCCCAGTAAGGATGCGTTCGTGGGGCACACTTCCTTTTGTCGCTATTATTAGAAAAAAAGTATCTTCGTCGCAAAGAGAAAAGCTACAGAAGGTACTCATATACAACATGTACTACCCCTTAATGTATAGCTGCTGCTGAAAGGAAGCTCCAGGTGGTTTCCTGTTTGCGCCTTGCAAATGTTTTTGAACATAATATATGCTTGTCACTACATTTTGACTTCACCAAACCAAAGAATAGTGTGTGCTCTTCACATTACGGCCAAAAGAAGCACTAATAATAATATAAGTAGACAATGATTTACAGTTCTAGGTTAACATAATATAATAGCTTCTCATGGAGACATACGAGTACCATCATGTTCCGCACAATGCATCATTAAAGAAATGGGTATTGCTATAGACCAATCTCCTGAAAAACTTGTACATCAGAATAGCAAGCCACCACCTTTAATATATCTAGGAGAATGGAACATACATATATAGTTGCAGAACACGAGGTTAGGTAACTAACATTTAGTTAATCAAAAGGTATAAAGGTCCCCTAATACAAAAGGCAAGTTCTTAAACCTCTTCTTGTTATCAGCAGGGTTCTACCCTGATCCAAAACACCATCTAGTTAATTCATTAAGATATTTAGGTTTCTGATCCCTCATCGTAAATGCACAGCAGATCATGCATGCAATAGGCAACTAAGGGTGATCAACACAAAAATCACCCTCTGGGTGGACATGTTATTCTCGTAGATTTTCACCATCATCGAGGAATTATCTATCACCTTGAAGACCAAGACGTAATCGAGCTCCAGTTCATGCTCTAGTGCAAAATCGTACCAGCCTTCTTTCAAGACCAGCTCACCACTAATGTCCTCGATGTGAACAGACCAGGCGCACCCTAACCTGCTCTTAATCTGGAGAGGCCTGGGAAACCCCTTCAGTTGCTTCCTGAACTTGCACATAGAAGCGCGATGGCTGCGGAGGGTCCACGACGTGGCCAACCTTTTTAGGGCGACCTGGCACTCACTGTCTCAGTAATGGCCCATAAGGCCTACCGAGCACCATTAGCTTTCTAACCAGAGTGTTCCCCTAAATCTTGAACTCGGGGTGAGCCAGAGGACATCCCCAATGGAGAGCAAGAGGTAGTTGCTCCTCGTCCTACATTAAGTTAAGAACCACGATACATATATATGACAATCAGCAGCATACTAATCAAAATGTAGCATACATAAAATATAAGTTGATTATTAACCCTCCTCCCCCTATTTAATTACTTTGCAATTTTTTAATTTCACTGCCCTGTGTCACTGACATGTGAACTCAGACCACCAAATCTAGCATAAACAGTAGAAATTAGATATTACAGATGCGGCGCAATTCTTTCAAGAAAAGGTAACATGTATTTTTCAGAGTTCAGAGCTGCTGCTCTATTTATTGACAGATTCGAAGCACTCCCTGAGACTACTACATATAACATGGATAACTTAGTGTCAGATTCTTAGATAATCTCTGTCATCTTTGGTACAATCCTCGTATACAGTTTGTAAACAAAAACCAAATTAGTACTAGTAGTATAACATATATGGAGAAGAAATGCTACTCTTTCCCATCCATATATACAAGGGAAAATACCTAGCATTAAAAACCCCAATTCTCCTTAAGTAACTACACCAGCATCCTAGTGAGGTTAGGGCGACATACATCCATTTTTGATGATGCCGCCGCAAGAAAAGACAGTGGCGTGGGAGATCTAGCCGGTGCCGCCGTAGATGGGCCCAGGGGGGTCGGAGAAGACAGTGCCAAGGTCGCCGGGGAAGATGGTGCCTCCGACCGAGAACATAGTGCCACGGGAGATGGAGTGGCTGCTGCTAGAGAAGATGGGGCCGCCAAAGGGTCAAAAATGGATGTAAATCCTATCGGCTTCAGGATGTCGATAGATGCTGCAGTACACTAAAGACTGAATTGGCTGTCTCCATGAAATTCCGGCAGCGGTGATATTCAGCTGCCTTGGCGGCTGCGGTCCACAGCAGTGTAGGAGAAGAGGAATTGTGGATTGGAGAGAAAGAAAGAGGGTGGAATTTGGGTCTAGAGTTTGAGGACCTCATTGATTTGCTTGTTTGATCCGCCTATTCAGTTTGCTTCGGCGATCCAGAGATCAGTTAAAAACACGTGTTCGTGTGGCGGCCTACTTCCAGCCCCGCGAAAATGTATTGTATGTAAACATACAAAGAAAACAAAGAAAGTAGTAGCTCATGTGTTACTAAACAGAACATGGAATGTGATGAGGACATCTGTTGATACAACCACTACACATCCTCATGTACAAGGACCTCTCACTAGAGCTCGTGCTAGGCAACTAAATTATCAGATACTTTCGTTTCTCGGAACCGTTCCTAATATACATGAGAATATGATGCTGCCTAAATAAGATGTACTTGTGTTACTTAGGAATGATGGACTTAGCATGGACGAGAGGGGCAAGCATTGGAGCATGGTCATCCATGGAGAGGGCAACAAGCATATGATCCAGGAAGAAGAAGTTGTAAGTGGAGAATTCAGGATATTGAAGCAGCCATGAGCAAGGATGGATGCATGGACAAGATATTCAAGATTACAATTAGTAATTTTTGTCCATAGCCTTATAAGGGTGTTGTGACACCTTAAATATGGGCCAGACCCATGTATTTTCGAAGTGGACCACTTAGGGTATTAATGAGTCCGTATGTGAGGAGGAAAGCCCAACTAGGGCCTGTTTTGGCCACCCCTACCAGGGTGGACAAAAATCCCTTCCTCTCCTCCTCATATACTCCCACCTAGCCATTATTAGGACTTGGGTTTTGTTTAGATTAAGTTTTAGCCATTGCTATACTTCGCCATAGCCACGAGCGTCGTCGAGACCTCCTGTACTACACACTTGCAGAACCCCACGTTATCATCCCTCTAGGAGTAATACAATCTTCATATTCATCTGCAATTCTGATTGCTTAATCATTGTTCTTGCTTGTTCTTCGATTGCTCGCAGGAATAGACCCTCATGGTCAGGTCGATCTCGCTCCCACGTGGTCGATAGCCTCGGAAGTTGGTGTAGCGATTGCTAAGGCGCAATGTCTCGCACGTTCGTAGTCGGATCGTCAACGTCAACCTCCACCACAAATCGTATCTATCCGTCTCATCGAAATATCGGGCACCTTTACCCTATCAAGTGGTATCAGAGCTAAGGTTGATCGGTGAGATTTACTGTTTTCATAGTCTAGATTGCATCTTCATACCTAGAATCCACGAAAAAGCCAAAAATATTAGGATTAGATCTTTTCCCAGAAACAGTTCGAGCCTTTGCATCTTTTCTTTTCAGTATTTGCATTGTTGAATTTGTGTCTGCATTGTCATATTGAGTGCTGGTCGTAGCATCTTGATCCTTAGAGTTTCGAGTTCTCCTCACATATGTCTTGTCGCCGCCGCACCGCCACCACTCTTTTCCGCATCGCCACCATAAACATCCCCACCGCAGCCATCGACCGCTGCCACCACCACCCTCATTACCGCCGCCACAACCTTTCCCCCGACTTAGGGTTTCATTCCCTGTTCTATCCATAAAAAAAAGGGGGGACGTGGGGCCGAACAAGCCACCCCACACCGCACCTAATTCTCAGTTAAATTTTTTTTTGGAACTTTTCCCTGTTTTTCTCTGCCGCACCTAATACTTTCTCCATCATGAGGCCAAAAACTATATATCCGATTACGATCTTTATGGATTTCACTTGGAGGATAAAACTTGGAATAAAAGAGAGGTACAATGTCCTCCCATGCCATAGATGGACCATCTTGGAGCAGTCGATACCACTCCTCAGCTCTGCCTTTCAATGATAAAGAGAATAGCTTCTTCTTTACCTGGCTTGGTGAAATACCTGCACACCTGAACAACTCACATAATTCATGTATAAATTATAAGTGATCACCCGGATGGATAGTTCCATCTCCTGAATAGCCGTTATCCATAATACGCCCAACAATTTTCATAGGTATTTTAAAAGGATCAATTTCAGCAGGTGGTGGCGGTGGTGGTTCATCCACATGTGCAGCAGTAGTAGATGTGTTTCCAAATAGGAAACCAAATGGAGAGTTCTCCATAGCAGAGTAAAATAAAAATAGAAGACAAAAAATAAAAACAATACTCATAGCGACGGTTACCTTTACCAATTCCACTCTTCAATAGCGCTACACTCCCTGGCAACGGCGCCAAAAAATAGTCTTGATGACCCACAAGTATAGGGGGTGTATCGTAGTACTTTCGATAAATAAGAGTGTTGAACCCAACGAGGAGCAGAAGGTGTTGACAAGTGGTTTTGATCAAGGATTCACTGTAAATACTAGCAAACAGGTTTTCAGGGGTATTTGGTAATACAAGTAAACAAAGTGCAAGTAAATAAAAGACAGTAGTAACAATTACAGCAAGTGGCCCAATCCTTTCTTCAGCAAAGGACAAGCCGGTTGTGTAACTTATAGTAACCAAACGTTCTCGAGGACACACAGGAGTTTTTGTCAAGAGCTTTCGCTTCATACCGCTAATACTCTTTATTGGTTTGATAAGTGTTATGGGGGTGAACCTGTGCTAGCGCACTACCCTTACTAGGATAAATACACACTTGTGATTATACCCCCCTGCAAGCATCCGCAAATACAAGAAAGTAATTAAGATAAATCTAACCACAGCCTTAAACTCTAAGATCCTACGCTCCCTGGTGCAATGGTTTCCCAACGGAGGTTTAGGTTTCTGTCACTCCAGCAACCCCACAATTGGTAGCCAAATACACAATGCATCTCACTAGGCCCATAAATGGTGAAGTATCATGTAGTCGACGTTCACATGACACCACTAGTGAAATAGCACCACAACAATATCAAACCATTAAATATTTCTCAACAATAATTCACTACTAACATCTTGACTTCTCCCATGTCCTCAAGAACTAAACGAACTACTCACAAGACATCATATGGATCATGATCAGAGGTGAAATAATGGTAAATAACAATCTGAACATAAACCTTAATTCAACGGTTCCACTCAATACCATCAACTACAAGAGTAATCAACACCGGGAAAGTTTCCCCTATGAATATAACAAGATCCAACTCAAGATGTTACAGCGGGATGGCGTGGTGATGATGGTGATGAAGGTGCTGGTGATGGAGATGATGATGATGATCCCGATGAAGTCCGGTGCGATGATGATGACGATGTCGACGATCTCCCCTCTCCGGGAAGGAATTTCCCCGGCAGATTTCTCCCAGCCGGAGAGCTTTTCTCTCTCTGGTGTTTTCTGCCCCGCAGAGGTGGCTGTGTCTCTCTCTCTGAGCCCCCCCCCCTTGACTTAGGTTTTCGGGGACGATGAAGTATGCGAAGGGGCGAGACCAGAAGTGGGCCAGGGTGGCCTCACACAGGGCCGGCGCGGCCAGGGGTCAGGCCCCGCCCCCTGTGCGTGAGGCCGCCCCCTGGCTCCTCTCTCCTTCTCCTTCTGGCTTCCGGAGTCTTTTGGTAAAATAGAATTTTCTGGTATTTTTCTAGAATTTTCCTGATCTTCCGAAATATGGTGTCTTGATGGTCCTTTTCCAGCGGAATCCTGACTCCGGCAGTAAATCCTCCAATGATCATCAAACATGTGAAAACAAAGGAAATAACATAAGTATCATATCTAAATATGAAATATATCAATGAATAACAGTAAATTATGATACAAAATAGTGATGCAATATGGACGTATCAGTGATGTTCCTAATTCTTCTGCGCCCTCTACCGCCACGGAGCCTGCTGCTGAGGTGGCGTAGATTTTAGCCTTCTCTTGTAATTTCTTTTCTTTCAAGCTGATGTAGTAGACCTTTCTATCTTTTGCCGATATTCTATCCGGGAACTCTGTACTTCCTATAAATATTTTTGCTTTATGAAGTGTTGCATCTGGTCATTCAATGTGTTTTGAGTTGTCTTCCTTTTATTCTCTTTTCTTCCAGCCTGGGTATTCCGGTGGATCACCGAATCATGATCGCGACTTGCCACCCGCCAATATGTCCAACTCTGGGGTCCAGTCTCCTCCTCATTCCCCTTGTCAATGTGCTGAATACTTGTCGAGGATTTCACACCTCGAAGGTCGCTTGGCATTGCTGAAGCACCAAGAAAAGTCTGCCTTGGACCAGGCTGGGAAATCTTATAGTTTGATAAGGCTAGTATCTTCGCTTGAAGATCAAGTGTCTGGTCTGGTGGCCCAGGTCATGCACCTCAAGGAATGTGATTTGTACCTTGTTGAAATTATCGAGTCAGTGTGTGAGCAGCTGAAATGTAAGTTTACTTGAAACCCCTTGAGTTTCCTACTAAGCTTTTTTGACTTTGTACTCTGATAGGTTTGCGTTCTCCAGGTTCTTGCTTGAATCCCATTGACGAGGATCGTCAGGTTTCCGAGCGAATTGCGGCTCTTGAGAAGGCGTCAAAAGATACCGATACTTTATGGGTTGATCCACAGCATCGCAGCGCCGTTGTTCTTTTGCAGGATCGCGCTCAGCATATTGGAGAAGCAGTCGATGGTTGTCAAAGATCGTTGACAACCATGTACTCTGTTATGCTTCCTCACAATCCTCCGCTAGAGGGTTTGAAGCAGTTGCTTGACGTTTTCAGGTCGAGCCAACGAATTCATCGTTTGATAGAGCTAAACTTGGTAGCTGGTGCTAATTTTGCCCTTGAATGGATACGAAAGTGGCTTCCAAGGCTTAATTATAGTTCCATGTCTCCGAGTTTGCCTACGCGCGACGTTGCAGGTCCATATGGACGCCACGCTTCAGCCGGTGAGGAGAATCATAGCAAGATTGCTTCAAGAGGATGCTAGATTTTTCCGCGAGCATCATTATTTGAACCGTTTCCTTGTGGATGATTCAGATCAACCAATGTTGTAATGTTCGACTATGTTGTATATGTTTTTTAAGAATGCAAGAGTTCATGTGTTCTGACGCTGCTTGTTGGAAACTTGTGCTCAAGGCATTTTTGTTTGCTCATGCGTTTGCCACAATTCCGTAGTGTAGGACTTAAGATTTGTTTCGCAAATACTTGTAAACTCGAAAAGGAGGAACATGTCTATTTTGTTATGCTTGAATGCAAGATACATGGGGTGTCCCAAGAGACCTGGCCAGTGACCTATGTTCTGGGTCTAGAGGGCATTGCCCTAGGATAACTCATGGCTTAGTAGCCTTATTTTTCCTACTGTATTTCTCTAACCATTACGCTTGTTGTCTATGTTGCGGAGGTCTTCTCCTCTTCCACTGCAGCTTCCTTTGGGTCCGCCGACTTTACCCGTAGCTTCTTTGCTTCTGGCTCTGCTGGATGTCCTTCGAGTTGTTTTGTGATGCCTGTAGTCGTGCTTGCTATTTTATCCTTGGGTTCTCCGTAGTTGGCTATCATGCCAAAGTTTTGCGCCATTTTGTGGAATTCTTTGTCACATAGATCTGATAGTTCAAAGCTTCCTTTTACTGTGATGATTCCTCTTGGACCTGGCATCTTGAGTACCAGGTACATATAGTGAGGTACTACCATGAATCGCGAAAACACGGGTCGCCCGAGGATCACGTGGTACTAGGAGGGCCAGTCCATGACTTTGAAGTCGAGTTTCTATCTTCTATAGTTTTGGCGATTACCGAAACAAACATTGAGTGTTATTCGACCCAGCGGGTAGTTGGCACTTCCTGGCACGATTCCATGGAAGGAGCAGTCTGTTGGCTTCAGGAATTCTAGTGATATGTGCATTGCTCGAAGTGTCTTTGCGTATATCAGGTTTATGCCACTTCATGCGTCCATGAATACTCTATCCACGTCGTAGCCTCCAATCTGAGCTTTGAGTACCAAAGGCGCGTTTCCTGGATGAGGTACTGTTATAGGGTGATCTTCTCTATTAAATTCTATGGGTTGCTCGGACCAGTGTAGATATTCGGTGGTTACTGGAGGCGATGTTACTGCTATGTTAACTTGGCGAGTTATACTTTTTTCCTCTTTCTTCTACTTTGGGACTGGTTGTATCATTGCTGTGATGTGCCCTTTGGATGGGATATATCCTCCCTCATTGTCGTTTCCCTGGCTTGGCTGGTTTTGACCTTGTGAAGCTCCGTTGTTTGCTTGTTGGGTTGATGGATGTGCGTTGTTTGTGTTTCCTTCATAACCTTGCCTCCTTGGCTCAGCTTGTTTGTTGACTGCTGCCTCCTGAAGCTTTAAGAATGTTTTAAATCTTTCATTGCGTGCCTTGACACCCTTTTCCCATCGACAAACCCAGAGTGTATATGGCATGGTCCGTTTAGCATATCATCTGGCGATGGATTGTATTCTCGAGGTCCCCTTGATTGGAACCTTTTGCTATTGCCGGAGTCTTCTCTGTCGTAGTTGTCATAGTTGCGAGATCTTCCCCTTTGGCCATTGTATCTATTTCCCCTATCATCTTCCGGTGATCATGTCTGCATGTTGTTGCATGCGTCTTCGCCATCTGCAAATCTATTTGCTATGTCCATTAGATCTGATATTGTTTTTGGCTTGATTCTGTCCATTTCTTTGACTAAGTCTCCTCGTCGCAACCCAAGCATGAAGGCATCGATTGCTCTCTCATCTGAAACTTCGACTGCAGAATTTTTGATGATGCTCCACATTTGAATATATGAACTGTCTCATTGCACTGCTTTATGCAGGCTTTGACTTCTTCTATCGATGCTAGCCGCTTGTATGTTGACTTGAAGTTACTCGTAAATTGCTTTGTGAGTTCCTCCCAACTTCCAATTGTTCCTCTTTCCAATTTGCTTAACCATGACCTAGCCACGCTGGTGAGGTGTAATTGTAGACTTTGCATTGTTGTCTCCTTTGTTCCTCCTAATATTTTGACTGCCTGCAGGTAATCTGAGAGCCACGATTGCGGCTCCTAGGATCCATCGTATTTTTGCCAGTCTTGGGGTAGTTTAAAACCCTTGGGTACTGGTGTGGTGCAAACTCTATAAGTAAAGCACGAAGCTCTCATCTCTTTTTTGTCGTCTTCGTAGTCGTATGCCTTGGTGGGAGTCCTGGACCTTCGGGGTCCTCCATGCTTTGGGCTTTTGTGCTGTCTTGGCAATGATGACCTAGATCGTCGGCTGCTACTCCGGCGCCGAGGACTGCTGTGACAGCATGGTGATCTGGGTTTGTGTGTTCCTTTATGGCGATATGCTTCCTCATCTTTGGCTGTTAAATTGTTGCCTACCATTCTTAATCCTTGTAGTGCTGCCCGGTGCATATGTTCCCTTGGGTCTCCTGGGCTTGGCCGCGTGGTGTATAGATATGTTTGTGCTGCCACAAGCGCTGCCTCTGGTGTCTTTGGTATAATATTTCCTTGCTCGTCGACCGATAGGAAAGACGAGTCGAGGTTTTTGGAGAGGTTTCGCCTTTCTGAGTGCTCGAGGTTTTCAACTCTTGATCCGTGCCTATGGTGCCTTTTACTATTTGTATACGATGCGTCACTGCGTGCTTTGTGATGAGCTATGCTTGCTGCGATGGCTGAATCTCTTGCTAGTTGCTTTGATTGCTATCGTGAGGCATAATGATACCCTAAAAGCTTGTTTTTGCTTGCGTCCGTTGGTATAGGCACGCCGTGCACCACGGCTGCTTTGATTGTGTTCCACTCCTCGACTGATAGTCGCATTTTATCCTTGTTTGCCAAAGATTCTGCGGTGTCGCCTTCAGCTAGGTGGTTTGCTCCTCTATTTATATTTGCTGGGTTGAGTACTGGGTTGTTGTTGTCGTCTTGTTCTTCTGAGTTGTCTCCTACAATCGCGAGTACTTGGTACCGGTTGTCAAACTTGCTACTGGAGTTTGAGAGAATAGTCTTTGTGTCCTCATATAGCTCCAGTCCTGTCTTCCATGTATCTGTGGATTTGTCTGAGGTGTCGTCATAGCAGACCATGAAGTCCTCGTGTTGATCTCCTAAGTCGAGATTTTCCATGGTTTCGTCAAGTTCTTCGATTTTATCTCCTATAATTTCTGTTGTTGCAAAGCTGACCGACGAGTTTACCTTGCTAGAAGAGCCCACCGATGATTTGGACAGATCCGGTTTCACCGGATCTGAAAGGAGAATCGAACCCAAAGATCCAACATGAAAGTTCATGCTTCCGATTATCAGGTCCATCTCCTGATCAAGGCTTGCGATTACTAGAGTAAGGTTTGGTGGATGGGGTTGAAAATCTATGGTTTCGAAGGATATCTGGTTTCCGTTGACTTCTGAATTGCTGTTGGCTAAAAGCGAAAAAGCCGTCGAATTCATGATTCCAATGCCCCGAGTCCCCACGGTCGGCGCCAATTGACGAGGGTTAAGTAAACAAATGTCCAAGATGAGAGACTTAGGATCGGGGGAATAGGGCGTCGGATGAACTCGAAGGTAAAGATCAGTCAAACGAGGTGTGTTTCGAGAATAAACGTGGCGGTTAACTTGGCTTACTCTCAATCTGTCCCTTGCCGGCCTCTCCTGGCCCCTATATATAAGTGGCCAAGTCTCAAGGAACCGGTCGGGTTCAATACATATTACAGTGTCCATATACGATATTGACTCGTATTTCAACTATGACTATTCTGGGCCTAAATTAACGGGCCTTAGGGTACACAAATAACGGGCTCAATTAGCTATACCCTTGTCACCTGGCCACCAATATAAAGGGGCTAGGAGAGGCGGCCAGGGACAGATTGAGATTGAGCCAATTGAGTACTATGCTTATTCTCGACACACATCAAACCTCGCCTTGTTTGCCTGATCTTTACCTTTGAGTTCATCCGACACCCTCTTCCCCTAGTCTTAAGTCCTTCATCTAGGACATTTGCCGAGTTAACCCTTGTCACTTATAAAAATGAATACATAAGAATCACAACTGAATGAAAAGTTTTGCAATCTCCTCATAAGTATCAAGCACTAGAAGAAAAGTGTCCATCTACCACGACTGGCACTTTTGGTCATTGCTGAAGACCCCTCTTCTACCACGATTTTGGTCGGTTTCATAGTAGATTGAATTTTTTTCTCGTTTCTGAGGCTCTCTATAGCCACGGATTAGGGCAAATTGTGGTAGATGGTCGTCTGACGCGTGGTAGATGTCGATTTTTTGATTTCGCTTCCAATTTTGGACTCTGACCGGCCTTTTTAGGCTGTGGGGCCATGATGTCAGTGCCTCTAGGAGACTTGTTTTTTTGTTCCCATGACCTAGCTCATGTTGTTCGATGCAACAGTATATGGTCTGGACCGTGGGTTCCTGATGTCAGCCTCTCCGTTCGGTTATCTATTCCACACGATTGCTGGCTACTTGCTTTTATTTTCTGAAACTGCTCGCTCTGATAATGTTCATGGACACTGTAGTCTGTTGGGACCTCGATGTCATCCTCTCTGAACAAGGAACCTCTGCTATGTTTAGAATGTTCATGGATGCTGCTGTCGGGTGGGTCCTCGATGTCAGACTCTCTGAGCAACAAACATGTGCTATATATATATATTTAGATAATTTTCATAGTCGCTGCAGTCGGGTGGGTCCTTGATGTCAGCCTTTCTAAACAACAAAAAACCAGTGCTATATATGTTGATAATGTTCATGGACTGCTGCTGTCGGTTGGGTCCTCTATGTCAGACTCTCTGAACATGAAACGTGTGCTACCTTGAGTTATTTTCTTCAGCGTCATTCTTGGCTACTTGGCTGTTCTTTTGGAACCCGCCCATGAAATTTGAATTTCTAAAGGTCGTGGACATTGCTGACAGATGGGTCCCTGATGCCAGACTCTTTGAACAATAAACGTGTGCTATCTGGTGTCTATTGGATTTTATTTTCGAACCCACCCCTGAAATTCAAACATGATAAGGTTGAGGGACGCTGCTGACGGGTGGGTCCTAGATGTCAGATTCTCGGAATAATACGTGTGCTATCTGAATTTTATTTTTGTTCCCCATGGATCCTGGCCACTAGGCTGTTATTTTATAACTCGCCCATGGAATTCGACTTGATAAAGTTGAGGGACGCTGCTGACAGGTCGGTCCCAGATGTCAGAATATCTGAACAATACGTGTGCTATCTGAATTTTATTTTTGTTCCCCGGAAATGCTGGTTACTTGGCTACTTTGAACCTTCCACTGAAATTCGAACATGATAAGGTGGATGGACGCTGCTGATTGGTGGGTCCCCGATGTCAGCTGAAAAAGAAACGCGTGCTCTATTGATTTATTTTGTTCAACATGATTGTTGCATACTTGACTTTTATTTTCGAACCCGCCCGTGAAATATGATAAGGCTGAGGGACGCTTCTGACGAGTGGGTCCCTGATGTCAGCAACATACCGCATAGAAAATAAA
Organism: Dactylis glomerata; assembly: GCA_007115705.1. Classification (NCBI taxonomy): domain Eukaryota; kingdom Viridiplantae; phylum Streptophyta; class Magnoliopsida; order Poales; family Poaceae; genus Dactylis; species Dactylis glomerata. Next base: position 773,308 of record QXEO01000457.1, on the reverse strand, counting down.
AGTCCTGCTACTTGATAAGGTTGAGGGATACTGCTGACGGGTGGGTCCCAGATGTCAGAATCTCTGAACAATACGTGTGCTATCTGAATTTTATTTTTGTTCCCCATGAATGCTGGCTACTCGGTTGTTATTTTTGAACCCACCCGTGAAATTCGATTTCATAAAGTATGGTTGACGGATGCTGCTGACTGGTGGGTCCTAGATATCAGAGACTCTGAACAATATGTCAGACGCCACTAACGGGTGGGTCCATGATGTAAGACTATCTGAAAATGAAATGTGTGCTCTGTTTAGTTGGATTTATTTTGTTGCCCGTGATTACTGCATACTTGACATTTTTTCAAACCCGCCGGTGAAATATGATAAGGCTGAGGGACGCTTTTGATGGGTGGGTCCCTCATGTCAGCACGTATTCTATTTTAGCAAAAACAAATCATCTGGGCCACATTTGTGCTCCCGCCTACTCAGGCTGCTATGGCGAGCTGAGCCCTCAATAAATTTGGCCCAGTAAGGACGCGTTCGTGGGGCACACTTCCTTTTGTCGCTATTATTAGAAAAAAAGTATCTTCGTCGCAAAGAGAAAAGCTACAGAAGGTACTCATATACAACATGTACTACCCCTTAATGTATAGCTGCTGCTGAAGGAAGCTCCAGGTGGTTTCCTGTTTGCGCCTTGCAAATGTTTTTGAACATAATATATGCTTGTCACTACATTTTGACTTCACCAAACCAAAGAATAGTGTGTGCTCTTCACATTACGGCCAAAAGAAGCACTAATAATAATATAAGTAGACAATGATTTACAGTTCTAGGTTAACATAATATAATAGCTTCTCATGGAGACATACGAGTACCATCATGTTCCGCACAATGCATCATTAAAGAAATGGGTATTGCTATAGACCAATCTCCTGAAAAACTTGTACATCAGAATAGCAAGCCACCACCTTTAATATATCTAGGAGAATGGAACATACATATATAGTTGCAGAACACGAGGTTAGGTAACTAACATTTAGTTAATCAAAAGGTATAAAGGTCCCCTAATACAAAAGGCAAGTTCTTAAACCTCTTCTTGTTATCAGCAGGGTTCTACCCTGATCCAAAACACCATCTAGTTAATTCATTAAGTTATTTAGGTTTCTAATCCCTCATCGTAAATGCACAGCAGATCATGCATGCAATATGCAACTAAGGGTGATCAACACAAAAATCACCCTCTGGGTGGACATGTTATTCTCGCAGATTTTCGCCTTCATCGAGGAATTATCTATCACCTTGAAGACCAAGACGTAATCGAGCTCGAGTTCATGCTCTAGTGCAAAATCGTACCAGCCTTCTTTCAAGACCAGCTCACCACTAATGTCCTCGATGTGAACAGACCAGGCGCACCCTAACCTGCTCTTAATCTGGAGAGGCCTGGGAAACCCCTTCAGTTGCTTCGTGAACTTGCACATAGAAGCGCGATGGCTGCGGAGGGTCCACGATGTGGCCAACCTTTTAGGGCGACCTGGCACTCGCTGTCTCAGTAATGGCCCATAAGGCCTACCGAGCACCATTAGCTTTCTAACCAGAGTGTTCCCCTAAATCTTGAACTCGGGGTGAGCCAGAGGACATCCCCAATGGAGAGCAAGAGGTAGTTGCTCCTCGTCCTACATTAAGTTAAGAACCACGATACATATATATGACAATCAGCAGCATACTAATCAAAATGTAGCATACATAAAATATAAGTTGATTATTAACCCTCCTCCCCCTATTTAATTACTTTGCAATTTTGTAATTTCACTTCACGCCCTTTGTCACTGACATGTGAACTCAGACCACCAGAATCTAGCATAAACAGTAGAAATTAGATATTACAGATGCAGCGCAATTCTTTCAAGAAAAGGTAACATGTATTTTTCAGAGTTCAGAGCTGCTGCTCTATTTATTGACAGATTCGAAGCACTCCCTGAGACTACTACATATAACATGGATAACTTAGTGTCAGATTCTTAGATAATCTCTATCATCTTTGGTACAATCCTCGTATACATTTTGTAAACAAAAACCAAATTAGTACTAGTAGTATAACATATATGGAGAAGAAATGCTACTCTTTCCCATCCATATATACAAGGGAAAATACCTAGCATTAAAAACCCCAATTCTCCTTAAGTAACTACAACCAGCATCCTAGTGAGGTTAGGGCGACATACATCCATTTTTGATGATGCCGCCGCAAGAAAAGACAGTGGCGTGGGAGATCTAGCCGGTGCCGCCGTAGATGGGCCCAGGGGGGTCGGAGAAGACAGTGCCAAGGTCGTCGGGGAAGATGGTGCCTCCGACCGAGAACATAGTGCCACGGGAGATGGAGTGGCTGCTGCTAGAGAAGATGGGGCCGCCAAAGGGTCAAAAATGGATGTAAATCCTATCGGCTTCAGGATGTCGATAGATGCTGCAGTACACTAAAGACTGAATTGGCTGTCTCCATGAAATTCCGGCAGCGGTGATATTCAGCTGCCTTGGCGGCTGCGGTCCACAGCAGTGTAGGAGAAGAGGATTGTGGATTGGAGAGAAAGAAAGAGGGTGGAATTTGGGTCTAGAGTTTGAGGACCTCATTGATTTGCTTGTTTGATCCGCCTATTCAGTTTGCTTCGGCGATCCAGAGATCCAGTTAAAAACACGTGTTCGTGTGGCGGCCTACTTCCAGCCCCGCGAAAATGTATTGTATGTAAACATACAAAGAAAACAAAGAAAGTAGTAGCTCATGTGTTACTAAACAGAACATGGAATGTGATGAGGACATCTGTTGATACAACCACTACACATCCTCATGTACAAGGACCTCTCACTAGAGCTCGTGCTAGGCAACTAAATTATCAGATACTTTCGTTTCTCGGACCGTTCCTAATATACATGAGAATATGATGCTGCCTAAATAAGATGTACTTGTGTTACTTAGGAATGATGGACTTAGCATGGACGAGAGGGGCAAGCATTGGAGCATGGTCATCCATGGAGAGGGCAACAAGCATATGATCCAGGAAGAAGACGTTGTAAGTGGAGAATTCAGGATATTGAAGCAGCCATGAGCAAGGATGGATGCATGGACAAGATATTCAAGATTACAATTAGTAATTTTTGTCCATAGCCTTATAAGGGTGTTGTGACACCTTAAATATGGGCCAGACCCATGTATTTTCGAAGTGGACCACTTAGGGTATTAATGAGTCCGTATGTGAGGAGGAAAGCCCACTAGGGCCTGTTTGGCCACCCCTACCAGGGTGGACAAAAATCCCTTCCTCTCCTCCTCATATACTCCCACCCAGCCATTATTAGGACTTGGGTTTTGTTTAGATTAAGTTTTAGCCATTGCTATACTTCGCCATAGCCACGAGCGTCGTCGAGACCTCCTGTACTACACACTTGCAGAACCCCACGTTATCATCCCTCTAGGAGTAATACAATCTTCATATTCATCTGCAATTCTGATTGCTTAATCATTGTTCTTTGCTTGTTCTTCGATTGCTCGCAGGAATAGACCCTCATGGTCAGGTCGATCTCGCTCCCACGTGGTCGATAGCCTCGGAAGTTGGTGTAGCGATTGCTAAGGCGCAATGTCTCGCACGTTCGTAGTCGGATCGTCAACGTCAACCTCCACCACAAATCGTATCTATCCGTCTCATCGAAATATCGGGCACCTTTACCCTATCAAGTGGTATCAGAGCTAAGGTTGATCGGTGAGATTTACTGTTTTCATAGTCTAGATTGCATCTTCATACCTAGAATCCACGAAAAAGCCAAAAATATTAGGATTAGATCTTTTCCCAGAAACAGTTCGAGCCTTTGCATCTTTTCTTTTCAGTATTTGCATTGTTGAATTTGTGTCTGCATTGTCATATTGAGTGCTGGTCGTAGCATCTTGATCCTTAGAGTTTCGAGTTCTCCTCACATATGTCTTGTCGCCGCCGCACCGCCACCACTCTTTTCCGCATCGCCACCATAAACATCCCCACCGCAGCCATCGACCGCTGCCACCACCACCCTCATTACCGCCGCCACAACCTTTCCCCCGACTTAGGGTTTCATTCCCTGTTCTATCCATAAAAAAAAGGGGGGACGTGGGGCCGAACAAGCCACCCCACACCGCACCTAATTCTCAGTTAAATTTTTTTTGGAACTTTTCCCTGTTTTTCTCTGCCGCACCTAATACTTTCTCCATCATGAGGCCAAAAACTATATATCCGATTACGATCTTTATGGATTTCACTTGGAGGATAAAACTTGGAATAAAAGAGAGGTACAATGTCCTCCCATGCCATAGATGGACCATCTTGGAGCAGTCGATACCACTCCTCAGCTCTGCCTTTCAATGATAAAGAGAATAGCTTCTTCTTTACCTGGCTTGGTGAAATACCTGCACACCTGAACAACTCACATAATTCATGTATAAATTATAAGTGATCACCCGGATGGATAGTTCCATCTCCTGAATAGCCGTTATCCATAATACGCCCAACAATTTTCATAGGTATTTTAAAAGGATCAATTTCAGCAGGTGGTGGCGGTGGTGGTTCATCCACATGTGCAGCAGTAGTAGATGTGTTTCCAAATAGGAAACCAAATGGAGAGTTCTCCATAGCAGAGTAAAATAAAAATAGAAGACAAAAAATAAAAACAATACTCATAGCGACGGTTACCTTTACCAATTCCACTCTTCAATAGCGCTACACTCCCTGGCAACGGCGCCAAAAAATAGTCTTGATGACCCACAAGTATAGGGGGTGTATCGTAGTACTTTCGATAAATAAGAGTGTTGAACCCAACGAGGAGCAGAAGGTGTTGACAAGTGGTTTTGATCAAGGATTCACTGTAAATACTAGCAAACAGGTTTTCAGGGGTATTTGGTAATACAAGTAAACAAAGTGCAAGTAAATAAAAGACAGTAGTAACAATTACAGCAAGTGGCCCAATCCTTTCTTCAGCAAAGGACAAGCCGGTTGTGTAACTTATAGTAACCAAACGTTCTCGAGGACACACAGGAGTTTTTGTCAAGAGCTTTCGCTTCATACCGCTAATACTCTTTATTGGTTTGATAAGTGTTATGGGGGTGAACCTGTGCTAGCGCACTACCCTTACTAGGATAAATACACACTTGTGATTATACCCCCCTGCAAGCATCCGCAAATACAAGAAAGTAATTAAGATAAATCTAACCACAGCCTTAAACTCTAAGATCCTACGCTCCCTGGTGCAATGGTTTCCCAACGGAGGTTTAGGTTTCTGTCACTCCAGCAACCCCACAATTGGTAGCCAAATACACAATGCATCTCACTAGGCCCATAAATGGTGAAGTATCATGTAGTCGACGTTCACATGACACCACTAGTGAAATAGCACCACAACAATATCAAACCATTAAATATTTCTCAACAATAATTCACTACTAACATCTTGACTTCTCCCATGTCCTCAAGAACTAAACGAACTACTCACAAGACATCATATGGATCATGATCAGAGGTGAAATAATGGTAAATAACAATCTGAACATAAACCTTAATTCAACGGTTCCACTCAATACCATCAACTACAAGAGTAATCAACACCGGGAAAGTTTCCCCTATGAATATAACAAGATCCAACTCAAGATGTTACAGCGGGATGGCGTGGTGATGATGGTGATGAAGGTGCTGGTGATGGAGATGATGATGATGATCCCGATGAAGTCCGGTGCGATGATGATGACGATGTCGACGATCTCCCCTCTCCGGGAAGGAATTTCCCCGGCAGATTTCTCCCAGCCGGAGAGCTTTTCTCTCTCTGGTGTTTTCTGCCCCGCAGAGGTGGCTGTGTCTCTCTCTCTGAGCCCCCCCCCCCCTTGACTTAGGTTTTCGGGGACGATGAAGTATGCGAAGGGGCGAGACCAGAAGTGGGCCAGGGTGGCCTCACACAGGGCCGGCGCGGCCAGGGGTCAGGCCCCGCCCCCTGTGCGTGAGGCCGCCCCCTGGCTCCTCTCTCCTTCTCCTTCTGGCTTCCGGAGTCTTTTGGTAAAATAGAATTTTCTGGTATTTTTCTGGAATTTTCCTGATCTTCCGAAATATGGTGTCTTGATGGTCCTTTTCCAGCGGAATCCTGACTCCGGCAGTAAATCCTCCAATGATCATCAAACATGTGAAAACAAAGGAAATAACATAAGTATCATATCTAAATATGAAATATATCAATGAATAACAGTAAATTATGATACAAAATAGTGATGCAATATGGACGTATCAGTGATGTTCCTAATTCTTCTGCGCCCTCTACCGCCACGGAGCCTGCTGCTGAGGTGGCGTAGATTTTAGCCTTCTCTTGTAATTTCTTTTCTTTCAAGCTGATGTAGTAGACCTTTCTATCTTTTGCCGATATTCTATCCGGGAACTCTGTACTTCCTATAAATATTTTTGCTTTATGAAGTGTTGCATCTGGTCATTCAATGTGTTTTGAGTTGTCTTCCTTTTATTCTCTTTTCTTCCAGCCTGGGTATTCCGGTGGATCACCGAATCATGATCGCGACTTGCCACCCGCCAATATGTCCAACTCTGGGGTCCAGTCTCCTCCTCATTCCCCTTGTCAATGTGCTGAATACTTGTCGAGGATTTCACACCTCGAAGGTCGCTTGGCATTGCTGAAGCACCAAGAAAAGTCTGCCTTGGACCAGGCTGGGAAATCTTATAGTTTGATAAGGCTAGTATCTTCGCTTGAAGATCAAGTGTCTGGTCTGGTGGCCCAGGTCATGCACCTCAAGGAATGTGATTTGTACCTTGTTGAAATTATCGAGTCAGTGTGTGAGCAGCTGAAATGTAAGTTTACTTGAAACCCCTTGAGTTTCCTACTAAGCTTTTTTGACTTTGTACTCTGATAGGTTTGCGTTCTCCAGGTTCTTGCTTGAATCCCATTGACGAGGATCGTCAGGTTTCCGAGCGAATTGCGGCTCTTGAGAAGGCGTCAAAAGATACCGATACTTTATGGGTTGATCCACAGCATCGCAGCGCCGTTGTTCTTTTGCAGGATCGCGCTCAGCATATTGGAGAAGCAGTCGATGGTTGTCAAAGATCGTTGACAACCATGTACTCTGTTATGCTTCCTCACAATCCTCCGCTAGAGGGTTTGAAGCAGTTGCTTGACGTTTTCAGGTCGAGCCAACGAATTCATCGTTTGATAGAGCTAAACTTGGTAGCTGGTGCTAATTTTGCCCTTGAATGGATACGAAAGTGGCTTCCAAGGCTTAATTATAGTTCCATGTCTCCGAGTTTGCCTACGCGCGACGTTGCAGGTCCATATGGACGCCACGCTTCAGCCGGTGAGGAGAATCATAGCAAGATTGCTTCAAGAGGATGCTAGATTTTTCCGCGAGCATCATTATTTGAACCGTTTCCTTGTGGATGATTCAGATCAACCAATGTTGTAATGTTCGACTATGTTGTATATGTTTTTTAAGAATGCAAGAGTTCATGTGTTCTGACGCTGCTTGTTGGAAACTTGTGCTCAAGGCATTTTTGTTTGCTCATGCGTTTGCCACAATTCCGTAGTGTAGGACTTAAGATTTGTTTCGCAAATACTTGTAAACTCGAAAAGGAGGAACATGTCTATTTTGTTATGCTTGAATGCAAGATACATGGGGTGTCCCAAGAGACCTGGCCAGTGACCTATGTTCTGGGTCTAGAGGGCATTGCCCTAGGATAACTCATGGCTTAGTAGCCTTATTTTTCCTACTGTATTTCTCTAACCATTACGCTTGTTGTCTATGTTGCGGAGGTCTTCTCCTCTTCCACTGCAGCTTCCTTTGGGTCCGCCGACTTTACCCGTAGCTTCTTTGCTTCTAGCTCTGCTGGATGTCCTTCGAGTTGTTTTGTGATGCCTGTAGTCGTGCTTGCTATTTTATCCTTGGGTTCTCCGTAGTTGGCTATCATGCCAAAGTTTTGCGCCATTTTGTGGAATTCTTTGTCACATAGATCTGATAGTTCAAAGCTTCCTTTTACTGTGATGATTCCTCTTGGACCTGGCATCTTGAGTACCAGGTACATATAGTGAGGTACTACCATGAATCACGAAAACACGGGTCGCCCGAGGATCACGTGGTACTAGGAGGGCCAGTCCATGACTTTGAAGTCGAGTTTCTATCTTCTATAGTTTTGGCGATTACCGAAACAAACATTGAGTGTTATTCGACCCAGCGGGTAGTTGGCACTTCCTGGCACGATTCCATGGAAGGAGCAGTCTGTTGGCTTCAGGAATTCTAGTGATATGTGCATTGCTCGAAGTGTCTTTGCGTATATCAGGTTTATGCCACTTCATGCGTCCATGAATACTCTATCCACGTCGTAGCCTCCAATCTGAGCTTTGAGTACCAAAGGCGCGTTTCCTGGATGAGGTACTGTTATAGGGTGATCTTCTCTATTAAATTCTATGGGTTGCTCGGACCAGTGTAGATATTCGGTGGTTACTGGAGGCGATGTTACTGCTATGTTAACTTGGCGAGTTATACTTTTTTCCTCTTTCTTCTACTTTGGGACTGGTTGTATCATTGCTGTGATGTGCCCTTTGGATGGGATATATCCTCCCTCATTGTCGTTTCCCTGGCTTGGCTGGTTTTGACCTTGTGAAGCTCCGTTGTTTGCTTGTTGGGTTGATGGATGTGCGTTGTTTGTGTTTCCTTCATAACCTTGCCTCCTTGGCTCAGCTTGTTTGTTGACTGCTGCCTCCTGAAGCTTTAAGAATGTTTTAAATCTTTCATTGCGTGCCTTGACACCCTTTTCCCATCGACAAACCCAGAGTGTATATGGCATGGTCCGTTTAGCATATCATCTGGCGATGGATTGTATTCTCGAGGTCCCCTTGATTGGAACCTTTTGCTATTGCCGGAGTCTTCTCTGTCGTAGTTGTCATAGTTGCGAGATCTTCCCCTTTGGCCATTGTATCTATTTCCCCTATCATCTTCCGGTGATCATGTCTGCATGTTGTTGCATGCGTCTTCGCCATCTGCAAATCTATTTGCTATGTCCATTAGATCTGATATTGTTTTTGGCTTGATTCTGTCCATTTCTTTGACTAAGTCTCCTCGTCGCAACCCAAGCATGAAGGCATCGATTGCTCTCTCATCTGAAACTTCGACTGCAGAATTTTTGATGATGCTCCACATTTGAATATATGAACTGTCTCATTGCACTGCTTTATGCAGGATTTGACTTCTTCTATCGATGCTAGCCGCTTGTATGTTGACTTGAAGTTACTCGTAAATTGCTTTGTGAGTTCCTCCCAACTTCCAATTGTTCCTCTTTCCAATTTGCTTAACCATGACCTAGCCACGCTGGTGAGGTGTAATTGTAGACTTTGCATTGTTGTCTCCTTTGTTCCTCCTAATATTTTGACTGCCTGCAGGTAATCTGAGAGCCACGATTGCGGCTCCTAGGATCCATCGTATTTTTGCCAGTCTTGGGGTAGTTTAAAACCCTTGGGTACTAGTGTGGTGCAAACTCTATAAGTAAAGCACGAAGCTCTCATCTCTTTTTTGTCGTCTTCGTAGTCGTATGCCTTCGTGGGAGTCCTGGACCTTCGGGGTCCTCCATGCTTTGGGCTTTTGTGCTGTCTTGGCAATGATGACCTAGATCGTCGGCTGCTACTCCGGCGCCGAGGACTGCTGTGACAGCATGGTGATCTGGGTTTGTGTGTTCCTTTATGGCGATATGCTTCCTCATCTTTGGCTGTTAAATTGTTGCCTACCATTCTTAATCCTTGTAGTGCTGCCCGGTGCATATGTTCCCTTGGGTCTCCTGGGCTTGGCCGCGTGGTGTATAGATATGTTTGTGCTGCCACAAGCGCTGCCTCTGGTGTCTTTGGTATAATATTTCCTTGCTCGTCGACCGATAGGAAAGACGAGTCGAGGTTTTTGGAGAGGTTTCGCCTTTCTGAGTGCTCGAGGTTTTCAACTCTTGATCCGTGCCTATGGTGCCTTTTACTATTTGTATACGATGCGTCACTGCGTGCTTTGTGATGAGCTATGCTTGCTGCGATGGCTGAATCTCTTGCTAGTTGCTTTGATTGCTATCGTGAGGCATAATGATACCCTAAAAGCTTGTTTTTGCTTGCGTCCGTTGGTATAGGCACGCCGTGCACCACGGCTGCTTTGATTGTGTTCCACTCCTCGACTGATAGTCGCATTTTATCCTTGTTTGCCAAAGATTCTGTGGTGTCGCCTTCAGCTAGGTGGTTTGCTCCTCTATTTATATTTGCTGGGTTGAGTACTGGGTTGTTGTTGTCGTCTTGTTCTTCTGAGTTGTCTCCTACAATCGCGAGTACTTGGTACCGGTTGTCAAACTTGCTACTGGAGTTTGAGAGAATAGTCTTTGTGTCCTCATATAGCTCCAGTCCTGTCTTCCATGTATCTGTGGATTTGTCTGAGGTGTCGTCATAGCAGACCATGAAGTCCTCGTGTTGATCTCCTAAGTCGAGATTTTCCATGGTTTCGTCAAGTTCTTCGATTTTATCTCCTATAATTTCTGTTGTTGCAAAGCTGACCGACGAGTTTACCTTGCTAGAAGAGCCCACCGATGATTTGGACAGATCCGGTTTCACCGGATCTAAAAGGAGAATCGAACCCAAAGATCCAACATGAAAGTTCATGCTTCCGATTATCAGGTCCATCTCCTGATCAAGGCTTGCGATTACTAGAGTAAGGTTTGGTGGATGGGGTTGAAAATCTATGGTTTCGAAGGATATCTGGTTTCCGTTGACTTCTGAATTGCTGTTGGCTAAAAGCGAAAAAGCCGTCGAATTCATGATTCCAATGCCCCGAGTCCCCACGGTCGGCGCCAATTGACGAGGGTTAAGTAAACAAATGTCCAAGATGAGAGACTTAGGATCGGGGGAATAGGGCGTCGGATGAACTCGAAGGTAAAGATCAGTCAAACGAGGTGTGTTTCGAGAATAAACGTGGCGGTTAACTTGGCTTACTCTCAATCTGTCCCTTGCCGGCCTCTCCTGGCCCCTATATATAAGTGGCCAAGTCTCAAGGAACCGGTCGGGTTCAATACATATTACAGTGTCCATATACGATATTGACTCGTATTTCAACTATGACTATTCTGGGCCTAAATTAACGGGCCTTAGGGTACACAAATAACGGGCTCAATTAGCTATACCCTTGTCACCTGGCCACCAATATAAAGGGGCTAGGAGAGGCGGCCAGGGACAGATTGAGATTGAGCCAATTGAGTACTATGCTTATTCTCGACACACATCAAACCTCGCCTTGTTTGCCTGATCTTTACCTTTGAGTTCATCCGACACCCTCTTCCCCTAGTCTTAAGTCCTTCATCTAGGACATTTGCCGAGTTAACCCTTGTCACTTATAAAAATGAATACATAAGAATCACAACTGAATGAAAAGTTTTGCAATCTCCTCATAAGTATCAAGCACTAGAAGAAAAGTGTCCATCTACCACGACTGGCACTTTTGGTCATTGCTGAAGACCCCTCTTCTACCACGATTTTGGTCGGTTTCATAGTAGATTGAATTTTTTTCTCGTTTCTGAGGCTCTCTATAGCCACGGATTAGGGCAAATTGTGGTAGATGGTCGTCTGACGCGTGGTAGATGTCGATTTTTTGATTTCGCTTCCAATTTTGGACTCTGACCGGCCTTTTTAGGCTGTGGGGCCATGATGTCAGTGCCTCTAGGAGACTTGTTTTTTTGTTCCCATGACCTAGCTCATGTTGTTCGATGCAACAGTATATGGTCTGGACCGTGGGTTCCTGATGTCAGCCTCTCCGTTCGGTTATCTATTCCACACGATTGCTGGCTACTTGCTTTTATTTTCTGAAACTGCTCGCTCTGATAATGTTCATGGACACTGTAGTCTGTTGGGACCTCGATGTCATCCTCTCTGAACAAGGAACCTCTGCTATGTTTAGAATGTTCATGGATGCTGCTGTCGGGTGGGTCCTCGATGTCAGACTCTCTGAGCAACAAACATGTGCTATATATATATATTTAGATAATTTTCATAGTCGCTGCAGTCGGGTGGGTCCTTGATGTCAGCCTTTCTAAACAACAAAAAACCAGTGCTATATATGTTGATAATGTTCATGGATGCTGCTGTCGGTTGGGTCCTCTATGTCAGACTCTCTGAACATGAAACGTGTGCTACCTTGAGTTATTTTCTTCAGCGTCATTCTTGGCTACTTGGCTGTTCTTTTGGAACCCGCCCATGAAATTTGAATTTCTAAAGGTCGTGGACATTGCTGACAGATGGGTCCCTGATGCCAGACTCTTTGAACAATAAACGTGTGCTATCTGGTGTCTATTGGATTTTATTTTCGAACCCACCCCTGAAATTCAAACATGATAAGGTTGAGGGACGCTGCTGACGGGTGGGTCCTAGATGTCAGATTCTCGGAATAATACGTGTGCTATCTGAATTTTATTTTTGTTCCCCATGGATCCTGGCCACTAGGCTGTTATTTTATAACTCGCCCATGGAATTCGACTTGATAAAGTTGAGGGACGCTGCTGACAGGTCGGTCCCAGATGTCAGAATATCTGAACAATACGTGTGCTATCTGAATTTTATTTTTGTTCCCCGGAAATGCTGGTTACTTGGCTACTTTGAACCTTCCACTGAAATTCGAACATGATAAGGTGGATGGACGCTGCTGATTGGTGGGTCCCCGATGTCAGCTGAAAAAGAAACGCGTGCTCTATTGATTTATTTTGTTCAACATGATTGTTGCATACTTGACTTTTATTTTCGAACCCGCCCGTGAAATATGATAAGGCTGAGGGACGCTTCTGACGAGTGGGTCCCTGATGTCAGCAACATACCGCATAGAAAATAAAAGTCCTGCTACTTGATAAGGTTGAGGGATACTGCTGACGGGTGGGTCCCAGATGTCAGAATCTCTGAACAATACGTGTGCTATCTGAATTTTATTTTTGTTCCCCATGAATGCTGGCTACTCGGTTGTTATTTTTGAACCCACCCGTGAAATTCGATTTCATAAAGTATGGTTGACGGATGCTGCTGACTGGTGGGTCCTAGATATCAGAGACTCTGAACAATATGTCAGACGCCACTAACGGGTGGGTCCATGATGTAAGACTATCTGAAAATGAAATGTGTGCTCTGTTTAGTTGGATTTATTTTGTTGCCCGTGATTACTGCATACTTGACATTTTTTCAAACCCACCGGTGAAATATGATAAGGCTGAGGGACGCTTTTGATGGGTGGGTCCCTCATGTCAGCACGTATTCTATTTTAGCAAAAACAAATCATCTGGGCCACATTTGTGCTCCCGCCTACTCAGGCTGCTATGGCGAGCTGAGCCCTCAATAAATTTGGCCCAGTAAGGACGCGTTCGTGGGGCACACTTCCTTTTGTCGCTATTATTAGAAAAAAGTATCTTCGTCGCAAAGAGAAAAGCTACAGAAGGTACTCATATACAACATGTACTACCCCTTAATGTATAGCTGCTGCTGAAAGGAAGCTCCAGGTGGTTTCCTGTTTGCGCCTTGCAAATGTTTTTGAACATAATATATGCTTGTCACTACATTTTGACTTCACCAAACCAAAGAATAGTGTGTGCTCTTCACATTACGGCCAAAAGAAGCACTAATAATAATATAAGTAGACAATGATTTACAGTTCTAGGTTAACATAATATAATAGCTTCTCATGGAGACATACGAGTACCATCATGTTCCGCACAATGCATCATTAAAGAAATGGGTATTGCTATAGACCAATCTCCTGAAAAACTTGTACATCAGAATAGCAAGCCACCACCTTTAATATATCTAGGAGAATGGAACATACATATATAGTTGCAGAACACGAGGTTAGGTAACTAACATTTAGTTAATCAAAAGGTATAAAGGTCCCCTAATACAAAAGGCAAGTTCTTAAACCTCTTCTTGTTATCAGCAGGGTTCTACCCTGATCCAAAACACCATCTAGTTAATTCATTAAGTTATTTAGGTTTCTAATCCCTCATCGTAAATGCACAGCAGATCATGCATGCAATATGCAACTAAGGGTGATCAACACAAAAATCACCCTCTGGGTGGACATGTTATTCTCGCAGATTTTCGCCTTCATCGAGGAATTATCTATCACCTTGAAGACCAAGACGTAATCGAGCTCGAGTTCATGCTCTAGTGCAAAATCGTACCAGCCTTCTTTCAAGACCAGCTCACCACTAATGTCCTCGATGTGAACAGACCAGGCGCACCCTAACCTGCTCTTAATCTGGAGAGGCCTGGGAAACCCCTTCAGTTGCTTCGTGAACTTGCACATAGAAGCGCGATGGCTGCGGAGGGTCCACGATGTGGCCAACCTTTTTAGGGCGACCTGGCACTCGCTGTCTCAGTAATGGCCCATAAGGCCTACCGAGCACCATTGGCTTTCTAACCAGAGTGTTCCCCTAAATCTTGAACTCGGGGTGAGCCAGAGGACATCCCCAATGGAGAGCAAGAGGTAGTTGCTCCTCGTCCTACATTAAGTTAAGAACCACGATACATATATATGACAATCAGCAGCATACTAATCAAAATGTAGCATACATAAAATATAAGTTGATTATTAACCCTCCTCCCCCTATTTAATTACTTTGCAATTTTGTAATTTCACCGCCCTTTGTCACTGACATGTGAACTCAGACCACGAAATCTAGCATAAACAGTAGAAATTAGATATTACAGATGCAGCGCAATTCTTTCAAGAAAAGGTAACATGTATTTTCAGAGTTCAGAGCTGCTGCTCTATTTATTGACAGATTCGAAGCACTCCCTGAGACTACTACATATAACATGGATAACTTAGTGTCAGATTCTTATATAATCTCTATCATCTTTGGTACAATCCTCGTATACATTTTGTAAACAAAAACCAAATTAGTACTAGTAGTATAACATATATGGAGAAGAAATGCTACTCTTTCCCATCCATATATACAAGGGAAAATACCTAGCATTAAAAACCCCAATTCTCCTTAAGTAACTACACCAGCATCCTAGTGAGGTTAGGGCGACATACATCCATTTTTGATGATGCCGCCGCAAGAAAAGACAGTGGCGTGGGAGATCTAGCCGGTGCCGCTGTAGATGGGCCCAGGGGGGTCGCAGAAGACAGTGCCAAGGTCGTCGGGGAAGATGGTGCCTCCGACCGAGAACATAGTGCCGCGGGAGATGGAGTGGCTGCTGCTAGAGAAGATGGGGCCGCCAAAGGGTCAAAAATGGATGTAAATCCTATCGGCTTCAGGATGTCGATAGATGCTGCAGTACACTAAAGACTGAATTGGCTGTCTCCATGAAATTCCGGCAGCGGTGATATTCAGCTGCCTTGGCGGCTGCGGTCCACAGTAGTGTAGGAGAAGAGGGATTGTGGATTGGAGAGAAAGAAAGAGGGTGGAATTTGGGTCTGGAGTTTGAGGACCTCATTGATTTGCTTGTTTGATCCGCCTATTCAGTTTGCTTCGGCGATCCAGAGCCCAGTTAAAAACACGTGTTCGTGTGGCGGCCTACTTCCAGCCCCACGAAAAAGTACTGTATGTAAACATACAAAGAAAACAAAGAAAGTAGTAGCTCATGTGTTACTAAACAGAACATGGAATGTGATGAGGACATCTGTTGATACAACCACTACACATCCTCATGTACAAGGACCTCTCACTAGAGCTCGTGCTAGGCAACTAAATTATCAGATACTTTCGTTTCTCAGAACCGTTCCTAATATACATGAGAATATGATGCTGCCTAAATAAGATGTACTTGTGTTACTTAGGAATGATGGACTTAGCATGGACGAGAGGGGCAAGCATTGGAGCATGGTCATCCATGGAGAGGGCAACAAGCATATGATCCAGGAAGAAGACGTTGTAAGTGGAGAATTCAGGATATTGAAGCAGCCATGAGCAAGGATGGATGCATGGACAAGATATTCAAGATTACAATTAGTAATTTTTGTCCATAGCCTTATAAGGGTGTTGTGACACCTTAAATATGGGCCAGACCCATGTATTTTCGAAGTGGACCACTTAGGGTATTAATGAGTCCGTATGTGAGGAGGAAAGCCCAACTAGGGCCTGTTTCGGCCACCCCTACCAGGGTGGACAAAAATCCATTCCTCTCCTCCTCATATACTCCCAACCAGCCGTTATTAGGACTTGAGTTTTGTTTAGATTAAGTTTTAGCCATTGCTATACTTCGCCATAGCCACAAGCGTCGTCGAGACCTCCTGTACTACACACTTGCAGAACCCCACGTTATCATCCCTCTGGGAGTAATACAATATTCATATTCATCTGCAATTCTGATTGCTTAATCATTGTTCTTGCTTGTTCTTCGATTGCTCGCAGGAATAGACCCTCATGGTCAGGTCGATCTCGCTCCCGCGTGGTCGATAGCCTCGGAAGTTGGTGTAGTGATTGCTAAGGCGCAATGTCTCGCACGTTCGTAGTCGGATCGTCAACGTCAACCTCCACCACAAATCGTAGCTATCCGTCTCATCGAAAGATCGGGCACCTTTACCCTATCAAGTGGTATCAGAGCTAAGGTTGATCGGTGAGATTTACTGTTTTCATAATCTAGATTGCATCTTCATACCTAGAATCCACGAAAAAGCCAAAAATATTAGGATTAGATCTTTTCCTAGAAACAGTTCGAGCCTTTGCATCTTTTCTTTTCAGTATTTCCATTGTTGAATTTGTGTCTGCATCGTCATATTGAGTGCTGGTCGTAGCATCTTGATCCTTAGAGTTTCGAGTTCTCCTCACATATGTCTTGTCGCCGTCGCACCGCCACCACTCGTTTCCGCATCGCCACCATAAACATCCCCACCGCAGCCATCGACCGCTGCCACCACCACCCTCATTACCGCCGCCACAACCTTTCCCCCGACTTAGGGTTTCATTCCCTGTTCTGTCCATAAAAAAAGGGGGGACGTGGGGCCGAACAAGCCACCCCACACCGCACCTAATTCTCAGTTAAATTTTTTTTTGGAACTTTTCTCTGTCGCGCTGTTTTGGGCAGTTTTTGACTGCAAACTTTGACTGGCCATAACTTTTACATACGAACTCCGTTTTTTATGTGCGACCCGTCAAACTCTCCGGAATCAAAAGTTATATCGGAAATCTTGGGAAAAGTACCAAAAGTCACTCATAATCGTCAAAAGAGAGGAGGAAAATTTATTTATGGAGTTCCAAAAGGAAAACAAAAGCTGTGTGACGAGGGTTAACTCGACAAATGTCCTAGATGAAGGACTTAGGATCAGGGAGATAGGGCGTCGGATGAACTCAAAGGTAAAGTTAGTCGAAAGTAAACTTGGGTGTTCAACCTGGCTTGCTTTCAATCTGCCCCACACCGTCCCCTCCTGGCCCCTATATATAGGTGGCCAGGTCTCGAGGATCATGTAGGGTCCGATACAGATTACAATATCGACATACGGTAAGAACTCGTATTCGACTTATCATTACAATTGGGCCTAGCTTAACGGGCCTCAGGGGTACTCAACTAACGGGCTCTATTAGCTATACCCTTGTCACTGTGTGAAGAAGATATTTGATTTTTTGAGCCTATAAAAGGTTGCAAGCATCCCCTTATAGCCTCGGGGGCTACTCCCATTGGGAGCGCTGGTCGCGCACCCGATGAAATAGAAAAAGAAGAAGAAAGAGAAGAGAAGATAGTATTGGTGAGCCTATACTCAAAATTAATCGACTATAGCCTCGGGGGCTACTCCCATCGGGAGCACTGGTTGTGCACCCGATGAATATGGAAAATATTGACTACATATTGAGTAAATCATCGACTTCATTGTCGAAAAATATCAGACAGAGAAACTTGCTAACTCACTCCCATCGGGAGGGATTTGTGACTAGTTGAAGGAAAACAACCCAAAGATTTTGGGTATTAAAATAGCCAAACAAGGATCACTACAAACTCAAGATTCTCAAGCTGCGTCGTCGCGATAAAAAGCTTGAATGCCATGATCGCAAAGATTATGAAGGTAAGACCTCAGGATCCGTCCTCCATGGCCTAGTAGGCGCACATGAATGCGCTCTGCTAGTAAGTTCCCGTATCCACGATACGAAGGAAAAATCCTGTTGGACGCACTGGGTACCCTGAGAAATACTAGAATCCTGTCTTTGTAAGTTCTAAATGTGGCAAAAGGCTGGGTTATGTCAGGTACCGGATTTAGGCCCGGGGGCTTGAGTTTGAAGTACGTAACAAGCTTCTGCTCAGGCAGTTAACTGGTCTCCTGATCCGTTAGAAGCACTAGGCTTGTTAACCAAAATTCCCCTGAGAAATAAATGATATGAATTGTTTGATGAATATAGGGAAAAAGAAGAAATCGGAGATTGATCAGGTTGAAGATATGAAGATTTGAGATTCAATCCAAATCTATAATTTTGGTAGAATCTCGGGGGATACTGACGAGGGTATAGCTTAATAAGGCCCATTATCTTAGTACCCCTAGGCCCCGCTAGATAGGCCCAAGCAGAGATGTAGTTGAAATATGAGATGACATCATATACATACATTGTAATTTGTATTGACCCGACCGGATCCTCAAGACCTGGTGACGAGGGTTAACTCGACAAATGTCCAAGACGAAGGACTTAGGATCAGGGGAATAGGGCATCGGATGAACTTGAAGGTAAAGATCAGTCAAATGGGGTGTGTATCAAGAATAAACGTGGCGGTGAACTTGGCTTAATCTCAATCTGTCCCTAGCCAGCCTCTCCAGGCCCCTATATATAGGTGGCCAGGTCTCAAGGAACCGGTCGGGTTCAATACATATTACAGAGTCTGTATACAATATTGACTCTTATTTTGACTATGACTATTCTGGGCCTAACTTAACGGGCCTCAGGGGTACACAAATAACGGGCTCTATTATCTATACCCTTGTCAGTAGCCCCCGAGATTCTACCAGAATTGTAGATTCGGGTTGAATCTCAAATCTTCATATCTTCGACTTGATCAATCTTTGAATTCTTCTTTTCCTTGTACTCAATTGAACAATTTTCATTATATTATTTCGCAAGGGGTTTTTGGTTAACAAGCCTGACAACTCTAATGGATCAAGAGGCCAGTTAACTACCGGAGCAGATACATGTCACCTACTTCAAACTCAATCCCCTTGGACTTGAATCTGGTACCTGGTCTAACCCAATCTTTTGCCGCATTTAGGACTTATAAAGAAAGAGTTCTAGTAATTCTCAGGGTACCTAGTGCGTCCACCGGGATTTTCTTCGTGTCGTAGACAAGGAAAGTTACTAGCAGAGCGCATGCAGGTGCGTATACTAGGCCACACAGGACGGATCCTGGGGTCTTACCTTCACGATCTATTTCAATCATGGCATTTGAGTCTTGTCGCGATGACGCAACTCAAGAATCATATTTTGTAATCGTTTCAGCCTTGTTTGACTGTTTCAATACTGAAAATCTTCGGGTTGCAAAATTCGTCGGGTGCGCACCTAGCGCTACCGACAGTAGTAGCCCCCGAGGCTATAGTCGAAAGTGCGTTTTTGGGTATAGACTCAAAGATAAGTGATCGAATCGTGCCCTGGCTTCTGAATTTTCAGCGACTTCATGCTTGTGATGTCATTGATAGAGTCACTCTCTGTGCGATTTGACTGGACGCTGACCGTTGCATGTGGGCAGCGCAGTAATTTCGCAAATTTCTGCCCGTTAGTGGGCTTACCACTTCCGCTTCGCGCGCCATGTCTCTTCACTTACTGACTCACATTCAGGGCCTAAAGAGCGCAACTAGAGGTGGACTAACAGGGACGCAGCTCATGGCATTCTTCCTGCAGAGGCGCCTCCAGCCTCTCCAAGCTCGTGTCTCCAAAATATGGTCTTACTCTTGTTTGGATGATCCTTCTCGAGTGTCCAAGCAGGACCCAGAGAAAAAGGATCTCGACAAATGAGTGAGATCTTTGACTACTCTCACGAAGGAGAAAGAGATTCCAGCTTTGACAGCTGATTTTTCGACTCTGCTCACCCTTTACCCGAGGTATGTGCTCTATAACTTGTCAGTATCGACTTCTTATTCCTCGTCTTCTTTTGTTTTGCATTTGTTTGCTGACATTTTTGCGATTAATTCTTTGTAGGGCCACCAATTTTTGGTTTCTCATCCTCCTCTTCCAGAGAAAGGGCCAATTCAGGCTGATCCTGCTTCTGCTGCTTCTGAAGCCCCCGAGGCTGACAAAGGCCAGCACGAAGATGATGCCAAAATTTCTCGAGAGGATAGCGGCTCTACTTCGTCGCCTTCCCCTGCAAAATCTGAAGAGCAAAGTTTGGAGAAGAAAAGGAAGTGTCTTGACAAATTGCTTTCCATGAGTACCTCCATTCCAAAGGATGCGCCAGGGGAGCCCGCTGCTGCCAAGTCCTCTGATATTGAGATGTTTGATGCTCTGGACTCGTGAGTTTACTACATACTATTACTCAATCTTTTTTATCCTTTATTCTTTTCCTTTTTGTTGATGTCGAATGACTTCTTTTTAGTGACGATGATAATCCGAAGAAGGATGCTACAACAGTTCCTCTTCTTGGTTCTTCGACTATCTCCACGGAGTACCCTCAGGAGGAGGCTGTGGTGGTTGAACCATCAGTAGTCCTTCCCAAGAAAAATATTCGTGCTCCTCCTTCAAAGCGTCTGAAGAGGATACCAGCGGTGACTACTTCTTTGGAAGTTCATAAGCCCGCGGTTTCTTCTGACAATGTGAGTACTTCTTCTGGTACTCGAGTCTTTTGTGTTTGACCTTTTCTCATATAACTTTTTTCTGCAGACTTTGATGCAGAAGTTTCTCTCTCTTGGTGCTGAGTGCATTAGGATTCAGGAGTCTGCTGATGCTTCTCAAGGTATGTCTATTGTAATCCGTGGCTTCTTACTTTTATATCCTTGTTCGTTTGTCTCCCCAAGATTGCTGACTGTTCTCTTTCTTCTTTTTGTTGTGTTATAGTCGCCTTGACCTTGGCTCACGCTCGAATATTAGCTCTGGAAGCCGCACTTACGGCTGCTAGAGAGGCTTGGGAAAGTGCAAATGCTACCAAGGTTTCTGCTAAGAAGGTTGCTAAGTCAGCAGAGACAAAGGCTAAAAAAGCTGAAAAAGCACTAGCCGATGCTGATCAGAAACGAGTGCAACGGGAGCACGCTATAACCGAGCGTCTTGACAAGATTTCCATTCTTGTTGGCAGTAAGTATCGTGTTATTCCTTTTGGCTACTCATTTAGGCTTGTACTTGCTGATATTTGTTTGCTTCTTTTGCTTGTTTCTCTATGGTGCAGTAGAGAAAATTGGAGAGTCTTGGAAACTTCGGCAGCCCAATACCGATGATCCCTTGCTGGCTGCGGTGGATTTGCTAGAGTCCAACTGGAAGCTAGTCCAGAATGTTCTTCAAATGACTCGTCGCGTGCTAACCCACATCTTCATCGTGCTATGGCCAAAGAAGAAAGAGGAGATGCTAGTCGACAATCTCCGGAAGCTTCTCGAAGCCTTCGACACCCCCGAAGATCATGTGCTTGCAATGAAACGCAGGTCGGTGAAACAGGGTGTCGAAGGGACGATTGACCTTGCCCAGTCACAAGGCGAAGAGGTGGATTGGAAAAAGATTGGCTCTTCCCGCGCTCGTCCTCTTTCGGAGATGCTGAAGTTCTTTGAGAAGGCAAAGGAGTATGCGCCAAGAATTGTGTCTCTTATCACTCATTCGGCGGCTTCTTCGACTCCTGCGCCAAGTTCCTCGACTCCTCCGACTGGTGGTGCTGCTGCTGATTCTTCTATGCCCTCTACCGCCACGGAGCCTGCTGCTGAGGTGGCGTAGATTTTTGCCTTCTCTTATAATTTCTTTTCTTTCAAGCTGATGTAGCAGACCTTTCTATCTTTTGCCGATATTCTATCGGGGTTCTCCGTACTTCTTGTAAATATTTTTGCTTTATGAAGTGTTGCATCTGGTCATTCAATGTGTTTTGAGTTGTCTTCCTTTTATTCTCTTGTCTTCCAGCCTCGGTATGCCGGTGGATCACCGAATTGTGATCGCAACTTGCCACCCACCAATATGTCCAACTCTGGTGTTCAGTCTCCTCCTCGTTCCCCTTGTCAATGTGTTGAATACTTGTCGGGGATTTCAGACCTCGAAGGTCGCTTGGCGTTGCTGAAGCGCCACGCAAAGTCTTCCTTGGACCAGGCTGGGAAATCTTATAGTTTGACGAGGCAATTATCTTCGCTTGAAGATCAAGTGTCTGGTCTGGTGGCCCAGGTCATGCACCTTAAGGAATGTGATTTGTACCTTGTTGAAATTATCGAGTCAGCATGTGAGCAGCTGAAATGTAAGTTTACTTGAAACCCCATTGAGTTTCCTTCTAAGCTTTTTTGACTTCATACTCTGATAGGTTTGCGTTCTCCAGGTTCTTGACTAAATCCCATTGACGAGGATCGTCGGGTTTCTGAGCGAATTGCGGCTCTTGAGAAGGCGTCGAAAGATACCGATACTTTATGGGTTGATCCGCCGCGTCGCAACGTCGTTGTTCTTCTGCATGAACGCGCTCAACATATTGGAGAAGCAGTCGATGGTTGTCAAAGATCGTTGGCAACCATGTACCCTGTTATGCTTCCTCGCAATCCTCCGCCGGAGGGTTTCAAGCAGCTGCTCGACGTTTTCAGGTCGAGCCAACGAATTCATCGTTTGATAGAGCTAAACTTGGTAGCTGGTGCTAATTTTGCCCTTGGATGGATACGAAAGTGGCATCCAAGGCTTAATTATAGTTCCATGTCTCTGAGTTTACCTCCAGGATGCGCGACGTTGCAGGTCCATATGGACGCCATGCTTCAGCCGACGAGGAGAATCATAACTCGTTTGCTTCAAGTGCTAGATTTTTCCGCGAGCATCATTATTTGAACCCTCTTCTTGTGGATGATTTAGATCAACCAATGTTGTAATATTTGACTTTGTTGTATATGTTTTTTATGAATGCAAGAGTTCCTGTGTTCTGAGGCTGCTTGTTGGAAACTTGTGCTCAAGGCGTTTTCATTTGCTCATGCGTTTGCCGCAATTCCATAGTGTAGGACTTAAGATTTGTTTCGCAAATATATGTAAACTCGAAAAGGAGGAAATTGTCTGTTTTATTATGCTTGAATGCAAGATACATTGGGTGTCCCAAAAGACCTGGCTAGTGACCTGTGTTCTGGGTCTAGAGGGCATTGCCCTAGGATAACTCGTGGCTTAGTAGCCTTATTTTTCGTACTCTATTTCTCTAACCATTACGCTTGTTGTCTATGTTGCGGAGGTCTTCTCCTCTTCCACTGCAGCTTCCTTTGGGTCCACTGAGTTGTTTTGTGATGCATGTAGTCGTGCTTGCTATTTTATCCTTGGGTTCTCTATAGTTGGCAATCATGCCAAAGTTTTGCGCCATTTTGTGGAATTCCTTGTCGCATCGATCTGATAGTTCAAAGCTTCCTTCTACTGTGATGATTCCTCTTGGACTTGGTGATGAGAACATCCCTACGGTTGATACAACCGTTGCACCTACAGCCACACTTCCTCATATTCCACAATTCCAAGGACCTCTCACAAGAGCTCGTGCACGCCAAATAAATTATCAGGTACTTTCGTTTCTAGGAACTATTCCTAATATTCATGAGAATATGATGCTGCCTAAATTAGATGTGTTTATGTTACTTAGGAATGATGGGCCTAGCATGGATGAGAGGGACAAACATTGGAGCATGATCGTGCATGGAGATGATGGCAGCAATCGTGTGAGGATTCAGGATGACGCTGCAAGTGAAGATTTTAGAACTTTGAAGCCACCATAATGCTGCAAGGATGCTTGGACGAAATTCACAAGTTACCAAATCATAAAATTCGTCCAAAGCTTTATATGGTGCTGCGTCACCTTATTTTATGGGTTAAACCCATGTATTTTCGTCATAGGTATTTTAGGGATTTTCTGGAGGCTGTTTGAGTGGAAATTGGCCCATCTAGGGTTATTTTCGGATGGCCCATTAGGGTTGTACGAAAATCCCTGCCCTTTCCCTCATATATACCTCCTCCTAGCCATCATTAGAACTTGGATTTTGATTAGTTAAAGACTTAGCCACGAGCTACTCTTCGCCATAGGCA
Source organism: Dactylis glomerata (assembly GCA_007115705.1). Lineage (NCBI taxonomy): Eukaryota > Viridiplantae > Streptophyta > Magnoliopsida > Poales > Poaceae > Dactylis > Dactylis glomerata. The sequence continues at coordinate 749,165 of QXEO01000457.1, read as the reverse complement.
CAAGTGTCAAACCGACCTTTTGTACTACGCACAGACAGAATCCCACCTTTTCAATAAAGCCTTCATCTTATTTGCAATATCTTGATTGCATCTATAATTCTTGCTGGTTCTTCGATTGCTTGCAGGGATTGATCCTCGTGATCAGGTTGATCAAGCTCCGGCGTGATCAATAGCCTCGGAAGTTGGTGTATCGATTGCTAAGGCGCAATGTCTCGCACGTTTGTAGTCAGATCGTCAACATCGACCTCCACCAAAAATCGATAGTTATCGTCTCATCAAAAGATCGGGCACCTTTACCCTATCAAGTGGTATCAGATTTCAGGTTGATCGGTGAGATTTACTGTTTTCGTAGTTTAGATTGCATCTTCATACCTAGAATCCACGAAAAAGCCAAAAATATTAGGATTAGATCTTTTCCTAGAAACAGTTCGAGCCTTTGCATCTTTTCTTTTCAGTACTTGCATTGTTGAATTCTAGTCTACATTGTCGTGTCCTGTGCTGGTTTTATGTCTAGCTCTTTAGAGTTTCAAGTTATGGTCACCACCACCGATCCCGCCACCACCGATTCCGTGCTCACCACCGCCACCACCGATTCAGCTATCACCACCGCCACCACCGATTCCGCCATCACCACCACCACCACCGATTCCGCTATCACCACCGCCATATACTCTTTCGTTTTCCTACTTTTCCTTTCCATCATTGTAGATCTGATCCGAGTTGTGACTTGATCTGAGTTCCATAAAGTTTTGGCCAGAAGGAAAGAGGAGAGGAGAGCAAAAAAAAATTTCAGCCTATACTGTTTTTAGGCTTCTGGGATCGTTTTGAGCTATACACCATTATAGTGAAAAAAAATTGGCATCTGCACGCTTTTCAGAGTAGTTTCGAGCAGTTTTCGGAAATTTCAAAAAAAAATCTTGATCCTATCCTAATATTTCACCTTGCTGATCATTTTGAGACACTTTCCATCATAGTGATTTTTCGCCTCATTTGACGTTGATTCAGAGCACTGTTGCCTGTTGCTTTTCGGTCTCGCGGCGTGACTCGTGGTGTTCTAGGCTCGCGTCTCTAGCTTGGGCTAGTCTAGGACCAGCACAGTACCGTCGTTGAGCTGTTATTCAACCTTGCATTGTTGTTTTGAATTTTTGCTACATATATTGCAGCCACCCAGAGCTCCACATATTCCTACACCGTGCGTTGACACCACCTGGCAATCGCTCTATTCAATCTTCCTGAAGTTTGATCACGACGGTTACTGATCACCACCTGCGGCAGGGTAAGAACGGGTAAGAATATTGGTTTGCTTGATAGATTAAGCGTTTTCCACCTCTGTTCCTGTTGTATCTCTATTCTATAACTGTGCTTTTGCGTCCTAATCATGCCACCAGACAACACAGAGACACCGCCACTGGAGGGTGAAGCCTTGCAGGCTCACGTCACCAAACTTTTGTCTGATCATATGCAGGATGTGGACAAGCATTTCAGTGACACGATGGAGCAACTCGAGGGACTCGAGACCACCTTCACCGCCAAACTCGACGCTAAATTCCAGGTGGTGCTAGCACGCTTACCACCACCACCGCCGGCTCGCGCGCCTCCTCCACAGCTGACTCGTGTGGCTCCTACACCGACCTTTGTGGGACGTGCACAGCGCGTTCTCCATCAACCGGCACAAACTTCGACTGCGGGTGCTACTGCGGGCACTGTGGCTGCTGGCGTTGCAGGAGCTACGGGTGTTACACAGGCCCGTGATGCACAGCTGGATGATTACTACGGGGAAGATGAGTACAAGGGCGAGTACATGGACGACTTCACAGTTGATCAGCCACCTGGTCGTCCTCGGCCCTACATTCGCCGTCCACCTCCTCGTCTGTTGGTACGTGATGATGACCATGTTGCTAAGCTGAAATTACATGTGCCTACATTTGATGGTCGCTATAACCCTGATGCATACCTCTCTTGGGAATTAGAATTAGACCAGCATTTTGCATGCTTAAATTATCCAGAGGACAGACGTGTTAGTGCTGCTACTTGTGAGTTCACTAGTTTTGCTTCCATATGGTGGTCTGAATACTGTCGTGCTAATCATGCTAATCCAATCACTACGTGGGATGCTTTAAAACATGCTATGCGTATTCGTTTTGTTCCACCATATTATCAGCGTTCCATGCTTACCAAATTAGCACGTCTAGATCAAGGCAAAAATTCTGTAGAGGATTACTATCAGGAGTTGCAAACTGGCATGCTCCGTTGTGGTATAGAGGAGGATAATGAAGCATTAATGGCACATTTTGTAGATGGGTTAAATAAGGAAATTCAGACCATTCTTAGATATAAATCTTATCACACTATTACCCATTTGTTCTATCTTGCTTGCAATGCTGAATGTGAAGTGCAGGATCGACGCGAGGCGACATGAACTAATTTTTCTGCAGGACGTTCTTCTTGGAGATCACCGAATTCGGCTTCACGGGCTGCTGCACCTACTCCTCCAGCGCCCACATCCACGCGATCTACAGCCTCTACACCACCTCTGTTTGCTGCACGGAAGACTACTACGGGACCAGCCCCGAGTGCTGCGTCCTCCATGGCATCTATGGGCAAGTCCAGCCAAATTCAGTGCTGCAAATGTGGTGGACTTGGTCACTTTGCACGTGATTGTGCCTCCTCCTGTGTGATGATTGCTCTTGAGGATGGTGGATACGACTCCGCCAGTGATTATGATGAAGATACTTTGGCTCTTATTGCATCTGATGAGCAATGTGCTGCAGCACCCATGGAGCAAGATTTTGAATATATGGCTGCAGAACATGCGGAGAAATACCCGAGTTTAGTTGCACAGCGAGTCTTGAGTGCACAAATTACCAAGGCTGAGCCCGACCAGCGCCATAATCTGTTCCATACCAAGGGCGTGGTTAAAGATCGCTGTATTCGCATTATTATTGATGGCAGGAGCTGCAACAACTTAGCGAGCATGGAGATGGTTGAAAAGCTTGCTCTTATGACATGACCCCATCCTCGTCCATATCACATTCAATGGTTTAATAACAGCAGCAAGGTTAAGGTAACACGTACAGTTCGTGTGCATTTTACTATTGCTGCATATGCTGATTATGTTGAGTGTGATGTTGTTCCTATGCAAGCATGTGCTCTTTTACTTGGTAGACCATGGCAATTTGATACAAATTCTATACATTATGGTAGCACAAATCAGTATTCTCTTGTTCATAATGATAAGAAAATTGTGTTACTTCCCATGTCTCCTGAAAGTATTTTAAAAGATGATCTTGCTAGAGCTAGTAGAGCACATAATGAGGGGAAAAAGCTGAGCAAAAATCAGATTGTTGCTAAGGAACTTATGCCTTCTACAAGTACTTCTAAATCTGCTCCAAAACATGCTAATGAAATTCGTTTGAAAAGTACTTGTTTGCTAGCTAGCAAATCTGATATTTCTGAAATTGATGTGAGTACTACTGCATGTTATGCTATCATTTGCAAAGAAGTGTTGTTTTCGGCTGAGGAGATGCCTTCTTCTTTGCCACCTGCTGTTGCTAACATTTTGAAGGAGTATGCGGACGTTTTCCCACAAGATTTACCTCCAGGACTTCCACCTATTTGTGGAATCAAGCACCAAATTGATTGGATTCCTGGAGCATCTTTGCCCAACCGTGCGCCATATCATACCAATCCGGAGGAGACGAAAGAGATTCAACGACAAATTCAAGAACTTCTTGACAAGGGTCATATTCGTGAGTCTCTTAGTCCTTGTGCTATTCCTATTATTTTGGTACCAAAGAAAGATGGTTCTTCACGCATGTGTACTGTTTGTATAGCAATCAATAATATTACTATTCACTATCGTCATCCTATTCCTCGTTTAGATGACATGCTTGATGAATTGAGTGGCTCTACCATGTTCTCTAAGGTTGATTTGCGTAGTGGTTACCACCAAATTCGTATGAAGTTAGGAGATGAATGGAAAACTGCATTTAAAATTAAATTTGGCCTATATGAGTGGTTAGTGATGCCCTTTGGTTTAACTAATGCTCCCAGCACTTTCATGAGATTAATGAATGAAGTTTTACGTGCTTTTATTGGACATTTTGTGGTGGTATATTTTGATGATATATTGATATATAGCAAATCTATAGAAGAACATTTGGAACATTTACGTGCTGTTTTTGATGCTTTACGTGCTGCACGTTTGTTTGGTAACATTGCCAAGTGCACCTTTTGCATGAATAAAGTTTCTTTTCTTGGCTATGTTGTTACAGCACAGGGTATTGAAGTTGATCCCGCCAAGATTGAAGCAATTTCGAGTTGGCCACAACCCAAAACAGTCACACAAGTGAGGAGCTTCCTTGGCCTCCCTGGATTTTATAGGCGCTTTGTCAAAGATTTTGGTTCCATTGCAGCGCCGCTGAACGAGCTTACTAAGAAAGATGTGCCCTTTGTTTGGGGCAATGCACAACAAGACGCCTTCCTGTTACTCAAAGATAAGCTTACACATGCTCCTTTACTCCAACTTCCTGATTTAAATAAGACTTTTAAGTTGGAATGTGATGCTAGTGGAATTGGTTTACGAGGAGTGTTGTTACAAGAGGGCAAACCTGTTGCATATTTCAGTGAGAAATTGAGTGGAGCTAGTTTGAACTATTCTACTTATGATAAGGAATTATATGCTCTTGTTCGGACATTAGAAACTTGGCAACATTATTTATGGCCTAAAGAATTTGTTATACATTCTGATCATGAATCTTTGAAGCATATTCGTAGTCAAGCTAAGTTGAATAAATGTCATGCAAAGTGGGTTCAATTCATTGAATCTTTTCCTTATGTTATTAAAGACAAAAAGGGTAAAGATGTGAACGATATTTGGATTGGAAACTATCAAAGAACAATATGTGAACGATACTGATTTTAAAGATGTTTTGCAGCATTGTCTAGAGGGTAGAACTTGGAACAAATTCATCCTCAATGATGGGTTTGTGTTTCGTGCTAACAAACTATGCATTCCAGAAGGTTCCGTTCGTCTTTTGTTGTTGCAGGAGGCGCATGGAGGAGGATTGATGGGTCACTTTGGAGTAAAGAAGACAGAAGACGTACTTGCTACACACTTCTTTTGGCCACGCATGAGAAGGGATGTTGAGAGGTTTATTGCTCGCTGCACAACATGTCAAAAAGCTAAGTCACGCCTTAATCCACATGGTTTATATATGCCTCTTCCTGTTCCTAGTGTACCTTGGGAGGATATTTCTATGGACTTTGTTTTAGGATTGCCTCGAACACAGAAGGGGAGGGATAGTATTTTTGTGGTTGTGGATAGATTTTCTAAGATGGCACACTTTATTCCTTGTCATAAGAGTGATGATGCTGCTCATGTTGCCGAATTATTCTTTCGCGATGTTGTTCGCTTGCATTGTGTGCCTAATACTATTGTTTCAGATCATGATACTAAATTTCTTAGCCATTTTTTGGAGATGTTTATGGGCTAGGTTGGGGACTAAATTGTTGTTTAGTACTACATGTCATCCCCAAACTGATGGACAAACTGAAGTAGTAAATAGAACTTTATCTACCATGTTAAGGGCTGTTTTAAAGAAGAACTTAAAAATGTGGGAAGATTGTTTACCTCATATTGAATTTGCTTACAATCGTTCCGTGCATTCTACAACTAAGTTATGTCCTTTTGAGATTGTGTATGGTTTTGTTCCTCGTGCACCTATTGATTTATTACCTATTCCATCTTCGGTGCAACATAATTTTGATGCTACACAACGTGCTGAACAGATTCTTACGTTACATAGGATTACTAAGGAAAATATAGAACATATGAATGCTAAATTGTGACGACCTCAAATTTGATACAAATTCGAAGTGCCCGTTATGTATTCCACCGCAATCCCAGAACCATTGTTGCGATATACATAACATAGTTGGTACTCAGTTCCATAGTCATTACAATACGATGGTTCAAATACAATGGTCATATAGACCAAGTCATATTACAACACAATATAGCAGCGGAAATAACGTCTTCGGCCCATGCCTTCTCCCTACAGGCAATGGCGACTCACGGAGACGAGCTTAGTTCTGGTATTCTTCTTCATACCCTTCCTCCTGGTATTCCTCCCCATAGTCTGGCCAAGTTGATAGCCAGGGAAACAGCCGTGAGTACATTGGATGCACTCGCAAACCATCTTATAAATGAAAAGATGAAGTAGATATGCAAGGTTGATATTGTGGACTAAGCACTAAGTTGATTTGCCAAAAGCTAGTTTTATTTCCCAAGAATGTTCGTTTATAGGAAAGAGATTTAGTTCTCTAAGTTCTATCTAAAGAGGACTTCAAGTGTGTCAACAACATTTCAAGTCAAGTCATTCACCAAGTCACCATTGTCACTTTTAGGCCTGACAAAAGTCAAGTACAGCTCGCCAACCGTCCATGACCGCGGACGCGGCTATTCGAATAGTTTCAAAACCTCTGCAGAGGGGTACACTTTACCCACAAGATTCGATACATCTGCCGGGAGAAATCCACGGTTCGACATACACAAAGTATGCGAGGTTCAGATAATCAAACAAACTCTTTCACTTGCTCATCCTAGTATAGGATCCTTCCCTAGAGCCCGGGATACGGAACCCCGCTCCGGCGCCTCTAGTTCTGCCCATCCCGGGTACCGGGTTAGTGGAATCCACCTGGTCCAGAAGTAACCGTTTCGCGGTGTCCTTCCATGAATCTTTGATACAAGGCCTCCCATACTAAGATAAACAAGCTACGGATTAAGCCCCTTCCCATATAGGGGTAATGTGGTCGTACGGTATAATTGGCTCCCATAGTACATCACTCGTTTCATTTGAGAAATATATTTCATAGTTCTTAGTCAAGATTAGTTTCTTTGATAAAGCCATTAGGTAGGAGCAATCTCCCATTTCAAGTTTCAAGTTCAAGTCACCACCTTTCAAATGGGGTTCCTCCAGAGATAGCATCAACTTTTATTAGCGACTAAGCAACTACATTGAGTGATAGTACTACTAAATAGGGTTGGATAAACTCAGCTTGATGCTCTTGATAATCAAGACATCAATACACTTCTATCATTCTACTCTAGCAATTCAATCATGCAATTTACTTAAAGCAAGTAGAATGCAATATTAAAACTAGGTAGTGGGAGTATGAATCCAAAGATGGCTTGCCTTGGTTGGCAAAGTGTCCGGGGTTTTCTTCTTCTTCTTGATAATAATAATCCCCTCCAATATCCTCCTCGGCAACACTAGCGTCTAATAACGAATAAACACAAAGCACACCATCACTTCACCAAGCTATCAACACACCAAGCACACATCTTTGTTTGCTACCCAAAGCATTCATGTTGCATTTTTATGGGTTGGATTGTAAGTCTTTCTTCTAAGTTTTTCTTCAAGTGTGCAAGCTAGATTCTTTACTAAGAGGCATAGGTGGTTCACTTGTGCAGCATTGATGTTGATTTAGGGTTACTAAGACAAGTTTAAGTGGGATGGATCCACTAAGTGAATTGGCATTGAGGGCAATTAATTCTAAGTGGGCAATAGTGCTCTATCATTTTATGTTACACAAATAGGATTGGATTAGGGTCTAATTGATCATACTAATAGGGTTTGGGGTAGATTAGTGTTGACTAACAGTAAGAGGGGTCATTAGTAAGTTCACATTTTAATTTTTATGATTTTTGATGGCTTAAATAATTTTCTAGAAATCTTTCATTATTAAACAAGCTATGGTCACACTATTCATATCTGAATTATTTCTTAACTTATTTTGAATTCTAACCAGTACTATTGTGTAGAGTATTTCATAAGCTTTCCAATGCATATTCATTTGCTAGATTTGGATTTGTAAAACTCTAGGAATTAAAGTTTGAAAATAGCATCTGAAAGTTATTTGAAATAAATAAAACGGGCGGGAAAAAGAATAAAAACGAACGGACCGAATTCGAAACGAGCTGGGTCCAATTCAGAACAAACCCGAACGGGCCGGCCCATACCGTTTCGCACGGGGGAAAAAGAATTAAAATGGGAGCTGACAGGTGGGGTCGCGATGTCAGCTCACTTAACGATTCCCGAATCGGTAAGCTATCGTTGGATTAGAATCGGACGGCTCGCGTTCATCGTCTTCCTCAGCACGGGCGGGAGCTCACCTGCGAGCAGTGACGAATGTTCGACGGCGAGGGCGAGGCGTAGGGGATGCAGAACTCGTCGGCGACGTGCGGGATCGGCGGCGGTTCGTCTCCTCCTCCGATTCCCAGCAGCAGCTTGCCTCCAGGTGGTCGAATGCGGCGGCGCTCCGCTTGTCCAGTTCCACTCCGGCGAGGCTGGCGACGGCGAGCTAGGGCAAGCGGGGCTAAGCGACTATGTCTGGGAGATAGCTGGGGACTGGGTGAGTTGCTCCGTTTGATCGGAGGGGCTTTTTATAGGCCGGAGTGACGAGGGCAAGCGCGGCCAGAAGCTCGACGGTGCGGGGGCCCTGGCGGCGTGTGAAGCTTGCTCCGGTCACGGCGGTCACGGGGGCGTGCTGGGAGGGTTATGGCTCGGCAGCGGAGTGCTATGGGTCTCCTCTAGCGCCTCCAAGATGGTCGGCATCGTGCAGGGAAGAGGGTTGCTGGGAGGGGGCCCTGGGTGCGTTTCTCCTCCTCCCTCCTCTTCTCACGGCTTGGGTCGGGGATGGGGAAGCTGGGCTCGACCGTGGCGTCGTCCAGCCGCATGGCTACAGCACAGGAGCGAGCTAGAACAGTGCAGCACCAGTAAAACTTGATTTGATTTGATTTGCTTCTGCCAGTGTTCGACGAAATGCCCGCAAGAACTCAAAATTCGAATTTTCAAAATTTTCCACTTTGGGTGCTCAACATATTGGCCAAGGTACCCAGTCATATTTTTGTTATGAAGAAAGGTTGAGTTTTGCAGAAATTTATATTTCAAATTTGGTATAGTTCCTGTTTCAGATTCAAACTTTGGCTCAAGTTTGTGTGATGTTCCAGTTTGAAATTTGTGTAAAGGCTTGTTGGTTGAGTTTGTCCATAACTTGGTTAAGCTCAACTAATAGGTCAAACATGAAGGTGAGCTGTAGATTGCTTAATCTAAGGGCTCAAAGTGGTGTAGTCACTAACAGTTTCTAGATCATATTAACTTTATCTCTTTCTTTCTTATTTTTACTTCTGGTCTCTTTGCTTCCTAAAAAGCTTCTCAATTGATTCTGTTGGTTCACTTAGAATTATCTATCCAATGCTCAATCAAAAATCACACACATAAAATCATAGAACACAAATAAAAGAAAATGCATGTATGCATACAATACTAGATAAAAAGTTTTATTTGGGTCCAAAATTTGGCACTTTATTTATTAAGAAGTGGATTACAATTTCTGAGTTGTTACATAAATATAAAGTTGCTGGTGATAAAGGATGAAAGCATATTGTGTTTGATGTGGGAGATCTAGTTTGGTTGCATTTGCGCAAAGATCATTTTCCTGATTTGCGCAAGTCTAAATTAATGCCACGTGCTGCTGGTCCTTTTAAAGTGTTAGAAAAAATGAATGATAATGCATATAAACTTGAGCTTCCTGCAGAGATGGGCACGGTAAGTCCTTCATTTAACATTGCAGATTTGAAGCCATACTTTGGAGAAGAAGATGAGATTGCGTCGAGGACGACTTCAATTCAAGAAGGGGGGGATGATGAGGACATCCCTATGGTTGATACAACCGTTGCACATACAGCCACACTTCCTCATATTCCACAATTCCAAGGACCTCTCACAAGAGCTCGTGCACGCCAACTAAATTATCAGGTACTTTCGTTTCTAGGAACTATTCCTAATATTCATGAGAATATGATGCTGCCTAAATCAGATGTGTTTATGTTACTTAGGAATGATGGGCCTAGCATGGATGAGAGGGACAAACATTGGAGCATGATCGTGCATGGAGATGATGGCAGCAATCGTGTGAGGATTCAGGATGATGCTGCAAGTGAAGATTTCAGAACTTTGAAGCCACCATAATGCTGCAAGGATGCTTGGACGAAATTCACAAGTTACCAAATCATAAAATTCGTCCAAAGCTTTATATGGTGCTGCGTCACCTTATTTTATGGGTTAAACCCATGTATTTTCATCATAGGTATTTTAGGGATTTTCTGGACGCTGTTTGAGTGGAAATCGGCCCATCTAGGGTTATTTTCGGATGGCCCATTAGGGTTGTACGAAAATCCCTGCCCTTTCCCTCATATATACCTCCTCCTAGCCGTCATTAGAACTTGGATTTTGTTTAGTTAAAGACTTAGCCACGAGCTACTCTTCGCCATAGGCACAAGTGTCAAACCGACCTTTTGTACTACGTACAGACAGAATCCCACCTTTTCGATAAAGCCTTCATCTTATTCGCAATATCTTGATTGCATCTATAATTCTTGCTGGTTCTTCGATTGCTTGCAGGGATTAATCCTCGTGATCAGGTTGATCAAGCTTCGGCGTGATCAATAGCCTCGGAAGTTGGTGTATCGATTGCTAAGGCGCAACATCTCGCACATTTGTAGTCGGATCGTTAACGTCGACCTCCACCAAAAATCGATACTTATCGTCTCATCGAAAGATCGGGCACCTTTACCCTATCACTTGGCATCTTGAGTACCAGGTACATATAGTGAGGTACTGCCATGAATCGCGAAAACACGGGTCGCCCAAGGATCGCGTGGTACTGGGAGGGCCAGTCCATGACTTCGAAGTCGAGTTTCTCTCTTCTATAGTTTTGGCGATTACCGAAACAAACATTGAGTGCTATTCGACCCAGCGGGTAGTTGGCACTTCCTGGTATGATTCTATGGAAGGAGCAGTCTGTTGGCTTCAGTAATTCTAGTGATATGTGCATTGCTCAAAGTGTCTATGCGTATATCAGGTTTATGCCACTTCCTGCGTCCATGAATACTCTATCCACGTCGTAGCCTCCAATCCGAGCTTTGAGTACCAAAGGCGTGTTTCCTGGCCGAGGTACTGTTATAGGGCGATCTTCTCTGTTAAATTCTATGGGTTGCTCGGACCAGTGTAGATTTCTGTGGTTACTGGAGGCGATGTTACTGCTAGGTTAACTTGGCAAGTTATGCTCTTTTCCTCTTTGTTTGAATTTGGGACTGGTTGTATCATTGCTGTGATGTTCCCTTTGGATGGGATATATCCTCCCTCATTGTCGTTTCCCTGGCTTGGCTGGTTTTGACCTTGGGAAACTCCATTGTTTGCTTGTTGGGTTGATGGAGGTGCGTTGTTTGTGTTTCCTTCATAACCTTGCCTCCTTGCCTCAGCTTGTTTGTTGACTGCCGCCTCCTGAAGCTTTAGGAATGTTTTATAATCTTTCATTGCATGCCCAGACGCCCTTTTCCCACCGATGAACACGGAGTGTATATGGCATGGTCCGTTAGCATATCATCTGGCGATGGATTGTATTCTCGAGGTCCCCTTGATTGGAACCTTTTGCTATTGTCAGAGTCTTCTCTGCCGTAGCTGCGGTATCCTGAGTTCCTGCGGTCATCTCCTTGATAGTTATTCTCTTTATATCCCACGGCTAATTGACTATGGGAACCGTAGTTGTCATAGTTGCGGGATCTTCTCCTTTGGCCACTGTATCTATTTCGCCTGTCATCTTCCGGTGATCGTGTCCGCTTGTTGTTGCACGCGTCTTCGCCATCTGCAAATCTGTTTTCTATGTCCATTAGATCTGATATTGTTTTTGGCTTGATTATGCCCATTTCTTCTATTAAGTCTCCTCGTCGCAACCCAAGCATGAAGGCATCGATTGCTCTCTCATCTGAAACTTCGACTGCAGAATTCTTGATGATGCTCCACCTTTGAATATATGACCTAAGTGTCTCATTGCGCTGTTGTACGCAGGCTTTGACTTCTTCTATTGATGATGGCCGCTTGTATGTTGACTTGAAGTTACTCGTAAATTGCTTTGTGAGTTCCTCCCAACTTCCGATTGTTCCTCTTTCCAATTTGCTTAACCATGACCTAGCCGCGCTGGTGAGGTGTAATTGTAGACTTTGCATTGCTGTCTCCTTCATTCCTCCTAATATTTTGACTGCCTGTAGGTAATCTGAGAGCCACGATTACGGCTCCTGGGATCCATCGTATTTTTGTCGGTCATGGGGTAGTTTAAAACCCTTGGGTACTGGTGTGGTTTAAACTCTATGAGTAAAGCATGACGCTCCCATCTCTTTTTCGTCGTCTTCGTAGTCGTATGCCTTGGTGGGAGTCCTGGACCTTCGGGTTCCTCCATGCTTTGGGCTTTTGTGTTGTCTTGGCAATGATGACCTAGATCATCGGCTACTACTCCGGCGCCGAGGACTGCTGTGATAGCGTGGTGATCTGGGTTTATGCGTTCCTTTATTGCGATATGCTTCCTCATCTTTGGCTGTTAACTTGTTGCCTACCATTCTTAATCCTTATATTGCTGCCCGGTGCATATGTTCCCTTGGGTCTCTTGGGCTTGGCCGCGTGGTGTATAGATATGTTTGTGCTGCCACAAGCGCTGCCTCCAGTGTCTTTGGTATAATATTTCCTTGCTCGTCGACCGATAGGAAAGATGAGTCGAGGTTTTTGGAGAGGTTTTGCCATTCTGAGTGCTCGAGGTTTTCAACTCTTGATCCGTGCCTATGGTGCCTTTTAATATTTGTATACAATGCGTCACTGCGTGCTTTGTGACGAGCTATGCTTGCTGCGATGGCTGAATCTCTCCTTTTTTGTATTTCACTTCTTTCTCTTGCTAGTTACTTTCATTGCTGTCGGGAGGCATAATGGTTCCCTAAAATCATGTTTTTGCTTGCGTCCGTTGGTATAGGCACGCCGTGCTCCACGGCTGCTTTGATTGTGTTCCACTCCTCGACTGATAGTCGAATTTTATCCCTGTTTGCCAAAGATTCTGCGGTGTCGCCTTCTGCTAGTTGGTTTGCTCCTCTATTTATATTTGCTGGGTTGAGTACTGGGTTGTTGTTGTCGTCGATTTCTTCTGAGTTGTCTCCTACAATCGCGAGTACTTGGTACCGGTTGTCAAACTTGCTGCTGGAGTTTGAGAGAATAGACTATGTGTCCTCATGAAGCTCCAGTCCTGTCTTCCATGTATCTGTGGATTTGTTTGAGGTGTCGTCGTAGCAGACCATGAAGTCCTCGAGTTGATCTCCTAAGTCGAGATTTTCCATGGTTTCATCGAGTTCTTCGATTTTTTCTCCTATAATTTCTACTGTTGCAAAGCTGACCGGCGACTTTACCTCGCTAGAAGAGCCGACCAATGATTCAGACATTGCGATTGTCTTGGTTTCGCTTGCCGACAGATCCAGTTTCGCTGCATCTAAAAGGCGAATCGAACCGAAAGATCCGACGCGAAAGTTCATGCTTCCGATTATCAGGTCCATCTCTTGATCTAGGCTTGCGAATACTGGAGTAAGGTTTGGTGGATGGGGTTGAAAGTCTATGGTTCCAAAGGATTTCCGTTGACTTCTGAATTGCTGTTGGCTAAAAGCAAAAAAGCCGTCGAATTCATGATTCCAACGCCCCGAGTCCCCCTGGTCGGCGCCAATTGACGAGGGTTAACTCGACAAATGTCCAAGATGAAGGACTTAGGATCAGGGGAATAGGGCATCGGATGGACTCGAAAGTAAAGATCAGTCAAACGAGGTGTGTATCGAGAATAAACATGGCGGTGAACTTTGCTTACTCTCAATCTGTCCCTAGCCGGCCTCTCCTGGCCCCTATATATAGGTGGCCAGGTCTCAAGGAATCGGTTGAGTTCAATACATATTACAGTGTCCGTATACGATATTGACTCGTATTTCGACTATGACTATTCTGGGCCTAACTTAACGGGCCTCAGGGGTACACAAATAACGAGCTCTATTACATATATACCCTTGTCACCTGGCCACCTATATAAAGGGGCTAGGAGAGGCCACCCAGGGACAGATTGAGATTGAGCCAATTGAGTACTATGCTTATTCTCGACACACATCAAACCTCGCCTTGTTTGCCTGATCTTTACCTTCGAGTTCATCCGACGCCCTCTGCCCTCAATCTTAAGTCCTTCATCTAGGACATTTGCCGAGTTAACCCTCATCACTTATAAAAATGAATACATAAGAATCACAACTGAATGAAAAGTTTTGCAATCTCCTCATAAGTATCAAGCACTAGAAGAAAAGTGTCCATCTACCACGACTGGCACTTTTGGTCATTGCTGAAGACCCCTCTTCTACCATGATTTTGGCCGGTTTCATAGTAGATTGAATTTTTTTTCTCGTTTCTGAGGCTCTCTACAGCCACGGATTAGGGCAAATTGTGGTAGATGGTCGTCCGGCACGTGGTAGATGTCGATTTTTCGATTTCGCTTCTAATTTTGGACTCTGACCGACCTTTTCAGGCTGTGGGGCCGTGATGTCAGTGTCTCTAGGAGACTTGTTTTTTCGTTCCCGTGACCTAGCTCACGTTGTTCGATGCAAAAGTATATGGTCTGGACAGTGGGTTCCTGATGTCAGCCTCTCCGTTCGGTTATCTGTTCCACACGATTGCTGGCTACTTACTTTTATTTTTGGAAACCGCTCGCTCTGATAATGTTCATGGACGCCGTAGTCTGGTGGGACCTCGATGTAATCCTCTCTGAACAAGAAACCTCTGCTATGTTCAGAATGTTCATGGACGCTGCTGTCGGGTGGGTCCTCGATGTCAGCCTCTCTGAGCAACAAACATGTGCTATATATATTTATATATTTAGATAATTTTCATAGTCGCTGTAGTCGGGTGGGTCCTCGACGTCAGCCTTTCTAAACAACAAAAAACCTGTGCTATATATGTTGATAATGTTCATGGACGCTGCTGTCGGGTGGGTCCTCGATGTCAGACTCTCTGAACAAGAAACGTGTGCTACATTGAGTTATTTTCTTCAGCGTCATTGTTGGCTACTTTGGCTATTCTTTTGGAACCCGCCCATGAAATTTGAATTTCTAAAGGTCGTGGACATTGCTGATAGGTGGGTCCCTGACATCAGACTCGCTGAACAATAAACGTGTGCTATCTAGTGGCTATTGGATTTTATTTTCGAACCCGCCCCCAAAATTCAAACTTGATAAGGTTGAGGGACGCTGCTGACGGGTGTGTCCTAGATGTCAGATTCTCTGAATAATACATGTGCTATCTGAATTTTATTTTTGTTCCCCGTGGATCCTGGCTACTAGGCTTTTATTTTATAACTCGCCCGTGAAATTCGACTTGATAAAGTCGAGGGACGCTACCGACTGGTCGGTCCCAGATGTCAAAATATCTGAACAATACGTGTGCTATCTGAATTTTATTTTTGTTCCTCGTGAATTGATGAGGACATCCCATCTATTGATACACCCGATGCACCTACAGCGGAACTGATCAGGATCACGCCGGTGATCCTATGAGTTTTGTCCTAATCTTTCACAGCGAGTCTACCCAGATATAAATCTTCCAATAACGTGAAGAACGTCACCTGAAGAAGAGGAACGAATCCAGCAAGCAACGTGATGAAGATCACCACGCCTCAAACCTGAGCCTGATAGTTCTTGATGAACACAAGAACCCTCGCAGCAATCTTTATTTGATAACATGGCAGCGCCGTTTCCCCGGAGGGATGATACACGGTGGACCACATGATAGTTTTCGACTAAACAACTGAACTCCCCTAAACCCTAGGCTGCTGGCCTCCTTATATAGATGGCCAGAAAACTGTTGGGCTTGGACAAGCCCAAACCCAAAACACAAATAAACCTAAGTGGCCCATAACATGACCTGACACACGAAATAACATAAACAGATATATAAATTGCTGACACAACCTTAGACTAAATTATCTCATATCGTAGGTCAACCTGGCATGCCAATCTGCAGCGAGCTT
This sequence comes from Dactylis glomerata, assembly GCA_007115705.1. Classification (NCBI taxonomy): domain Eukaryota; kingdom Viridiplantae; phylum Streptophyta; class Magnoliopsida; order Poales; family Poaceae; genus Dactylis; species Dactylis glomerata. Next base: position 733,235 of record QXEO01000457.1, on the reverse strand, counting down.
CCCACATCTTGGTGGAGTCTTGAAATTGGGCTTCACCTCCTCCTTCATGCCCATATCATTCTCCCCCCCTTCAAAAAGCATTGTCCCCAACGCGTGAGGGTCTGCTCAAAAGGGTGGCGGAATATCAACAATAGCACCATGCATATTCACCGTCTTCAAGTCTTGCTTGCCTTCCTCACCACATCCTCCCTCTTGGCCTGCTCGACTTGATACAGCCCTAGGTGGTTGCACCTCTTTTCTTCGCCAAATAAACTTGTACTTAGGCGCCTTCACCTTCTTTTTCTCAATCCATGCTGGAACCTTGCGTTACTGAACATGAACCTTCTTAGCACGACCCTGCAAAGTAGTAATGCCTGGGCCACACAACTGACAAACACGTCCATCCTTGCCTTTGTGCACACGTACCGCTGCTCCAACAAAACGTTTTTGAGGTGTTCTAACAAAACTGTGGCTGACTACCCACGGCACCATATGCACCGGAACACGATCAGCGCCACCATCATCGGTCTGAACACCCATGTCAACATGAACTGGAAGTGGAACACATGGAACACATGCTGACATATCCTTCCCTTCATCAATATGAGGCTTGACTTCAACCGACTTGTCACTAACAAGAACAACTGGCTTGTCATCTACAGGCTTGGCTGAAACAATATCACCACTGACGCTCTTCCCATCATGCTCCTCAAGCTGCACCGGAGCTAGCCCTCGTTGTGGCTTAGCTTTATGCAACTTCTCCTTGCGAACCACCAACACGACATCGGACTTGATTTGATCATCTCTCATAGGCTTCAAAGTCTGCTGTTTGCCATCATGCATAAAAGAATATGTATTTGCTCTTCCAGCATGCATAGCATTGCGATCATACTGCCATGGACGTCCAAGTAACAGCCCACGCACCTCCAATGGCAACACATCGCATTCCACCTCATCAACATAGTCACCAACTGTAAATGGCACACGCACCTTGTGAGTAATCTTCAGCATACCGCAACTATTAACCCACTCAACATGCCTCAGTTCTGGAATACGCCATGTGGATAAACCCAAAGCCTCCACAACCGCCTTGCTAATTCCATTACAGTAGCTACCACTGTCAATCATGAACTTGCATGATTTGCCTTTGATCATACACAGCGCCTGAAATAAATTCCAATGCTGACCCTTGTCAATTGTGATGCAAGCCTCATCATGGACCCGCTTGAGTTGCATATTCAGCCCACTCAATGGTTCAGCCTCTTTCATGACAGCCTTGCCAACATCAGCCTTCGTATCCGCAGAAGGAACAATTGTGGCCATAGCCTGACTGGCCTGCTTTACCATACAATCTGCTGGCACGAAACGCTGCCTCAAAAGACTCTTCAATTCTTCCCAACTGCAGGTAGAACTCTGGCCTTTTTGGTGCATATCATACTTGTAACGCTTCCACCAAGCTGTAGTTATTTGATCAAAGCGATCAACAGCTGCAGTGTAACGAGTAATTGGCCCATAATCTAGAGAACGTGGCAGTAACCAACGGTCCATCACATCCTCCCATGCTAAATATTCTTGTGGCGTAGCATCAAACTTCAGCCAAAGCCTTCTCAAACCTCCCAATGCTCGGGTTGCAGCAACAGCAGCAGGGTTAAAAATGGGTGCTTCATCCGCTTCGCCCAGCCAACGAGCCTGATAAACATTAGATACGTCCGTCTGAACTATCTCCATAACACCGGCCACCATATCTGCACAACTTCAGCACCAAAGCACACCGTGGCAGAGAATTTCCGGAAAAATAGTGCAGATTGGCTCAACACGAATGCAGCGATGTCAGACCAAAACGATCTTGTCTCCTCACAAAATTTGGAACGAAATTGCAGCCTCGTGGTGCTTATTTGCTCTCCACCTGAGATCTTCTGATACAGACTGAAAACAGGAGAGCGAACAGATGCGGGGCGAGCGTGCCCTAGCGCGGCCGGGTCTCACTAAGGGATAGAAGCCGTCTGAGGTATAGCGAGCGGGGCGAGCGATCCGGGCGCCTAACCCCAGAGATCGTCTGCGGTCTAGCCAGGCCGCAGCGATCGCTAGCCAAAGCCGCAGGCGAACGAGCGCCAAGCGCACTTGGGCCGGCCCGCTATGGAACTGATCGGGCGGCAGTAGATTTGGCTCCCGCGATCACGCAGGACAAGCGAGCGGCTCGGTAGCGATGCGGGGGGAATCGGAGGAAAGTGCTCGGTAGCGCGCGCGCGCTACCGAAGCTTCGTTTCACTAAAGCGTTCCATCGTGGGCTATGCCCAATAAGTCTCCTGGCTTCCTTTCGTTTCGAACGACGCGAACCATGCTTCCTTTTTCTTTATCGCTAGCGTTGTTGAGAGCCTATGATTCCGTTTCTTATTTTTCTTTTGGCAAGTCTGTTCCTTTGTTCCTCTTTCCTTTTTCTTCTTCCCTTTTAATTTTATTTTTTCCATCACATTTTTTCATTTATATTTTTTAGTCTTTTTGTTCCATGATTTTTATTCGTTTATTTTTATTAGTTTTCTTCCTTCATTTAGTTTCCTATTGTTACTTTTTAGGAGGGGTAATTTTTGCTCCACTTGTCTAAAAAATCGTGTTCATTTATAATTGTTGTGATTTTGTTCCGCATGCGTATAAATGTTTTTGCGAGGTCTAAACTTTTATACTTGTGATTTGTTCTATGACTGATAATTTTTTGTTCCTTCTCTACTCGTGACTAGTTTCACACGCGATATTTTTTTGTTCCTTCTTGTCCAAAATTTTGTTCCACAAAAACTAAAATTTTGTTCCATGGTCCCGGTGGCTAAATATTTGTTTCATCTATCCACGTAATTTTTCCCATGGTTGCTAAAATGTTGTTCTAATTAGTATGACTCCGTGTTCGCTAAAGTTTGTTCCTAGTTTTCATAAATTTTTGTTCTGTGTGAACTTAAGTTTTGTTCCAATTAGTTTAACTTGACATCATGATTTGTTCTATGGTCGCTATAGTTTTGTTCCTCCTTGTCAAAATATTTGTTCCTCGGGAACTAAAATATTTTTGTTCCCTAATGCATAATTATTTGTTCTAAGTTGTATAATTATTTATTCATTCATTCAAAAAGATTTGTTCCATGAACTATTTAAAACTAGCCCCACAAAAAATGTGTTCCTATATAATTGTTTTGTTCCTTGTAGTTTTCATTTATGTTCTCTTATTCTAGAAAATTAGTTCCACAAATTGTTTGTTCCTAATCTTTTCCTTTTGTTCCCCATTAAAAAATAATTTGTTCCCCACTATATAATTATTTGTTCCTTCATTAAAAAATATTTGTTCCGCATACTGTTTAAAAGTAGCCCCACATATATTTTTAGTTCCTAAATATTTGCTTTGTTCCCTATTATTTTCATTTTTGTTCCTCTTAATTCCAAGAAATTAGTTTTCTTTCTATTTTATTTGCCACGACGGAACGAGAATATATCGACGTGTTCGTTTTTCCTTCCTGACTGAACATACGTGGTCCATATCACTGTATGCACGTATGGTTTTATAGTCTTCAATTTTTTTTCATATGTTTCTTTCACTATTTTTCTCTTTTCTACCTTTTTCCTTTTAAAGGTAGGGATGTTTCATTTTGCTAAAGCTTTTTAACTTTTGTTTCTGGATTTTTAAAATTTTTGTTCTTAGATTTTTGTAACTTTTTTCCCAGATTTTGTAATTTGTTTTCCAGATTTTTCTAACCTTTTGCTCTCAGATTGTTGTAATTTTTCTTCCTGTTTTTTTTATTTTTTTCCTGGTTTTTTGTAATTTTAGTTCCCGAATTTTTCTAATTTTTTGTTCTCAGATTTTTGTAATTTTTGTTCCTAGATTTTTGAAATTTTTGTTCCTAGATTTTGTTCTCGGATTTTTTTAAACTTTTTGTTCCTATATTTTTAGATTTTTTGTTCCTGGATTTTTTGTCCCATATTTTTGAAATTTTTGTAACTTTTTGTTCCTAGATTTTTGTAATTTTATTTCCCAGATTTTTGTACTTTTGTTCCCGGATTTTTGTAATTTTAGTTAGCGGATTTTTGTACCCAGATTTTTGAAATTTTTGTTCCCAGATTTTTGTTCTTGGATTTTTTTAACTTTTGTTCTTGGATTTTTGAAATATTTGTTCCTTGATTTTAGTTCCTAGATTTTTGTTCCTGGATTTTTGTAATTTTAGTTCCTGGATTTTTGTAAGTTTTGTTCCCAGAATTTTTTAAATTTTTGTTCCTAGATTTTTGAAATTTTCGTTCCTGGATTTTGTTCTTGGATTTTTTTTAACTTTTGTTCCTAGATTTTTAGAAATTTTGTTCCTGGATTTTTGTTCCCATATTTTTGAAATTGTTATAACTTTTGTTCTTGAATTTTTGTAACTTTTGTTCCTGGATTTATTCCCCTATGTATAATACTTGTTCCTCAATTATTTTTGTTCTTGGATATCATGTGATGTCTTTTTCTTGTTCCTCTATTTATAACTATTTGTTCCTTCGTTCTGAAAGATTGGTTCCTCTTTTTTTGAATATTAGTTTCACAATTCTTTTTGTTCCTAGATGTACTATGATGTCCTTTGTTTTTGTTCCCCTATGTATACTTTTTGTTCCTTCATTCAGAAAGATTAGTTCCACATAAGTTCCATAATTTTTTGTTGTTCCTGGATGTCCTATTATGTTTTGTTCCTTATTCCCTAGCGTATAATTATTTATTTCCAAAATTTTGTTCCTCTCATTTCAAAAAAATAGTTTTTTCCCCAGGAATTAATTTTTTTTGTTCCATGGGCTTTGGGACGTAAATTTGTGATCCACACTATCTAAATATTCTCCAATTAGTCCAACTCTTTTTATAACTGTTCTGCACAAAATAAACTTTTTGTTGCTTTTTCACACTCACGTTTGTTCTGCCGTTTTAAAATTATGGTCAATCACTATCTACATCTAGCAGCTAGCTTGCTTGGGATTGATCAGCCAGAGCCACTAGCAGAGATTTCACATCCGGCACTGCATATTCAGGGTCCTCAAAATATATGTATCGTCGTAATGCAAAGGAAATGCTAGTAGTATTCTACACAACTCCATGCACACATAGTGAAACGCATACATTGCTAGCACCTAGCAGCCCCACACACACATACATGGCTAGTAGTAGGGCACGGTAAAAACCAGACATGATGCACACACGAGGAAGCAGCGGCCCGAACATGCAGCGTAGGCGCTGCCAGCAACGAGTGGCAGCAGGAGCGGTAGTGTGCGGTCGACGCAGGTAATTAGTCCCACCTCGGAAAGATAACGAGAATCGGACCGCTTTAAATAGGATCTTTGTCCCTGATTGGACGTATCTTTGCTCCATCTAACCGGTCGCGCGCAACTCGTCTAAAAAGCCACTGCACTCGCACGCACTATTAGTTGGGCCGGCCCACTCGAACATCTTTGAGCGAAATGAAAGATCCGCAGCGCGCGTGCGCTAGGGTGATTCCTAGGCAAATCCTTTACGCCGCTCAATGCGGCGCGGGGGTCTCGCGCCGCACACCCCGTCGCCGCATTGGGCCGGCCCAGTTTCGCCAATGGCCACATACCCCCGCACAGTATGTTTGCCTTAATATTCGGACAATGGGCCAGGCTCATGGTTCGATTTTCTTCTTTTCCTTTTTCTTTTCCATTTCATTTTATTTCTTTCTTTTTAAAATGCGAACTAATCACGTTTAAATTTGGATTCTCTAATTTTCGATTTTTTTCATATTTCGAATTTGTTTAAATTTCGAATTATTTTTTATTTAATTTTAAAAAAAATCCGAACAAATTATAATTTTTATGTAATTTCGAAATTTGAATTTTCTTCAAATTTCGAATTTGTTTAGTTTTCCGAATTTTTTTATTTGTGTTCAGATTTCGATTTTTTTTAATCTGAACATATTACAAATTTGTTCAACTATTTTAAAAATCATGTTTGAATTTTTTTTTTCAAATTTGGAATTGGTTTAAAATTTTGATTTTTGCCTTTATTTTTTTGAAAAAAATCCGAACAATTTATGATATTTTGTTTAATTTTGACATTTGAATTTTGTTCAAATTTCGAATTTGTTCAGCTTTTTCAAAACAACTAGATTTTAAAAATGTTCAAAAAAAAATTAGATTTCAAAATTTGTTCAGATTTGAAATTTTGTTTAAAATTTCAAATTTTGTTCAAATTTTGGATGTTCAGATTTCAAAAAAAATCAGATTTCAAAATTTTTATAATTTTGAAATTTTGTTCAAATTTGAAATTACTTTCAAATATTAAATTTTATACGAATTTCGAATTTGTTCAAATTTAAAAAACAAAACAGAAACATAAAAGAAAAAACAGTAAAAAGAGAAAGAGAAAAAAGAGTACCTGGGCCGCGGCCCACTGGCCGCCGCGGGCCGCTCGTGGTGTGCGGCACTACCACCCCGCGCCGCTTGAAGCGAGATACAGGAGGCCCCTGATTCCTATGCTCCAATCAGGTCGGCGCTTTGCACCGCGCCGCACACCCCCGCGCGCGGTGTGGGCCGGCCCATTAGCGCCGACCTGGTCGGCTATTTTTTTTCGTTATTTTTTCTTTTTTTCTTTTTTTGTTGTTTTTCCTTTTTTCTTTTCTCTGTTTTCTTTTTCCCTTTTTCTTTTCAGCTTATTTTTTCTTTATCTTTTGCAACATTTTTAAAATGTTCAGATCTGATTTTTTTTTGTTCAAATTTTGAAATGCATTCAAATTACGAATTTTTTAAAATTTTCGAAATTTGTTCAAATTTTGAAATTCGTTTAAATTATGAAATTCGTTCAAAAAATTTGATTTTCGTTCAAATTTTTAAATTCATTCAAATTTCGATTTTTGTTCAAATATTGGAAATTTCATAAATTTTGAAATTTGTTCAAATCCAATTTTCGTTCAAATTTTGAAATTTGTTCCAACTTGAAATTTGTTTTAATTTTGAAATTTGTTTTAACTAGAAACTTGTTCTAATTTGAAAATTGTTTCGATTTTAAATTTGTTTCAATTTGAAAATTATTCCGATTTAAAAAAATTCCCGATTTAAAATGTGTTGCGACTTTGAAATTTGTTCTAATTTGAATTTTGATCTGATTTTCAATTTATTCCGATTTAGAAATTTTAAAAAACAATCGAAATAGGAAATGTGAAAAAGAAACAGCGAAAAAACAAACAGCGAAGAAAAAGCAAAAAAGCGGACGAACGCGAAATGGGCCAAGCCCACGACTAGCCAGGGCGTGAACGTCCCAAAAAAAAAACGCGCGGAAACAGTCTAATGGGCCGGGCCCAGTAACCATCGGGGTGTGCGGCGCGGGGTTCGCACCGATCAGGGTGGAGTATAGGAGCACCCGGAATCGGATCGGTAGCGCGCGTGCGCTACGAATCCTCGTTTCGCTGAATATTTTGTTCGCTGGGCTCGGCCCATTTAACTCTACTGGCTTCCTTCTGTTCGATACGATTAGAAGCACCGATGCTTCAACCTTTTTTTCTTCGTTTGTTTACTTCCTTCCATGAGCGTAAGTATGCATTTTCTTTGTTTTTCTCTCTCTTTTGTTCTTTTTCTAGTTCTGTTTCTTATGGTTCTGCTTTAGGTCCGATTTCTATTTTTATTTTATAGTTTTATTTTATTCAGTTTATTTCTATATTTCGTTTTTATGTGTGGATATTTCTATTTTTTTCCAGTTTCCTTTCTTATTTTATTATTTTGTTTTATTTACCATTTTTACATCATTCTTTTTGCCATAAAGTTTTGATGTACCTAGCTGAATAACAACTTGTCCTTTTATTCTAAATATGTGTTCCCCTTATTTCAAATAATTGGTTTTATAATTTTTTATTCATTGAACTAATTTTGTTCGATACGACATTCTTTTTTTTTGTCATGTTGTATATTTATATGTTCCTTTTTTTGTTTGTTAAGAAAATTTTGTTCCTTAAACTTTACAAAATTTGCGTCACTAATATGGTTTTTTCATTATTTGTTGTTTTCTAGTTGGGATCTGTTCCGTGAGTGTTCATATTTTTATTTCTTCTTTCCTTTTCTTTTGCTTATATTCTGGCGGTTGCTAAATTTTGTTCCTATTTTTCTAATAGTTTGTTCCCTGAGAATTAATATTTTACGTTGTCTTCGTGCGCTAGCTATTTATTCTGCGATGCTAATGTTTTGTTCTCCTTCATGTCCAAATTTTTTGTTCCTAGAATCTAAAATTTTGTTCTTTGTTTTTTTGAGCGAGTAAATTCATGTTTCACATATACTTTTTTTTCATGGTAGGTAATTTTGTTCCTATTTGTCTAATATTTTATTCTCTAGGAACTTTGTTTTGTTCCATGGTCCTAAGGCGCTCGTAAGTTGTTCCGTAGTCGGTAATGTGTTGTTCCTTAGTATCCTAACTTTTGTTCTCCTACGAACTAAATGTTTTGTTCCATGGTCCTAAGTCGCTCGTAAGTTGTTCCGCGATCGGTAACGTGTTATTCCTTCATATCCAAATTTATGTTCTCCTTGTTTTTTTGTTCCTCTTCTATGTATGATTTGTTCCTAATTTGTCTAAACTTTTGTTCCGTTAGGTCCAATGTTTTTATTTTGCTAGAAGTTTTAATGATATGATGACGAACTCTTATTCTTTTACTTTGCTAAAAGTATTATTTTTCATTTGTTTCATGCATAATAATTTTTGTTCCATATGAATTCATTGTTCTTACGATTTTTTTTGGTATTATTCTCATGCATATGTTTACGTACATGCATGTTGGTGTATGTTTTTTCCCATTGTTCTAACACTAGTGTGCAGAAGTGAGCTAGCTATGAGGGAAAAAACTTTACCAAGCATCCAAGTTTTGTACTATGCTCTGTCACCACTAGCTGATTCCATGCAGGATATACCTTTTTTCCATAGGCAAGCACCTAACGCCAGCAGCGAGCGAGAGCAGCGCATAGCACTAGCAGCATGCAAGAGCACCGAGTGGGCATAAATAAACATGCAGGAGCAGGGTTGTCCCGCGTACAACAGCAGCCAGAGCGATACGGAGCAGAGCCTGACACAAAGCATGCGGGAGCAGCATTCGGTAAGTACCAGTTCCTAGTTTTTAGTCCCACCTCGCCGCGCGAGGATGAGTATCACCTGTTTAAATAGCTGGCTGGGTAAGACCTGTTACGAGCAGACGTATCAAAAAGTCCGCAGCGCCGGAAAAGAACATCACGCGGAGCCTCAGAAACTACAAATGGGTTATTTTTAAGTTAAAGAAGACACCATAAAAGTCCTAATGATTGAGGCGCATATTATCGTGTTTGCTTGCTGATCTTGTAGATCTGATATTGTACCATGCGTGGGAATTGATTTTGGTCAATTTTAACGTGAGGAATTGAAGAGAGATCAGTTTGATCTATTTCAGATTAAGTTCTCTTTTGCTATCTTGCTGATTCTATCGATCGCTATGAAAGATTGGACCTAAAACCCCTTCGGATAACGTTGATGGTATCAGATTTGTCGGGTTTCTTACGATAAATTTATTGCTGAGATTTATCTGTTGAAGTTTGCTTTGCTGCCTTGTTCTGCAAATTTTGGTTGATGCCGATCTGCTGGTTTCGCTGCGACCAGAATATTTTTGAAAGAGGTTGATTCTGCCTAGGCAATCTGCCGTGACACAAGTACCTACTTGTTCTGTTTATGCTTGGCGGCGATAGAAAATTCCTTTCCGAGTTGATCTGTATGTATCGGCCTGACGTTGTAGTACTACTGCTGGAGTCTCTGTTCGAGAAGGGACACCAAGATCCAATCACGTTTCTTGCTATTGCTGAAGCACAAGAGAAGTTGCACTTGGTCATGTTTTACCTTGGACTGTAGATCCTAATTAAACTATTGTAGTGGCCACGTGATTTGCTTCCTGCTAGGTAGAAAGGAAGAACAAGCAGATTCTTGTTGTACGCTACATACTGCCGCGATTGCTCGAACTTACACAAAGTCTGTTTTTCAGTGCGAGTCTGCTACTGCAACAGTTTTGCTGTCGCACGAACAGACGGTGTCTTCCCTCAGGCGCGAGTCTTTCCGCAATACAGTCTGTGTACAATTTCTGCCGTGAAGCTTTGCCGCGCTCGACCTGAGACATTGTCTGCCCTTTAGCGAGTTGTTGCTTCACAAGGTTTCAGTTCAATATTCCGCCGAGCGACCAGTTTTTTCTTAACTTTTTCTACTAATTGCATATAATGGTGAACTCTGTTGAGGGAGATAATTCAGTACCTACTGGAGACATACCGATGGAGCCAGTGCCACCAGTTTTTACTGAAGATTTAGCTCCTAATATCCGGGCTGGTTTTGACAACACATGCGACTTTATTCTTTGGAGTCATGCCGCATTGACAGCGCAAATTGCACAGCTAGCTACCCAGATTGATGCAATGGGCGATGCTATAGCCCGTGCACCCATGCAGCCCCCTCCTGCTACACAACCTCGCGACGTGGTACAACGACGCCCTTCTGAATATTATGGTCCTCGACAAGTGGCACCCGCTTATGAAGGAGAACTTGCCGATGATGCTAATTACGCACCACAACAACGACCGTTTGCTGCTCGTCCTGCAGGTGCTCCTCGTGTACAGCCACATGATCGTGACCGTGTTGGCCATGCTGGTCGTGTTCCACTTAATGATGGTAGTCTTGGATCTATCAAATTGTCCATACCTCCTTTTTCTGGTGACCGCGGACCTGAAGATTATTTGGAGTAGGAGGTGCGCATGGATCAGATTTTTACTACCCATTATTACACTGAGGAGAAGAGACTTTAACTTGCTGCTGTTGAATTCACTGGTTATGTGCTGATTTGGTGGAATCAAATTCTGCGTATGCGTACTCGCCCAACGTCATGGAGAGGTATGAAAGAACTTATGCGACATCGCTTTGTTCCTGAACACTACAAGAGAGACATGTACAATAAATTGCAACAGCTCACTCAAGGTACTAAATCTGTGGATGAGTATTATAAAGAGATGGAGTTGTTGATGATACGTACAGGGACAAGGGAGGACATAGATGCCATGATGTCTCGGTTCTTGAATGGACTGAATTTTGAGGTGCGTGATCGTGTGGAGATGGTTTACTATAACGATCTTCAGGATCTTGTGCACCAAGCTGAGCGTGCGGAGCAACAAATCAAACGCTACAAACTGCATTACCTGCAAATTCATGGTGTCATTTGCACACCAAGGTTGCTGGTCCTAGTACACAAGCGCCTTCAACACGCTCCCACAATATTTCTCATAGTGCCCCACCAAATTCTGGAGTGTCCAAAACTGCATCTACGCAATCCACAACAAATATCGAGTGTTTTACTTGTGGAGGACGAGGACACATGAAGCATGATTGCCCTAATAGAAAAAGGGTGATGCTCACACACGATGGCTATGTTTCTGCTAGTGATGATGAGAACGTTGATGCGTCATCAAGTGAGGGATCTGAGGAAAATCATGAAGTGATCGTGGATGGGTATAAACTTGCTACAAATTTACAAAATCTAATGGTTCAACGTGTACCAGAAGATCGCATACACGACCAAGGGCAGCGCTAGAATATATTTTAGACCCAATGCATAGTCAACGACACCACTTGCAAACTGATTATTGATGGTGGCAGCTACACCAATGCTGTTAGCAAGAGTTTGGTGGATTCTCTATGGTTGCCTACATGGAAGCACCCACAGCCACATTGTGTTGAGTGGTTGTATAATTCAGGGAAGCTAAAAGTTACACATGCGCCTGAAATTTTTCGTAGGTAATTATGAGGTCTGTGATGTTTTGCCTATGGATGCATGTCATGTGCTGCTAGGATGATCGTAGCAATTTGATAGGCATTCCACTCATGAAGGCATGTCCAATTTTTGTTCCTTGTGGCATAAGGGGAAGCGTCATGTGTTGCAGCCTATGCTCGACAAGGATATCAAAGTGGAAGTGTTGGCTGCACCTAAGAAGTCCCAACACAGTATGGAAAAACCAAGGACGATTTCCTTTCAAGTTAGGGGGATGATGAGGGAAGGATAGCTACTACTCCTGATATTTTGCCACCTCCGTATGTTCTGAAGCTTCGACAATTCTGCTTTGAAGTGCCTTCAGAAGATGATGTGAATCCCAACTTTCGTACACCTCCAATGGTGTTTCATGTTCGCCGAGGAGCTGCAGCCAAAGATATTTAGGTGTTCTATTTTAATTAAGTTCGCGGCATGTTTTTATTTCAGTTTGGTTTTTTTGTGTGTGATGGTTTTGGGCATGTCCAAAATCAAGTGTGTTTTGGCCATTTGTGCTTTTAGTTTGGTACGGGGCCTAGCCCAGCCAAAGTAGCATTCGGAGTTAGCCATATAGGGTTATAGCAGCCGCCTTGTATCGTTAGACTTGTTATTTTCGAGCTAAAGAAGACACCAGAAAAGTCCCAATGATTGGGGGCCCATATCATCGTGTTTGCTTGCTGATCTGGTAGATCTGATATTGTACCATGGGTGGGAATTGATTCTGGTAAATTTTAATGCGAGGAATTGAAGAGAGATCAGTTTGATCTATTTCAGATTGAGTTCTCTTTTGCTATCTTGCTGATTCTATCGATCGCCATGAAAGATTGGGCCTAAAACCCCTTCGGAGCACGTTGATCCATATCAGCTTGTGAAGGCCCTCGTGAGAGAGTATCCTCCTGAGCACAGGTCCCCTACCTCCAAGGTCCTCGCCCGAATGTGATGGCTGTGGTAGCGGTGCATACCCTGCTGGTATCTTGCAGCACAAAGAGCTGCCGGACACCGGGCCTCTTCGAGCAGGAGGAGACGGTCTCTGATGAGGTCCTCTTGACGAAGCTCATTGAAGGCGAGCACCCTCGGCGATCTGAACTTGACATCGGTAGGAAGGACTGCTTCGGCCCTGTAGACCAGGAAGAAAGGGGTCTCCCCGGTTGGCTTGGTTGCACTGGTGCGAGTAGACCAGAGGATAGATTGGAGATTGTCTAACCGTTTCTTGCCACAGGCCTCGAGCTTGGAGTTGAAGCTTGATACGTCTCAAACGTATCTATAATTTTTGATGCTGCATGCTTGTTTTACATGAATTGCTTTGTGTTTTGTTTACACTTCGTGGCGTTTTTCTGCATTTTCCGGAACTAACCTATTAACGAGATGCCACAGTGCTAGTTCCCTATTTTCTGCTGCTTTTGTGTTTCAGAAAAGTTACACAGGAAATATTCTTGGAATCGGACGAGAGGAAAGCCGAAGTTCCTATTTACCTGACACGAAGACGGAGTCCAGAGGAGAGATGGAGACGGACCAAGGGGCAGCCGCACCATTGGGTAGCGCGGACCATCCCCTGGCCGAGCCACCAGGTGGTGTGACCACCTGGTCCACCTCCTGACATCGCCCTTCTGCCTATAAATTCCCTTTGATGGGAAAACCCTAAGGGGACAAATACTTTTCCATGAAACATATCGCAAGTTGCCGCCATCATCATCCCGAGATTGGGAGGGTCCAGAAGCTCTTCCCGGCACCTTGCCGGAGAGGGGAATCATCACCGAAGGCCTTCTACATCACCATGCCAGCCTCTGGAGTGATGCGTGAGTAGTCTACCTTGGACTACGGGTCCATAGTAGTAGCTAGATGTTTGTCTTCTCCTCCAGGTGCTTCATGTTTAGATCTTGTGAGCTGCCTATCATGATCAAGATCATCGTTATGTAATTCTACATGTTGTGTTTGTTGGGATCCGATGAATATTGAGTACTATGTCAAGTTGATTGTTGATTTATCATGTCTATGTTATTTATGATCTTGCATGCTCTCCGTTGCTAGTAGATATCTTGGCAGAGTAGATGCTAGTGACTCCAAGAGGGAGTATTTATGCTCGATAGTGGGTTCATGCCTCTAGTAATCTGGGAGAGTGACTGATGAGGACATCCCTACTGTTGATACAACCACTACACATCCTCATGTACAAGGACCTCTCACTAGAGCTCGTGCTAGGCAACTAAATTATCAGGTATTTTCGTTTCTCGGAACCGTTCCTAATATACATGAGAATATGATGCTGCCTAAATCAGATGTACTTTTGTTACTTAGGAATGCTGGACTTAGCATGGATGAGAGGGGCAAGCATTAGAGCATTGTCATACATGGAGAAGGCAACAAGCATATGATCAAGGAAGAAGACGCTGCAAGTGGAGAATTTAGGACATTGAAGCAGCCATGAGCAAGGATGGATGCATGGACGAAATATTCAAGATTACAATTAGTAATTTTCGTCCATAGTCTTTTAGGGGTGCTGTGACACCTTATTATATGGGCCTGACCCATGTATTTTCGAAGTGGACCACTTAGGGTTTTTTATGAGCCCGTATGTGAGGAGGAAAGCCCAACTAGGGCCTGTTTCGGCCACCCCTACCAGGGTGGACGAAAATCCTTGCGTCTCCTCATATACTCCCACCCAGCCGTCATTAGGACTTGGGTTTTGTTTAGATTAAGTTTTAGCCATTGATATACTTCGCCATAGGCACGAGCGTCGTCGAGACCTCCTGTACTATGCACTTGCAGCACCCCATGTTATCATCCCTCTCAGAGTAATACAATCTTCATATTCATCTACAATTTAGATTGCTTAATCATTGTTCTTGCTTGTTCTTTGATTGCTCACAGGAATAGACCCTCGTGGTCAGGTCGATCTCGCTCCCGCATGGTCGATAGCCTCGGAAGTTGGTGTAGCGATTGCTAAGGCGCAACGTCTCGCACGTTCGTAGTCGGATTGTCAACGTCGACCTCCACCACAAATCGTAGCTATACGTCTCATCGAAAGACACCTTTACCCTATCAGTGACAATAACTCCTAAGGTTGTAGATGTGCTGTTGCCACTAGGGAGAAAACAACAATCTCTTGTTCAAGGACATTTGTATTGTTTACATTACACACTTTGCTTAAGGCGATAATCTGTTGCTTGCAACTTAATACCCAATGGTTGTTCAGATGATATTCGACGGGTGGATTATTAGTCATAGATGCAGTTGGATTACGCTCTATGTATTATGTTGTAATGCCCAAGTGAATCTCATAGTGATCTTCATGACATGTACATGCATTACTTTGCATTCTTTATTCTGTCAATTGCCCAACTGTAATTTGTTTACCCAGCATGTTATTTATTTTTATGGAGAGACACCTATAGTGAACTGTGGACCCCGGTCCATTCTTTTACATATATTACTTTCTACTACAAGCACTGTTTACCTTCCGCAATTATTATTTACTTACTATAAACAAATATCATTTTCCACACGATACGTTTAATCCTTTGTTTTTAGCAAATCGGTGAGATCAACAACCTCACTGTAAGTTGGGGCAAAGTATTTTGGTTGTGTTGTGTGCAAGTTCCACATTGCTGCTGGCGCAGTCACCGCGCCATCAAAGACTCCTTCTGGCTTCGTTGCCAAAGTCAGCTAGCAATAACCTTCGGAAGTGGTTTCTTTCTCCTACTGGTCGATTAAACCTTGGTATCATAACTGAGGGAGAACTTACTGTTGTGCTCATCATACCTTCCTCTTGGGGTTTTCCAACTGGTCATGTGAGACATCAAGACATTTTCTGGCGCCATTGCCGGGGAGAAAGAGGATTTCTGCAAGGGTAGTCTCTCACTTCCAATCTTTTTACTTTGTTATTGTTTTGCTTAGTTTCTTTACTTTATTTTTGTTTGCATCTTTTTATCAAAAACACAAAAAAATAGTTCCTACTATAGTTGTTATTTTTGTTGGTCTGTTATTGTCTTGCTTTATCATGCTTTCTATCAATGGTTGATTTCTTTGAAACTAGATCTTTTTTTGGCAAGGTTGGTTCACAGAAGAGCAGCAAAATTATTATAAGGAACACCACTTGTCACAAAAAGGGAAACACTTATGGGAGCAAATTAATAAATTGTATATCATTGCTAGAAACGTGTGCTCTACTTATAATGTTACTTATTGCTTTGATAAATCTTGTTGCTGTAGGAGGTATAAACACCTCCCTTTTCAATGTGAGTATAATGATGTTGTTGCCAATTGAAATTATGACTTTCATGATGTGGAACAAATTGAAGAATTTATTGCTTGGAAGGGTGCATTTGAACTTGCTTATTTGCTTGAAAATACTAATGATGCATCTTATAAATATGAGGTTTATGATATACTTAAATTTTGCTTTGATAATTACAAGGAAGAAAATGGCTATATTCTTAAATATCTTAATAGATGCTCTCCAACGGAAGAGACTAATGCCTTGAAGGAGCCCATGGAAGAAGAAATTGCTGAAACTGGAAGCTTATTGGATGAAAAAGAGGAGCAGAGTGATGATCAAGAGGAGGAAGAATGGAGCAGTTACCCATGTCTACCTCCCAATAAGAGTAACTCTTTAACTAATACCTTATTTGATCGCCCTCCATGCTTAACAAAGGAGGATGAGTGTGATATTTATATTGTTGAGTTTGTTCATGATGCTACTGATAATTATTATGAGAGAGGAAAATATGGCTGTTGGAATTGTCATGTTACTAAAACACCTCTCTTTATATTGAAAATTCCGAAGTTGCTCTTTTTTTATCTACCCATATTTGTTACTATGTGCTTCTTTGATTTATTTTCTTACAAGATTGCTATGCATAGGAAGTGGGTTAGACTTAAATGTGTTTTATATTTGCACCTTGATGCTCTCTTTGGCTTCAATTCATATTTCTTATGTGAGCATCTTCTCAAATTACTGAGCCTAGGTCAAATGCGTTAAAGAAAAGCACTCTTGGGAGATAACCCAATGTTTTCTTTTCAGTACTTTTTCTTTTTGTTGAGTCTTGGAATTTATTACTACTATAATGACTTCTCTTTATCATTTTTATTTCATTTTTGTGCCAAGAGCAACCTCTAATTGGAGGAAGGTAAGATTTGGGGAAGTTGCTGTCCTGAAACAGATTTCTGTGCTGTACCGTAGAAATTTGTGAAAATTCTGAAAACGTTATTTTGATCTGCGATTTCTTGTGAACATGCCCCAGGTTATTATCTAACTTTCATTAGCTTTGCAATCTTCTATTTGAGAAATAGAAGATTTTCAAAAAAAAAATTGATCACAGATTTCTGCCACTATTTGCATTTGCCTCTTCATCTCTTTCTTTTTGAGTTCTTTTGATCACGGAACTTTTTGAGGAAGTTGATACAGTAGCTTATGTGTTAATATATGTTATACTTGAGTTTAAACTGAAACAAGAGTGGATTTACTATCTTGCATAAACTAATGTTGCTAATGATAATTGTGTGAAGTTTCGTATGAAGGAAGTTTTCAAGTGTAGGGAAAGGAGAATGATGAGATGAGATGAAGTATGGACAAAAGCTCAACCTTGGGGATGCCCATGTCACCCCAAGAAATATCCAAGAAGTACAAGCGTCAAATATTGGGGATGCCCCATGGCACCACTTCTTCATCAACAAAAATATCAGGTCATCTTTCAAGACACAATATTTTTATTGCTTCATATGCTATGTGTTTTTCTTGGAGCGTCTTTATTTTTGCTTTCCGTTTTCCTTTGTTTTGTTTGCTGAAATAAATGGTTGGAACCCAACATGTTTCTTTTGGAGAAGACACACTCCGTTTTCATTGCCTGGAACACTCTAGTTTTCACTTTTATCGTTCAACGAGTGTTCTCTTTTTCTAGTACTGCGTTTAGCTTTCATTTTTTGCCTTCGTTCTTTTTCAGAACTTGTTAGTTCTTTGTAGCTAGGTGTGTTTAGACCTCTGGTCTTTGTTGGTTTTCATCTTTAGGAGTTGTTTCAAAAAGGTTGATTGGTGTTGGAAAAGAGTAAACCGTTTTATGCTTATAGTGATGCAAAAAGGGAGCTTGTTTAGACTGTTGCATAGACTTTATCATGTCATGATTGATATTATTTTGATTATATGCTTAGTAGTTGTTGTTGTAGCATGACTTGTCTCAAATAACTAAGAGTGCTTAATGTGCCTTTGAAAGAATCATGCGCTGTTTTTATCTTATAGAAGCATATTTGTGTGGTATTCTCCTTTGATGCTTTATTTGGGTTGACTTGGCACATGCTTGCACCATGTTTGACTTTAACCAATTGCCTCAAGCCTCAAATGATCATTTGGTTTTTGACTTGTGATACCATTTTACGCTTTGGTTAATAATGTTTTGTCCCTATGCATGATTATGGCCGTTATTTCTCTCCTAGTTGGTCACTCCCAGTCTTTTGCTAGCCTTCACCTGTACTGAGAGGGAATACTTCTCATGCATCCAACTCCAAAAACCAAAGTTTTTCCAAAGAGTCTACTACAAATTCCTATTCATGGTATTTCAAACCATTCCAAGTAAATTTTCATGTGCTACCTTTCAAAAACCTTCAAATACTTCTCATTTTGTGACACTGTTTTTAGCTCATGAGGACGTAGTGGTCGGGTTTGCTATCTTCCATATTGAATTAAGTTCCCCTCGACTTGCATGCTTCATCTTCTCGTCATTAATTTTGCAAGAGAGCTGGTCAGACCATTGTAACCTCTAAAAAAAGGCACTCCTCCATGGTATGTGACCCCAAGAAATATCCAAGAAGTACAAGCGTCAAATATTGGGGATGCCCCATGGCACCCCTTCTTCATCAACAAAAATATCAGGTCATCTTTCAAGACACTATATTTTTTTTTGCTTCATATGCTATGTGTTTTTCTTGTAGTGTCTTTATTTTTGCTTTCAATTTTCCTTTGTTTTGTTCGCTGCAATAAATGGTTGGACCCCAACATGTTTCTTTTGGAGAAGACACACTCTGTTTTCATTGCCTAGAACACTCTAGTTTTCACTTTTATCGTTCAACAAGTGTTCTCTTTTTCTAGTACTGCGTTTAGCTTTCATTTTTCACCTTCGTTCTTGTTCAGAACTTGTTAGTTCTTTGTAGCTAGGTGTGGTTAGACCTCTGGTCTTTGTTGGTTTTCATCTTTAGGAGTTGTTTCAAAAAGGTTGATTGGTGTTGGAAAAGAGTAAACCATTTTATGCTTATAGTGATGCAAAAAGGGAGCTTGTTTAGACTGTTGCTTAAATTTTATCATGCCATGCTTGATATTATTTTGATTATATGCTTAGTATTTGTTGTTGTAACATGACTTGTCTCAAATAACTAAGAGTGCTTAATGTGCCTTTGAAAGAATCATGCGTTGTTTTTATCTTATAGAAGCATATTTTTGTGGTATTCTCCTTTGATGCTTTATTTGGGTTGACTTAGCGCATGCTTACACCATGTTTGACTTTAACCAGTCGCCTCAAGCCTCTATGAGCATTTGGTTTTTGACTTGTGATAGCACTTTATGCTTTGGTTAATAATGTTTTGTCGCTATGCATGGTTATGGCCGTTATTGCTCTCCTAGTTGGTCGCTCCCAGTCTTTTGCTAGCCTTCACCTGTACTGAGAGGGAATACTTCTCATGCATCCAACTCCAAAAACCAAAGTTTTTCCAAAGAGTCTACTACAAATTACTATGCATGGTATTTCAAACCATTCCAAGTAAATTTTCATGTGCTACTTTTCAAAAACCTTCAAATACTTCTCATTTTGTGACACTGTTTTTAGCTCATGAGGACATAGTGGTCGGGTTTGCTATCTTCCATATTGAATTATGTACCCCTCGACTTGCATGCTTCATCTGCTCGTCATTAATTTTGCAAGAGAGCTGGTCAGACCATTGTAACCTCTAAAAAAAGGCACTCCTCCATGGTATGTGAAAGTTGGTGGGCACCCGAAGGATTCGGTTAGCCATGGTTTGTGAAAGGAAAAGTTGGGAGGAGTGCCAAATTGTATAAAAGAGCATGTATGTGCCAATTTTTCAAACAACATGGAACCGCTCTCAACTTGTTTAGTAGGGAAGATAGCAAGAACACCATTGCCAGTCGTTGACAAGAACAACCACCTCTCAAAACAATTTTTATCTCTGTTTTACAAATAAAAAGCTCTAGCACATGTTAAATCCCTGCTTCCATCTGTGAAGGGCCTTTCTTTTACTTTTATGTTGAGTCTTCATCTTCTACCTTTATGCACCTATTAAGAGAGCATAGTTGTCATTCTGAGTATAATGTGCAAGGTCCCAAAATTTATTATTGATTGATTCATGATTATGGTATTGATTGTTCTCAAATTATTTGTATCTAGTCACCCTCTTGAACTTTGAGGTGTCCTCCATGAGGGACAAGCTAAATACCACGTTGCTATGTTTTCTATATGCTTCAAATAAACATACACCTTTCAATGCATTATTACTCATGATCTTTTGTTTGTGTTTCTTTTCATGTTGTAACATGGTTGCTAAGTTGTATGGTTAGAATTATATCTCTTATGCCCATGTTTAGAGTATGTTGATTTCAGCATGCAATGCTTTACTTTAATTTGATCAAGATTGTGTTGGTGCATGTCACCTCAAAATTTATTGTTTTGTTATCACTTACCTACTCGAGGACGACCAGGAGTTAAGCTTGGGGATGCTTGATACGTCTCAAACGTATCTATAATTTTTGATGCTCTATGCTTGTTTTACACCAATTGCTTTGTGTTTTGTTTACACTTTGTGGCATTTTTCTGCATTTTCTGGAACTAACCTATTAACGAGATGCCAGAGTGCCAGTTCCCTGTTTTCTGTTGTTTTTGTGTTTTAGAAAAGTTACACAGGAAATATTCTCGGAATTGGACGAGACGAAAGCCGAAGTTCCTATTTACCTGACACGAAGACGGAGTCTAGAGGAGAGACGGAGATGGACCAAGGGGCAGCAGCACCATAGGGTGGCGCGGGCCACCCCCTGGCCACGCCACCAAGTGGTGTGATCACCTTGTCCACCTCCTGACATCGCCCTTCCGCCTACAAATTCCCTTCAACGGGAAAACCCTAAGGGGACAAACACTTTTCCACGAAACATACTGTAATCCGCCGCCATCGTCGTCCCGAGATCGGGAGGGTCTAGAAGCTCTTCCCGGCACCTTGCCGGAGAGGGGAATCATCACCGGAGGCCTTCTTCATCACCATGCCAGCCTCCGGAGTGATGCGTGAGTAGTCTACCTTGGACTACAGGTCCATAGCAGTAGCTAGATGGTTGTCTTATCCTCCATGTGCTTCATGTTTAGATCTTGTGAGCTGCCTATCATGATCGAGATCATTGTTATGTAATTTTACATGTTGTGTTTGTTGGGATCTGATGAATATTGAGTACTATGTCAAGTTGATTGTTGATTTATCATGTCTATGTTATTTATGATCTTGCATGCTCTCCGTTGCTAGTAGATATCTTGGCCGAGTAGATGCCAGTGACTCCAAGAGGGAGTATTTATGGTCGATAGTGGGTTCATGCCTCTAGTAATTTGGGAGAGTGACAATAACTCCTAGGGTTGTAGATGTGTTGTTGCTACTAGGGAGAAAACAACAATCTATTGTTGAAGGACATTTGTATTGTTTACATTACACACTTTGCTTAAGGCGATAATCTCTTGCTTGCAACTTAATACCCAACGGTTGTTCGGATGATATCCGGCAGGTGGATTATTACTCATAGATGTAGTTGGATTACGGTCTATGTATTATGTTGTAATGCCCAAGTGAATCTCCTAGTGATCTTCGTGATATGTACATGCATTGCTTTGCATTCTTTATTCTGTCAACTGCCTAATTGTAATTTGTTTACCCAACATGTTATTTATCTTTATGGAGAGACACCTCTAGTGAACTATGGACCCTGGTCCATTCTTTAACATATATTACTTTCTACTGCAAGCACTGTTTACTTTCTGCAATTATTATTTACTTACTTCAAACAAATATCATTTTCCACATGATACGTTTAATCCTTTGTTTTCAGCAAACCGGTGTGATTGACAACCTCACTGTAAGTTGGGGCAAAGTATTTTGGTTGTGTTGTGTGCAGGTTCCACGTTGCTGCTGGCGTAGACACCACGCCATCAAAGACTCCTTCTGGCGCCGTTGCAAAAGACAACTAGCAACAACCTTCGGAAGTGGTTTCTTTATCTTAAGGGTCGATTAAACCATGGTATCATAACTGAGGGAAAACTTACTGCTGTGCTCATCATACCTTCCACTTGGGGTTTCCTAACTGGTTCTGTGAGACATCAAAGCTTCTTGTTTTCAGGCCCTTGAGGACCTCAGCATTTGCATGCTCTGCCTGCCCATTACTGAGGCGAAGCAGATCTTGATGCTGACCGATGTGCAGTACTCTCTTAACAGCCCACTGGTGAACTGGCTGCCGTAGTTGATGGTAATGCGGTTAGGCACACTGAAGCGGCACACCAGCCCTTGGATGAACTTGACGGCGACCTGGCGGGAATGGTGCGCACTAGCTCCACCTCCCCCACTTGTTAAACTTGTCGATGGCGATGTAGAGGTAGCGATAGCCCTCTTGCGCTCGAGGAAATGGACCCAAGATGTCCAGCCCCCAAACAGCAAAGGGCCAAGTGAGCGGGATGGTTTGCAGCTCCTGCGCTGGCTGATAGATTTGCTTGGCATGGAATTGGCACGCCTCACACCTCTTGATGATCTCAGATGCATCTGAGAGCGCCGAAGGCCAGTAGAAGCCACTGTGATATGCTTTCTCGGTGAGCATGCCGGTTGAAGAGTGATGACCACACTCACCGGCATGAATGTCTCTAAGGAGCTCTTGGCCTTTAGGAGTCGAAATGCACTTTAGGGCTACGTCATTCGGGCGACGACGGTACAAATCACCGTCCTTGATGCAATATCCTGTAGCTAGCGCGTGATACTTTCAGCTTTGATTCCTCCTCGGGAAGTTTGTCGCTGACGAGAAACGCCTTGAGGTCGAGGATCCAATCCACTCCCTCATGCGTCACCAACGCCAAGAGGATGCGGTTCCCTGAGGGTGGCCCGCAGTCCGGAGCCCCCTGCTCCAGTGGCGGCGGCAAGGCTGGAGGAAGCTCTGGCCCTATCGATGATGGAGAAGCTGACGGCTTGAAGAGGTGCTCCTCAATGACCATGGCTGTCTGCGCCAGGCGATGAGAGGCACGCTTGGCGATTTCATCTGCCTCCACATTTTCCCCACGAGGAATGTGCCTTAATTCTAGGCATAGGAAGCGTTTCTCCATCTTCTGGTGCTCTTTGAGGTAAGCCGCCATGTGCTCGTCCGTAGGCGTGTAGCTCTTGTTGGAGAAATTCACAACCAGCTGTGAATCCCTCTTGACGATGAGGCGCTTGATACCCAGGGAACTTACCGCCCTCAGGCCGGCAAGGAGCCCCTCGTACTCAGTGATATTGTTGGAGACCTTGTGCTCTGATTTGAAGCAGAGCTGGCTAGCATAGCAGAGCTTGTCCTTGGACGGAGAGGTGAGGACTGCCCTAGCCTCTGCGCCGGGGAGGTTGAAGGCACCATCGAAGTGCAGGACCCAGAGGCCCGGGGTCTCTTCTCCAGGAAGCGTGGATTCCACCTCAGGAGACTCGTCGACGAATGGATTGGTCCATTCAGCAGTGAACTCAGCTAGTGCTTTGCTCTTGATGACCTTGGTAGTTTTGAAAGCAATCTCGAATGGCTGAAGATCCACAGCCCACTCCACCACCCTCTCGGTGACATTGGGGTTGTGCAGGATTTGCTCCAGAGGTCGATCAGTGACCACCCTTATAGGGTGGCCCTGGAAGTAGTGACGCAGTTTCCATGACGCGATAAGCAGAGTGCAGAGCAGCTTTTGCTGCATGGTATAGCGCTCCCGCGCGTTGCGCAGCATAGTGTTCACAAAGTAAACTGGCTTCTAAACCTTAGCCATGCTTACGGAAGTTACCTCTTCGGGAGGCTCAGGAGGATCGTCTTGAGGGAGCAATCCAGCAGTGGAGGGTGCATGGGATGACTCCTCGTGATGGGAAGTGGGCACCGCGGCCTCCTCCTCGGGAGGAACCCCCATGCGTGGAGCGTCAATCTTTTTTGCTGCGATTACCCGAGCATCCCGCTCGGTGACGAGGACGGCACTTGCGGTCCTTGGAGTTGCGGCGATGTAGAGTAGCAGGGGCTCGCGGAGCGACCATGATTTGCGGGCTCGTGAGGTACCTCTTGAGCTCGACGAAGGCCTTGTCGGCTTTCAGGGTCCACTCGAACCTTCTGATGCGCTTCATGAGTTTGAAGAAAGGCAAAGCCTTCTCTCCGCTTCTCACAATGAAGCGCCCTAGAGAAGCCATGCACCCCGCGAGGTGCTGCATCTCCTTGAGGTTGTGCGGTGGAGGTATCTCTTCAATGGCCCTGACCTTGTCGGGGTTCGCCTTGATTTCGCGATGCAAAATGAGGGTACACCGAAGGCGCACTTGGCGGGATTGAGCTTGATATTTACCTTTCGTAGATTAGCGGATGTTTCCTCTAGGTATTCGATGAGGGTAGGCCCCTCGCGAGTCTTGATGATGATGTCATCGACGTAAGCTTCCGCGTTTCTTCTCATCTGAGCCCCCAAGGCCTTACGCATCAACCTCTAAAAGGTCGCCCCTGCATTTTTCAAGCCAAAGGGCATGCAGACGTAGCAAAGCCGTCTTTTCTTCGTCCTCCTTTGCCATCTTGATTTGATGGTACCCCGAGAAGGCATCCAAGAAGCAAAGGAGGTCGCAGCCAGCGGTGCCGTCGACGATTTGATCTATCATCGGGAGCGGGTAAGGATCCTTGGGGCAGGCTTTGTTGAGACTGGTGAAGTCCACGCAGTGGCGTCCACTACCATTGGCTTTGGGCACAACCACCGGATTGGAAATCCGGGCCTGCTTCAGCTTCTCAACATCTTGAATGATGAATTCTTGTTTCTCTGGCGCTTGTTTTCTCGTCTTCTGCTTCACTGGGTGTGCCTGAGGGCACACGGCTAGGTGGTGCTTGATCACCTCCCTAGGAATGCCGAGCATATCTGATGGTGTCCAAGCAAACTTGTCGGAGTTTGCCTGCAGGAAGGTGACAAGCGCGCTTTCCTATTTGGGGGAAAGCACAGCCCCGATTGTGAGGAAATTCTCGCAGCCCCCAGCCTTCAAAGGGACCTTCTTGGTAGCGGAGAGCTCTTGGGTGAATTGCGGCCTCCTTCCTGAGGGTGTCGCAGCTTCCCCAATGCTCATGTCCAGCATAGGATGGACGAGATCTTCATTGGACTTGGCTGACGGAGACGCGGAAGACTCCTTCCCAGATAAGCCGGGCAAAAGTGGCTTAAGCGCAGCTTTCTTGGCGGCAGCCCGCTCTTGCAACACAAGCTGCTTCTTCCTCGTGAGGTTACTCGAGTGTTCCAGCAGATCTTCATCAGCAGGGAACATGGTGGCAGCCTCATGGTAGACATGCTCCACTGAGCGGAGAATATCCTTCTTGTTGCAGCGCACGGTGATTGTGCCATGGGCGCTAGGAATCTTGAGGACGTTGAAGCCGTGGCGCGTCGCCGCCATGAATTTGGCCAAGGCTGGGTAGCTGAGAATGGCATTGTAGCGCAACACGATGTAGACAACGTCGAAGTCGAGGCTTTCCGTCCTGTAGTTGTCCCGAGTGCCGAAGGTGATGGGCAGGCGAACCTTCCCGATGGGCATTGTAGAACCCTCTGTCACCCTGAAGAACGGTCGGGTAGGGATGAGCCGATGATATGGCACTTGCATCTTCTCGAAGACCTCGACAGAAATGATGTTGAGGCCCGCCCCTCCGTTGGTGAGAGTGCAATTGACGATGATGTTGTTGATGGTTGATGTGCACACGATAGGAATCGTGCCCACCGCCCAGGTGGAGATTGGATGATCTACCTCGTCAAAGCCAAGCTTGTTGGAGGACAACTTCAGCCTAGGGCTGTTGGTGCTTGGCTGTGCTGCCGCGATCTCATGCGATAGCTGTTTGAAGTGACGATTCGATAGCGGAGCTTGGACTCCTCTCAGGAGGCAGGCGACAAAACCCCGAGGCTCCTAGTAGCCCCCTGTTTTTCTTCGTGGTGATCGTTGGCTGGTGGAGGTAGTGGTAAAGGCTCGGGAACCGAACGCGACGGATCGTCACGTTGGTGACCCTCATCCCGGTCGTCGTTGCGGCGGTCGCTTCGAGAGCCGCCTCGGCCGTAGCTCTGGCTGCTCCCGCGGCGCTTCGTGACTCCGTTCTCCTCATGGAACTTCCGGACGACCCAACAATCATCAGTATTGTGGGTGTCACGCTTGTGGAGGATGCAGTAATGGCATCGTCTGCCCTTGTCACGCTCGGAGCGGTCCCCATGACGGTGTTTCTGGTCGGGCTCCGCCATGTGGACAGCATCCTCCTTGCGCTTGGCGTCCTTCGGCTTGGACTTTGGAAGAGGCGCCTCCGGCAGATTGTGCGCGAAGAGCCTCCCTTCTTTGGCCCTCGCGCACCTATCGGCTATCTCGAAGAGCCTGACCACGAAGTCAGCTCGTCATTCACGGAGAGCTTCTCCTTTATCTTGATGTCGATGACGCCCGTGGAGAACGCAGAGATGACCTCCTCGTTAGAGATCCAAGGAATCTTGTTCTGCACCTGGCTGAAGTGCTGGATGTACGGTTGAAGCGTCTTGCCTTGTACTGACGTACTGCCTTGAGGTCATTCTTTGTGGCGGGGCGCTCGTACGTAGGCATGAAATTGGCGACGAACTGTCGGCACAGATCCTTCCAAGAGGTAACGGACTCGTGCGGAAGGTTCATGAGCCAAGTTCGCGCCGCATCCTTGAGGGCCATGGGGAACCAATTGGCCATGACGCATTGATCTCCACGGGCGGCCTGGACGGCGATGATGTAAAGCTAGAGGAACTCGATGGGGTTGGAGGACCCGTCGTATGGCGCGCCAACGTCTGTCCTAAACTTGTCAGGCCAGACCATGTAGCGCTGTTGCGAGCGAGAGTGAGGCACCCGGGGTTATAGAAAAGCTCCCCCGGGACCTTGACATTCTTGACCGCCTCACCGATGTCATCGATGGCGCGGTCATGATTTTCTCGGCGGCGCTCGAGGGAGACGCGTGCGTCTTCCGGAGAGCGTTGGACGATTTGGCAGCTTGGCTCTCTACGCAGCAAAGATGCCGCACGAGAAGCCGCCCTCTTTGCCGGAGCAGCTTTGCCATTCCCGGCGCCCGGGGTACAGGGCCTCGCCACAGGATCTGGCACTCCCGCACCCTGGGCGACCCCTAGTGTCAGTGTACTGGATACCGGGGTGTCCTGATCCACCAGCTCCTGGGCCACATCAATGGCCCAGCTTCGGCCTTCGGAGCATGATGAAGACTGAAGCACATCAAAGAAGACCCTCATGAGGAGGAGCCTCGTGAGAAGAACGATAGTGAAACGCTAAGGACAAGAAGACCTCCACACGAGGGACTCCTTGTGTGGAGAGGGACCAGATCTACGACAGTTCAGCGCAATCCTGCGTTGGCAAAGGGATAAGAGCAGGAGAAAGCGTGCCGCCCATGCTACCCCGACAATGGGGTGACCAGCTCTGCCGTGCCTGCATAAAGCTGCATAGCGGTTGCTGCTTCCCCCCTAAAAATAGGGTGGACGGTGTAGGGCACCAGAGGAGGACGTCAGCCTTCCTCCACCCACTCCTATGCACCGGCGCCACTGCTCTTCATAGACGAAGACCTCCGAAGCCTGCAGAGAGACAACTGTCCCACTCCTTGGCCGTGTTGTGGCAGCCCCTTCCCCAAGTTGATGAGGGGAAGGAGGACCTCGGCGCTATAAAAGGAGGGGAGGCTGCCCCTTAGAAAGAATCCCCCAATTCGCAAGTTCTAGCTAGGCTAAGTAGGTTATCCTATGTCCGGCCTGTTAGAGCTTTGTAACCAAGACCTTATAAGCCTCGCGAGGTGTCGCAGTGCAATAGAAGAAGGCAGGACGTAGGGGCTTTACCTCACCACGAGGGCCCTAAACCTAGGTAAAATCGGTGTCGCTCTCTATCGTGTGGTGTGCTCTATGGCGTGTCGAGTCTTCCGTCGCTGTGCTTCCTCGCTCTCTAGATCTCTCGCTTATAGCCCCTGTGTTCGATACCTTTGGTTCCTTTGCATGGTACCCGTGTTGTGTTTGCCTGCTCATCTGGCTGAGCACGGCGGATCATGAGGCCATCTTGGCCTTTCATGCCTCATTGCAACGAATGGGGTCTTGCAGCTATCCCGGTGGCACTAGAGTTTGCCACCATGGCGCAGAGGTGCCATCTGATCGCCCGCCTCCTCGTAGACCAGGAGGCCATTGAAGAAGATGAGGGTTCAGATGCCCCGGTTCGTTGCCCTCGGCGGCATCTGAGGTCGTCGCACTTGGCCAGCCCCCGAGCCTCAGCGCCTGGAGCAAGCGGTTCCGTGGGCGCAAGCACTTCCCATGCCACCCTTGTGGGAAGCTTGTTCCACGGTGCCATGGGCGGGGGTGATCTGGAGTGGTGCTGCCTCTTGGACTCGCCTCGGTAAGCTTCCTAGGTCTGCTTTCATATTTTTTCTGTCTTTTCTTTTGGGTCCTCGAGTTCATGCCAGTTCCTTGCTTTCATGCAATAGGGATTCTTCCCTAGAGCCCTCAGTCAAGCGGGCCTGGGAAAGTACCTCCGCCTCACATGAGCCCTCCATCAAGATGCATCATGGAGCCCACGGCGAGGAGTCACAACTCCCCGCAATGATAATTTATTCCCACTTTGTTTGCTTCCCACATCCCTTGCCAGGATTGCCCTTCCCGGGCTAACTTTGCCTTGTCTTTCTTGAGTGCAGATGTCGGGGCCAGTATGGTCTCCCGGGGAAATGCGGAGGCCGTCCCCGCAACTAGTACCGCCATGCCGACAGGTGCGCTCTTTTCAGCCACCTTTTTGCCGTCCATTTTTGCCAATTTCCCTTCTTCATTTTCTTTCAAGACAACTGACTTCCCCTTCTTTTTTCTTTCTTGGTTCTCAGCTACCGTGCCCTTCCCGAGGGATAGGGAAACAGAGCCTGTGGGTGGGGCTAGCCGAGAGAGTAGTTCGAGACAGGTTGTCGCTATTGTCAAGAATACCTCTATCCCAGCGACGCCTGCCCATGCTCCAGCTTCTGCCACGGGTCCCATGGACATCACCCCGGGATAGCCACATCAGAGGGAGACAATGGAGGTCGTAGGTGGGAGCGGCCAAGAAAGGGGCCTGGGAAAGGATGCCACTGTAGCCCTAGGCGCCGCTGCTCCGGCAGCTCCCATCCGCACAGCTTCACCTGCCGCGTATCCCGCGGAGGTCAGCCCGAGGATACCACGGCAGGGATTGACGCTGCCCATCTGGGCCTAGATGCACATCAAGTGCAGCAGGCAGGGCCTGTCGATGAGGTGGCACAACCCGAGGGCACCATGGCTGAGCTGGAGCAGGAGCACAGGGCACAGGAGAGTGATCTCCTGGCCCAGATCTCCGATTTGGATAGTCAGGCACTATCGTATGAAGGGCGCATCGACGGGCTGGTCTCTACCAACACTGAGTTGTGCGAGGCACTGCTTGGCTAGGAGTTGGGATCCGGGTCCCGAGATGACACTGTTCAACGGCAGCTTGATGCTGCCCTGTAGCCCTAGGCAACCCTGAACAACCAGATTGACGTGCTGCCGGGCGAGCTACGTGCCACTCGTGCGGCGGCACAGTCGCGTGCGGCGATCGTGGCTGAGCACGATGCAAGCATCACCCTCATCACATAGCAGAAGGAGAAGGCCCTCAGGGACGAGATGGTGGCCTCCATTGCCCGGGTCCAAGACGCGGCAGTGGTGACCGAGACCGTCAAGGTGTTCCGGGGCCTTGCAATTCGAATGAGGCCTGCGCTAGACACTCTGGGCCTCGAGCCGCCGCCGGTTCCTTCTACCATCCAAGGAGACATCGCCTTCTGGTACACGAACATCGTAGGGCAGATCGGCTCCCTCCCAGAGAGGTTGAGGCAAGTGCTGCGGACAGAAGGAGAGTGCATTGTCAACTTGGTTGGCAATATTATACTCACATGGGTGCACCACGCTGCCAGGAGGTCAGCCGGGGAAACTTCCAACGCTGCTGTGGCCGAGGTCGTCGCCTAGCTTCGGGAGCGGGTTAGCCGCCGTGTGCCTAGGGCCTGAGCCAAGTTGCCACGAAAGATATTGTCTAACTGTAATAATAATGTTTATTACTCGTATATGCGCCTGTTAGAAAAAACCGAAACTCTTAGAGTGCTTACAGTCAGTAAAGATGATCCCAATGAAGACTTATTTGTTCCCATCTACTTCATTTCCCTCCTTTTTGGGGAAGGAGAGACTATGCTATCCCTGGGGCATTGTTCCCGGCCGATATTCTCTGACCAAGCCGTCTCTGGGCTGCTGTTCCTGTAAACAATTTTTCAAAAGGCTTTTTGAAAACGGTTTTGAGGAAACATTTCTTTTCTTGAAAAGTGTCTTTCCTTTGAAAATCATTTTGTAAAACTCCTGCATCAATTGTTTTCGAAAGACTTTTCGAAAAAGGTTTTGAGAAAACTCTCTCATAAATCATTTGCAAAATCGTTTAAAACATTGATAAAAATGTTAGTATTCCGATAGCCGCTTCTCCCAAACTTGGAGTTATTTGAATCTTAACCGTGAGTAGTGCCCGCCAACGCATATGGAGGAATGATTGAACTACACACGCCGTTGCTTCCTTGAACATGTGCACATATATAGGGATAGAGCCCCCTTTTCGTGGCTGAGAGAAAAAGATCCACTAGTCTCAAGGCTACATGTCAAGACGACGACTCAAAAAGGCCAAGGGTTGACTCAACTCTAGCTTTATTGATTGTTACAGAGTGGCATGAACATCTGTCCTCCGGATTAGAAATGCGGGCGGTGTGCTACTCTGGTGTTCCCCCGTCTTCTAATAGCGGTTTTCAAGTGGGCTTCCCCGCAACACGCTGGTCCTACATTTATTCTGCGTGTACATCTGCAGCCGCGCTTAGTGTAAGGCCAGAACGCAAGTAGGCACTTTTAGGATGGAAAGTTAGGAGGAAATCGATGTTCCACAAGCCCCTCACTGGGTTTCGATCCCTGTCTTCCTGGTCCGGCATTGCCATGCTGGAAGACATGCAACACTCAGCATGGGCCCGTCCACTTTCAAGGGAGAGATCCTACAACCTTTGGGATCTACGATCCCGTCGCTGGACAAGGTTTTACCATTAGAACTCCCGGGATCGGGCACGCCCACGATGTTGGCTGCGTGAACCTTGCAATAGCAGATGGACCGCACATTTGCTTGGCTACAGACCCCCTCAAGGAAATTGACGCAACCAAGCCTCTCCATGCTAGGCTTGGCTTTGCCATAGCAGGTATCCGAGGAGATCCGTAATTAAGCTCGGTGGTTGATGTGGTTCTTCCCTTGCTTCGCAGGGGTGTTACCAGCGATTTTGGTGCTGCGTACCTTTTGGGAACAAAGCTCCCGTCTCCACTCGAAGCGGCATTTACTTCAGCTGGAGCAGAAAGTGGGAGCGGGCAAAGTGCATCGTCCGCTTGCTGGGTAGCCGTGTCTTCTCGTAGCTCAACTGCTGGGGGAGCCTCCAGTGTTGTCGTGGATGGGGCTCCGGCAACCTCCTCCTCTGGTATGATAGATGGCTTGGATAGCTTCTCGACAAAGGTTCCCGCAAGAACCGGTAATCCTTTGGTAGCTATCCGGGTCAGTTCGTTCACGACGGCGTCATGTCCGCGAGGGACGTGCTATAACTTGAGGCTGCAGAAGCGACGCTCAAGCTTCCGCACATCGCCCGCGTATGCCTTCATCAGTGGGATCATACCAACCCCGTCTGCTTGGTCGGCCGTCAGCTGAGAGTCATCGCAAATGGCGAGGTGAGTGACACCTAACCCTACCGTGATCCTCAGGCCGGCTAGCAGGCCTTCACACTCTAGCGTACTGATGGCGCAGCCTTCCCGGGGGAAGGCTAGTTGGACGACGTACTTGAGGTGCTGGCTCGTGGGTGAGACCAGGAGTACACCAGCCCACAAGCCTTCCTGGGACTAGGTTCTGTCGAAGTAGGCGACCTAGTTGCCGGGGTCTTCTTCTCCATGCTCTCTTCTTCTTACTGTGACCAAGCCCGAGCCGGGTTGCTCAGGAGAGCCCCCGGCCCCTGTCCCTTCGAGGTCCAAGTGTGCCACGCCGGTCCGCCCGGCTCTGGTGTGTGGCTTGAGGACGTGATGGAGGGCATGTCCGACGCATCGCACAACGCCCGATGAATTGCTTCAAACTTCAAGAGGGACAGCTCCTCCATAGTGTCGGATCCCTAGTGATTGGGGTCAGAAGGTTTCGGGAAGGAACGCTTCCTTGCCCAACATAGGTCTCAGGCCGCTCCCTCCAGCGAGGCCGGGCGTGGTTCTACTTCTGAAGGTTCTCTGAGGGAGTGCTCGAGCGCACTAGGGCAGGGAAGCAAGGCAACCCCACCATAGGTGGCCATGGTATCACCCAGGCACTCCCTTGCTCCAATTCCTTGGCCACCTAACGTGGCAGGGTAGTCACCTCGTCCCCGGGGAGCCCTTCCCGGATGGCCACGGTAGGCACCGCGCCCAGGCCAGGCTCCCACGAGGCCCTCTCCCCGGCCGCAAGGCCCACCCGGGTAGGAGGCCTTGCCGGGGCAGTCGCATGACCAGTGGCCGCGCTGGTCACACTCGTAGCAGCCACGGACAGCCCCCGTGGCAGAACGCTCCGTGAGGTGCTTCTTGGGCTCCCCACCAAGCCGTTGAGGTGGTTCCAAGTCGTCAGGTCATGGTGGCTTATCTCATGTAGGGGGCACCACTTCCATAGGGTCGGCACCGCGGCGGCATCCGCGGGGGCGCTGGTCCTGACCTTCCTTCCCACCGTCACGACGGGTCCTGGCTCGGCTGCCAGGGGCTGCTCTGGGGCGTGCCTATTTGGCCCTCTTTTCTCGGTGGCAGGCACTGGGCCATGGGCGGTTCGCGCCGCCCGGACTGGAGCCGGCCGTTCTTGTGAGCGAGATGCTACGGTGCCATGGTGCCCGCCTTGGCAGCATGGGGACTTCCGCATCTAGGGCTTGTGGGCCTAATGTTGTGGCGAATGCCATCGGCCAGAGCGTAGCGCTCGTAGGCTAGGAGGGGCGAGCCTCGGTGGGCCCCACCGCACCATGGCGCACTGCTGTGGGTGCCGCTCCGGTGTCATGCACAGCCGTTATCCCTGTCCCTTGAGCGGGAGGAAAGGAACTGGGCTGCACCATGGTAGTGCAGCGCTGCTCATACTTAGTCAGCTCCTGGAGGTGTGCTTACCACAACCTGTACGTTGGAGCCCCCAGCAATGGAGGGAACGAGGCGAGGGAGCAAATGGTCAGACAATGTGGTGAGACACTGTGCAATTTGCTCCCCGAGGCGAACGAGGCTAGGGCCTCCCCGAGGTTGTTTATGCCTCTTGGGGTCTGGATCGAGTGGTGAGACATTGTGCCATTTGCTCCGCTCCCCATCCTATGCTGGCCAACACGAGGGCCCGGGGCGCATAGGGCGTCGGCCTGAGGGAGTGGTGGAGGACACACTCTCCCAGTGCCTTCCCAACCAATGGTGCCTCATGCACCTCCTTGGGGCTCTTTGGCGGTAGCGCCTCCCGCGCCTCTGCCCTGGCGCCGAGCAACTTCCCAGGCTCAGCGGACGGCACACCTGTGCGGGCCACTGGGGGCGGCGCAGGTGAAGCCTCGTCGTCTCCTGAGTGCGCTGCCGAGCCAAGGCAACCGAGCGGGGCACCCATCGCTCCTCATCCGGCGAGGCGGCCTGACAGGCCGCACCATCTACACCCCCAGGCATGGTCAGGGGACACCAGAGACGGAATCGTCAAAGGTCGCGAAGTTGGAGTCGAGGAAGATGACGAAGACGAATATTGTGCACCCTACCTGGCTTGCCATATGTCGTGTGGTCGGACACAGACACTATGGGATCCGCACCCCTAGGGTGTTTGGCAAGCGGCATGGATGAGATGCCTTTGTCACCACGAGATGCACACAGAACACACGGAGATTTTACCCTGGTTCAGGCCACGAGATGGGATTGTTGGGGATATACCAAATTGGTATACCAACGATGTAGTCCTGAACCAGCAAGCCAGGGTGGCCCATGGAGGTGGTATGTCGGATTGCCTACCGAGCGGCCCAGTTGCTGGAAAGCCCATGGCGGTACAAGACGTAGGAGCTTATGGCAGATCTGGAGACAAGCCCATGGCGGGTTGCCTTGTAGTACACGACATTGTATAGGACTTAGTCTAGGACTCCATATTGTATGCGCTCCGGTACCATCGTGATGCCCACGCCAGGCGCCTTTATAAGCCGGCATGGAGGAGCCCTTGAGGTACCGAGACTTAGACACGGCCAATTGCATAGCAAAACAGCCAACCTCATCATTGTAACCGAGCACTTGTTGCCATATAGTGAATTATAGCAGCACGTAGGGTCTCGCCACCTTGCGGGATCTGAAGCTAGGTAAACTTGTGCTACCACTGTCCCAGATCGCTCCACCGTGTTCACCCCATTCCACAAACCGCCATACACCTACCCCTATGGCAGATCTATTGACAAAACCACGACAGTTGGTGCCCACCATGGGGCATAACGCGTCAGGAGCGCGGATCCAGGCGGGATCCGCCTTCACAGGCATCGGCGACACCGTCGCCATCGGGCGTGTCCTCTACGATTCTGGCTTCCCCATTGTCCCAGCGGATAACCTCTGGGTGCCGGCTAGAGAAAACCCTGCTCAATTTACCATCATTCCGATCGGAGACATCCACATCTACATCGGAGAGATGGACCCTACCCCCACCACGGATACCAATTTCTGGCGGATTGGGATGGCTAAAACCCCCAAATGGGTCGCTTTCGAGCTAGATACGGAGGAGGAATCATCTGTTCTAGAACTTTCCAAGTTATCTAGATTGGATCTAAAAACGAATCCCACCCAACCCGCCCTAGAGGTGGAGGAAGTGGTGGATGACCGCTATGAATCCGCCATGAACAATCTGGCGTTAGAGACACCGCGGTACTGCCTTGTTGCTTTCGCAGGAACCACTTTGGGATCTGCCTCCAATGGAGATGACAGCCCAGGTGAATCCATCCTAGAGGCACTTAACGAAAGTGGTAAATCGGATGACTGGGATAGCAAAGGCTATGACTTTGATCACTATGACACCGCCATGAGAAGAATCGAGGCAGAGTTAGCTCAGAAAGAAATAGAAGAGAAGCAAGCAGCCGCCAAGTAGGTGTTCATGACCAACAAAGGAGATGACGCTGGGCACGCAACCGGTGATCCGCCATCTCAGGCAGCCCATGACGGAGATGCCGGTAAAGAGCTGGGTAACCAACCACCATCCGCCGATCCCACCATGGAAAGACTACCTGAGATTCAGGCGGGACCTAGGCCTCTCCAACCCGTCATCCCCATGGTCCATCACCCAGAAGATTTCATGACCCCGATGGACAAGGTCGTCTACAGAACTCTAGGAGATCCAATCACCCCTACCTACGTCAGAAACGTGAACGATCTCGAGCAGAAGAGGCGAGCAATCCTTAAAGAAGCAAAGCAAGTCGAGAAGATGAGTGAAAGGCTAGATGGAGACATTGCTAAAGCTCAAGACATGCTTAAATGCGCAAGAAATATGGAGGAGAAGTACGCTATTCTCATCCAGAATCAAATAAATGAGGGCGGAGACCCGCAGCTGGCACGAAACCTTGAGTTCACCGTGCCAGCCGTGGAAACATTGGCTAGGATGTACATCAAGAATCCGCCATACGTGGACAAGAACCACAATGAAGTCAGGGCCACTCCGATTGAGAACATCGTGGCTGCAAAGGAGCTATTGGAAAATAACCAAAGCCCGGTAGCCCTGGAGACGGCGGTAAAACTAATGACCAAAGCACTGGTGCAACAGGAGAAGGATACATCATCACGAAAGCTTGAATCTGATCCTGCGCTATGCCGGTCTAGTACTGCCTCCAAGGCCTGGGGTAATGGCAATCATGGTGCTCGCCCTGATAACGAATCTCATACCGGATCCTCAGAGGCCCGAAGAAGAGAAGCTCGCAATAGGGTCGATGCCATCCCAATATCCTCTGATGATAGGCCTCATGGCAAAGGCCATCAAAGAAATCCATTACCGCCTCACAAGAACTATCCTGCTTATGGATACCTCCAAGACAAGGCTGCTCCCCGCCATAAGTCCAATATGCTGCCACCAAAGTATAAGACATTCGAGATCCCTCAGGGAGGAATTGTCATACGCGAAAACGATGGCAAGCGGGGATAGAGTCGTGACGCTGGCCGCAGAGATGAGCCGCCACGACAAGAAACCAGTCGAGATGGCGGATCCAAGCAAAGGGAGCAATCTCGCCATGACGACGACGCACACCGCAGCGGTGACAAGGATAAGCATCGCTCTTCACGTCGTCGCTATGACAAAGGGCAAGGCTCCTGCCGCCATGATGATGATCCAGCTCCATGAAGAGCAGAGAGAAGCTGTCGCAGTTGCAGAGATCCGTCGCAGGACGTTGAGAGCAAAAGGCGTGACCCTTCACCATCCCCACCAAGCAACCCTCATGGCGGCGGCGGTGGCGGTGGTGGCCCAGCTAGGTCACATGCCTCCCGCAAAGATCCACAGGATCAGAAACCCTACGATTTGCATACCCACCTAAATGAGATTGCCAAGTCTCAAAAAGCCTTCTTCCTCGGCCCAATGTGCTTTGGGCAGTGGATCCGTGATGAGCCCACCCCACATGGGTTCAAGATCGAGAAAAACATCCACCAGTACAATGGAGTCGACAGGCCCTTAACTTGGCTACAGGACTACTTCAAGGCAGTGCAGTTCGCAGGGGGATCACCCAACGTTGCTGTCCGCTACCTGCCCCTGATGCTATCTGGCACAAGCGCGATAGTGGATCAATGACTTGGCGGAAAATTCCATCCAAACCTGGTTTGACATGCAGATTGCGTTTACTGAAAACTTCGAGGGTACCTACAAGTGACCTCACAATATAAGTGACCTCCAATGGTGTCGACGAGCTGACGACGAGACCTCCCAAACATTCCTGGCACGATGGCTAGATATGAAGAACTCCTGTGAAGGGGTTACCGACAAATCCGCCATCCTCGCGTTCATCGATAGTTTGGAGAAAGGCCAGCTTCTCCGCCATCGCCTGTTGCGAGAACGGAATGAAGGGAAACTAATCCTAAACTCCATGATCACCATTGCAAGCAACTACGCGGCCGCTGATGACGATGCCCGCTTCCGCCATCCAGAACACTGGAAAGCGGAACAATAGCAAAAAACGGAACAATCCGCTAGAAGAGCAGCAAACTCCGGATATGGTGGCCACAACCTTCTCTGACAAAGGTCAGAGCAGTCAACGCGACCGGGGACGCGGTTCTAGCAGCGGCCAGCCATGGAGCTCCACAGCTTCCGCTATGGCGCCATCTGCCCACGTGTCCTACGATGAATACCGCGACGGGCCATGCTTCGTCCATCGGGACGCTTCAGGAAAGTGCAATCACACCAACCGAAACTACAAATTTGTCAATGACATCAAGGCGGTTCAAGAAGATGGCTACAAACGCACCCGACGGCAAAAGCCTCGTGGCAAAGGAAAAGCGGACAAGGAAAAGGAGTCCAAGGATGGCAGCGATATGGAAGAAGACCCTGCGCCCAAACCCGTCGAAAAGGCCGAGGGTGGAACTGGCACGGGTAACCCATACAAGAACACCAAAAAGGGAGCCTTCCACACGTTCCTTGGTCCCCCCACGGCAAAGGCGCAACAAGCCGCCATGCGCTCCCTGAATGCCACCGTGCCTAAAGTCCGCCAGTACATCCGATGGTCTGAGATGCCGGTGCAATGGAGCCGTGAAGATCATCCAGAGCACATCCCGGACGGATACTACGCCATGGTTGTCAACCCCCTGATCCAAGGCTACGAATTCTCCAAGTGTCTAATGGATGGTGGCAGCAGCCTGAATATCATGTACGTGGAAACCCTGACAAAGCTAGGCCTCACCAAGACCCAACTCCGCCATAGCGCTGTAACGTTCTACAGAGTGGTTCCTGGCCGCCAAGCTAAATCCCTCGGGTCCATTACCCTCAAGGTTGCCTACGGCGATGAAAATAACTACCGCGAAGAGCCCATAACCTTTGAGGTAGTCCTGTTCAAGAGCACATACCACGTGATCTTCGGCCACCCTACCTTCCACAGTTTTCACACCAGGCCATGCTACATCTACAACCAGCTAAAGATGCCAGGTCCTGATGGCATCATCACCGTTTATGGTAGCTTCAGGAAGGCCAAGGAGTGCGAGGTCGGAGAAGCCGCCTTCGCGGAAGCTGTGTTCTTCAGCGAGGAGTTCAAGGAAATCCATGCCGCCACAGACCCTGCGGAGATGTCGGCATCCAAGCAGGAAGTTTTTGCCTCCCCGCCCACCTTCAAGCCTACAGTTGATACAAAGCAGGTGGAACTTGTCGCTGGCGATGCCGCCAAGACCACCTCAATTGGGATGAACCTGTCCCCCAAATAGGAAAGCGCGTTCGTTGAGTTCCTCCGTGAGAACTGGGACATCTTTGCATGGTAGCCATCTGACATGACAGGTGTACCCAAAGAACTCGCCGAGCATGCCCTGCAAATAATCCCTGGCTCTAAGCCAGTAAGACAAGCAATGAGACGCTTCCGAGATGAAAAACGCCGCGCTATAGGAAAGGAAATTTACAAGCTATTGAAAGCAGGCTTCATCAAAGAAGTTATCCATACAAAGTGGGTGGCAAATCCCGTGTTAGTTCCTAAGAAAAACACAAAGGTTCTGCGCATGTGTGTAGATTACACTGGCCTAAACAAAGCGTGTCCAAAAGATCCTTTTCCCTTGCCTCGCATTGACCAAGTCATTGACTTGACGGCGGGATCGGAACTACTATGCTTCTTAGATGCCTACTCAGGTTACCACCAGATCAAGATGAAGGAATCCGACCAGCTTGCTACCTTGTTCGTAAGACCTTATGGCACATATTGCTATGTGACAATGTCGTTCGGTTTGAAAAACGCAGGAGCAACATGCCAGCGCACCATGCAAAAGTGCATGGTAGATCAAATCGGCTGCAATATCCATGCCTACATGGACGATATCGCCGTCATGTCCAAGAAATAGGACGACCTCATAGCGGATCTGCAAGAGACCTTCAATAATCTAAGGAAGTACAACATGATGCTCAACCCCACAAAGTGCGTCTTCGGGGTGCCAGCAGGACAACTCCTAGGAGTCATCGTCTCCCACTGCGGTATTGAAGTCAATCCGGAGAAGATCAAGGCCATCCTCGACATCTCCCGGCCTAATGACCTAAAGGACGTGCAGCAACTCATAGGCTACATGGCAGTGAGTAGATTCATCAGTCGCCTTGGCGAGAAGGCTGTGCCACTCTACAAGCTGATGAAGAAACCAGACGAATTCATCTAGACCGACGAGGCAGACGCTGCGCTTAAGGATTTGAAGAGAGTGCTATCTACTGCACCAATCCTAGCAGCTCCCAAAGACCAGGAGCCCATGTTATTATACATGGCAGCAACCAACAGGGTCGTTAGCATCGTCATTGTGGTAGAACACAAGGAATAAGCATAGGAGGACGGCATCCAGAGACCAGTCTAATATGTCAGCGAGGTCATGATGGAATCCAAACAACACTACCCTTACTACCAGAAGTTGGCATACAGAGTTTTCCTAGCTTCACGCAAGTTACGACACTACTTCTATGACCATAAGATCACAATGGTGAGCAAGGCTCCACTGAAGGACATCATCAACAATAGCGATGCAACAGGATGAGTTGCAAAGTGGGGCATCAAACTGGCCTCCTTCGACATTGACTACAAGCCTCGCACCGCCATCAAGTCCTAGGCTTTGGCAGAATTCATGGCAGATTGGAAGGAAGCCCAGGAGACTACGCCCGTCCCAAAACCAAAGCATTGGGTGATGCACTTTGATGGCTCAAAGTTGCTACACGGCTCGGGGGCTGGAGTGACACTCAAATCCCCTAAGGAAGATGAGCTCAGCTATGTTCTCCAAATCCACTTCCCACCACCAACAACATCCCTGAGTATGAAGCGCTACTGCACGGGCTACACGTCACAAAGGAGATCGGCGTACAGCAAATCATGTGTTGCGGAGACTCTGACCTTGTTGCTCAGCAGGTTCCTGGCACATACAAGGCTCAGAACGAAGTCATGGCGGCCTACAGGAACAAAGTGGACGAGATGGCCAAAAGTTTCCTCGGCTACAACATAAAGCACGTACGACGAGAGGACAACATGGCGGCCGACACCCGTCCAAGCTAGGATCCAGCCGTAAGGCAGTTCCGCCAGGCGTATTCCTTGAGCATCTGCACGTGCCATCAGTCAAGATGGTAGATCCAGAAAACCCGGAACTAGCAATTTCCCCCGTTATGGCGGTTTTGCCATGCAACCCGCCATGGGCAGAGCCCTACCTAGAGTATCTGATGACCAAGAAGCTACCCGAAGACGAAGTCCAAAAGAGGCAACTCGAACGTAGAGTGAAAGCGTACACCACCATAGATGACCAGCTCTACAAGCGAAGCACTTTGGGAGTATTCATGAAATGCATATCCCAAGTGGACAGAATCGAGATACTAATAGAGATCCATGAAGGCGAATGTGGGCATCATGCCGCCGCCAGATCCCTCGTAGCTAAGGCATTCCGCCATGGGTTCTACTAGCCTACAGCCAAGGCAGATGCAGACCGTATCGTGAAGCTCTGCCAAGGTTGCCAGATGTATTCCAAGAAAACCCACATGCCCGCCACAACACTGCAAACGATCCCTATAACTTGGCCTTTTGCAATCTGGGGGCTGGACATAGTGGGTCGCTGAAAACAGCACCTTCGGGATTTACGCACCTACTGGTAGCGGTCGACAAATTCACGAAGTGGGTAGAAGCTAAGCCCATTAGAAAACTTGATGGCAAAACCGCCCTAAAATTTGTCAAGGACATTGTGGTAAGATTCGGCATCCCACATAGCATCATCATCGACAATGGCACTAACTTGTCTCAGGGAGAAGTTGAAGAATACTGCCATCACAACGGAATCCGCCTTGACCTTGCATCTGTGGCACATCCATAGTCCAATGGCCAAGTTGAAAGGACCAATGCATTAATCCTGTCAGGGATCAAGCCACGCCTAGAAGCACCGCTACATCGAGCAGCTGGAGCCTGGGCAGACGAGTTGCCATCTGTGTTGTGGAGTCTATGGACCACACCAAACAGATCAACAGGCCTCACCCCTTTCTTCCTAGTCTACGGAGCAGAAGCAATCCTACTAAGTGATGTCCAGTATGATTCCCCAAGAGTCGAGGCCTACGAGGAAGAAGATATAGAGAAGTCTAGGCAGCTATCTATGGACCTTCTTGGAGAAGAACGAGACCTAGCACCCCAGAGATCCGCCATCTACCAGCAGAACCTCCGCCGCTATCATAGCCACCGAGTTCGCAAACGCTCGTTTAAAGAAGGGGACCTGGTGCTACGCCTCAGACAGCATAAGTCACACAAGCTATCCCCGCCTTGGGAAGGACCCTTCATCATCAGCAAAGCTCTACTGAACGGTTCCTACTACCTCGTTGATATCTGTGAGCTAGATAAGCGACCCAGTAAGAAGCACAAACGAAGAGACCCTGACAATATCTACGATGAAATAGATCGTCCATGCAACATCGCACAACTACGTCCTTTCTACACTTAGCACTTATCTAGGCTATGTAATAGGCACCTCTATATGATCAATGAAATAAAGCATCTGGTTCACTCTTGATTTTTCTCTGAGTCTTTTACCTCCTTTATTGTTCATTTAGATTGTATGGAACCTTTGCACAATTTTGCCCTGCACTTGTGTCTTTTAAATCCGCTAAGCGGTCCGCGTAGCATATTTATGTTTTAATCTCCACCTGATGTTCTTTGTGTGGATTCCCGAGTAGTGACTTTTTGACGATCCAAGCCGCTATCTTCTTGGGTTTTGGACGGTTGCTACTAAGTATCGTCGCCCTGGCGGATTGTTCGTGCGAAGATTCCGCAATCTCATGAAAAGTCAAGCACAAAGAGCCGGATGGCGGATTACATGGTCCTACGCGTGATTTTTTTTTCAAAGTGTTGTTTTTTGCGCATGTTAAACTATTACAAGTTGCATAAAAATAGGCCTGGCGGTTTTTTCGCACATAACCACTTCAAAGACTTGATAAAAACTGTGCAATAAGTTCAAAAGCATTTTCTGATCCGCCACAGGCAGACCAGGCACAATACAATCATACACAAAGTTTAATAGTTAACTTACAGACCCACTCAGGGGCCGAATTGATGCATTGTTTTTTCCTGCCATAACGCAATGCATGACTCAGGACTTCGAGGCAGCAGAAGTGGTGTTGTCACCGCCATCAGCACCATCTGCAGCTACGGAGACAGAAGCAGAAGCTTGGCTTAGAGACC
The DNA here is from genome assembly GCA_007115705.1 of Dactylis glomerata. Taxonomy (NCBI): domain Eukaryota; kingdom Viridiplantae; phylum Streptophyta; class Magnoliopsida; order Poales; family Poaceae; genus Dactylis; species Dactylis glomerata. The sequence goes on along the minus strand of QXEO01000457.1, from coordinate 690,866 downwards.
CTGGCATATCGTATGCTTCATAGTATATGTTCAGCTGAGTGCCTAAGGCACAGTGCTGATCATACCCCAGCATGCTCTACCGGATGGCGGCTTCGTCCACCGGTGCTCCGTCTTTGCAACTTTCTGAGATGCCGGAGGTGATCAGGTCTAAGTCCAGCTTAGGGTAGTGGGCCTTTGCCAATGTGAGTGCAGTTCTGGCACCACCCCGAGCGGAAGACTGCTTCCAATCTGCCACTAGCCCAGGCACAAGCAGAAGCTTCTTGGTCAACCCAATGGCGGTGAGGTCAGAGGAACCCGCTATCTGCAGGCTGCCGCATGCCTGATGACCTGCGTTGAGTAGGCCATCCAGCTCCTTCTTCGCGGCGTTCGTTATAAGGTGCAGGCCTGTGGCAGAATCTACCTCCCCCTTCTCCAGAGTTGCTGTATAGCAAGAACAAGCCAAGCGTCATAATCAACAAGATATATTAGCACAATCTGCAAAGTATGGAGAACCAAGGTTACCTAGCAGCGTCTTCTGGAAGTGGTCAAGGACCTCGTTGAAGCCCCTCCGCTGATCCTCAAAATCGACGGCGGCTTGGCGGAGATCATCCACCTCCTTCTGCTTCTGGCGGTTTTGCGCTCCTGGTCCTTGAGTTGCTCTTCGAGGAGGGTGTTTTCAGTCAAGGATTTGTGGATTTGCATTTGCAACCCCTCCATCGCAATGGTGTGACCCCTTTTCACCCCCTCGAGAGTGGCTTGCAGGTTCGCAACATCTGCATGGCGGAAATAATTGCAGAGTATTGATCGACCAGCATAGAGGTACTAAACTTGCAAAAAGGCAAAAGAAAGTTACCGCTATTTGCAAGCTACTCCTGCAAATCCGCCACGAGCAAACTCTTCTCCGCCAGCTCCTTCTCTTGCGAGCTGACGGCCTGGACCAGATCCTCCACAACTTTCTTATAATTCTGTTAAAACATTGTTATACGTTAGTCACTCTTAGAGCTTTATGCCGGAAAAAAATCCGCCATAATGCTCGAGAGCTACTCATGACGATTTTTTAACATTAGTCTTCTTAGAGCTTTATGCCAGAGAAATCCGCCATAACGCTCGGGGGCTACTCATGATGATTTTTACCATTAGTCTTCTTAAAGCTTTATGTCGGATCGGAATCCACCATAACGCTTGGGGGCTACACATCGGATCTAAACTAAGTTCTCTAAGAGCACCGCTGCAGTGTAATGTAGAGCGGCGCTCGGGGGCTATATGATGAAAAATTCAAAAGTAGTTTCTCTTAGAACATGAAAATCCGCCATGGCGCTCGGGGGCTACAGGGGATACATACCTCTTTCACGACACTGGTTCTCTGGACAAACGATGACATAGCGGAAGTAAGATGGTTGTTGGCCTCTTCTTGCAAGCCATCAAGATGGAAAAGAGCATCTGCCTTTTTCTTCCATCTGGCAGCATCTCCGGCTCCTGCTGCTATCTCGACCGTCTTTCCACCAAAAGTCACCTTCTTAGGACCCCTAGCAGGATTAGTGGCAGGCATGGCATCCTTAGCCGAAGCTTTAGCCATTTTGCTAGCTTTTGGGGCAGAAGTTGAGGGAGCAGACTGGCAGATGGGAGCATCAGGCTTTGGTGGAATAATTGCAGGAGATGGTCTTGCTTTTGAAGGCTTATGACCAGCAACTTTCCTCCTCCTATGCATAAAATCCAGGTTAGAACAAGTCAAGATAAAGATGGCAGAAACTTAAGAGATTGACGTGCTTACTTTCGATCTGGCAACTTGATGGTAGCGGTAGACTCGGGTACGGTCTCCAGATGGCCACGCAATGCCGGAGACGGATGGCGAGAAATAACCCTTTTGCCTAAACCGCGCATGCGTCCACCCTAGACACGAACACTGCGGCGTACAGTTGCTACAGGTTCTTCCGCGATGGGCTCCCCTTGAGAAGGTCTATCATCTTCCGCTACCGGCGAGGACTTGCGTCTTTTTGGAGAAGAGGATGTTTCCTCTTCGTCATCAGTGAGCTCCTTCGATCGAGGATAGCAGATGAGATGACTTAACTCAGAAGGAGGAAGGGTCGAAAGCTGCGAAAGAACACAAGTAAGAGTCAAAGAAGTATATAGGAATGGCGGGACGAGGAGGCACTCACCTCTGGACAGTTGCCGTTCTCATACATTGGGATCTTTAATTCCAACTTTTCATCTTGCCCGACCTTAATAATGTTGCGGATCCGACGCTCAATCTCCTTGGAAGATAATTCCTCCTTGGTATAGCGCTGGGGGTCGTCAATTCCGCTATAATGGCACATCAAGGCGGGGCGGTATTGGAGTGGTTGGATCCGCCGTGAGACCCCGGCAATAGATGGTGTCTGCACCTGTCAAGCCAGAAAATACAAGTTTGGAAATCCGTAGTGAGCAAAGCTGACATTCATCATCCATGGTGAAATCATCCATAACACCCAGCTATCTTGATCCTCGGCGGGACCATCAGCAAAAGACTTCAGGCCAAACTTCCTTTCAGAAGGTGCCTGGTCAGCCTGGTAGAAGAAAGATCGCCGCTGATACGTCTCAAATGTATCTATAATTTTTAAAGCTCCATGCTTGTTTTTACACCATTTGCTTAGTGTTTTGTTACACTTCGTGGCATTTTTATGCATTTTCCGGAACTAACCTATTAATGAGATGCCACAGTGTCAGTTCCCTGTTTTCTACTGTTTTTGTGTTTCAGAAAAGTTACACAGGAAATATTCTCGGAATTGGACGAAACAAAAGCCGAACATCCAAAAATTTACCGAAGCTTCCACAGAACCAAAGAAGAGACGGAACAGAGCCAGGAGGTGGCCACACCACCAGGGGGCGCGGCCTGCCCCTGGCCCGCACCCACCTGTGGTGAGCCCCACCTGGTCCACTTCTGACGCTGCCCCTTCGCCTATAAAGACCCCCCGGCGGGAAAAACCTAAACACCCGATCACGTTTCCAGAAACACATCGCAATCCACCGCCGTCGTCGACTCGAGATCGGGAGGGTCCAGAAGCTCTTCCCGGTAGCCTACCAGAGAGGGGAATCGCCACCGGAGGTCTTCTTCACTGCCATGCTTGCCTCCGGCGCGATGAGTGAGTAGTCTACCTTGGACTATGGGTCGACAGCAGTAGCTAGTTGGTTGTATTCTCCACCATGTGCTTCATGTTTAGATCTCGTGAGCTGCCTTACTTGATCGAGACTACCTTTATGTAATTCTACATGTTGTGTTTGTTGGGATCCGATGAATATTGGTGTTATGATTGAGTTGATGTGCTGAATATTATCTTATGTTATCTCTATGTTGTTTATGATCTTGCATGCTCTCCGTTGTTAGCAGCTATCTTGGCCGAGTAGATACTAGTGACTCCAAGAGGGCGTATTTATGCTCGATAGTTGGGTTCATGCCTCTATTTAATCTGGGGGAGTGACAGAAACCTCTAAGGTTGTAGATGTGATGTTGCCACTAGGGAGAAAACAACATTCATATGTCCAAGGGCATATGCTTTGTTTACAATACACACTTTGCTTAATGCAGTTATCTGTTGTTCGCAACTTAATACTTGTGGAGTTCTCGGATTGATTCGCCACAAGTGGATTATTAGTCATAGATGCAGTTGGATGGCGGTCTATGTATCTTGTTGTAATGCCCAGAGTAAATCTCATAGTGATCCTCTCGACATATGCACGTTATCTTTATTCTATCAATTGCCCAACTGTAATTTGTTTACCCAACATGTGTTATTTTATCTTATGGAGAGACACCACTAGTGAACTGTGAACCCCGGTCCTATTTCCTTTATATTGCTGTCACCTGTTTACTTTACTCGCACTGTTTACTTTACTCGCATACTACTATTGCTTTCCACTCGATACGCTCATTCCTTTGTTTACAGCAAACCGGTGAGATTGACAACCTCATCGTAAGTTGGGAACAAAGTACTTGGTTGTGTTGTGTGCAGGTTCCACGTTGCTACTAGTTGAAGACGCGCTAACAAGATATGGTTAATGGCGCCCTTGTTGGAGTGTCACTAGGCTAGCAAGCATCACCTTCTGGAGTATTGGCTTTTTCCTACTGGATTGATAACCTTGGTTTCTTACTGAGGGAAAAACTTGCTGCTATACTCATCAAACCTTCTCTTGGGGTTCCCAACTGGTCGGTCATTTACTTCATCAACTACACGCCAACAAGTTCTCTGGCACCATTCATCACCGCGCCATCAAAAGCAATCATATTTTTTCCGGCACCGTTGCCAGGGAAAAAGAAGACTTCTGCAAGGGGAGTTTCGCACGCACATCCTTTACTTTGTTTTAAGTTTTGCTTTACTTTATTTTTACTTGTTTCGTTTTATCAAAAACACAAAAAATTAGTTCCCTTTATAGTTGTTTTTACTTGTCCGCTTTTAGTCTTATTAGAATGAGTAATCCTGAAGTTGAAGTTCGTACTTTTAAGCAACAAGGGGGAGAGAGTTTAAAAGATGCTTGGTACCATATTAGCAATTCTCATCATAAGTGTACTAAGAAGCATTCTACCATGATTCTCCTTAGAAATTTTTATGTTGGTATAACTAGTTGGAATAGGTATGTTCTTGATACTCTTGCAGGAGGTAATTTTCTGGGTACTCCCGCTCTTGAAGCATGCACTTTAATTGAAAATTTAGTGGGAGTACCACCTATTCATGTTGTTAAAACTGAGGTCACTTTGGAGGAAGTTTTAGAAAAGCTTAGCTCTTTAGAAAAAAGTTTGCCAAATATCCTTGATAATGCTAGCCGTGTTAATGAATTGATTGAAAGTATCGGTAAGAGAATCACCATTTTAGAGGCTAGCACTACTCTTGATAGTCAAAACCTTAGGATTGGGAAACTTGAGGAATCTATGGAAACTTTAAGTTCAATTTTCTCTTCTCTTAAGTTTAAGAAGGAGAAAACTTTTGATGGAAAAGAGCAAAAAATTATGTATGTTCCCAAGGTGTCTGTGCCTAAACCGCATCATGTTTTTAAGATTGGTAAGAATTTTGGTTCAACTAAGAGTGACTTGCAGGTTGAATCATCTTCGGGAACCTCTAGAGTGCCTAGTGTGGTAAGTGGTGATCATGGGGAAACAGTTGATCTTAATGCTTCTTTTGAAAATACTTGATTCGCACTTTCTGCGCCTAGCTCAAAGGTGTTAAAGAAAAGCACTCTTGGGAGATAACCCAATGTTTTTACTTTTAGTTCTTTTTCTTTTATTTGAGTCTTGGAAGTTATTACTACTGTAATGCCCTCTTCTTATTATTTTTATTTCATTTTTATGCCAAGAGAAGCATCTAATTTGAGTGAGGTAAGATTTGGGGATGTTGCTGTCCTGAAACAGATTTCGGTGCTGCACCATAAAAATTCGTGAAAATTCTCTGTTTATCTTTTGGACCTGCGATTTCTTGTGCATATGCCCCAGGTTATATCCAAACTTTCATTAGGTTAACACTTTTTGATTTGAGCAACAGAAAACCCTCTAAAAATTCGACCTTTGTCAGCTGTTCTATTTTGACAGATTTCTGCTATTATTTGCGTTTGCCGCTCGATCGCTTTCTTTTGGAGTTCTTTTGATCACGGAACTTTTGGGGAAGTTGCTACAGTAGTATATGCTTTATATGTGGTGTTTTTGAGTTGAAACCTGAAGCAAAAAGGGTTGATTCATTGTTATGCTTACACTAATGTTGCTAATAGAGTTGTGTTCAGTTTTGTATGAAGGAAGTTTTCAAGTGTAGGGATTGGAGAATGATGAGATGAGTTGAAGAATGGACAAAAGCTCAAGCTTGGGGATGCCCACGCACCCCAAGAAATATCCAAGAGGTACAAGCATCAAAGCTTGGGGATGCCCCCGAGGCACCCCTTCTTCATCTGCAAAAATTAGGTCACCTTTCAACACACTATATTTTTATTGCTTCATGCACTATGTGTTTTTCTTGGAGCGTCAGTTGTTTTAGTTTTCATTTTTGTTTAGTTTTGTTTGCTGCAATAAATGGTTGGACCCCAACAAATTCTTTTGGAGAAGTTGCCTTGCTTTTCATTTGCCAAGAACACTCCGTTTTTCACTCTTATCGTTTCAACGAGTGTTCTCTTTTTCTGCTACTGCATTTAGTTTTTGATTTTTGCCTTGATTTCTGTTCAGATCTTGTTATATATTTACATCAAGGTGTATTTTGACCTTTGGTCCATGTTGGTTTTCATCAAAAGAGTTGTTTCAAAAAAATTCGAATGGTGTTGGAAAAGAGAAAAAGCTTTATGCAAAAAAGTGGTACAAGAAGGAGCTTGTGTAGACTGCGGCTTAGGCTTTTGCATGTCGTGCTTGATATCTTTTTGATAGTATGCTTAGTGGTTTTGCTGTAGCATGACTTGTCTCAAATGACTGAGATTCCTTAATGAGCCTTTGAAAAAATCATGCGTTGTTTTAATTATTTGGAAGCATTATTTTGGTTTTCTCCTTGATGCTTTATTTAGGTTGACTTGGAGCATGCTCACACATGTTAGACTCATACAAAGTCGCCATAAGCCTCTATGATCATTTAGTTTTTGACTTTTTATGCCATCTTATGCTTCTTTTAATGTCGCTTTGTCGCTTTGCATGATTATGGCCGTTATTGCTCTCTTAGTTGGTTGCTCCCAGTCATTTGCTAGCCCTCATTTTGTACCGAGTATGAGCTCTACTCGTGCATCCAACTCCTAAAAACCAAGTTGTTCCATTGTGTCCACCATACATACCTATTAGCAATTTCTATTCCAAAGTACATTTGACTTGCTTTTATCTATCCTTCAAATTAAACTCTTTTTGGTGTTACTCGAAAATTGGTTAGTAAAGCTCTCACGAACCTGATGGCACACTTTACTTTTCTCGCTTTAAAATTTTGACATTGTGGCTCTCTTATGTTGAGTTGTTATGCTTGCAAGTTGTAAGTTGGAAATTAGCCCAGCCATGCCGTCATGGGGCAAGTTTTCAACATTGCACTATCTTTCATTTGAGTTGATATCGTGATCTTTTGTTTATCGATACTCGCGATGTGAAATAAGTTGGGAATCTTGCGGGATCATAGAGTTTTTATAAGTGTTAGAGAAACGCCTGGGCAGCTAATCTAAGCCATGCATCATTCATGGTGGAAATTTATAGCATGCCCATAGTGGACATTCGATGACTCATCTCAAAATAAAAAGCTATACCAATGGTAAATAAAAGAGATGTCGAGGTGTTCATTGTCTGTTTGTCTTGTCATTTTGATGTGGGCTTGTTCCATGTCATCGGGCAGGAGGTACCCCGTTGGCGGTTCTCAATGATACACATATATTTACAATGACAAGAGCCTGCTACACCGACGCTCTCGTTCAACATTCTACCGAATCATATGGTGAAGCGCAACTATATAAACTCTTCTTCTATCTGTTTTGCATTCCTGCAACTAAATATATCATGGTTGAACCTGATTGTGTTTGTGCTGCAATGTTATGCAGAAGTCGAAGGACGACCTTTCCAAGTACTGGATGCACTGGACGTCTTCAACAAATCTACCTAGTAGAACAAGATGAGTTTTAGAGAGACTCCACAAAGTGCCTCTGTAAGTCCATTGTTTGAATGCGATGTACTTGGTTCAAGTCCTGATTTTTATGAGACATTATCTCTGCTGGCCGAAGAGGAAGTCTTTCCCCTTCCGCCGACTCTCTTGCACACCGATGGTGAAATGGTTTGTGCTTACATGAGCACCCAATGTTCAGCAGTAGGATCACTCCTACTATTTCTTCTTCAAGTGTCGAATGATCTGGCTAGTACGTATAAGACACATTGTTTCATTTCTCATTTCATTATGTAGGTAGACCGTGTTCGGTACACAGTGTTTCAATTGCTTGTTTGTCATTTGCTTTAGTCGAGTTGGTCAATGATTAAATCTTTGATATGATCTGGCAGTCTGTATGGATCACACAGTAGTAGATTACTAGAATTCCTTGTTTGCTGAAATAATTTTGCTAGTCTATCTAAGATGCACATATTTAGTTAAAAAGGGCCCTTCTGCATAACGAGTTCCTTTTGTTTGCCTTCAAATGCAAAAGATCTATTATATATCTATCACACATTGTTAATTGCTCAGTTTGTTATCTAGGTTCTTTCTATTTAGGCACCCAATGGTTCAATTGCGTGTTTGTCCTTTTGATCATCTAAGCGTGTTTGTCTGAAATGATCTTGCTAGTCTATAGGACGCACACAATGGTTTATAAGCTTGTAGGTCTGAGACACATTATGTTGTGGGTTTCTACCATTGTAAGTAGAAGAAGGAAGCTCACAGCTTCTATTTTGACTCTGTCCTTGTTGAATGATCTGGCTATTGATATGAGACATACAATGCTAGGTTGCTCATTCCATTGTATTGGCAGTCTATTGTCATTAACATGGAGGTAAAATAGTTTTCATCTCTCCTTAAAGTTTTTTATGTTGGTACTGATACATGTGTTTTGCTTGGTATTCCTGTTCAAAGTGCTTTGACACCAATGGTTGTTGCAGGAATGTGAAATTGGAGAACAGTTATTTTCTTATAACCCTACGCCAAAAATGTGAATATTTCACGGTACGTGCAACTAATTGATACATTAGGGTCTGATGCATGGTTCATAATAGAATACGTATACACACAATATCAGTAGGAGCTCATCATTGTTATTTTTGGGAAGAATCTAACATTACCAACTACCAATGTCTATATCTGGAAAGAAGCTAATATTAGGAAGAACCCTAGTCTGAATTTAGTTATATTTTATTGACAAGGAGTTTCCATGGTATGGTGAACTCATAGAAACATTCTATGAAAATTATATTTGTCTTTTAACCAGATTTTCTTTCCCTTTTTGATCAGGTCATTCCATGCTTTGCAAGAGCGAAGTTCCTTCAACATTACAGTGTTGGCATTCTCGATAAAAGAAATTTAGGGCTATTCTCGCTACACAAGAGGGTTTCAGATTCAATGTTTCGGTATATGCTCGGAGTGGTCTAACCATTATAACTGGCCATAAATGGAAAGATTTTTCTCAAGTGTACCAACTGAAAGATGGTTACATTCTGACCTTCGTAATGGGCAAACGTGGTCCAGTAACATCTGTCTTCTCATCAAATCTGCCAATTACTCATCCATGTATGTTGTACTTATCTTTATTTTCTTCCTAACTTGCACTTATATTTTATCCGCTTATTATACTTGCTACAAGTACTGGTGTTCATCTTTTTGCTAGTTGTAGTGAACTGATAAACTCTTGGTAAATGTAGTAGCATGCATGCCAATTACTTGCAAGTAGAATGTACTCCCTCCTTCTCAGTTTATTAGGTCTGCATGTCTATCTATAATATAAACCATATAACACAAAATTATATTGTTAGAAAGTTTAACAACTAAATTTTTTATGGTATATTTTTTTGTAATATATATCTCATGTTAACTTGGTTAAATTGTCAACATACAAGTATGTGTAGGACTAATAAATTGAGAAGGGGAGAGTAATCTTCCTGTACTTGCTAGCCACTTGTGAACTAATCCACAAATTGGTTGGTACATGTACCAATTGACCAAGAGTACATCATAAATAACTTTTCTTTGTAATATTTGATAGCATATTATGATTTTTCAAAGAGAGATTGTAGTCTAATTGACTGTCTGGGTAGTACTGATGGAACCATAGTGAACTAGAGAATGATGGAGCATGAGATTAAGCACGTGAAACTGTTTGATTCTGTTCTGTACAATCAGCAAGATGCTGGTTGATGCTGCACACTGTGAAGTTCACAGATCTCGTCGATGAACGCTTGGTAAGAAGACTATTTTGTTGGTGTATTAAGGTTCTTCCTGAACTTTAAAAAAATGGTGCTTACTTATATTTGCAATTGTGTTCTTGCAACAGAGAATAAATGGCTTTGTTGCACCTAAATACATCCAGAAGCGCTCTGGTGACATGACACTTGTGTGACATCCTAGCAGAGTGGTTGGAGGGTAATACATGATTTCAGAAGGAGAGATTATTAGTATGGTTGGGTGGAGTGACTTGGTTAACAGTCAAGCATTGCTGCCAATTGGAGACACATTGCTATTGATGCTCTTTTGTGAAAGTTTAGGGTTTTTTCGATTTGTTTTTCATCCTACTATGTTTGTAGAAAAAAAAAGGATGCGCTGAGGCAACTGTTAATCTAGGGTGAAAATTTGATAACTAAGACTTGACAGTCTGTCGTGGTTTCTTCAACAGATCTGCCATAGGGGTAGGTGTATGGAGATTTGTGGAAGGGGGTGAACATAGCGGAGCGATTCGGGACAATGGTAGCACGAGTTTACCCAGCTTCAGATACCACAACGGTGGCGAGACCCTACGTGTTGCTATAAATCACTATATGGCAACAAGTGCTCGGTTACAATGATGAGGTTGGCTGTTTCGCTATGCGATTGGCCGTATCTAAGTCTAGATGCCTCAAGGGCTCCTCCACGCCGGCTTATAAAGGCGCCTGGCGTGGGCATCACGATGGTACCGGGGCGGATACAACATGGAGTCCTAGACTAAGTCCTATACAATGTCATGTACTACAAGGTAACCCGCCATGGGCTTGTCCTCCGGATCCGCCATAAGCTCCTGCGTCCTGTACCACCATGGGCTTTCTAGCAACTGGGCCGCCACGTAGGCAATCCGCCATACCACCTCCATGGGCCACCCTGGCTTGCTGGTTTAGGACTACGTCGCTAGTATACCTATTTGGTATATCCCCAATAGTAGCCCCCGGGGAACTTCAAGATCGCCACCTTCATCCGCTATGCTTAGTTTTTTGGTGAAGTTATCCGCCATAGCTCGTCTTCTTCTCACATCTGGATGGCGGTTCTTGGCGTTCCTCCTATCTTCATGTCTCAATCCGTTATACATGGCAGATTGTGCGATGTAGTTTCTGCTGAGCGAGATTTCTGGGATCCGTTGGATCTTACCACAAAATCCGCCGTAAATTTAGCCACGTAGTTCCTTCTAGGGTAAGATTCGTGGTATAAGCATAGTTGGTAAAGATTACCGTTTTACCCATGGACACGTGTCATCAATCTGTGGTTTGGGAATTTAGGACGAACGGCGCAGATGGCGGGCATGAATCTCGAGGCCTGGGGGCTATATATACCCCGGCCGGTGAGCCTGCACCATTCCACACCTCATTTCATCCCTCGCATTCTCTCTCCTTAGCGCCGCTGCGAGAGCTCCACGATCTCCGATGAACCACCGCCCAGAATACCTCACCGGTGGTCACTTTCCGCCGGAGGAGCTTGCCTCAGCGTGAGTCACATTTCATAGCGGGAATAGACACCCATCCGCCACCATCATGAATCCTGGATCCCCTTCCCGCCACTCTTCCAACACCGAGGAGGACGATTCTCCACTGCAGCAATCAGCTTTCACATCCCATCCAGCTACGGCGGATTCCTATCCAGAGGAGATCACATCTGAGGCCGAAGAGGAGGTGGCGGGACAAGCTGCAGAAGGGGCAGTGGACGAGGAGGAAAATGATGGCGGGGCCAAGGAAGAAGACATAGAGCAAGAGGGCGGTATTAGGGCCGAGGAAGAGCATATCCCTGTGAACCTTCACGGGTACTGGGTAAAATGCCACATCAAAGACGCTCACGTCCAGGCTCTGGAAGACGAGGGCACAGTAGCACCACGGGCAGAATCCCAATGGCGAACTAACCACAAAGCCTTGGTGCCTGTCCCAAACCCAACAGAGATTTTGATGCTCAAATCTCATGTGGAAAGGGGTCTAAGCATTCCTCCATCCCACTTCTTTAACAACCTCCTGAAATTCTATGGGCTCCAACTCCACCACATTGCTCCCAACAGCTTAGTGTCTATAGCAGGCTATGCGGCCTTGTGCGAAGGATTCCTCGGAATTCGGCCCAGGGTGGATCTCTTCCAGCTATTTTTCTTCGTGCGGCCCAATTATGAGAATGACAGGTTTCTTCGGACTTGCGGAACAATATGTTTCCTTCCTCGAAGGTACAAGGAATATCCCTTCATCACCCCCTTGGATTCCGCCGTGGGATGGAGAGGATCATGGTTCTATATGGTGGATAAAGTCGCGCCCTCTCAAGCCTTTGGCCTTCGTCCCTTCGAGAACATAGCAGTGCAACCCCTCGACTCCTAGAAACCAGTCAACGATGATTCTGCCACCCCCTACGTCAAGCTCCTCGCACGGCGGATTGCCAAGCTATCCAAAGATGGTCTCAAGGGAATTGATACCATCAACTGCTGGATATCTCCGCGGATCCAGCCTTTATAGCATCGTGATCGCCTGATGCACGAATACACCATTGCAAAGGATGGCATGCGATGTTCAGAGGAAGAGCTGGATCCCAAGGTGATTGAGAAGCGCATTCGCTCAATGATGAAGTTCCCGAGGAAGAAGCCCCTCAAATTTGGCATGGCTATGTTTGAGAATGGCAGCTGCCCTTCGGTTCGTTGCTCTTCCTCCATGGTACACATAATACCTTGTTACTTCACAGAAGCTAACGTCTTCAATTTTCCAATTTTCAGCTGAAGTCGCCAGCTTCTATGGATTTTGCTCACCCCATCCGCCAGTCCGCTCCTCAACCCGCCGCTGATGTTAAGGAGGAAGTCCACTCCAGCGGGAACAAGGAGGAGACGGCATCAGATGTGGAGGATTCAGCCCGTATAGGCAAGGTGAAAGTGGCTACCAAGAAACGCGGTGGTAGCAGAAAATCTCGTGGTGGTGGCGGGAAATCTCTCGATTCCCGCTGTTTCGAAGCTCAACACCGTGCGGAGCTAGAAACGTCATCCGAGACTACCACTACCATTAGCCTGCCGAAATCCAGGTAATCTTTCATTGCCTCTAACGCTTACTTCATTGTTGGTGCTTTTTTATTAATCCTTTCTTGTATAGGAGGAAGAAACCCGCTGTCAAGGAGCCGCTATCCAAGCGTGCTAAGCCTTCCCCTGCATCTATCCCGCCGACCCCTGACGTACCAGCTCCTTCTCTTGCTCGTAACAACACTCATATGGAGGATGTTGGTGGTCAGTTTGGACCGATGCCAGAAGCTAATCCAACGACTGAAGCTATGAGTAATGATGTCGTTCAAAGTAACAAAGCTTCTGGCTCATTCCAAGGTCACATGGCGGATGCTTCTGCGGGGAAGAGCTCGCTTTGGAAGCAAAAGCAGCTTGAGATTATCGAATTGATCACCAGCCAGGAAGATGCCAGCAACCAGTTATCCAGCGGAATAACCGCTTTTATAGAGAGAACATCGACAATGAAGAAGGTATTTATTCCCTGTAGCCCCCGAGCGTCATGGTGTATTATCATAGACAATCCATCATGGTGCTCTAAGAGAAACTATATTGGGATTTTTTTATCATGTAGCCCCCAAGCGCCGCTATATATTATATTGCAGTGGTGCTCTTAGAGAACTGAATTTAGACGCGATGAGTAGCCACCAAGCATTATGGCGGATTCCAATCCGGCAAAAAGCTCTACGAGAACTTAAGATCAAAAAATCGTCATGAGTAGCCCCCGAGTGTTATGGTGGATTCCTCCGGCATAAAGCTCTAAGAAGACTAATGTTAAAAATCATCATGAGTAGCCCCCGAGCGTTATGGCGGATTCCTCCCGCATAAATCTCTAAGAGTGACTAACACTTAACAATGTTTTAACAGAATTACAAGAAAGTTGTGGGGGATCTAGTCTAGGCCGTCAGCTCGCAAGAGAAGGAGCTGGCAGAAAAAAGTTTGCTCGTGGCAGATTTGCAAGAGCACCTCGCAAATAGCGGTAACTTTCTTTTGCCTTTTACAAGTTTAGTACCTTTGTGCTAGTCGATCAATACTCTGTAATTATTTCTGCCATGCAGATGCTGCTAAGCTGCAGGCCACTCTCGAGGGGGTGAACAAGGGTCACACTATTGCGATGGAGGGGTTGCAAACGCAACTCTAGAAATCCTTGACCGAAAACACCCTCCTCGAAGAGCAACTCAAGGACCAGGAGCGCCAGAACCGCCAGAAGCAGAAGGAGGTGGACGACCTCCGCCAAGCCGCCGTTGATTTTGAAGATCAGCGGAGGGGCTTCAACGAGGTCCTTGACCACTTCCATAAGAAGCTACTAGCTAACCTTGGTTCTCCATACTTTGCAGTTTGTGCTGATATATCGTGTTGATTATGACGCTTGATTTGTTCCTGCTATACAGCAACGCTGGAGCAGGGGGAGGTGGATTCCGCCACAGGTCTGCGCCTTGCCACTAACACCGTGAAGAAGGAACTAGATGGCCTTCTTAACGTAGGACGTCAGGCATGTGGCAGCCTGCAGATAGAAGGTTCCTCCGACCTCTCCACCATTGGGTTGACCAAGAAGCTCCTATTAGTGCCTGGGCTGGTGGCGGATTGGAAGCAGTCCTCAGCTCGGGGTGGTGCCAGAACTGCACTCACATTGGCAAAGGCCCAGTACCCTAAGCTAGACTTGGACCTGATCACCTCCGGCATCCCAGAAAGCAGTGAAGATGGAACACCGGTGGACAAAGCCGCCATCCGGCAGAGCGTGCTGGGGTACGATCAGCTCTATGCCTTAGGCACTCAGCTGAACATATACTACAACACATACGATCTGCCAGGGTCTCCAAGCCAGGCTTCGGCTTTTGTCTCCGTAGCTGCTGACGGTGCTGATGGCGGGGACAACACAACTTCCGCTGCCCCAAACTCCAGAGTCATGCCTTGCATTATGGCAAGAAGAAAAACAATGCATCAATTCGGCCCCTGAGTGGGTCTGTAAGTTAACTTTTGATAGCTGTGTGTGTGCTTGTACTATGCCTGATCTGCCTGTGGCGGATCAGATAATGCTTTTGAACTATTGCACATTTTTTTATCAAGTATTTGAAGTGGTTATGTGCGAAAAAACTACCAGGCCTATTTTTATGCAACTTGTAGCAGTTTAACATGCCCCAAAAACAACACTTTGAAAAAAATTCACGCGTAGGACCATGCAATCTGCCATCTGGCTCTTTGTGCTTGAATTTTCGTGAGATGGCGAAATCTTCACACGAACAATCCGCCAGGGTGACGATACTTAATAGCAACCGTCCAAAACCCAAGTAGATAGCGGCTTGGATCATCAAAAAGTCACTACTCGGGAATCCACACAAAGAACATCAGGTGGAGATTGAAACACAGATATGCTACGCGGATCACTTATGGCAGATTTTAAAGACACAATGTAGTGACCTCACCTTTTCAAGATGACGATCCCTGTGCTTTTCAGTGCTAGTCCCCGGATCAAACGCTAGCACACACAGTTTAAGATGTAATATCAAGAAACAAAGGTCATTTTATTACATCACATGATCCAGCAATTACATAAAGAAACTTTACAATGCTCATAGCATAGAGCTTTCAGAGTTTACAACGAAAACATAGATAGCATCGAGTCCTTCTTCTTCATGTGCCACAGACGAACATGCTGCGGATAGACTCGTAACCCTGTCGTACCTTTCTTATCGTCAAAACCAGCAACATGAAACGTTGCAGCCACAAAGGGTCAATACACTTGAATTGTATTGGCAAGATGTCACCTTTTGGTGGACACAAATGGAGCCTAACACTTACATGAATATGTGGCTAAGTGGATCTTCAGGCTAAGCTTGCAGAAAAGCAATTGTTTATCCTACTTTTCAAAAGATCTCATTTTTCTTTCAAAACACTATTGGGCACACTGGAATCCACCAGGTGCTCCTAGTTAATTATGCACACACAGGAATCCACTAGGTGTACATAATTATGATCACACAACAATCCCTTGTTAACCACTCAAGTTTTAATTTAAAGAAGTTGGGATGAGGAGATTCTTGAACAACTTTATAATCATGTCGCTCAAAATTGTCCGTAACCGGGGACACGGCTAAGTACTTAGTTTTAACACTCTGCAGAGGTGGTGCACTTTTCCCACAAGACTCAGTCAACCTCTTTTGCCATGATGCTCATTTTGCTCAAATGGCCAAGTGAAGACTAAGACGAGACCTTTCAGAAGCAATCCCTCAGACCAACCCGGACGCGTTCCATCCTACAAATCACTACCACCCTCTGTCCGTCTGGCTGAGTTCTGGCAACTTAGCTAGTCAAGATAGAGCCCATATGACTCGTGGTTGCACTGGAAGCTTCACGACTTGAACGTCTCCAATCTCTTTGTTCCTGGGTGGCCGTCCACAAGTGAGATACACATGACTGCCATAGAGATGGCTCCGGTGTAACCACTCAACATAAATCCATATTACTAATTTCCACGCAGGTGTTTCATTAACTTAGTTGTTTTCTTAGTTTTTGCAAAACATAGTTTTCAAACTTAATAAAAGAACATGTGGAATCCCAACCACGAATTCTATAGCACAACTAAGCAATCTATACTTACGGTGTTTCTTCTAACAGGGTAATCAGGGATATCCTAAATAGGAGATAGCAAGCCTAACAATCTACACATGCATATTATTAAAAGAAGAGAAACACTACATGCATAGTAAAACATCATTGGGAATTTTATGAACAAGAGTGACACTTGCCTTAGAAATTTCTGAAGATTGTACTTCTCTTAATCAACACACGTGGCTCTCCGTACAACTATAAGATAGAAAGTAACACAACATAAACACACCAATCAAGCAATATAATCAAACAAGACAACAAAAGTGTTTATTTGTTTTAGCTTAGTCTTCAAAGTCTTAGTGATAATTGGACAAAAGATTGGGCATGAAGTTGTCTTGATATGGATGGAGAGAATGGCTAAGTCAAAGACTTCAAAGGATTGATGGGGGTTTTCTAGATTGTTAAGAAGTGTCAAACACTTGGTAAAAATAGCTTCAAGGAGATTCTTAGGCTTGGTTTGAGAAGTTCGATGAATAATTTCTAAGTCATGAGGTCTAGCACTTTCATCTTCTTGACTTGGTCTCTCTTCTCTTGATCTTCTTGTCTTTCCTTCATCTCTTGTCTTCTCTTCAACTTCTTCTTTTTCCTTCATCTCTTTGTCTTCTCTTTCCACTTCTTGTTTTGCCTTCAACTCCTTGTCTTCTCTTCAACTTCTTCTCCATGGTATTTGATGAGGACATCCCTACGGTTGATACAATCGTTGCACCTACAGCCACACTTCCTCACATTCCACAATTCCAAGGACCTCTCACAAGAGCTCATGCACGCCAACTAAATTATCAAGTACTTTCATTTCTAGGAACTATTCCTAATATTCATGAGAATAAGATGCTGCCTAAATCAGATGTGTTTATGTTACTTAGGAATGATGGGCCTAGCACGGGTGAGAGGGACAAGCATTGGAGCATGATCGTGCATGGAGATGATGGCAGCAATCGTGTGAGGATTCAGGATGACGCTGCAAGTGAAGATTTTAGAACTTTGAAGCCACCATAATGCTGCAAGGATGCTTGGACGAAATTCACAAGTTACTCAATCATAAAATTCGTCCAAGGCTTTATATGGTGCTGCGTCACCTTATTTTATGGGTTAAACCTATGTATTTTCGTCATAGGTACTTTAGGGATTTTCTGGAGGCTGTTTGAGTGGAAATCGGCCCATCTAGGGTTATTTTCGGATGGCCCATTAGGGCTATACGAAAATCCCTGCCCTTTCCCTCATATATACCTCCTCCTAGCCGTCATTAGAACTTGGATTTTGTTTAGTTAAAAGACTTAGCCATGAGCTACTCTTCGCCATAGGCACAAGTGTCAAATCGACCTTTTGTACTACGCACAGACAGAATCCCACCTCTTCAATAAAGCCTTCATCTTTATTTGCAATCTCTTGATTGCAACTATAATTCTTGCTGGTTCTTCGATTGCTTGCAGGGATTGATCCTCGTGATCAGGTTGATCAAGCTCTGGCGTGATCAATAGCCTCGGAAGTTGGTGTATCGATTGCTAAGGCGCAACATCTCGCACGTTTGTAGTCGGATCGTCAACGTCGACCTCCACCAAAAATTGATAGTTATCATCTCATCGAAAGATCGGGCACCTTTACCCTATCAGTATTGATATGGGAAAACTTCTATGCCATAATGTTTGGATGGGGTGGTCAAAACACTTAGAAGAATTTTGATGAGATGGAGTTGATAGTTTGCACTAGGGTAAGGATAGAGAGTAGATTTTCACTAAGACATGGTGGAGTGGAAAGTCACTAGGACTTAGGATATTTCACACCATTGGTAGAGTAGGACAATAGTCAAATAGCACAAAGTGCACAATAAGAATTTGGGACTTGATATTTTGCAAGGTGCTCAAATAACACAACTATAGCTTGCAAAATAGGATGAACTAGTGGAGTTGACTTTGAATGAGTATGAAAAGTGTGTGAAGTATTCTGGTGGTTTTCTATTATCAAGATAAGCAATTTTGCAAAAAGAATTATGCCTAAAATACTTATAGAATTAAATCTAGGAAGAAAATACTCAAATCCCCATTTGAATTTTAATACTTGATAAAATTTGTTCAAATAATTTGTGCAGTGGTTCTACTGGATAGAGGACAACAATATGATCCTATTGCAAAAAGAATCAACTGAAAAGGATTTATAGATGTTGAACTATATCAAAAATACTTAAACTCTCATATTCAAATTTGAATATTTTGAAATAGTTTGAAAGTGAGATTTTATTTCAAAATTGTCTTATACACAATTTTCGGAGTTCAGGGACATCTTATTTGCAATTTTTGGATTAGTAGAACTCGAGATATGAATTTTACAAGATTCAAACCTATTCTGGCTATTTTAAATTATAAACAGAAACTTAACCTAACGTGGCGATGACGTGGCAGACGCTGATTCCCTGGTACCGATTCATTCAGGGAACAGATTAGAGCCGTCGGATCTAAGTGATGATGGCTGGACCAGATCTAAACGTACCCTTTCGCATAAGTGATCTATCCTATGCCTCCAGATCTAGATCCAACGGCTGCAGACGGATCTGGGAGGGCTCACCGTGGGGGTTAGGGTTTCGGCGATCGCCGACGGGTTTGCGCACTGGAGAAGGTCGTCAACGGTGTTCTGGGGCTTCTCGGTGACGGCGGAGATGTGGACGGGAAGCAGAGCGACGAGGTGGAGACGATGGTGGTCACGCCGCGGTTGTTTGCTTCCTGCAACGGCTAGGCCATGTGGCTGGAATTAATGGTGCGGCACGGGCAAGATGGATACGACGACGAGAGGTGGTTATGGGTCATGATTGCCTTACCAGGAGATTCAGGAGATCGGGAAGGTTGTGGTGGCAAAGTCTTTGAGCTCGAGGTGCTCTGGTTGTCCTGGAATTCCTCGTCGGAGTTTGCAGTGGCGGACGGTGAGGTCTGGCTGAGGACGAGCCTGTCGATCTGGAGCGCAAGAAGAACAATAAGCATGTCTGGGAGATGTGAAGGGGTTTAGGGAAGGGAACAGTGCAAACGAGTAGGCTCGGGGTGGTCTTAACTCACCGGAATCGTCGCCGCCGGCCGTCGGGGTCTGTGAGATGGCGAGTTCCTTTGCGAGCAGCCTGGCGGCTGAGAGAGAGGGGAAAAGGGTGCAGGCGACAGAGGAGATCGAGCAGCTTTTATAGGCGCAGAGAGGTGGTGTATCTGGCAGGGGATCGCGGCGAATTAAGGGGAGAGAAGATCGCGGCTCGGGCGAGCTCACCGGCGAGATTTTCGGCCGGGGGTTACGGATGACACCCGGGCCCCACTTGTCAATGAGAGAAGGAGGGAAATGTTGATGGATTTCATATCACAACAACACGGGGTACCATGCGACGGACCCAAAGATTCGAACGCAGGGGGCTGAACGTGGGAGATCTTGGATCGCAACGAAACATGGTGACGGAAGCCTCGAGTCGTCGAACGCACAACACACTATAGAGAGAGACGCCGAGCTTTACCCAGGTTCAGGGCCCTTGTGGTGAGGTAAAACCCCTACTTCCTGCCTTCTTGTATTACGATGCAATACCTTGCCAGGAGTACAAGGTCTTGGTTATAGAGCTCTAACTGGCCGGAGGTAGAAGAAACCACTTAGCCTAGCTAGGAGCCCGAAGATGAAGATCCCACCCCTAAGGGGTGGCCTCCCCTCCTTTTGTAGTGCCAAGGTTCTCCTTCCCCTTATCACCTTGGGGAAGGGGTGCCACACACGGCCAAGGAGGGAGGACAGGTGTAGTCTTGATTCTTTCGTGGACGTAGTCTTCGTAGAGTAGCGGCGCCGATCCACCAGAGTGGGTGGAGGAAGCTGACATCTTCCTCTGGCGCCCTGCACCGTCCATGCTATTTTTAGGGGGGTGGCCAACAACCACTGTGCCGCTTTATGCAGGCATGGCGAAAGTTGGTCTCCTCCTTGTCGGGGGTAGCGTGGGCGGTAAGCGGTCTTCTGTCCTTATCTTCTTGCTCTGCACGGAAACGTGTCGAGCTGACATGGACGTGGTCCCTCCCCTCATGAGAAACAGCTCGTGAGGAGGCCTTCTAGTCCTTGGTGGTTTTAGCCGTCGTTCTCCTCATGAGGCGCCTCCTCATGAGGGACTTCTCTGCTGGCTTCGGTTTTCGTTCCACCCCTGGGCTGAAGCTTGGCCGTTGAAGGGGCCCAGGAGCAGGTAGACTGGGATACCCCGGTATCCAGAACACCAACAGTAGCCCCCGGGAGCTTGGCCCGCGGACGCACCCTCTTGAGGGAACGAAGGGCCAGGGGCCCCCAAATGCTGCTGGGGCCTCCAACGACACGCGTCAATGCGCTGTCAGAGGACCATGTGAAGAGGCAGAGGTTGCAGACACGTGGCGCGACCGCAGCTGGCGAGACGAAACAGCGGGCGACGCAGCAGTCCCCGAGGCGTCAAACCGTCATTATGGCGCGTCGCTTCGCTGCAGAGCGCTGCGCCAACGCTTTGATTCCCGCGCTGAGATTTGACGCATCGACGCTGACCGCGCCCCTCAAATACAGCCTCCTCGAGACCTCTGGCACCTCACCCTCTTCCTCCAGTGCCACTTCTTCCTCAACGCCCCCCAAGCAAATGGATCCCTCCGCCTCCACCGCTGCCGCTGGATCGAGCTCGGGGGCGAAGCACCGCGGGCGCCCCCCGGGCAGCAAGAACAAGGCGAAGATTCCCGCTCGGTGGACGCCCGGCGCTAGAGGCCCCCTGCGCATCGGGGCGCCGAGGCAGGACGAGGCGAATCGCGCCACCTCGGGGACCTCCAACGCTCTGACCCTTCGGGGTCCTGCGCCTGGGGGCGCTCTGGATGCGCCATCGCCGATGGCGGCGGCGCCGGCTCCCTGCTCCCCGGGGAGCATCGACCGGGCACTCCGGGAGGTCGAGGCCACCCTAGGCCCTCTCCCCCTAGCCGCGGACGCCCTGGGGCCGCAGGAGGCGGCCCTGCCGGCGACCGGAGTGGTCGCGACTCCCCGCCCCCTGGCGGCGGAGATGCTGGGACCCCTCGTCGCCCCGGGGTCCCGCTTCCTGGAGCTCCTCGTTGTCTTTGATGCCTGGAGCTTCATCTCCCTCCGGCTGCCCAACGCAGTCCGGAGGGTGATCTACGCCACCGGCGCTTCCTCTGGTGAGGTCGTGCTGGTGGAGCAGAGCAGGCCAGAGCTCCTCTGGCCTGTGGACATCATCCTCGGAGCGAGCAGCAACGCCATCCTCTCCGGACGCTGGAGGGCTTTCGCCCTCAGCCACCGCCTCCGCGTCGGTGACCACCTCATCTTCCGCTTCAAGATGGGGACGCTAGAGGCCTCGGTGCAGATCTTCGCCGCCGCCGGCGTCCGCCGCACCTACCCCTAGCCCGCGGCACAGTAAAGGGGTGGCCTTGCCGTGGTAGCCTTCCGGGGAGGGGAGCTAGTCTCCTCCCCGCTTTTGCAATGTAGCTTGCGCTGGTGGCGTACGCCCCGCCGTGCCTCCATTTCCTCCCCCGCTGGGGTTTATCAATGAAATCTTCTTTGCTTTCTCGCTTCTTGTTGTTCGCCATTGTCTTGGTCGTCCGCGCGCTCGAGAGCCCTAGCGAGTTGTTAACGCCGATGGGAGGCCTCCCTGCGCCTCAGAGCTCATGGCGGGGTCGGCGCCGGCGACGACATTGGACGATTCCTAAGACAAGTAGTTGGAAAAAGAGTTGGAAAACAAAAGACAACAAATCCCCAAAAATGAAAAAACAAATCGATAAAACAAACGAAAAAAGAAGGCAAATAAGATGCCCCTGTGACCGGCACAGGGACCTTCCTCGTTGTGAGGGAGCGCGGCATTATCTATGCCAGCAGCTAAGAGCAAATTGCCGCGCGTGGCAATTCACGGGGCCTTCCTCATCATTGAGGGAAGCTGGACCCTCACGGACGCGAAAGCGTCGATGCTTAAGAGAGCCCAGAGATTGTCGACACCTCGTTAAGGGTTGCTCACGAGGTGAAGGGCCTGGCGCGGACCTCTGGATCTGCGTCTCCTTCGCAAGATGATCGGAGCGGCCTTGGTCTTCAGTAATCCTGCCGTGTTTGGCCTTCCTCGAGCGAGGGGAATCTTCCTGCGGATGCTAAGTGCATCAACGCGTCCTTGCCCCCTCGTGAGGGTTGCTCACGAGGCGCTGGTCCTTAGCGGGTGCCTTGGGCACACCTTGGACTTTTCCCGAAGATTTCTTATTTTCCGGTGTACTTCGCGATGAACTAAGCACCATGGGCACTTGGAGGTGATCGATAACGGGGTCGTCGCCCCTGATCAGAGCTCAGTCCCTTCGGGTTTTTCGGGCTTGCTGTTTTCCGGGTGAAGGCCCCAGCATAGACACCATGCCTAGCCCCCTTCCGCGTGGAGTACAACAGAAAATAAATGGACTTCATGCCATTTTAATATCATGCCGAAGCAGAGGCGCTATATTGCGCTATAACTTAATATCAGTGCTGAAAAGTAGTTTGAGCTGATACAAAGTGCTGTGACAACGGTCTTATCTCCTCGTGAGGAACCTATGGGTAGAACTTTTGCAGATGAGCTATGTTCCACGGGTTCCGCACCGGCACGCTTTCCGCGGTTTCCAGCCGCGCCGAGCCTGGCCTGGCGATATGCGTCACCTTGAAGGGGCCTTTCCACATTGGAGACAGCTTGTGCAGGCCCTCTCGAGAGAGTATCCTCCTCAGCACCAGATCGCCGACCTCCAGAGTCCTTGCCCGAACTTGGCGGCTATGGTAGCAGCATAGTCCTTGCTGGTACCTCGCGGCGCGAAGCGCTGCTTGGCACCGAGCTTCTTCGAGCTGGAGGAGGCGGTCCTTGATGAGGTCCTCTTGGCGAATCTCGTTGAAGGCGAGCACTCTTGGTGACCCAAACTTGATGTCGGTGGGAAGCACAGCCTCCGCCCCATAGACCAAGAAAAAAGGAGTCTCCCCGGTGGGCTTGGTGGTGGTAGTCCGGATGGACCACAGGATGGACTGGAGGTTGGCTAACCATTTTTTGCCGCAGGCTTCGAGCTTGGTGTTGAAACTTCTCATCTTGAGTCCCTTGAGGACTTTGGCGTTCGCACTGCTCGGCTTGGCCGTTGCTCCCGGGGTAGGCGACTGAGGCGAAATAGATCTTGATGTCGGCCGATGCACAGTACTCCCGGAACAGTCCACTGGTGAACTGGCTGCCGTTGTCGGTGATGATGCGGTTAGGCACACCAAAGCGACAGACCAGCCCACGGATGAACTTGACTGCGGACCTAGCCGGAATGGTGCACACCGGCTCCACCTCCACCCACTTGGTGAACTTGTCGATGGCGATGTAGAGGTAGCAGTAGCCCCCTTGCGCTCTAGGGAATGGACCGAGAATGTCCAGCCCCCAAACAGCAAAGGGCCAAGTGAGTGGGATGGTTTGCAGTTCCTGCACCGGCTGATGAATCTGGTTGGCATGGAATTGGCATGCCTCGCACCTCTTGACCATCTCTGCCGCGTCCTAGAGCGCTGAAGGCCAGTAGAAGCCACTTCGATATGCCTTTGCAGCGAGGGTTGAAGCAGAAGCATGATGCCCACACTCGCCGGCGTGAATGTCCCTGAGAAGCTCTTAGCCCTGGTGAGTAGATATGCACTTCAGAGCGACGTCGTTTGGGCGACGCCGGTACAAGTCACCATCCTTGACGCAGTATCCCGAGGCTTGATGTACTATCCTTTCCACCTCCGATTCATCTGCAGGAAGCCTGCTGCTGATAAGGAATGCCTTGAGCTCAAGGATCCAATCCACTCCCTCCTGCCATGCCAATGCCAGAAGGACGCGGTCACCCGAAGGAGGCCCGCAGTCTGGAGCCCCATGCTCCAGTGGCAGTGGCAGGGCAGGCGGAAGGTCTGATCCTGTCGACGATGGAGAAGTGGACGGCTTGAAGAGACGCTCCTCAAAGACGCCGGCAGGTTGTGCCAGGCGATGAGAGGCGCGCTTGGCGATCTCGTCCGCTTCCATATTTTCTCCTCTTGGGATGTGCTTCAGCTCCAAGCCTTGGAAGCGTTTTTCCATCTTTCGATGCTCCTCAAGATAAGCTGCCATGTGCTCATCCTTTGGAGTGTAGCTCTTGTTTGAGAAGTTCACAACCAGCTGTGAGTCTCCCTTGATGACGAGGCACTTGATGCCCAAAGCATTCGCTGCCCTTAGGCCAGCGAGTAGTCCTTCATACTCCGCGATGTTGTTAGAGACCTTGTGCTCTAGTTTAAAGCAGAGCTGGACAGCATAGAAGAGCTTGTCCCCAGAGGGAGAGGTGAGGACGGTGCCAGCCCCCGCGCCGGGGAGGTTAAAGGCACCGTCGAAGTGCATGACCCCGAGGCCTGGGGCTTCTTCTCTTGGAAGTGTTGACTCCACCTCTGGAGGCTCATCGGCGAATGGATCAGTCCATTCGGCGGTGAACTCAGCCAAAGCTTTGCTCTTGATCACCTTGGTGGTTTTGAAGGAGATCTCTGATAAGGATCAACGTGATCCAAAGGGGGTTTGGCCCAATCTTTCACGGCGATCAAACACAGCAAGATAAATCAGTCGTTGAGCAGATTAGATCTGCTCCACGAACTGTAAAACAGATCCTTGTGAATCAGCAAGCAAAACCAATGATATTGGTGTCCCCTGACATGGGACCTTTTTCCTGTATATTCTCAACTCTAAAATTCAACTCCCCTTTTACAATGACCGCCTATGGCTTTATAGTAGCAGCCAACACAAAACTTGACTTACAAGCAAAAACCAAAAATAACAAAATGACTAGATTTAATCTAATAAGGAAATAAAAACCAATAGGGCTCCTAATTTGGTGCACCTCCTTTGATGCGTGGTCATCAAGGTGGGCCCCAGCCAATCTCCTGAAGACATGCAAAGTCCCATTTAGAAATGTTCCTAATGCGTGTCACCTTCTGTTGTTCTGGTGGTCGTGGACTGCCAAAATAGTAGCTAATATGTCCAACCTGATGAAACCTATAGGAGCATGTCTCCTTTTCTTTCTCATACACGTAGTGGTGTCTTCTAGTAGTTAATTCATGGCTGGATCCACTTGCTTGCATGTAATTGCTTGGTGCATGCGTCCATGAAAACATGCCATGATGCTTTGCATAATTCTTAGGCTGGACTATTTCTTGTATGACTCTTGGCGTAACTACATAATTCGTAGGAGTATATATAGGTGCCTCCTTATCATCCTCCCCTTCTTAAGGCAAAACCGTCCTCGGTTTTGAGTCAATCAGCAAAACATCAATAGGGAAATATTGATCTGATACTTTAGGATTGTCAACAATAGAAATGGCAGCAGCAGACTCAGCTCTTGTTTCAATACGTTCAAGATGCTCGGAAAGAAGTATAGAAGCTTCGGCTTCCCTCTTCTTTGCCTCTTTTTGCTTCTTGACTTTTGCTTCAACCTCCTTGAGTTGCTGGAGTTTTTCATCTCTCCAAGCCTTATACGTTATGGTATCCATGGAGAGCAGAATATATGTCTTCTTGCCATAGGATAGAACATACTTGGTATAACAGTAATTATCCATGTGATATGATGCACCTTGGTCCTTGTACCATGGCCTTACCAGAAGTAGATGACATGAAATCATGTGTATAGGAAGTACGTCACACAAAACCGCAAAAGATAATTTGCCCAAAAGAAATTGAACCACTGTTTGGTGTGTGATGACCATCTTGATGTCGCCAAGACGCAGAAAATATGGTTCTGGAATTGGTTGCAATGGAAATTCTAACTTCTCCACCAACTCACTGCTAACTGCGTTGATTAAAGCAGTCTGGTCGATCGTCAAAGCACATGCTCGTTCTTGCACGATCACACGAGTATGAAAAAGTTGCTCAAAGTGCCCTTTCTCTTCTTTCTGAAACAAATGGGATAAAACAGCCTTCTCCTCCATAGTAGCATCCAATATCAGCATGAAAAGCAGTCAGCTAATGTTTGATGTCACGGACGAAAACCTTACCAGAACACTGGGGCGACAGAGATGCAGCAGCACGTGCCAAAGGGATGACAGTGTCTCCCGTTGGGCGCAGCGAACAGAGAATAGCTGCTCCCGAACCGAAAATGGAGAACTCAAGGGAATAGCACGTGCATAGCTAGCTGCGTTGTCCACCAATCTAATTTCCTTTACAACTTGAGCGGCCAATATTGATGATGAATTAACAATTCAATCTGAATTAGTACTATCTGACCAAACCACGTGATGCAGCAGTATCAATTGGTGAGACGGATTGGCACTAGTACTTCACCGGGACAGAATCACATAACCTATCTCCAGATCAATCCAATAAACAAACGGACAAGAAAATTTCAACGCCTCAGCTTCCAATCAGATCTAACAGAGAAAACCGGCCGAAGGCCGTACTTACAAACCGATCTGTAACATCAAAGCACACGATCGAGCTGAACCAAATCAACAGATAAACAGCGGTGTCTTGGTCTGATGCCTCCGGCAGCACAAACTTCTCAGCAGATCATCTAGTCCCGATCAGAAACCAACAGAATAATCTTACCAAAATAAAACTCACGGATCTTCCTATCGTGAAAAACAAGTAAAGCAATCTCAGCAGAACCAGAAAATAAATCTCAGCAGAGAATCGTCGTGAGAAACTCGACAAATCTGATACCAAGATGATAAGGATCAACGTGATCCAAAGGGGGTTTGGCCCAATCTTTCACGGCGATCAAACACAGCAAGATAAATCAGTCGTTGAGCAGATTAGATCTGCTCCACGAACTGTAAAACAGATCCTTGTGAATCAGCAAGCAAAACCAACGATATTGGTGTCCCCCGACATGGGACCTTTTGTCCTGTATATTCTCAACTCTAAAATTCAACTCCCCTTTTACAATGACCGCCTATGGCTTTATAGTAGCAGCCAACACAAAACTTGACTTACAAGCAAAAACCAAAAATAACAAAACGACTAGATTTAATCTAATAAGGAAATAAAAACCAATAGGGCTCCTAATTTGGTGCACCTCCTTTGATGCGTTGTAATCAAGGTGGGCCCCAGCCAATCTCCTGAAGACACGCAAAGTCCCATGTAGAAATGTTCCTAATGCGTGTCACCTTCTGTTGTTCTGGTGGTCGTGGACTACCAAAATAGTAGCTAATATGTCCAACCTGATGAAACCTATAGGCGCATGTCTCCTTTTCTTTCTCATACACGTAGTGGTGTCTTCTAGTAGTTAATTCATGGCTGGATCCACTTGCTTGCATGTAATTGCTTGGTGCATGCGTCCATGAAAACATGCCATGATGCTTTGCATAATTCTTAGGCTGGACTATTTCTTGTATGACTCTTGGCGTAACTACATAATTCGTAGGAGTATATATAGGTGCCTCCTTATCAATCTCGAAGGGCTGAAGATCCACGGCCCATTCTGCCACCCGCCCGGTGACATTTGGGTTGCGGTGACGTAGTTTCCTTAAAGCGATCAGCAGGGTGTAGAGCAGCTTTTGCTGCATGGTGTAGCGTTCCCGCACGTCGCGTAGCACCGTGCTGACGAAGTACACGGGCTTTTGCACCTTGGCGGTATCCTCAGGAGTCTTCTCCTCTTGGAGTTAAGGAGCGTCACTCTGAGAGAGCGGCTCGGTCGACGAAGTTGCAGCGGGCGGCTCCTCTTCAGGGACAGAAGGAATAGCTGCCTCTACCTCATGAGGAGCCCCCGGGCAGGAAGGATCAATTCCTTCTTTGGTGATTACCTTGGCATCCCGCTCCGCGATGAGGACAGCGCTTGCAGTTCTCGGGGTTGCTGCGATGTAGAGCAGCAAGGGCTCACAGAACGTGGGGGCAACCATGATCGGTGGGCTCGTGAGATACCTCTTCAGCTCGGCGAAGGCCTTGTCGGCTTCCGGAGTCCACTCAAACTTCCCAGTGCGCTTCATGAGCTTGAAGAAGGGCAAGGCCTTCTCCCCACTCCTTGCGATGAAGCGCCCTAGGGCTGCCATGCACCCCGTGAGGCATTGCATCTCCTTGAAATTGCGCGGAGGACGCATTTCTTCGATGGCCTTGACTTTGTTGGGGTTCGCCTCTATCCCGCGATGAGACACGAGGAACCCCAACAACTTTCCCAACGGTACGCCGAAGGCGCACTTGGCGGGGTTGAGCTTGATATTTATCTTTCTCAGGTTGGCGAAGGTTTCCTCCAAATCCTCGATGAAGGTGTGACTCTCGCGATTCTTGACGACGATGTCGTCGACGTAGGCTTCCGCATTTCTTCCCATCTGAGCCCCCAAGGCCTTATGCATGAGCCTTTGGAAGGTGGCTCCTGTGTTCTTCAGGCCGAAGGGCAGGCAGACGTAGCAGTACATACCACAGGGTGTGATGAAAGCAGTCTTCTCTTCGTCCTCCCTTGCCATCTTGATCTGATGATAGCCGGAGAAGGCATCCAAGAAGCAAAGGAGGTCACAACCGGCGGTGGAGTCGACGATTTGATCTATCCTTGGGAGCGGATAAGGATCCTTGGGACAGGCTTTGTGGTAACACCCCAAGCCAACCAGGCACTTGAGAAGTTACCACAATCATTCTAAGAAATAACACATTTAAGGGTTTTATGAAAATTTGATAGTCTCCTCTATTTTTGGCACAACCACGGCAGGAAATAATGTAAGAACACAGCTGAACAATATAACACAAGCAAAAGTAGACACCAACAATCAACCAGATTGTACAATTCTGATAACTCAAGTACAGAACTACCATCCACTCTTTAACGATAACCAAGACAAAAGGGTAAATAAGAAATGCACCAAAGGAAACAAACTTCCTGTAAACCGTTTAGGACAAGGTTTAACTCCTAACAAACAAAAGCATAGCTCCAACGTAAATGTGAATAATAAGTGAAACGAGTGGTGATGACGTGAAGGTGCTACTCCCATATTCCCCATGCATGTCGTCCTCAAGGTTTACCTAAAAACATTAAAGTAACAGGGGTGAGTATAAAATACTCAGCAAGTACAAGAAGCAATAATAACCGTGCATAAAACTCAACACCGACAATAATTATGTAACACTTATCATAGCACAGCATTGAAACTATATGCAACATGCTCATTAATTACTTTCACTTTATCTTTGCGAATACCGATATCGCTTGAATAGACACCCGTTGGCGTCTAGTCACTCCAACTTGTGGAAGTTGCCTACAATGTGGACCGCCCTGCTTGTATCATCAAGTGGGAGCCGATGCCTGCTACACCTACAACTGCTTCATCTAGAGGATCTGTTCATATGTTAGCAGGTGCTCCTACCTCTACACCACAATTTCCGCCAGCTTTTGCACCACCTCTTGGTTATGTTTGGCAGGCTGCTCCACTTGCTTCAGCTCAGCTTCCTACACCGCAAACTCCGCTACAGTTACCTGCACCACCGCAGAATTTTGTTGGGGCTCCCTCTGCTCCACCACAACCTAGAGTCTATGCCATGCCAACTAGTGCTTCTTTGGGACGTCCAGATGTCGTGACAGGTACACTTCCAGTTGATTCTCATGATGCACTAGTTCTCTTTGATTCTGGAGCTACTTATTCCTTTGTTTCATTGGAGTTCGCAAATAAGGCTAAGTTATCTCGACAAGAAATTGGGCAGTCAGTGGTCGTTAGTTCTCCTGCTGGTCTCATATCTTCTTCCATAGTTTGTCCTGGTTGTGCGATATCTATAGACAATGAAGATTTTGTAGCTAATCTTATGGTCATTCCACTAAAGCCCTTTGATGTTATTCTTGGCATGGATTGGCTACATCGCTACCGCGCTGTGATATCATGTTTTTGGAAGGCTGTTTCACTTCAAGCCCCATGTGGAGAGGAGTTAATCTTTCAGGGAACCGCTCCTCCACATTCTCTTTTTGTCTTGGCTAGCTTATTTCCTGGGCAGCGGGCAGTTAAGACAGGGTTTCTATTGGCTCTTGCTGATACACCGAGTACCACACAGTTAATTGAAGCTATTCCAGTGGTACGAGACTACCCAGATGTATTCCCGGACGAGCTACTGGGTTTGCCACCGGAGCGGGATGTGGAGTTTCGTTTTGATCTTATTCCTGGCACTCGACCTATCTCTATGTCTCCTTATCGATTGTCACGGCCATTTCAAGAAGAATTGAAGAAGCAGTTGGATGACTTGTTGGCAAAAGGTTTGATACGACGCAGTGTCTCATCTTGGGGAGCGCCTGTCATGTTCACAGCCAAGCGGGATGGTATTTGGTGGAAGTGTGTGGATTATCGTGCTCTTAACGCGGTAACCATCAAAAATAAATATCCATTGCCCCGCATCGAGGACTTGTTTGATCAGCTAAATGGAGCTAAAGTGTTCTCCAAGATTGATCTCCAGTCTGGGTATAATCAAATTTGTGTGCGGGAACAGGATATTGAGAAGA
Source organism: Dactylis glomerata (assembly GCA_007115705.1). Classification (NCBI taxonomy): domain Eukaryota; kingdom Viridiplantae; phylum Streptophyta; class Magnoliopsida; order Poales; family Poaceae; genus Dactylis; species Dactylis glomerata. Next base: position 660,057 of record QXEO01000457.1, on the reverse strand, counting down.
CCGCATTCTCCATCAAGTATGGTCATTATGAATACAAGGTTATGTATTTTGGACTAACCAACGCTCCTGCCATATTTATGGAGACAATGAACAATACGCTCCACAAGTCCCTTGATAACTTTGTGGTCATATTCATCGATGATATCCTCATATATTCAAAAACAGAAGAAGAGCATGAGCGCCATTTGAGGCTTGTGCTTGAGACTTTGAGGAAGAATAAATTTTATGCGAAGCTAAAGAAATGTGAGTTTTGGCTTTCGGAAGTGGCTTTTCTAGGTCATGTTATTAACCAGCAAGGCATCTTGGTTGATCCTAGTAAGGTTTCTACAATTGTTGACTGGCCAAGACCTTCCAATGTGAAGGAAGTAAGGAGTTTCTTAGGCTTGGCGGGTTACTATAGGAAGTTCGTGAAGGATTTTTCTATTATCGCCAAGCCAATGACCAAACTAACACAAAAGGATGTGAAATTCCAATGGACTGATGAATGTGAGATTAGCTTCTCTACTCTCAAGAATAGTCTGGTGACTGCTCCTATTCTTACTCTTCCTGAGCTAGGAAAGCATTTCACAGTTTACTCTGATGCTTCTCTAGTTGGGCTTGGGTGTGTACTCATGCAAGATGGAAAGGTTATTGCTTATGCTTCGAGGCAATTGAAAAAGCACGAGCAGAATTATCCTACCCATGATCTAGAGCTTGCAGCCGTAGTCTTTGCACTCAAGATTTGGAGGTATTATCTTTATGGAGAATCTTGTGATTTTTTTACAGATCATAAGAGTCTCAAATACCTCTTCACACAAAAGGAGTTAAACTTGAGGCAAAGGCGGTGGCTAGAATTGATAAAGGATTATGACCTCACCATCCAGTACAACCCAGGTAGGGCAAATGTGGTTGCAGATGCTCTTAGTCGCAAGTCTGTACCTCCCACTGCAGATTGGCTTGTTGCTGATTTTGAACGGATGGGCATCTCATACTGTTTTGCTGGTGTAGCAAATGAGAAAACACAATTTATCCTCCAGTCAGCTATTCCAGATAGGGTGAGAGAGGCGCAACAAAGTGACCGACTGTTACAGCAAGTGCGAGCATGCATTCTAGAAAGTAGAACCGGAGAATTCACTATTGACGCGACCGGGGCTGTTCGATTTCTTGGCTGTCTTTGTGTGCCACAAAATTCTCAAGTGAAGGAAGACATTTTGAGAGAGGTACATCGTACCCCCTACACCGTGCATCCTGGAGAGACAAAGATGTATCAAGACCTGAAAAAGACATATTGGTGGAAAAGAATGAAAGTTGATGTGGCCAAGTATGTGTCATCTTGTGGCGTTTGTCAGCGAGTAAAGGCTGAGCATAAGAGTCCTGCGGGGCTGCTACAATCTTTGGAGGTTCTAGAATGGCCATGGGATGACATTGCCATGGATTTTGTTGTTGGATTACCTCGTACGCGGAGAGGTAAGGATGCAGTTTGGGTGGTCGTGGATCGACTTAGCAAGGTTGCCCATTTTATTCCAATCCGAACCACCGATTCTGCCAGTGACTTGGCACCCATATACATATGGGAGGTTGTGAGGTTGCATGGGGTTCCTAAAACCATTACCTCTGATAGAGATGCTAAGTTTGTATCAAAGTTTTGGGAGAGCTTGCAATGTGCCTTGGGAACGCAGTTGAGACTTAGTACCGCATTTCATCCCCAAACAGATGGTCAATCAGAGCGTACAATCCAAACACTTGAAGATATGTTGAGGTGTTGTGTCCTTTCTTGGCAAGGGAGCTGGGAGGATCACTTGCCACTTGTGGAGTTTGCTTATAATAATAGTTATCAGGCTAGCATACGGATGGCACCTTATGAGGCTTTGTATGGAAGAAAGTGTAGATCTCCACTATGTTGGGATGCCGTGGGCGAGAAGGCAGTGCTAGGACCAGATTGGGTTTAGCAAGCCACTGAGAGGGTAGCAGAGATTAGATAGCATATGTTGGCAGCACAAAGCAGACAAAAGAGTTATGCTGATCCTAAGAGGTCGAATGTTGAATTTCAAGTTGGTGAGGAGGTACTTTTAAGAGTGTCACCCACTAAAGGTGTTATAAGGTTTAACATCAAAGGAAAGCTTAGTCCGTGGTATATTGGACCTTTCATGATAGTGGCACGAGTGGGAAAGCTAGCCTACCGACTTGCGCTCCCCGAGTCGATGAAAGGTGTGCATAACGTGTTCCATGTCTCTATGTTTCGGAAGCATTTTCGTGATCCAGAGCGACAGATTACCATGGAACCCATTACAGTTGAACAAGATTTAACCTTTGAGGTTCGTCCTGTGAGGATTTTGGAAGAGTCCGAACGAGTGATGAGAAATATGACGTTAAAGTATGTGAAGGTCCTTTGGTCGCAACAAACCGAGCGTGAGGCGACTTGGGAGCTTGAGTCTCGCATGCGTGAAAAATATCCAGAATTGTTCATGGCTGGTATGTGATGCTTGGTTATGTTTTTTACATGTTATGATTAGCTTTGCGAGTAGTATAACGAGGAAGAATTCGGGGACGAATTCGGTTTAAGGGGGTGAGAATGTAATATCCCAAATTTCGATACTAATCGTTTGTGTTTATTAATTTGCAAAACAATTATATAAATAGACCTTAGTGATGTTTGTTTGTGGTTTGACAATCAGTAGTAGAGGAAAAGAAAGAAAGGAAAAGAAGAAAAATAAAATAAAAGGTGTAGCAGCGACTTGTTATCTTGGCATAGCTACCAGATTCTCGTTTTAGTGCTGGTTAATACTCTCTTATTATTCTTTTTACAAGAAGAAAGAAACGGGCTGGGCTTCTTGTACCCCAACCAGACTTTTACTGTCCTGGTCGCATAGTAAAGTCAAGGCACAAGCCGCAACCATTTTTCTGCCCTAAAGTTTCCGATACCAGTGCCCTCTGTCTGCCGCCGCTGCATCCCCTTATTCAGTGCCGTCGCCGTCAAGTCGTCGCCCTTGTTGCCGCAAGGATCTGATGCTGTTGTCCATGGCTAGGTCCATCTCTGCGTGAATCCTCACGCGAAGAACTGCAAGGCGACCGGGTACTTGTGACTGCCATCTCTCCTCTGCTAGCTAGGTCGTTGGTGTTCACTTCTTTTCCTTGGAGTAGGAGCAGCCTTTGTGACTAGTATCTGTTGTGGCTGTTGGCTTGTGTGCATCGATGGTGGTTTTTGGTAAAAATAAATAAATAGAAGAAAGTAAGGGCCAATCTGTTGTAGCTGCTAGTACGGCTGGGTTATTGTAGATGTATTTGTGGATCCATGAAAATTGCAGATTTTGTTACGTTTATAATCTGATATTGATCTTCCTCTGCATCTTAGTATTTTATGGTCTATTCTGCACTGAGTTCTTTGAGGCTGGTTCAGTGCCCAGAATTCTGTCGTATTGTTAGTATCTTGAGGTGGCCTAATTCTGTAGCGTTCAGTTGTAGTACCTGAACTTGTGCAACCTGTCAGCCCTTGAAAATTTTATTTGATCTTTTCTAATCTATTAGTGTATTGCACGGTGAGGTAATTGCTTGGACTGTACCTACCTATCTTAAGTTTCTGTTGTCCACGAGTTAGCTGCTAGTCAGCGGTTTACTTAACAATTCTGGGTATACTGGATGTGTCTTAAGTAAATTATAGCTAAAGAGAATAAATTAATTCTTGTATGTGGTCATAACCAGTAGAGTGATCTGTGGTTTAGTTTACTTTTTTTTCTAGAATTTAAATGTTGTCCCTTGCTTGTATTCTTTTGAAAACCAGCGATCGAGTCCTGCGCGTTAGGAGCGATTTTGCTTGTAATCCTTTGAAGTGATGATATGTATTGAGTGTGGTATATGTTTTATAACAGGTGCTGGTACGTCCGGTTCGGAATCTTACAATCCACAATTTGTGCCCCGAGGTTGAGGCAAGTATATGACGGGATAATACTTTGCATGATCCCCCTCACTTGACTTTTATTTTCTAGCACTTGTTATTTATTCTATCGTGGCTAGATAATGTTTATTTGCGTGAAGATAAAGAGGTTATGGGAAAAGGATAATGTTGCGCTTTGCATTTTGCATATCATGTTAAAGAAAGTGCATAGTGGTGTGACCTACTGAGGTAGGCACTTGAGACTGTCGATGATGGGCTGCGGTCCACATTGTAGGCAACCTCCACAAGTTGGAGTGAGTAGACGCCGACGGGTGTCTACTCAAGCGATACCGGTATTCGCAAAGATAAAGTGAAAGTAATTAAAGAGCATGTTGGCATATAGTTTCAATGCTGTGCTATGATAAGTGTTACATAATAATTGTCGGTGTTGAGTTTTATGCACGGTTATTATTGCTTCTTGTACTTGCTGAGTATTTTATACTCACCCCTGTTACTTTAATGTTTTTAGGTAAACCTTGAGGACGACATGCATGGGGAATATGGGAGTAGCACCTTCACGTCATCACCACTTGTTTCACTTATTATTCACATTTACGTTGGAGCTATGCTTTTGTTTGTTAGGAGTTAAACCTTGTCCTAAACGGTTTACAGGAAGTTTGTTTCCTTTGGTGCATTTCTTATTTACCCTTTTGTCTTGGTTATTGTTAAAGAGTGGATGGTAGTTCTGTACTTGAGTTATCAGAATTGTACAATCTGGTTGATTGTTGGTGTCTACTTTTGCTTGTGTTATATTGTTCAGCTGTGTTCTTACATTATTTCCTGCCATGGTTGTGCCAAAAACAGAGGAGACTCTGTCGAATTTTCATAAAACTCTTAAATGTGTTATTTCTTAGAATGATTGTGGTAACTTCTCAAGTGCCTGGTTGGCTTGGGGTGTTACATTTGTTGAGACTTGTGAAGTCCACGCAGAGGCGCCCACTGCCATTAGCCTTTGGGACAACCACCGGATTGGCAATCCAGGTGGGGTGTGCTACCTCGCGTATTAACTTAGCCTTCTTCAGCTTCTCTATTTCTTGGACGATGAAATCTTATTTCTCTTGTGCTTGCTTCATGGTCTTCTGCTTCACGGGGTGTGCCTGAGGGCACACGGCCAAGTGGTGCTCAATCACCTCCCTGGGAACGCCGGGCATATCTGACGGAGTCCAAGCGAACATGTCAGAGTTTCCCCGCAGGAAGGTGAGAGCGCGCTTTCCTATTTGGGAGAAAGCCCTGCCCCGATGGTGACGAAGTTCTCGCAGCCCCCAGCCTGGAGCGGGACCTTCTTTGTAGCAGAGCGCTCTTGGGTGAACTGGGACCTCCTCCCTGAGGGTACCACAGCTTCCCCAATGCTCATGTACAGCATCGGATGGACCAGGTCCTCGCTCGGAGTAGGCGATGCAGAGTCTGCAAACTTCTTCCCTGTCGAGCCCGGCAAGAGGCGCTCGAGAGAGGCCTTCTTCGCAGCAGCCCGCTCTTGAGACACGAGCTGCTTCTTCCTCATGAGATCACCAGAGTGTTCCAGCAAATCTTCGTCGGTGGGGAACATGGCGGCGGCCTCGCGGTAGACATGCTCCACAGATTGGAGAGCGTCCTTTTCGTTGCAGCGCACGGTGATCGTGCCGTTGGCTCCCGGAATCTTGAGGACGTTGAAGCCATGATGCGTTGCTGCCATGAACCTTGCCAGGGCTGGATAGCCGAGGATGGCATTGTATGGCAGCGCAATGTAGGCGACGTCGAAGTCGAGGCTTTCTGTCCTATAGTTGTCTCGGGTGCCGAAGGTGACGGGCAGGCGTACCTGCCCAATTGGCATTGTAGACCCCTCGGTTACCCCGAAGAACGGTCGGGTGGGCATGAGCCGATGGTACGGCACCTGCATCTTCTCGAAGACCTCGACTGAGATGATGTTGAGGCCCGCCCCTCCGTCGATGAGTGTACGGTTGACGGCGATGTTATTGATGGTAGGCGTGCACAAGAGGGGAATTGTGCCCACGCCCATGGTGGAGGTCGGATGATCCTCCTCGTCGAAGCCGATCTTGTTGGTTAACTACTTCATCAAGCGGTTGCCGGCGTTGGGCTGCGCCGCCGCGATCTCTCGCGACAGCCGCTTGAAGTGGCGATTAGACAAAGGAGCTTAAGCCCCACCCAGAAGGCAAGCGGCGAAGCCTCGCGGCTCTTGATAGCCCCCTGGTTCTCTTTCCGATGATCATTCGCCGGTGGAGGCAGCGATAGCGGCTCGGGATCTGCATGAGACAGACCATCGCGGCGGCGACCTTCGTCTCGGTCGTCGTCGCGGCGATCGCCCCGGGATCCACCCTTGCCGTGGCTATGGCTACTCCCACGGCGCTTGGTGACACCATTTTCTTTATGAAACTTTCGGACAATCCAACAATCGTCGGTATTGTGGGTGTCCTTTTTGTGGAGGATGCAGTAGCGGCGATGTCGACCTTTATCGCGCTCGGAGCGGTCCCCGCAGCGCTGCTTATGCTCAGGCTCCGCTGCGAGGACAGTAGCCTCCTTGCGCTTGGGGTCCTTGGACTTCGGCTTTGGGAGAAGCACCTCCGGCAGGTTGTGCACGAAGAGCCTCCCCTCCTCAGCCTTGGCGCATCGGTCGGCGATCTCGAAGAGCCTGACGACGGAAGTCAGCTCATCATTCACGGACAGCTTCTCCCTCATCTTGTTGTCGGAGACGCCCGTGGAGAACGCAGAGATGACCTCCTCGTTGGAGATCCTGGGAATCTTGTTCCTCATCTGGCTAAAGCGCTGGATGTATTGACGAAGCGTCTCGCCCTTGTACTGACGCACCGCCTTAAGATCATTCTTGGTGGCGGGGCGCTCGTACGTGGGCATGAAGTTAGCGACGAACTGACGGCACAAGTCCTTCCATTAAGTCACGGATTCGTGAGGAAGATTCATGAGCCAAGTTCGCGGAGCATCTTTGAGGGCCATGGGGAACCAATTGGCCATCGTACGCTGATCTCCACGCGCGGCCTGGACGGCGACGATGTAGAGCTGGAGGAATTCGACGGGGTTGGTGGTCCCGTCGTAACGCGCGCCGATGTCCGGCTTGAATTTGTCAGGCCAGACCACATAGCATTGCTGGCGAGTGAGAGCAAGGCACCCGGGGTTGTAGATAGGGTCCCCGGGGGTCTTGACGTTCTTGCCAGCTTCGCCGATGTCGTCGATGGCGCGGTCATGATTTTTGCGGCGGCGCTCAAGAGAGATGCGTGCGTCTTCCGGAGCGCGTTGGACAATTTGGCAGCTGGGCTCCCCGCGCGACGAAGATGCGGCGCGGGAAGCCTTCCCATCTCCGGCGCCCGGGGTGCGGCGCCCCGCTGCCGGATCTGGTTCTCCCGCGCCCTGGGCTCCTCCCTGGGCCGGGTCTTCGTTGGCGATGGCGACGAGCTCGGCGATTCGAGCGCGCCACCCCTCACGCCCGTCATCATTGGGCTGATAGCGCAGCAGCTCCTGCGCCATGGCGAGAGCCTGCGCAGGGGACAGCTGACTCCCAGAACGAGCGCCAGAAGTGGCGGTGGCGGTGAAGGAGAGCGAAGGCTCTGTATGCCCGGACGGGAGGTAAGAGGACACCAGATCTTCCTCCTCTTCCTCCCTGGCCGAGGCGTCCCGACGACGGAAGATGGGCTTGGTCTATCCTCGAACGGCGTTGCGGCGGCGAAGACGCTCGAGTCTTGTGTTGGCGTCGGGCATGTCGAAGCAGATCTAGAAGAAAACACACCACAGCCCCCTACCTGGCGCGCTAAATATCGATGGATTTCATGTCGCAAGAACACGGGGTACCACGCGATGGACCCAAAGATTCGAACGCAGGGGGCTGAACGTGGGAGATCTTGGATCGCAACGAAACACAGTGACGGCAGCCTCGAGTCGTCGAACGCACAACGCACTGCAGAGAGAGATGCCGAGCTTTACCCAGGTTCAGGGCCCTCATGGTGAGGTAAAACCCCTACTTCCCGCCTTCTTGTATTACGGCGCGATACCTCGCGAGGAGTACAAGGTCTTGGTTACAGAGCTCTAACTGGCTGGAGGTAGAAGAAACCACTTAGCCTAGCTAGGAGCCCGAAGATGAAGATCCCCCCCCCCTAAGGGGTGGCCTCCCCTCCTTTTATAGTGCCAAGGTCCTCCTTCCCATTATCACCTTGGGGAAGGGGTTGCCACACACGGCCAAGGAGGGAGGACAGCTGTAGTCTTGATTCTTTCATGGACGTAGTCTTCGTAGAGTAGCGGCGCCAGTCCACCAGAGTGGGTGGAGGAAGCTGACGTCTTCTACTGGCGCCCTGCACCGTCCACGCTATTTTTAGGGGGGTGGCCAACAACCACTGTGCCGCTTTATGCAGGCATGGCGAAAGTTGGTCTCCTCCCTGTCGGGGGTAGCGTGGGCGGTAAGCGGTTTTCTGACCTTATCTTCTTGCTCTGCACGGAAACGTGTCGAGCTGACGTGGACGTGGTCCCTCCCCTCACGAGAAACAGCTCGTGAGGAGGCCTTCTGGTCCTTGGTAGTTTTAGCCGTCGTTCTCCTCATGAGGCGCCTCCTCATGAGGGTCTTCTCCGCTGGCTTCGGTCGTCGTTCCACCCCTAGGCCGAAGCTAGGCCGTTGAAGGGGCCCAGGAGCAGGTGGACCGGGATACCCCGGTATCCAGAACACCGACAGGAAAGGAGGTAACGGTTCGGGAGGAAAACCAGGGTGGGCCGTGGGCTGATTGCGGGGCTGGGCCGAAAGGGCTCCCCGGGTCTGTTTCTATTTTTTTTCTTTTTTTCCTTTTTCTTTTTTCTGTTACTTTCATATCTCTTTCAAATTTGGTCCAAATTGTCTCAAACCAATTTGTAAATTTTTCTAAAATTCATCTCAACAAATTAGGTCAGTAATAAACATGTTTTCATAAATAAAACTAATTTCCAATAAAAGTTTATAAATTAGCCAAAGGGCTTATCTTATATCTTATATATTTACTAATTGGAGGCACCGTAGAAGGCTCCACGTTAATTCTAGAGGTTATTAAATTATCTCCATCCAATTAATCGATGATACCTCTAAAGCCGTTGGATGAAGTCCTTATCCTCCCACACGACGAGGTGTCGGCATGAAGCGTGACTCCTATTTTCATGTCGTCCTTCCCCATCACGCTAGGGCAATTAATCCAGCAGCCTTTTGCAATTTCGTGGCGACGTCGCAGGCCTGCACAAGCGACTACGTTAATCCTGGTAATAATACAATTGTTGCACCTGGTGCAAGATCGATCCATGAGAAAAGTAGTCATCGTCTTCCTGCAGGCAAATGCCTACGTGCGAGGCGGCCTACAACAGTGGCCAATCGTGCAGGCTATATCGATCTGCTAAGTAGTCCAGCTGATCTTAGGTACGTACTGCACTTCTTTCTCCTAATCAGATCCATAAGCTGCTCACGATGTTCATTGTCTGACATCACCAGCTGATTTCAGCCATGTAGATCTCCCGCTGATTGCTTGATGTTATCCCCACGGTGCAAAGGAAAAGTTCCTCTCCATGGTTTACCCAGGTTGATTTATATAAGATTATTTTTCTTAATGGTGATGTTACCTAAACTTTATCTACTCATGTCCTCCCTGTTGCATCCCTGCATACATCTTCCAAGCATTATCAGCATGTAGCTTGAACAGTATATACGATAGAATGTTTGAACATCTCTAGATAAGAGTCATAACAATCTAGGAACTATGAAGATACAAGAATACTGTAAAAGGTGTCCAGAGGTAACGACCAATCCAATTAACACATCTTAGGTTGAGATAAAGAAAAATTAAGCAAGGAGCTCAAGCCTTATACGTTTCTTCTTCAGGCTAATAAGATTGATCTCAAGCTGGCATCAATTTGCAGGAGCCAAACAAAACTCGCTCATGTCGGACAGGTGTCTGAAAAAAATAGTGTTTTATTTATGTTGAAAGGAAACGCTCTGGAGAGGTGGACTAGGAAGAGCCTGCGCTTGGTGACACTCAAATCCATTTTATTCTTTCATCACTCAATAGTTTCTTAAAGTAATCCATTGGCAAGATTATTACGAAAAAAAATATCCTGATAGTAATTTTTGCAGGTTTTTAGTAATTATTGGTTGGCTGGTACAAATCCTCACATTTGATAGTGGTAACTTCGGAAGGACCTGGCTTGCGTATACGAATGATCAGTAGATCAACGTCGGTAGGTTTGTTTATCAAATAATTGTTCATATACATCTACATTTCATTACATTAAATTTAAAAATCAAAAAATATACCTTCTTCTTTCTGATATGGTATTAGTTTTGCAAGTTGATCCGAATTTGGTGTACATAGGGTGTGTGACGCAGGTGCTCAGATCATAATTATATACAGCTTCCAGATAGGCCTCCTTAAGATAAATATTATTTTTTGTTGACTTTTGTGCATCTCAAGTAACATTATTTTTCACCCATTTCAACATTATAATATAATAGTTCCAATCGATTATATTTTTTGTTGTGGTATTGTATATGGAAATCATCCAATTTCTCGACTTCAATTTGTAGCATCCAATTTTTTGTGGTTATTTCAGGCTCAAATGAAATTTGCCACAAGGAATTATAACAGGTGGACCAACGTCGGTACCATGTGGACTGATACGTCCAAAACGTATCTACTTTCCCGAACACTTTTGCTATTGTTTCTCCTATAATTTGTGTGTTTTGAATGCAACTAACACGGACTGACGCTGTTTTCAGTAGAATTGCTCTGGTGTCTCGTTTTTGTGCAGAAATCCAACTTCCAGTAAAAATTCGGGAAAAATCATAAAAAATCCTATTTCACCAGAAGACCCACGGAGCCAGAAGACAAGAGGGAGAGGAGGCTCGAGGGGCCCTCACACAGTGGTGGCGCGGCCCAGCCCTGGCCGCGCCACCCTGGCGTGAGGAGGCCCCAGCCATCCTCTCGGCCTCCCCTCTCGCCTACATATACCCTCTGACGACATAATATCGGAGAGACGGCATTTTTTCCAGATAGACTTCCGCTGCGCCGCTGCCATCAGAAACCGCGATTCGGAACCAGAAACTCTGTTCTGGCACCCTGCCGGGACGGGGATTCGGAGGAGATCTTCATCACCATCATCACCGATGCTCCTCCATCTTTCATCCATGATACCCCCATCCATGTGTGAGTAATTCCCCCACTGTAGGTGAGGGGATGGTAGGGATTGGATTAGATTGTTCATGTAATTTGATATGAGATTGTTAGGGCATAGTGCCTAGTGTCTTTATTTAGTGCCTATGACATTGTTGCAACTTGTTGTGCTTAATGCTTGTCACTTTGGGCCCGAGTGCCATGATTTCAGATCTGAACATGTTATTATTTCTATGATGATACTTGTTGTTTATGGTGTTACCTACAAGTTGTTTACACATATTGTTGTCCGGAACCTGAGGCCCCAAAGTGACAGAAATTGCGATAACCGGAGGGGATGGCTATGATGTGAGGATCACATGTGTTCACCGAGTGCTAATGCTTTGCTCCGGTACTCTATTAAAAGGAGTACCTTAATTACCAGTAGTTTCCCTTGAGGCCCTGCTGCAACGGGCTGGTAGGACAAAAGATGTCGTGCAAGTTTCTCCTTGTGAGCACGTACGACCATCTACGGAACACATGCCTATGATTGTTTGTACTAGGATGCTTTATCATTATTTATCTGCAATGCCCATGTCTCATTGATTTCATGAATTATCTTATCCATGCAACGCCCGTAATCCATCCCTATGCCTACAGTATTTGTTCCTACTGTTTACAACTGTTACTATTACTGCTGCTATTTTACTACTGCTGTTACTGTTTCACTACTGTCACCACTATAAAACTGTTGCTACTGATAAACCACTGCGAGCGAGACTGTTTCCAGGTGCAGCTGAATTGACAACTCATCTGTTAAGGCTTACATATATTCTTTGGCTCCCCTTGTGTCGAATCAATAAATTTGGGTAATACTTCCCTCGAAGACTGTTGCGATCCCCTATACTTGTGGGACATCAAGACTATTTTCTGGCGCCGTTGCCGGGGAGCATAGCTTTATTTGTAAGTTCACTTGGTATTCATATTGTTCGCTGCAATCCTTTCGTCATGGGTAAACCTCGTGATGGAAAAGTTCCTATATTGCCATCCACTACAAGAAGAGGTACGACTCTCAACACTTCTGTTGCTCTTGATTCGCCATCTGTTATGAGTAAGTTGCTTACACCACCACACCCACACGCTACTGCTACTACTTCTGCTGAGATTGAAAATGCCACTGATAATTTAGATGATGCTTCTACTATGCTTGATGAGAGTGGTTCACTAGGTTTCTTTTTAGATGCTACTATTGCTAGAGCTAAGTTGGGAAACACCACTGTTACACCTGTTAGTTCACCTGAGTCTAGGGAATGTCCTAGTGATGATTATGATGATGATGCTTATATTGAGCTTAATGATGATTTTATTGCTGAAGCACGTGCTGCTCGTAATACTGGTAATGTTAAAGAACTTCTTGCAAGACGTTTTGTTAGATATAATTTGTCTCCTGATCCTAAGTTTGCAGCTTCTCCCATAAATATTAGAGACAAGGATTATGATTTCTCTTTGGATTTATCTTACATATCTATTGTTGAGAAAACTCCTTTTTGTGGTACTAAAGATGAGAGTGCTATGGAGCACATGAATGAGCTTTCTACTTTGAGTAATTTGTTTTCTGATGATATTAAGCTCCACACTTACTTTGTTGCTAAGATTTTTCCTTTCTCGTTGAAAGATGCAGCTAAAACTTGGTTTAATAGCTTGTTTCCTCGATCTCTTACTAGTCCTATTGCTTTGGTTAATGCTTTCTTTCAGAAATATTTTCCCGCTAGTGCTCAACATGCTGCTGTGTAGAAAATCTTTGATTTTGAACAGGGAAAAGGAGAGATATAGCCTGAATCTTGGACAAGGTTTTGTTCTTTAATTAGAGCTTTGCCTAAAGAACCATTGCCTAAAAATGAATTCCTTGATATATTTTATAATGGACTAACGGATGAATCTAAGTCATATTTGGATAGTTGTGCTGGTTGTATTTTCAGGGAAAGAACTCCGGCCGAAGCTGAATAATTAATGGCTAAAATAAGCCAGAATCATGATGATTGGACTTTAGTTGAGCCAACATCAGCACCAACCCCTGCGCCATCTACAGAGCCTACGCCAAAGAAGAGAAGGATGATTGAATTAAATGATGAAGTTATGAAGGAAGCTAAGAAATCTCTTAAGGAGAAAGGTATTAAGGCCGAAGATGTGAAGAATTTACCTCCTATAGAAGAATTATGTAAGCCAATCCCTCACTCATCTACTATTGAGGTACACTCTCTCCAATGCTTTGATGAAAGAGATATTCCTTATACTAAACCTCCTGATCAATGCTTAGATGAATTTGATAATTTTATTGTTAAGCAAGAAAATTTTAATAGAATGGTGCATAATCATTTGTTGGAAAATTCTAGAGCTATTAACAAGTTGCAGGATATTGTGGAGAGAACCGCTAATGATGTGAAGATACTTGTTAAACATTTTCAAATGGTTCAAACACAAATTGATCAGCTTACCAAGGTGCAAAAAGACTTGCTAGTTAATGCCGCAAGAGAGAAGCAAGCATGTGAAATACGCACGAGAAGTGGAGCTTCTACTCAAGATCCATTATATCCTGAAGGACATCCTAAGAGGGTTGAGCAAGATTCTCAACGGACTTCAAATGATGATATTCCTTCTAAGAAGAAGAAGAAGAAGAAGAAGCATAAAACAACTGCAGAATCCTCTGATGCAGGTAAAGATCCTAACAGTGTTTCTATTTCTGATGCTGAAACTGAACCAGGAGATGCTTCCGATAAAGAAGAAGTTGAAGAACCAGAGAAGATTGATAAAAATGCAAAGTACACCAAAGAAGATTTCATTGCCAACAAGCATGGTAAAGAGAGAGAACCTTGGGTACAGAAACCAATACCTTTTCCTAGTAAGAAACACAAGTCCAAGGAAGAAGAACACTACAACAGGTTTTGTGAATGGATGAGACCTTTATTTTTGCAAATTCCTTTGACTGATGCTATTAGAATGCCTCCTTATGCAAAGTATATGAAAGATATTGTCACTAACAAAAGGAAAATTCCTAGTGATGAAATTTCCACTTTACTTTCTAATTATTCTTTTGATGGTAAAGTACCGGAGAAGCTTGGAGATCCAGGTATACCTACTATTCCTTGATATATTAAAAATAACTATGTTAGAACTGCTTTATGTGATTTGGGAGCTGGAGTTAGTGTCATGCCTTTCTCTCTTTATAAGAGACTTGATTTAGAAAAATTAGTATCAACTGATATATCTTTGCAGATGGCTGATAAGTCTACTACTATTCCTATTGGTATATGTGAAAATGTTCCTGTTCAAGTTGCTAACAGTTGTTTAATATTAACTGATTTTGTTGTGTTAGAAATGTCTGAAGATGATAATATGTCTATCATTCTTGGGAGACCTTTTCTAAACACCGCAGGTGCTGTTATTAATTGCAATCAAGGAAAAGTCACTTTTAATGTTAATGACAAAGAGTATACGGTATATTTTCCCAAGAAGATTGATAGGAAGAATGCTCTAAATTTAATCAAGCATGTTAAGACCATCAAAGTTGGTCAAATCATTTGTTCAGAGCGAAAGCCCAAGGAAGAATATCAAATTGTTATGGTTGGGACTATACCTATCAAAGTTGAGGTAACATAAGCATTTAGTGAAATGCAAAGTTTCTCCTCATACAAAGTTAGTTTGGTAACAAGACTTGATCAACCTTGTTAACAAAGTGATTTTATATGAACGAAACTTCGTTTCCACCGCATCCACTCCACCTCACTTGTATTTACTTTCATCAAATTTTATTCCTTCAGTTTAGTTGCATGATTAAGAGTATCTCAGAGCTGCTGCATGCTTGGTTTTGATTTGCTTGAAATCATTTTATCCTCGTTTTTCTGAGTTTTATCGATATGCCAATTTCTAAAAAATCCTCGAAAATAAAGTTTCTCAAAAAATTCCAGAAAATTCTTTATAAATTTTTATGTTAAAAATGGGGCAGAGAGACACCTGGGAGGCACCAGGAGGGGCTGCCACGCCACCTCACACATAGGTGGCATGGGCCAGCCCTGGCCGCGTCACTCAGGCGTGAGAGGGACCCACATGGCCCCTCACTTATCTCTTCCTCCCCTGCTCTTTCTCTCTCCCGAAAACAATGACACACCTAGCTCAAACCCGAGTTCTTGCTGTTCTTCACCTCGATTTTCGATCTCCTTGCTCAGCCCAACATTTCTGCTGAAATTTGGAGTATTTGCTCTCCGGTATGTGACTCCTCCGCTTGTCCAAGTAGAATTTCTTTTGGTAAAGTATTTCTTGAGTATTTTAGCTTTGTAGGTGACATGATAAATGAATATGCATGCTTGTTCTATTGCTTGGAATTGTTATTTTGATGCATGTTAGCTCTCTAGTAACCCACTATAGTAGTTTCCTACACTTGCTTGTCTTAAAATCACTTTTTATGAGTTTGTTGAAAAAAATTCAGAATAGGGAGATGGACAACTTCACATATGGAGAAGTGTTTGAAAGTGATGCACCAAGGTCATCAAGGCCCTCAAGATCCACTGCTCAATATAGGATGTCTTATAATGAGGATCTCATGTCACCAAACCTTGAAGGGGACGATGGAGATGCACATCCATCCACCTTCCCTTGTATTAACTTTTTGAGTGATGCAGGGATTCTTGATGATTTCTTGCTCCTTGTTAACAGGGTTGGGTTGACTGCTTACATGACAGATGAAAGTGACCAATATGCTATGCTTACAAAGATTTTCGTTGAGAGTTTTAAATTTATTAACGCTCATTTCAATCCTTCCGTTGCATTTAAGATTTATGATAAGTCTATCACCATGCCTTTGGGGAGGTTTTGTTCTATTTTAAGTATTCCCATGTTTGGAACAGCCAAGAGGATACAAAATCACCCCGCTGATTTGTTGGAGCTTTACCGAGGGGTGACCAATGATGATGACCGCACCGCACAACGTGGCAAGATAAGAAACATTCAGCTCCCAGCTATTAGATATTTTACTTACTATCTTGCAACTAGTGTACTTGGTAGAGAAAACACTAGCAATATCTCCAACTATCATTTAGCTTTTCTAGCTACCGCTCTTGATGTTAGTAGGAAGTATAACCTTGGTGCTATTATTGCTCGTCGCCTAGCCGCTAGGGGACCTATTTATGGAGGTATTATTGCCGTGCGCATTGTTGCTGAGCTGGGACTTTCTATTGCTCCTAATGATGTATTGTTGACTCCACAGAGGCTTGATCTTGCTGCCATGAAACTCCATCATTTTGTTACTGCTAACTCTTGTGCAGGGAAATTAGTTTACAGGATGTTATTTATTGATGGAGAGGAAAGGGAAGTTCCCTTGCCTCAGCCTAACTTGTTCAGCTTTCACGTGAGGCCATGGTCGCGCACGAAGGAGGAGTTGGACGATCAGCTTAGGTTGCTTGGTTTCAATATCCAACACGGTGCGGTGGTCCAGGAGGAAGAGGAGGAGCCGGCCTATCATTTCACCACGTACCACTCCGGGGCATCCTCGAGCTCATATCAGGACGATGGTGCTTCTCTAGTGTCGGTCCTTTGTCGGTCCTTTGTATATCCATGTTTCGCCTTCTCTAGTGTTCTAGTTCTTACTTCTGCTTTCCAAAACACAAAAAGACCAAAAATATTTCCGTTGTTTCTCTCTATTTGGTTCTTTGGTTTTCTACCTTTGGTTTGCTTTACTTGCTATTTTCGGTTTGCTATTTGAAAAATCCAAAAATATTTTGCTTTGTTTGCTATTTCCTTCTGCTTTTGTTTCAAAAATCGAAAACCCCAAAAATATTTGTTGTTCTTCTTCGGTTTTGAAAAGTTGGTTGCAGAGTTCAGTCTCCCGTTACTCCATTGGAGCTTGGTATTCACTTTATATTATTCAAGCCACACAAGTGAAGAGCAATGATGACGACATTCGACAATCCGAGATGTGGTAAGAGGCTGGTATGAACTCTATTGTTTTCATTTTTTGTACATATACTCATCTATGTGGACATGCTTAGTCGGTTCATGTAAGGTATATGTTATCTAATGGATGCTTTGTAGTTCTTGCTCTCATATGATTAGTTTCAATTTACTAATAGCTTGTAGCATGTCATGTAGACGCTTGCATGCATTGTTTTATTCATACTATGGTATGTTATTGTGGTATCCTCCTCTGAAAGCTTCATTTGAATCGACTTGGCACATGCTCAAGCATGCACATGACTGAACAAAAAGTCAATTAAGCCTCGATGATTTACTTTGCCTCAGAGTTCTTGTATCATTTTTATGCCTATATTAATTTTGTTTTGTCGCAAGCATGATTATGATAGTTATTGCTCTCTCGATTGTCGCTTCCCAGTTTTTTGCTAGCCTTCACTTGTACTGAGTATGAGCTCTACTCGTGCATCCAATTACCAAGAACCAAGTTTTCCAAAGAGTCCACTATAAATTCCTATGCATGGTATTTGTAAGCCATTCCAAGTAAATTTGCATGTGCTACCTTTCAAAACTTTCAACTACTTCTCATTTTGTGCCACTGTTTTTAGCTCATGGGGACGTAGTGGTCGGAATTACTATCTTCCATATTAAATTGAGTACCCCTCGACTAGGCAGCTTCATCTGCTCGTCATTAATTTTGCAAGGGAGCTGGTCAGACCATTATAATCTAATTCTGAAAAGAAAGAAAAAAAAGGCACTCCTCCAATGGAATGTGAAAGTTGGTGGTCACCCGATGGAATCGGTTAGCCATGGTTTGAGAAAGGAAAAAGGTGGGGAGGAGTGCCAAAGCTTTATAAAAGAGCACCAATGTGCCAAAATTTCAAAGAACTCGGAACCGCTCTCACTTGTTTATTATGGAAGATAGCAAGTCCCCATTGCTAGTCGTTGACATAGAACAACCACCTCTCAAAATAAATTTTTATCTCTGTTTTACAAATGAAAAGCTCTAGCACATGTTAAATCACTGCTTCCCTCTGTGAAGGGCCATTCGTTTACTTTTATGTTGAGTCACCATCTTCTAACTTTAAGCACTTCTTGAGAGCATAGCTGTTATTCTTAGTGTAATGTGCTTGTCCCAGAACACGGTTAATTGTGGTATAACTTTGATGCTTGTATCTTTGATATTTCTACTTATAGTCTTCTCTTGAACTTCAGAGGTGCCTCAGCATTTATGTTTTGCTCCCCAAATAAAGGCAAGCTGGATACCACTCTTTCATATCATTTATGCATATTACAATCTTGTAGCTTCTTATGTACTTGTTACTTGTTATTAGTGCATTGGCACTCTTTCATAGCTTGTTTGACTATGAGGTGACATTAGTTGCATATTTCTTATTATGAATTGCCTGAGTACTTGATCACATAGTTAGTATATATACATCATATGAGCAAATGTGTTCGTGAAAGTTTCTTTTATCGCTCTCAGTTGTTAACTGAATTGCTTGAGGACAAGCAAATAGCTAAGCTTGGGGGAGTTGATACGTCCAAAACGTATCTACTTTCCCGAACACTTTTGCTATTGTTTCTCCTCTAATTTGTGTGTTTTGAATGCAACTAACACGGACTGACGCTGTTTTCAGCAGAATTGCTCTGGTGTCTCGTTTTTGTGCAGAAATCCAACTTCTAGTAAAAATTTGGGAAAAATCATGAAATATCCTATTTCACCAAAAGACCCACGGAGCCAGAAGACAGGAGGGAGAGGAGGCTCGAGGGGCCCTCACACAGTGGTGGCGCGGCCCAGCCCTGGCCGCGCCACCCTGGCGTGAGGAGGCCCCAGCCATCCTCTCGGCCTCCCCTCTCGCCTACATATACCCTCTGACGACATAATATCGGAGAGACGGCGTTTTTTCCAGATAGACTTCCGCTGCGCCACCGCCATCAGAAACCGCGATTCGGAACCAGAAACTCCGTTCTGGCACCCTGCCGGGACGGGGATTCGGAGGAGATCTTCATCACCATCATCACCGACGCTCCTCCATCTTTCATCCATGATTCCCCCATCCATGTGTGAGTAATTCCCCCGCTGTAGGTGAGGGGATGGTAGGGATTGGATGAGATTGTTCATGTACTTTGATATGAGATTGTTAGGGCATAGTGCCTAGTATCTTTATTTAGTGCCTATGACATTGTTGCAACTTGTTGTGCTTAATGCTTGTCACTTTGGGCCCGAGTGCCATGATTTCAGATCTGAACATGTTATTATTTCTATGATGATACTTGTTGTTTATGGTCTTACCTACAAGTTGTTTACACATATTGTTGTCCGGAACCCGAGGCCCCAAAGTGACAGAAATTGGGATAACCGGAGGGGATGGCTATGATGTGAGGATCACATGTGTTCACCGAGTGCTAATGCTTTGCTCCGGTACTCTATTAAAAGGAGTACCTTAATTACCAGTAGTTTCCCTTGAGGCCCTGCTGCAACAGGCTGGTAGGACAAAAGATGTCGTGCAAGTTTCTCCTTGTGAGCACGTACGACTATCTACGAAACACATGCCTATGATTGTTTGTACTAGGATGCTTTATCATTATTTATCTGCAATGCCCATGTCTCATTAATTTCATGAATTATCTTATCCATGCAACGCCCGTAATCCATCCCTATGCCTACAGTATTTGTTCCTACTGTTTACAACTGTTACTATTACTGCTGCTATTTTACTACTGCTGTTACTGTTTCACTACTGTCACCACTATAAAACTGTTGCTACTGATAAACCACTGCGAGCGAGATTGTTTCCAGGTGCAGCTGAATTGACAACTCATCTGTTAAGGCTTACATATATTCTTTGGCTCCCCTTGTGTCGAATCAATAAATTTGGGTAATACTTCCCTCGAAGACTGTTGCGATCCCCTATACTTGTGGGACATCATGGACACGCAAGCAAGCAAGCAAAAGAGAGAACAAGCTCAATAGTTGTAAAATCTAGCCCATATTTTGTGGGTCGGAGTTATCTTTTTCATATCTTTTATTGCTAAATTGAATAAATATTTGTAGAAACTTATGTACGAACGCAATTGATTTTAAACTTTAGAGCTTATAACAGTCCGCGTGATGATATTTGACCTTTCCAGCCATGCTTTGTATATTTCTCTCTTACTATACTAATAAAAATACACTCCTTCAAAGCTTTTATGTTCAATCTAGAAAAAAGAGCACATATACCAAATAATTTGGAAGACACTCTTGGGCACCAGGTCGGACAACAGAAGCCTAATGGTGTGCTTCTGGTGTATATATGGTGATCGGTTAGCGTGTGATGAAGAAGTTTGTCCAAAATAATGTTGTGGTTCCGTTGTTCACTTTCCTAAGCAAGCCAAGCAACACACAGATAATCCTATGGCAAAATAAAAATTGCAGTACACCTTTTTTTAAATATGTTGTGCACATCTGATATACTTACCAAACTACTATTTGCGGCATAGATGTGTATGTGTTGAAATAATTTTAAATATGTCGATTTCATTTGACCAGGATCACACATATTACCATGTGATAAGGGAATTAATATGTGAGCAGAAGGAGCTCTTCTTTCTTCTGTTTGTCATGATTTGCATATAAAGCACGCAAATCTACAATTGCATTCTTCATCACCTATTATTTCAATGTTAGGTGTTTTGGAGACATCAAGCATCCAAGCATACAGAATGTCTCTCTCATAATTTCTCACCATAGGGATGCCCAATAAAAAAATCATAAATGTTACCTCGTGCAGATGCACGGGTTGATGACTAGTTTGCATAATAGAAAATAGTTTGATAATAATCCTTTTAAATTCAGAGAATAAACTTTATCAAAATATTTTTGAAATTTATTTTCAAACATTCCTTTTGGCATAGCAAACTTTATTTGATATAAATCCTTTTGTAAGTATTCCCTTTGCAAATGAGTTTGCATTGGTTTTGGGTAAATACAAATTAATATTTTGAGATTCTATTTTCTCAAAAAGGTTCTTCAAGGAATAATAGAAAGTTTGAAATGTTTTTCAAATGAGGCTTTTAAATAAAGCAAAAAGTTTTAATTCCTTGTGAAATTGAAATCAATACAAACATGCATGGTTCCTATTTTTATTTATTTCCACATTCCAAAATTTTGGGATGTGACAGACTACCACCCTTAAAAGAAATCTCGTCCCCGAGATTTGGAGAGGCTAGAAAGAAAGATGGGTTTGGGATTCTAGGTGGGCTAGCACCCTTAAAAGAAAATTTTGTGGGTAGTCTAGGTCTTGGGTTCAAACGGGGCACACCTTGGTTTTGACTTGGCACTGGGTCTACTTTTGAACCCATAGTTAGTTTCTATCTTCATTTCCAATAGGTGGGTGTCCATTCACATACTATAGCATCCAGTCTTCCTCAGGATGGCTTGAGTATAGCTTCCTCTATTGTAGTGCTTCAATGACATTTGTTGAACTACTTTGGACACTGAAGAGTCACTCTTTGGGTGAATCAGAATCACCAAGTTAAGATGTTCTAATAGCTTCATCTCATATCCCCTCTTTGATCTTTGTAGACTCCCATCTTAGGATTGAAGCTTCTTATACACCACTATCTTCTATTGCAAGTCATCTTCAACGGTAAGCTTGTGGTTCATCCTCACCGTATTCCTATGTTTTGGCAACACTTGCCCATTATAAGGGTACATTATCTTATCCTTCTAGGGTTCAGGTTTAACAACATCGTCTCTCTTGTAGGTATGTCTCTCTAGATTTACCATTCCTCATATCAAGAGCGAACAAGTAGTCATCATGGGGGCCAATCCACGTCGCACCCAATCATTACCTTGCATTTGGTTTGGTGCATCTCGCATTCTAACTCTTGGTCTCCTCACTAGTTTTGACAAAAGATTCTATGGATATTGAATCCATGTTTCAATTCATGTTAAGAACTTTAGAAAACAAATCTATCGATCCTTATCTAGTGGTTTGCGTAAACTCTCATATGGCAAAATCTTTAGTCTGGCAGGTCCTTTGGTTTGCCATCTCTTGTTCTATGCATATTATTCTTTATACTGAGCATCTTAGCTGGAGCTGTCAATGTTGTTGTCTTCATGGAGGCTTGTCAAGAAAACACTTGTTTGGGTTTGAATAAAGACGAGAATAGATAGAAAGAGTCTAAAGAGGGACCCTACCCATACACAAAAGTTCGACGGCAATTCACCTTACAATCAAGATCTAACAAGCATTCATCACATCAAGCAACATGGTTCAACCACAAACAAAATAGTATCGTCATACCACAAATTGATATGATCATAACGTATTACAATGTCGTTCTTACATAGATCTTAAATGGAGGTCTAACTAGGGCTTCTTGGATGTCTTCCAGGTAGTGATCAAATCTTTTCATCCTTATGGTACTTCAGTTTATAGTTGAGTCTTTCTCCAAGTTCTTCAAGAGCTTCCATGAATTGCATCTTGTGGAGTCGAGGCATCAGTCTCTTCGTGATGTTTTTATGAGATATGAACTCTTAAAAAAAGGGTATTTTTTTTTACCTGAAGTAGATGAGAATGGAAGAAGTTAAAATTGCACACACCCTTTTAATAAAACCGAATTTGTTAGATTTTTAATCATAGGGTCTTTCATTCCTCTCATCTTCTTATGCTTCTCTTGAACATGAACTTGTTTTCTTGCTCCTAGAATGTCGTCTCCTTGAGTTGGGCAGGTAGCTCATTATTTGCTAAGTATTTTTCTAAGCATTAGAACCATTGATGCACAAGCTTCCTTCCTTTGGTGATAGCTCAATCTAACTTGTTGACAATGTTGAGAAGACGAGTTCCGAAGCAGGTGGATCATGAAGTCTTAAGAGATGTCAAAGCTGAAGCTCTTCGTCCTTGAGTTGAAATGAAGAAAAATAGAGACAAAAAATGACTAAGGGAAGAGTTTACGAGGTAATGAGTGTGTAATTTTTTTAACTTAGAAATAAAAGCAACTCCTATATTTCTCAGGGTTTTTTGTCCAATCCTAGGGTCACGAACCTAAGGGCAACACAATGCTCTGATACCATCTGTAGTGACCGCACCTTTTCAAGATGACGATCCCTGTGCTTTTCAGTGCTAGTTCCTGGATCAAACGCTAGCACACACAGTTTAAGATGTAATATCAAGAAACAAAGGTCATTTTATTATATCACATGATCCAACAATTACATAAAGAAACTTTACAATGCTCATAGCATAGAGCTTTCAGAGTTTACAACAAAAACATAGATAGCATGGAGTCCTTCTTCTTCATGTGCCACAGGCGAACATGCTGCGGATAGACTCGTAACCCTGTCGTACCTTTCTTATCGTCAAAACATGCAACATGAAACGTTTCAGCCACAAAGGGTCAATACACATGAATTGTATTGGCAAGATGTCACCTTTTAGTGGACACAAATGGAGCCTAACACTTACATGAATATTTGGCTAAGTGGATCTTCAGGCTAAGCTTGCAGAAAAGCAATTGTTTATCCTACTTTTCAAAAGATCTCATTTTTCTTTCAAAACACTATTGGACACACTGGAATCCACCAGGTGCTCCTAGTTAATTATGCACACATAGGAATCCACCAGGTGTACATAATTATGATCACACAACAATCCCTTGTTAACCACTCAAGTTTTAATTTAAAGAAGTTGGGATGAGGAGATTCTTGAACAGCTTCATAATCATGTCGCTCAAAATTGTCCGTAACCGGGGACACGGCTAAGTACTTAGTTTTAACACTCTGCAGAGGTGGTGCACTTTTCCCACAAGACTCAGTCAACCTCTTTTGCCATGATGCTCATTTTGCTCAAATGGCCAAGTGAAGACTAAGACGAGACCTTTCAGAAGCAATCGCTTAGACCAACCTGGAAGCGTTCCATCCTACAAATCACTACCACCCTCTGTCCGTCTGGCTGAGTTCTCGCAACTTAGTTAGTCAAGACAGAGCCCATATGACTCATGGTTGCACTGGAAGCTTCACAACTTGAACGTCTCCAATCTCTTTGTTCCTGGGTGGCCGTCCACAAGTGAGATACACACGACCGCCATAGAGATGGCTCTGGTGTAACCACTCAACATAAATCCATCTTACCAATTTCCACCCAGGTGTTTCATTAACTTAGTTGTTTTCTTAGTTTTTGCAAAACATAGTTTTCAAACTTAATAAAAAGAACATGTGGAATCCCAACCATGAATTCTATAGCACAACTAAGCAATCTACACTTACGGTGTTTCTTCTAACAGGGTAATCAGGGATATCCTAAATAGGAGATAGCAAGCCTAACAATCTACACATGCATATTATTAAAAGAAGAGAAACACTACATGCATAGTAAAACATCATTGGGAATTTTATGAACAAGAGTGACACTTGCCTTAGAAATTTCTGAAGATTGTACTTCTCTTAATCAACACACGTGGCTCTCCGTACAACTATAAGATAGAAAGTAACACAACATAAGCACACCAATCAAGCAATATAATCAAATAAGACAACAAAAGTGTTTATTTGTTTTAGCTTAGTCTTCAAAGTCTTAGTGATAATTGGACAAAAGATTGGGCATGAAGTTGTCTTGATATGGATGGAGAGAATGGCTAAGTCAGAGACTTCAAAGGATTGATGGGGGTTTTCTAGATTGTTAAGAAGTGTCAAACACTTGGTAAAAATAGCTTCAAGGAGATTCTTAGGCTTGGTTTGAGAAGTTGGACGAATAATTTCTAAGTCATGAGGTCTAACACTTTCATCTTCTTGACTTGCTCTCTCTTCTCTTGATCTTCTTGTCTTTCCTTCATCTCTTGTCTTCTCTTCAACTTCTTCTTTTTCCTTCATCTCTTTGTCTTCTCTTTCAACTTCTTGCTTTGCCTTCAACTCCTTGTCTTCTCTTCAACTTCTTCTCCATGGTATTGATATGGGAAAACTTCTATGCCATAATGTTTGGATGGGGTGGTCAAAACACTTAGAAGAATTTTGATGAGATGGAGTTGATAGTTTGCACTAGCGTAAGGATAGAGAGTAGATTTTCACTAAGTCATGGTGGAGTGGAAGGTCACTAGGACTTAGGATATTTCACACCACTGGTAAAGTAGGACAATAGTCAAATAGCACAAAGTGCACAATAAGAATTTGGGACTTGATATTTTGCAAGGTGCTCAAATAACACAACTATAGCTTGCAAAATAGGATGAACTAGTGGAGTTGACTTTGAATGAGTATGAAAAGTGTGTGAAGTATTCTGGTGCTTTTCTATTATCAAGATAAGCAATTTTGCAAAAAAGAATTATGCCTAAAATATTTATAGAATTAAATCTAGGAAGAAAATACTCAAATCCTCATTTGAATTTGAATACTTGATAAAATTGGTTCAAATAATTTGTGCAGTGGTTCTACTGGATAGAGGACAACAATATGATCCTATTGCAAAAAGAATCAACTGAAAATGATTTATAGATTTTGAACTATATCAAAAATACTCAAACTCTCAAATTCAAATTTGAATATTTTAAAATAGTTTGAAAGTGATATTTTATTTCAGAATTGTGTTGTACACAATTTTAGGAGTTCAAGGACATCTTATTTGCAATTTTTGGATTAGTAGAACTCGAGATATGAATTTTACAAGATTCAAACCTATTCTGGCTATTTTAAATTATAAACAGAAACTTAACCTAACGTGGCGGTGACATGGCAGACGCTGATTCGCTGGTACTGGTTCGGTCAGGGAACAGATTAGAGCCATCAGATCTAAGGGATGATGGATGGACCAGATCTAAACGTACCCCTTCGCATAAGTGATCTATCCTATGCCTCTAGATCTAGATCCAACGGCTGCAGATGGATCTGGGAGGGCTCACCATGGGGGTTAGGATTCCGGCGGTCGCCGGCGGGTTTGCGCACTGAATAAGGTCGCCGACGATGTTCTGGGGCTTCTCGGTGATGGCGGAGATGCGGACGGGGAGCAGAGCGACGAGGTGGAGACGATGGTGGTCATGCCGCGGTTGTTTGCTTCCTGCAACGGCGAGGCCATGCGGCTGGAATTAATGGTGCGACACGAGCAAGATGGATACGACGATGAGAGGTGGTTCTGGGTCACGATTGCCTTACCAGGAGATTCAGGTGATCGGGGAGGTCGTAGTGGCGAAGTCTTCGAGCTCGAGGTGCTCTGGTTGTCCTGGAATTCCTCGCCGGAGTTTGCAGTGGCAGATGGTGAGGTCTGGCCGAGGACGAGCCCATCGATCTGGAGCGCAAGAAGAACAATGAGCATGTCTGGGAGATGCGAAGGGGTTTAGGGAAGGGAACGGTGCAAACGAGTAGGCTCGGGGTGGTCTTAACTCACTGGAATCATCGCCGCCGGCCGTCGGGGTCTGTGAGATGGCGAGTTCCTTTGCGAGCAACCTGGTAGGCGAGAGAGAGGGGAAAAGGGTGTAGGCGAGAGAGGAGATTAGGTGGCTTTTATAGGCACGGAGAGGTGGCGTATCTGGCAGGGGATCGCGGGGAATTAAGGGAAGAGAAGATCGCGGCTCGGGCGAGCTCACCGGCGAGATTTTCGGCCGGGGGTTAGGGATGACACCCGGGCCCCACTTGTCGGTGAGAGAAGGAGGGAAAGGAGGTAACGGTTCGGGAGGAAAACCAGGGTGGGCCGTGGGCTGATTGCGGGGCTAGGCCAAAAGGGCGCCCCGGGTCTGTTTCTATTTTTTTTTTCTTTTCTTTTTTTCTTTTTTTTTCTGTTTTCTATTACTTTCATATCTCTTTCAAATTTGGTCCAAATTGTCTCAAACCAATTTGTAAATTTTTCTAAAATTAATCTCAACAAATTAGGTCAGTAATAAACATGTTTTCATAAATAAAACTAATTTCCAATAAAATTTTATAAATTAGCCAAAGGGCTTATTTGCATAATAGAAAATGGTTTGATAATAATCCTTTCAAATTCAGAGAATAAACTTTATCAAAATAGTTTTTGAAATTTATTTTCAAACATTCCTTTTGGCATAACAAACTTTATTTGATATAAATCCTTTTGTAAGTATTCCCTTTGCAAATGAGTTTGCATTGGTTTTGGGTAAATGCAAATTAATATTTTGAAATTCTATTTTCTCAAAAAGGTTCTTCAAGGAATAATAGAAAGTTTGAAATGGTTTTTCAAATGAGGCTTTTAAATAAAGCAAAAAGTTTTAATTCCTTGTGAAATTGAAATCAATACAAACATACATGGTTCCTTTTTTTTTTCACATTCCAAAATTTTGGGATGTGACACACAATTGCAGGGCACAATTGTGCAAAGGTTCCATACGATCTAAATGAACAATAAAGGAGGTAAAAGACTCAGAAAAAATCAAGAGTGAACCAGATGCTTTATTTCATTGATCATATAGAGGCGCCTATTACATAGCCTAGGTAAGTGCTAAGTGTAGAAAGGACGTAGCTGTGCGATGTTCTATGGACGATCTGTTTCGTCGTAGATATCGTCAGGGTCTCTTCGTTTGCGCTTCTTACTGAGTCGCTTATCTAGCTCGCGGATATCAACGAGGTAGTAGGAACCGTTCAGTAGAGCTTTACTGATGACGAAGGGTCCTACCCAAGACGGGAATAGCTTGTGTGACTTCTGCTGTTTGAGGCGTAGCACCAGGTTCCCTTCTTTAAACGAGCGTTTACGAACTCAGCGGCTGTGATAGCGGTGGAGGTTCTGCTGGTAGATGGCGGATCTCTGGGCTGCTAGGTCTCTTTCTTCTCCAAGCAGGTCAACAGATAGTTGCCTGGACTTCTCTGCATCTTCTGACTCGTAGGCCTTGACTCTTGGGGAATCATACTGGACATCACTAGGCAGGATTGCTTCTGCTCCATAGACTAGGAAGAAAGGGGTGAGGCCCGTTGACCTGTTTGGTATGGTCTGCAGACTCCACAGCACAGATGGCAACTCTTCGGGCCAGGCTCCAGCTACTCGATGTAGCGGTGCTTCTAGGCGTGGCCTGATCCCTGACAGGATTAATCCGTTAGTCCTTTCAACTTGGCCATTGGACTGTG
Source organism: Dactylis glomerata (assembly GCA_007115705.1). Lineage (NCBI taxonomy): Eukaryota > Viridiplantae > Streptophyta > Magnoliopsida > Poales > Poaceae > Dactylis > Dactylis glomerata. Next base: position 632,039 of record QXEO01000457.1, on the reverse strand, counting down.
GATGCGCCACAGATGCAAGGTCAAGGCGGATTCCATTGTGATGGTTGTATTCTTCAACCTCCCCTTGAGACAAGTTAGTGCCGTTGTCGGTGATTATGCTATGTGGGATGCTGAATCTTACCACAATTTCCTTAACAATTTTTAGGGCAGTTTTGCCATCAAGCTTTCTGATGGGCTGAGCTTCTACCCACTTTGTGAATTTGTCAACCGCTACCAGTAGGTGCGTAAATCCCGAAGGTGCTATTTTCAGCGGACCCACCATGTCCAGCCCCCAGACTGCGAAAGGCCAAGTAATAGGGATCGTATGCAGTGTTGTGGCGGGCATATGGGTTTGCTTGGAATACATTTGGCAACCTTGGCAGAGCTCGATGATACGGTCTGCATCTGCCTTGGCTGTAGGCCAGTAGAACCCATGGCGGAATGCCTTAGCTATGAGGGATCTGGCGACGGCATGATGCCCACATTCGCCTTCATGGATCTCTCTTAGTATTTTGATTCCATCCACTTGGGATATGCATTTCAAAAATACTCTCGAAGTACTTCGCTTGTAGAGATGGCCATCGATGATGGTGTACGCTTTCGCTCTACGTTCGATTTGTCTCTTTTGGACTTCGTCTTTGGGTAGCTTCTTGGTCATCAGATACTCCAGGTAAGGCTCTGCCCATGGTGGGTTGCATGGCAAAAACGCTATAACGGGGAGCTTGCTAGTTCTGGGTTTTCTGGATCTACCATCTTGACTGATGCCACGTGCAGATGCTCAAGGAATACGCCTCGTGGAACCGCATTACGGCTGGATCCTACTTTGGACAGGGTGTCGGCCGCCATGTTGTCTTCTCGTCTTACATGCTTTATGTCGTAGCCGAGGAAGCTTTTGGCCATCTCATCCACTTCGTCCCTTTAGGCCGCCATGACTTCGTTCCGAGCCTTGTATGTGCCAGCCACCTGCTGAGCGACAAGGTCAGAGTCTCCGCAACACATGATGTGTTGTACGCCAATCTCCTTTGTGATGCGTAGCCCGTGCAGTAGCGCTTCATACTCCACGATGTTGTTGGTGGTGGGAAAGTGGATTTGGAGAACATAGCTGAGCTTATCTCCCTTAGGGGATTTGAGTGTCACTCCAGTCCCCGAGCCGTGTAGCAGTTTTGAGCCATCAAAGTGCATCACCCAATGCTCTGGTTCTGGGACGGGCGTAGTCTCCTGGGCTTCCTTCCAATCCGCCATAAATTCTGCCAAAGCCTGAGACTTGATGGCGGTGTGAGGCTTGTAGTCGATGTCGAAGGAGGCCAGCTCGATGCCCCACTTTGCAACTCGTCCTATTGCATCACTGTTGTTGATGATGTCCTTCAGTGGAGCCTTGCTCACCACTGTGATCTTATGGTCATAGAAGTAGTGCCATAACTTGCATGAAGCTAGGAAAACTCCATATGCCAACTTCTGGTAGTGAGGGTAGCGCTGCTTGGATTCCGTCGGGACCTCGCTGACGTAGTAGACTCATCTCTGGACACCATACTCATGCGCTTCTTCCTTGTGTTCTACCACAATGACGATGCTGATGACCCCGTTGGTTTCTGCCATGTATAATAACATGGGCTCCTGGTCTTCGGGAGCTGCTAGGACTGGTGCAGTGGATAGCACTCTCTTTAGGTCCTTAAGTGCAGCGTCTGCCTCATCGGTCCAGACGCATTCGTCTGATTTTTTTGTTAGCTTGTAGAGCGGCAAAGCCTTCTCGCCAAGACGACTGATAAATCTGCTCACTGCTGCCATGCAGCCTGTGAGTCGCTGCACGTCCTTCAGGTCGTTAGGCCGGGAGATGTTGAGGATAGCCTTGATCTTCTCCGAGTTTACTTCAATGCCGCGGTGGGAGACGATGAATCCTAGGAGTTGTCCTGCTGGTACCCCAAAGACACACTTTGTGGGGTTGAGCATCATGTTGTACTTCCTTAGATTATTGAAGGTCTCTTTCAAATCCGCTATGAGGTCGTCCTGCTTCTTGGACATGACGGCGATATCGTCCATGTAGGCGTGGATGTTGTGGCCAATTTGATCCGCCGGGCACTTTTGCATGGTGCGCTAGTATGTTGCTCCTACGTTTTTTAGACCGAACGACATTGTTACATAGCAATATGTGACATAAGGTGTTATGAACGAGGTAGCAAGCTGGCCGGATTCCTTCATCTTGATCTGGTGGTAACCCGAGTAGGCATCTAAGAAACGTAGCAGCTCTGATCCCGCAGTCGAGTCAATGACTTGGTCAATGCGAGGCAAGGGAAAAGGATCTTTTGGACACGCTTTGTTCAGGCTAGTGTAATCTACACACATGTGTAGAACCTTTGTGTTTTTATTAGGAACTAACATGGGATTTGCCACCCACTTTGTATGGATCACTTCTTTGATGAAGCCTGCTTTCAATAGCTTGGAAATTTCCTTTGCTATGGCGTGACATTTTTCATCTCCGAAGCGTCTCATTGCTTGTCTTACTGGCTTAGAGCCAGGGATTATTTGCAGGGCATGCTCGGCGAATTCCCTAGGTACACCTGTCATGTCAGATGGCTTCCATGCGAAGATGTCCCGATTCTCACGGAGGAACTCAACGAGCGCGCTTTCCTATTTGGGGGACAGATTTGTCCCGACTGAGGTGGTCTTGGTAGCGTCGCCAGTGACAAGTTCCACCTACTTTGTATCAACTGTAGGCTTGAAGGTGGGTGGGGAGGCGGAAACTTCCTGCTTGGATGTCGGCATGTCCGCAGGGTTTGTGGCGGCATGGATTTCCTTGAACTCCTCGCCAAAGAACACAGCTTCCGCGAAGGCGGCTTCTCCGTCCTCGCACTCCTTGGCCTTCCTGAAGCTGCCATAAATGGTGATGATGCCATCAGGACCTGGCATCTTCAGCTGGTTGTAGATGTAGCACGGCCTGGTGTGGAAACTGTGGAAGGTAGGGCGGCCGAAGATCACGTGGTATGTACTCTTGAAAGGGACCACCTCGAAAGTTATTGGCTTTTCACGGTAATTATTTTCATCACCGAAGGCAACCTTGAGGGTAATGGACCCGAGGGACTTAGCTTGGTGGCCAGGAACCATTCTGTAGAAAGTGATAGCACTATGGCGGAGTTGGGTCTTAGTGAGGCCTAGCTTTGTCAGGGTTTCCACGTACATGATGTTCAGCTGCTGCCGCCATACATTAGACACTTGGAGAACTCATGGCCTTGGATCAGGGGGTTAACGACCATGGCGTAGTATCCATCTGGGATGTGCTCTATATGGTCTTCGTGGCTCCATTGCACCGGCATCTCGGACCATCGGATGTACTGGTGGACTTTAGGCTTGGTGGCGTTCAGGGAGCGCATAGCGGCTCGCTGCGCCTTTGCCATGGGGGGCCAAGGAATGTGTGAAAGGCTCCCTTTTTGGTGTTCTTGTATGGGTTTCCTGTGCCAGTTCCACCCTCGGCCTTTTCGGCGGGTTTGGGCGCAGGGTCTTCTTCCATATCGCTGCCATCCTTGGACTCCTTTTCCTTGTCCGCTTTTCCTTTGCCATGAGGCCGTTGTCATCGGGTGCGTTTGTAGCCTGCTTCTTGATCTTCCTTGATGTCATTGACAAATTTGCAGTTCCGGTTGGTGTGATTGCACTTTCCTGAAGCGTCCTGATGGGCGAAGGATGGCATGTCGCGGTACTCATCATAGGACACGGGGGCAGATGGTGCCGTAGCGGAAGCTGTGGAGCTCCATGGCTGGCCGCTGCTGGAACCGCGTCCCCAGCAGCGTTGGCAGCTCTATCCTTTGTCGGAGAAGCTTGTGGCCACCATATCCGGAGTTTGCTGTTCTTCTATCAGATTTTTCCGTTTGTTGCTACTGTTCCGCTTTCCAGTGTTCTGGATGGTGGAAGCCTTCAACGATTCGCGGGTGTCGTCATCGGCGACCGCATAGTTGCTTGCAATTGTGATCATGGAGTTCAGGGTTAGTTTCCCTTTGTTCCGCTCTCGCAACAGGCGATGGCGGAGTAGCTGGCCTCTTTCCAAACTGTCGATGAATGCGAGGATGGCGGATTCGTCAGTGACCCCTTCACAGGAGTTCTTCATATCCAGCCATCGTCCATGGAAAGTTTGGGAGGTCTCGTCGTTGATGGCACGGTGATGAATAGTGCCAAAGAACTTGTTGGCGTGTAGTTGATGAAGTAAATGACTGGCCAGTTGGGAACCCCAAGAGAAGGTTTGATGAATATAGCAGCAAGTTTTCCCTCACTACGAAACCAAGGTATGTCAATCCTGTAGGAAAAAGCCAATACTCCAGAAGGTGATGCTTGCTAGCTTTGTGACAGCTCTGGACAATTTATAGGGCGCCTCGTCCAGTGCTTTGCTTTGCCAGCTGCAACGCGGAACCTGCACACAACACAACCAAATACTTTGCTCCCAACTTACGATGAGGTTATCAATCTCACCGGTTTGCTGTAAACAAAGGAATGAGCGTATCGAGTGAAAAGCAATAGTAATATGCGAGTAAAGTAAACAGTGCGAGTAAAGTAAACAGGTGATAGCAATGTAAAGGAAATAGGACTGGGGTCCACACTTCACTAGTGGTGTCTCTCCATAAGATAAAATAACACATGCTGGGTAAACAAATTACAGTTGGGCAATTGATAGAATAAAGACAACGTGCATATGTCGAGAGGATCACTATGAGATTTACTCTGGGCATTACAACAAGATACATAGATCGCCATCCAACTACATCTATGACTAATAATCCACTTGTGGCAAATCAATCCGAGAACTCAACAAGTATTAAGTTGCGAACAACAGATAACTGCATTAAGCAAAGTGTGTAATGTAAACAAAGCATATGCCCTTGGACATATGAATGTTGTTTTCCCCCTAGTGGCAACAGCACATCTACAACCTTAGAGGTTTCTGTCACTCCCCAGATTAAATAGAGGCATGAACCCAACTACCGAGCATAAATACCCCCTCTTGGAGTCACTAGTATCTACTCGACCAAGATAGCTACTAACAACGGAGAGCATGCAAGATCATAAACAACATAGAGATAACATAAGATAATATTCAGCACATCAACTCAATCATAACACCAATATTCATTGGATCCCAACAAACACAACATGTAGAATTACATAACAGTTTTTCTCGATCATGTCAGGCAGCTCACGAGATCTAAACATGAAGCACATGGTGGAGAAGACAACCATCTAGCTACTTCTATGGACCCATAGTCCAAGGTAGACTACTCACTCATCGCGCCGGAGGCAAGCATGGCAATGAAGAAGACCTCCGGTGGTGATTCCCCTCTCCGGCAGGGTGCCAGGAAGAGCTTCTGGACCCTCCCGATCTCGGGTCGACGACGGCGGCAGATCGCGATATGTTTCTGAAAAAGTGATCGGGTCTTTAGGTTTTTCCCGTCGGGGGGTCTTTATAGGCGAAGAGGCGGCGCCAGAGGTGGACCAGGGGGCCCTCACCACAGGTGGGCGCGGGCTAGGGGTAGGCCGCGCCCCCTGGTGGTGTGGCCGCCCTGTGGCCCCTCTCTGTCTCCTCTTCGGTTCTCTGAAAGCTTCGGTAAATTTCTGGATGTTCGGCTTTTGTTTTGTCCAATTCCAAGAATATTTCCTATGTAACTTTTCTGAAACACAAAAATAGCAGAAAACAGGGAACTAGCACTGTGGCCTCTCGTTAATAGGTTAGTTCCGGAAAATGCATAAAAATGCCACGAAGTGTAACGAAACACTAAGCAAATGGTGTAAAAACAAGCATGGAGCATAAAAAATTATAGATACGTTTGAGACATATCAGCATCCCCAAGCTTAACTCCTGCTCGTCCTCAAGTAGGTAAGTGATAACAAAAGAAATAATTTTTGAGGTGACATGCACCTAAACAATCTTGACCACATATGTAAGCGTTGTGCGCTGGGATCAAAAGAACTTAAAACATGGGCATGAAAGATATAATCTTGCTAGAAGAAACTTAGCAACCATGTTATAACATGAAAAAGAACACAAACAAAAGATCATGAAAATGAAACAATGAAAGTCAAACGTGTGTTCAAATCATAAGGAAAAACATAGCAAATGGTTTTCAGCTTGTCCTTCATGAGAGAGCAAAACATAAATGCATAGGACACCTTCAAGTTTAAGAGGGCGACTAGATACAAGTAATTTGAGAACAAGTGAAACCAACATCATGAATCAATCAATGAAAACTTTGGGACAATGCACATTATACTCAGAATGACAACTATGCTCTCTTAGATGGTGCATAAAGATAGAAGGTGGTGACTCAACATAAAAGTAAAAAAAAGGCCCTTCGCGGAGGGAAGCAGTGATTGCGAGTTTTATAAACCTTCAAAAATTATGGTACTTACTAGCTTTGAGCTCTCATTGCCCCCATCATAGGCATCTTGAATGGTTAAAGTTAATGCGAGTACAATTATGAAGCATATGCTTGACAAATCATAAGTTGAAAACCTCGTGTCCCGTGAAGTACGAATACCCAAACCTCATGCTACTCAACTTAGAGTCCCAAGCAAGCTCTTGTCATTGTAAATATATATGTGTATCATCGAGAACCGCCAATGGGGTACCTCCTGCCCGATGACATGGAACAAGCCCACATCAAAATGACAAGACAAACAGACAATGAACACCTCGACATCTCTTTTATTTACCATTGGTATAGCTTTTTATTGTGAGATGCATCGTCGAATGTCCACTATGGGCATGCTGTAAATTTCCACCATGAATGATGCATGGCTTAGATTAGCGGCCCAGGCGTTTCCCTAACACATATAAAAACTCCATGATCCCGCAAGATTCCCAACTTATTTCACATCGCGAGTATCCATAAACAAAAGATCATGATATCAACTCAAATGAAAGATAGTGCAATGTTGAAAGCTTGCCCCATGACGGCATGGCTGGGCTAATTTCCAACTTACAAATTACAAGCATAACAACTCAACATAAGAGAGCCACAATGTCAAATTTTAGAACGAGAAAAGTAAAGTGTGCCATCAGGTTCATGAGAGCTTTACTGACCAATTTTCGCATAACAACAAAAATAGTTTAATTTGAAGGATAGATAAAAGCAAGTCAAATGTACTTTGGAATAGTAAATTGCTAATAGGTATGTATGGTGGACACTATGGCAAACTTGGTTTTTAGGAGTTGAATGCACGAGTAGAGCTCATACTCAGTACAAAATGAGGGCTAGCAAAAGACTGGGAGCGACCAACTAAGAGAGCAATAATGGCCATAATCATGCAAAGCGACAAAGCGACATTATAAGAAGCATAAGATGGCATCAAAAGTCAAAAACTAAATGATCATAGAGGCTATTGGCGACTTTGTAAGAGTAACATGTGTGAGCATGCGCCAAGTCAACCCAAATGAAGCATCAAGGAGAAAACCAAAATAATGCTTCCAAACGATAAAAACAACGCATGATTTTTTCAAAGGCTCATTAAGCAATCTCAGTTATTTGAGACAAGTCATGCTACAGCAAAACCACTAAGCATACTATCAAAAAGACATCAAGCACGACATGCAAAAGCCTATGCCACAGTCTACACAAGCTCCTTCTTGTACCACTTTTTTGCATAAAGCTTTCTCTCTTTTCCAACACCATTCAAACTTTTTATAAACACCTCTTTTGATGAAAGACAATAAAGATTAGAGGCAAAAATACACCTTGATGAAAAGATATAACAAGATCTGAACATATATCAAGGTGAAAATCGAAAACTAAACGTAGTTCTAGAAAAGTAAAGTGTGCCATCAGGTTCATGAGAGCTTTACTGACCAATTTTCGCATAACACCAAAAAGAGTTTAATTTGAAGGATAGATAAAAGCAAGTCAAATGTACTTTGGAATAGTAAATTGCTAATAGGTATGTATAGTGGACACAATGGCAAACTTTGGTTTTTAGGAGTTGGATGCACGAGTAGAGCTCATACTCAGTACAAAATGAGGGCTAGCAAAAGACTGGGAGCGACCAACTAAGAGAGCAATAATGGCCATAATCATGCAAAGCGACAAAGCGACATTAAAAGAAGCATAAGATGGCATCAAAAGTCAAAAACTAAATGATCATAGAGGCAATGGTGACTTTGTATGAGTCTAACATGTGTGAGCATGCGCCACGTCAACCCAAATAAAGCATCAAGGAGAAAACCAAAATAATGCTTCGAAATAATTAAAACAACGCATGATTTTTTTCAAAGGCTCATTAAGCAATCTCAGTCATTTGAGACAAGTCATGCTACAGCAAAACCACTAAGCATACTATCAAAAAGATATCAAGCATGACATGCAAAAGCCTAGGCCGCAGTCTACACAAGCTCCTTCTTGTACCACTTTTTTGCATAAAGTTTTTTCTCTTTTCCAACACCATTCGAACTTTTTTAAACAACTCTTTTGATGAAAACCAACATGGACCAGAGGTCAAAATACACCTTGATGTAAAGATACAACAAGATACATAGACCGCCATCCAACTGCATCTATGACTAATAATCCACTTGTGGCAAATCAATCCGAGAACTCCACAAGTATTAAGTTGCGAACAACAGATAATTGCATTAAGCAAAGTGTGTAATGTAAACAAAGCATATGCCCTTGGACATATGAATGTTGTTTTCCCCCTAGTAGCAACAACACATCTACAACCTTAGAGGTTTCTGTCACTCCCCCAGATTAAATAGAGGCATGAACCCAACTATCGAGCATAAATACCCCCTCTTGGAGTCACTAGTATCTACTCGGCCAAGATAGCTACTAACAACGGAGAGCATGCAAGATCATAAACAACATAGAGATAACATAAGATAATATTCATCACATCAACTCAATCATAACACCAATATTCATGGGATCCCAACAAACACAACATGTAGAATTACATAACGGTGATCTCGATCATGTAAGGCAGCTCACGAGATCTAAACATGAACACATGGTGGAGAAGACAACCATCTAGCTACTCCTATGGACCCATAGTCCAAGGTAGACTACTCACTCATCACGCCGGAGGCAAGCATGGCGATGAAGAAGACCTCCGGTGGCGATTCCCCTCTCCGGCAGGATGCTGGGAAGAGCTTCTGGACCCTCCTGATCTCGGGTCGACGACGGCAGCAGATCGCGATATGTTTCTAGAAAAGTGATTGGGTCTTTAGGTTTTTCCCATCGGTGGGTCTTTATAGGCGAAGAGGCGGCGCCAGAGGTGGACCAGGGGGCCCTCACCATAGGTGGGCGCGGGCCAGGGGCAGGCCGTGCCCCCTGGTGGTGTGGCCGCCCTGTGGCCCCTCTCCGTCTCCTCTTCGGTTCTCTAGAAGCTTCGGTAAATTTCTGGATGTTCAGCTTTTGTTTCATCCAATTTCGAAAATATTTCCTGTGTAACTTTTCTGAAACACAAAAACAGCAGAAAACAAGGAACTGGCACTGTGGCCTCTTGTTAATAGGTTAGTTCCGGAAAATGCATAAAAATGCCACGAAGTGTAATGAAACACTAAGCAAATGGTGTAAAAACAAGCATGGAGCATCAAAAATTATAGATATGTTTGAGACGTATCAGTCGTCTGCTTGTCGACACCGTTGGAGGTCACCAATATTGGTCTACGATTATCTATAGCCCTGTTATGTTTCTACGATTATCTATTATCTTCTAGATTATTTTTCTGTTTTTTGTTACTTATATATGCTAGGTGAAACCGTAAATATCACATGCAGGAACTTAACGACAAAAACAAGTGAACTTTCGAGAAGTGCTCTCAACAATGCCTCGGGTGGTGCTGGAAGGTTGGGGCTGTCTGATGTTTGTTTGTTTTGGGCCTTTCTATATAATATGTGTATGTCCTGAAATCACTATCTGTGTGTGTGCTTTTCATGAAATCATATTTTATGTGACCTCCTTATCGGAAAAATATTTTATGTTAGCTATGTATATGTACTACCTGAAGGCACCTGCTATGCATTTGAAATTACATCTACATTATGTAGATATTACTAGAAAATACTCACATCCAACCAAAAATAGGGATACGAAGAAAGATTTCTGACTAGTGCAAATTGGAGTCATGCACTGCTGTCACGAAGACTATATAAAGTTCCATGTTTGTACTACTTGATTATAGAAAGTTCATTATTTCTACTTTACTCTCGAAAGTTCCAGGCAGGCCTCATTTTGGGGTGCATCGGTAGAGGGTACGGTCCACGCTAGTACCAGTTCACTTTAGCCAAATTTAAACTCACTCGAGCGGCAAAATCTCCTGCCTTGACCCAATTTCATACGCGTTTTTGAATTGGAGTTTGCGGGAAATGGTAACCAAATGTCTTTATGATGTGAGGAGATGATGACTTCATGTGACCCTCGTCCTTGGATTCCTGATGAAGTTAGTACGGTGCATTTTTATGTTTATTTTCGAACCATAGCCAATTCAATTTTCAAAATATAGGTCGAGAGGAAAATCCTTGTGCCTATCCCGAAATTTGTTGCGCCCTTAGTTTTCAAACATGGCAAAATTCCTCTTCCAGACCTCGAACAGATGACCAAAATGGCCATAGTAAAGTTTGCAAACCACGGTAGGTGGGGGGTTCATAAGACAGACCATCGCGGCGGCGACCCTCGTCTCGGTCGTCGTCGCGGTGATCGCCCCGGGATCCACCCTTGCCGTGGCTACGGCTACTCCCATAGCGCTTGGTGACACCATTTTCTTCATAAAACTTCCGGACTATCCAACAATCGTCGGTATTGTGGGTGTCCTTTTTGTGGAGGATGCAGTAGCGGCGACGTCGACCTTTATCGCGCTCGGAGCGGTCCCCACGGTGCATCTTATGATCGGGCTCCACCGCGAGGACAACAGCCTCCTTGCGCTTGGGGTCCTTGGACTTCGACTTTGGGGGAAGCACCTCCGGCAGGTTGTGCACGAAGAGCCTTCCCTCCTCGGCCTTGGCGCATCTATCGGCGATCTCGAAGAGCCTGACGACGGAAGTCAGCTCATCATTCACGGACAGCTTCTCCCTCATCTTGATGTCGGAAATGCCCGTGGAGAACGTGGAGATGACCTCCTCATTGGAGATCCGAGGAATCTTGTTCCTCATCTGGCTGAAGTGCTGGATGTATTGACGAAGCGTCTCGCCCTTGTACTGACGCACCGCCTTAAGATCATTCTTGGTGACAGGGCGCTCGTACGTGGGCATGAAGTTGGCGACAAACTGACGGCACAAGTCCTTCCATGAAGTCACGGATTCGTGAGGAAGATTCATGAGCCAAGTTCGCGGAGCATCTTTGAGGGCCATGGGAAACCAATTGGCCATCGCACGCTGATCGCCACGCGCGGCCTGAACGACGACGATGTAGAGCTGGAGGAATTCGACGGGGTTGGTGGTCCCGTCATAACGTGCGCCAATGTCCGGCTTGAACTTGTCAGGCCAAACCACATAGTGTTGCTGGCGAGTGAGAGCAAGCCACCCGGGGTTGTAGATAGGGTCCCCGGGGGTCTTGACGTTCTTGCCGGCTTTGCCGATGTCGTCGATGGCACGGTCATGATTTTCGCGGCGGCGCTCAAGGGAGACGCATGCGTCTTCCAGAGCGCGTTGGATGATTTGGCAGCTGGGCTCCCCGCGCGACGAAGATGCGGCGTGGGAAGCTACCTTCTTGGCCTTGGCGGCCTTCCCATCTCCGGCGCCCGGGGCGCGGTGCCCCACCGCCGGATCTGGCTCTCCCACGCCCTGGGCTCCTCCCTGGGCTGGGTCTTCATTGGCAATGGCAACGAGCTCGGCGATTTGAGCACGCCACCCCTCATGCCCGTCCGCAGTGGGCTGATAGCACAGCAGCTCCTGCGCCATGGCGAGAGCCTGCGCAGGGGACAGCTGACTCCCAGAACGAGCGTGAGAAGTAGCGGTGGCGGTGAAGGAGAGCGAAGGCTCTGTACGCTCGGACGGGAGGTAGGAGGACTCCAGATCTTCCTCCTCTTCCTCCTCGGCCGAGACGTGCTGACGATGGAAGATGGGCTCGGTTTGTCCCCGAACAGCGTTGTGGCGGCAAAGACGCTCGAGCCTTGCGTTGGCGTCGGCCATGTTGAAGCAGATCTAGAAGAAAACACACCATAGCCCCCTACCTGGCGCGCCAAATGTCGATGGATTTCGTGTCGTAAGAACACGGGGTACCACATGATGGACCCAAAGATTCGAACGCAGGGGGCTGAACGTGGGAGATCTAGGATCGCAACAAAACACGGTGACGGAAGCCTCAAGATGTCGAACGCACAACGCACTGCAGAGAGAGACACCGAGCTTTACCCAGGTTTAGGGCCCTTGTGGTGAGGTAAAACCCCTACTTCCTGCCTTCTTGTATTACGACGCGATACCTCCCGAGGAGTACAAGGTATTGATTACAGAGCTCTAACTGGCCGGAGGTAGAAGAACCAACTTAGCCTAGCTAGGAGCCGGGAGATGAAGATCGGATCCCCTCTAAGGGGATGCCTCCCCTCCTTTTATAGCGCCCAGGTCCTCCTTCCCCTTATCATCTTGGGGCAGGGGTTGCCACACATGGCCAAGGAGGGAGGACAGCTGTAGTCTTGAGTTTTCCGTAGACGTAGTCTTCATAGAGTAGTGGCGCCGGTCCACAGGAGTGGGTGGAGGAGGCTGACGTCCTCCTCTGGCGCCCTGCACCATCCACCCTATTTTTAGGGGGGTGGCCAACAACCACTGTGCCACTTTATGCAGGCACAGCAAAAGCTGGTCTCCTCCCTGTCGGGGGTAGCGTGGACGGTACGTAGTCTTCTGCTCTTATCTTCTTGCTCAGCACGGAAGCGTGCTGAGCTGACATGGATGTGGTCCCTCCCCTCACGAGAAACAGCTCGTGAGGAGGTCTTCTAGTCCTTAGCAGTCTTAGCCGTCGTTCTCCTCATGAGGCGCCTCCTCATGAGGGTCTTCTCTGCCGGGCTTTGGTCATCGTTCCACCCTTGGGCCAAAGCTGGGCCGTTGAAGGGGTCCAAGAGCAGGTGGACCGGGATACCCCGGTATCCAGGACACCGACATCGTCCCTCTCTGATCATTGCCCGCTTCTCCTTGCTTGTGCCCGAGGGCCTAACGAGCCGCGCTCTTTCAAGTTCGAGAATTTTTGGGCCAAAATGCCGGGATTCAAAGAGGTGGTGCAAAAGTCTTGGGTGGAAGCCACTTCCCATTATGAGCCTTGTCAAGCATTTTTCCATAAGCTTGCACATGTGGCCAAGAGCCTCCGATCTTGGAGTAGATCCTTTTCATCGAGTGCAAAGCTCCACCTCCACATGGCCCTCGAAGTTATTCTTCGACACGATGAAGCTCAAGACTTCTGCTCCCTCTCACCGGAGGAGAACGACATTAGGAAAAGGCTTAAGAAGAGGGTAACAAGCCTTGCGGTCATGGAGCGGGCGAGGAAAAAACAAAGTGCTCGCATGCCTAACTTGAAAGAAGGCGATGTCAACACGAAGTATTTCCACATGAGAATCAACGCTAGAAGAAGGAAGAACTTCATTCTCCGCTTGAAGAAGGGATCGGGTTGGGTCACCAAGCATGAGGACATTGAGCAAACAATCCACATACACTTCAACAAGACCATGCAAAGAGGCCCAAGATGCGCTCGCGATTTGAATTGGGACAACATCAATATCCCGGGATGTGATCATTCTTCACTCGCCGATGATTTCATGGAAAAGGAGGTCCATGAAGCTATCAAAGGAATGCCTTTCGGCAAGGCTCTGGGTCCAGATGGTTTTACGGGGCTGTTTTTCAAATCTTGTTGGCACATAATCAAGGAGGACCTCATCAGAGTCATTGTGCTTTTTGTTCCAACCTCCACTCCGAGAACTTCCATTGGCTCAACTCTGCCAACATTGTGTTGATTCCAAAGAAAGAGGGGGCCGAATCCATCTCCGACTATAGGCCCATTAGTCTCATCCATGCCGTGGCAAAGATTATTGCTAAAGTGATGGCTAGTCGCCTTGCCCCTTTCATGACCACACTCACCTCAAGAGCCCAAAGTGCCTTCATCAAGACTAGGAGCTTCCATGACAATTATTTGTATGTGCGGAATTATGCTAGGCAGCTTCACAAAGCTAGGACCCCAGCGTTTTGCTAAAACTTGACATCAAGAAGGCTTTCGATTCGGTGCGTTGGGACTACCTTGTGGACTTGCTCCAACGGCTTGGCTTCCCACCAAGATTTATGAATTGGCTTGTCGCCTTGCTACACTCGGCGTCCTCTAGAGTCCTCCTTAATGGTGTGTCGGGGTCTCCTATCTGACATGCTTGAGGGTTAAGGAAAGGAGACCCTCTTTTGCCGCTTCTCTTCGTCATTGCAATAGACCCTTTACAAGCTATTCTTGCCAAGGCAACACAAAATGGAGATATTCACCGTGTTCATGGAAGGGCCGCTCGCATGCGCACCTCTCTCTACAGCAATGATGTGGTCATTTTTATGGCCCCCATAAGAGAGGATTTTGAAGAGCTCTCTCCCGCATTCTTAATTGATTTGGAGAGGTCACCGGGCTTGTTACAACTATGCAAAAGAGTTCGGTTGTCCCCATTCGTTGCACCGATATCGATATTGAGAGCATTCTCTAAGGGTTCCCCGTGTTGCGCTCCACGTTCCCAATTAGATACTTGGGGCTCCCTTTGTCGGTACATCGTCTTCGGAGTGGAGACTTCCAATTTATTGTTGACAAGATGGCTAGCAAGCTCCCAATTGGGCAAGGGGAGTTTATCACCACCGCCGGGAGAGCGACCTTCGTGAAGTCCGTCATTGCCTCCCAAGCCATATACCCTCTCACCATTTTGTCGGTCCCAAAAGGCATCTTAAAGACATTGTTCAAACTCGCACGTGCCTTTCTTTAGGTGGCCTCGGACAAGGTTTCCGGCGGTAAATGCAAAGTTTAGTGGGATGTGGTTTGTACCCCAAAGAGCATGGGAGGTCTTGGGATCTTAAACCTTGACAAATTTGGGCAAGCTTTGAGACTTCGTTGGCCTTGGTATGAGTGGACGGACCCCGGAAGAGCTTGGGTTGGAATGGGAAACCCTTGCAATGAAGACGACATGAACCTCTTCTACTCTCTCATCAACCTCACTATTGGGGATGGAAAGACTGCCATCTTTTGGCACTCCCCTTGGATAATTGGCGCGAAGCCCAAAGATATTGCTCCATCCATCGTCAACATCTCAAAGAGGAAGAATTTTGTTATTAGCAAGGGCCTCAAGCATGATTTTTGGATATCCAATCTTGCCTTTGATAGTGGCATCACGGTTGCCCACATAATTGAGTTCTCAACACTTTGGAACATGATCCAAGATGTGCACCTCAGTGACGAGCCAGACGCCATCACTTGGAAGTTGACCAATTCCGCATCATACTCCACGTCCACGGCTTATGTGGCGCAATTTGACACACCTCCCACATATTCATGATGTTGGCGGTTTGGGATAATTGGGCGCCGCCTAAATACAAAACCTTTGCATGGTTGATCCTCCAAAATTGTATATGGACGGCGGATTGCCTCATCCGGAGAGGATGGCCCAATTGTGGACCTTGCCAACTTTGCAAGAGAGCACCGGAGACGGCGGCACATATGATTTTTCAATGTAGGTACTCGCTTCGGGTGTGGAATGAGCTCAAGGAATGGCTTGGTCTTGCGGATTTTGACACCAACCTTTGGGCAAACTTCGACTCCCTTGAGGAATGGTGGTGTCATATCTCCGGTTCTAATGGAAGACGACGGAAGGGCCTTTCTTTGTTACTCTTACTCACCGCTTGGGAGATTTGGAATGAGAGAAATGCGAGAGTGTTTAGGAGTGTGGCATCCATGCCTACTAGGGTGGCCTCGACCATCAAGAGTAATGCTATTTTGTGGGGCTTAGCCGGAGCAAAAAATTTGAGTGCCTTAATGCTGCGAGAGTAGGATTTTGTTTGGAGCTTTGCTCCATGTATTTCGAAGTCTTTTAACTCTCTCCTTAATCAATGGAATAGGCAAAGCTTTTGCCTCATTTAAAAAAATAGTTTAAATCTAATTTGAAACTGGGCTAGCCTGGGCATGCCACATGGCGCAACACCACTGGCTGGTATTGATGACCCACAAGTATAGGGGGTGTATCATAGTACTTTCGATAAATAAGAGTGTCGAACCCAACGAGGAGCAGAAGGTGTTGACAAGCAGTTTTGATCGAGGAATCACTATAAATACTAGCAAACGGTTTTTTAGGGGTATTTGATAATGTAGATAAATAAAGTACGAGTAAATAAAAGACAGTAATAATAATTGCAGCGAGTGACCCAATCCTTTCTAGAGCAAAGGACATGCCGGCTGTGTTACTTGTGATTACCAAACATTCCCGAGGATACACGGGAATTTCGTCAAGCACTTTCGCTTCATACAGTTGATTAATCTTCATTGGTTCGATAGGTGTTATGGGGCCGAACCTATGCTAATGCACTACCCCAAGTTGGACTAATACGTACTTGTGATTATACGCCTTGCAAGCATCCGTAACTACTCCCTCCGACCCATAATACTCTTCGCTAATATAGATGTATCTAGACAAATTTTAGTGGTAGATACATTCGTATTAGCGAAGAGTAATATGGGTCGGAGGGAGTACAAGAAAGTAATTAAGATAAATCTAACCACAGCATTAAACTCTGAGATCCTACAGTCCCTGGTGCACTGGTTTCCTAACGGGGGTTTAGGTTTCTGTCACTCCGGCAACCCCACAATTAGTAGCCAAATATAGAATGCATTCCACTAGGCCCATAAAGGTGAAGTATCATGTAGTCGACGTTCACATGACACCACTAGTAAAATAGCACCACAACATAAATATCAAACCATTAAATATTACTCAACATAATTCCACTACTAACATCTTGACTTCTCCCATGTCCTCAAGAACTAAACGAACTACTCACAAGACATCCTGTGGATCATGATCAGAGGTGAAATAATGATGAATAACAATCTGGACATAAACCTTAATTCAACAGTTTCACTCAATAGCATAAACTACAAGTAGTAATCAACACCGGGAAAGTTTCCCCTATGAACTAGCACTACTAGGAAAACGTCTATAGGTAGTACAGCTACCCGTAGCACACCGTATATGTGGTGCGCTGCGGGTATTTACCCATAGCGCATGTGTGTACATGCGCTGCGGGTATGTCACATACCTGCAGTGCACCATATATAAAATGCGCTACGGGTATATGTAGGCCCAGATGGGGAGCTCTGTCCACACTTACCCATAGCTCATGTGATAGACATGCGCTACGGGTACATGCGCTGCGGGTAGTTCAACTACCCGTAGCGCACCTATACACATGCGCTACGGGTAAGTGTGGGCAGAGGCAGTGCCATGTTACCCGTAGCACATGTGTATAGGTGCGCTACGGGTAGTTCAACTACCCGCAGCGCATGTCTATCACATGTGCTACGGGTAACCTGGGATTTAGATTTTTACGGCATTGAGCCACCTAACACCAATCATTGCCCCCTCTCTTCCCCCTCTCATTCTGGTCGCCCCCTCCTCCTTCCCAACCTATTTCCATCATTCCTTCACCTATTTTAGCTTATTAGAGCTATTTTGGTTGGTAGATATGTGAGTGCAATGTCTCCCGACCTTTAGATATCACTTTATTACATTCTTGTCCATACACAATCTCTCGGGCTCTCATATCACGGTAACTTCTATAATAGGTGAGTAATATGAGGACATCCATGCTTAAGATTGTGTGGCAACGGTGTTTTTATGCCCTATGGGTATGCTTGTACGCGCGTGTGGCATTGTTTGTTTGTATTATGCATGATTGTGTGGTATCGGCGCGCGTTTGTATATATATATGTATGCATTAGCTTGGATATGTTTATGAAATGTTGATTTGCTGATGGTGCCAATGTTGTTTTGCCAAAATGTTGATTCACTTCCATTTCGGCATATTTTGGCACCACACATAGGTCCAAATTTAGGCAAGGTCATACCGAAATTTTTGGACGACCATATGTGTATGTGGCCGGTTCTAAAATATTCTCTTGCTCTTTATATACCAGGCGACCATGGTCCGCTCGATGAGCAAAGGCATCATGGCAAGATATATGAAAGCCGCAACCCACGATATGATTCAAAATAACCAAACGGAGATAAAATGTCCGTGTAAGAGATGCAAACTGAAGTGCTATCTCGACCCTTATTCTGGAGTATTGCAGAGCCACCTGCTATCTCCCGATTTCATGGATGGCTACACTCGGTGGATAAGTGATGAAGATGCCGATAACATGCATGGAGTAGTGACGGGAAATAACAAGGAAGGGCATGGTGGTGATCACGAAGATTCTCCCGGACATGACGATGCCGGAGAAGATGCCCGACATAGTGAAGAAGATGAAGATGCCGGACAAGGTCAAGACAATCAAGATGCCGGACATGGTGAAGAAGATCAAGATGTTGGACATGGTGGCGGTGAAGAGGATCAAGATGCTGGAGAAGATGGAACACCGTCAGGTAGCTGGGTGCAGAACCCTTACGTTCAAGCACTGCTTCTCAAGCAGACGAGCAATGCTAGGGATGCGGCTAGAGAGAAAGCCAAGCTGGTGAGCCTGGAGAAGGACGCGGTTACTCCATTGTATGCAGGATGTAGGCCCGGGGATACCCGTTTGGACGTCACGCTCAGGGCTCTACAGATGAAGGCAAGGCACAAATGGACCGACAAAAGCTTCGATGAAAACATGGCATTCTGGCAGGAGCGTCTACCCGAGGGGAACAAGTGTCCAACTAGTATCGAGGAGGCCAAGAAAATCGTGTGCCCTCTAGATTTACCGCACGTGAGATATCATGCTTGCATTAATGATTGCATGATTTATCGGGGCGAAGACATGGAGAGAAACACATGTTTGGTGTGCGGCCGCATCTTGATACAAGAGTGGGAAGAAGTTCAGTGGGATGAAGTCTCACGACTGTCATGTGCTGATGACACAGATACTTCCGGTTGCAATCCGAGGAATAATGGATGAGCACGTCCGTCAAACATTGTTTGGCCTCTGCCACTTTTTTAACATCATCTCTCAGAAGTCAATTGGCGTGAAGAAACTCAAGAGGCTACAGGAAGAGATCGTGGTAATTCTATTCCAGCTCGAGATGTACTTCCCGCCCGCATTCTTTGACATTATGGTACATCTGCTGGTCCATATCGTGGAGGATATTGTCCAACTCGGGCCGACGTTCCTGCACAGCATGATGCCGTTTGAAAGGATGAATGGTGTCATCAAAGGATACGTTCGCAATAGATCACGTTATGATGGAAGCATAGCCAAGGGCTTCTTGACAGAAGAGTGCATCTCTTTCTGCACGAATTATCTTAACATTGAGAACCCTATTGGTCTGCCCATCAACAAGCACCTTGATAGGATCGATGGATGGGGTTACCGCAAGGGTCGTCACGAAATGCATGTCAACTTCACTGGGCGGCGCGCTGACTTTGACAGAGCAAACCTAGTCGCGCTTCAACACATGCAACTGATCGACCCTTGGGTGGAAGAGCACAAAAGCTCTATTGCGAAGAAGTACAGTGACAGGGGCGAGCTGAGGACTGAAGGAGCAATAATCAAAGAGCACAACACCAATTTGACGACTTGGTTCAAGGACAAGCTTCTAGCTAATCCCCCACCAATGCAATCTTCCGAGGAAGAAAAACTCATATTTGCCTTGTCACAGGGCGCTGAACACTGCCTGATGACCTATCAGGCGTACGATATCAATGGCTACAAATTTTACACTGAGGAAAAGGATAGTAATTATGATTACCAGAACTCAGAGGTAACGATGGAAGCCTACACTAGTGACGTCAAGCAGAGATACTACGGAAGGATCGAGGAGATCTAGGAGCTGAGCTACGCTGGGGAGAAGGTGCCGATGTTTCGTGTCAGATGGGCCGAGAATGTAGTAAAAGCAGACCGGTATTTCACCACCATGGTTATACCCGAAGCCAAATCCAAGACTGCCAGTGCAAACATCATCGCGAAAAATGAGCCATGGGTATTGGCAAGCCAAGTGGACCAATGCTTCTTCATTACCGACCCGACAAAGCCTACCCGGGTTGTCGTGAGAAGAGGCAAAAGGAACATCATCGGAATGGATGGAGTTGCCAACGAGCAAGACTTTGACATGTACGGTGACCCAAAGATGGAAGATGAAAGCGACACCGATGAAATATACACCACAAGAAGAAGTCGGACCACCCTACCTAGAGGTCTACCGTTCAAGAGAAGAAGTCTCGGGGTTCCGGGGCTTAACTATTCGACCTTGACAAAGAAGGGCAAAAAGATTGTGAAACGATAATTTTCGGGGGATATGTATTTTTTAGAGATATTTATCATGTATCGATCACTCCTGTATTTTTGAAACATTTTCGGAGATATTTTGAATGCTATATTATTTTAGGCATGATACAAAAATATTATTTGTGCTTATTTACTTTTTTAAATCGTGCTTATTTACTTTAGAATATATTATAATGTAATAACATGTTAAAAAGTCAATTAAAAAAATGAAACAAAAAATTGGGGTTCCTAGGACTCGAACCTGGAACACCAGGCCAGTTTGAGAACAGCTTGGCCGAAGCCAGTAGGGTAGAGCGGAGGTTGTGTAGTATACCCATTCAGTTTCTTTTAAACTATAGGTTCGATTAGGCGTAGCGCATTGAAGCCCCGTGCGCTATGGGTAATATTACCCGTAGCGCATCTCCTCTACGTGCGCTACAGCTACGTAGCATATAGGACCAGCACCCTAGCTCGATCTACTTCCATTCTCATCGACCAGCCCCCTCGCCCACCATAGCCGATCCAGTCGCCGCCGCCACCGCTGCCGTGCAGGAGACGCTGCTGCCGCCGCTGCCGTGGAGGAGACGTCGCCGCTGCCGTGGAGGAGACGTCCTTCGACCCCGAACCCCCCACACGCGTCGCCTCCATTGCTGGTCTCCCTCATCCGTGCGCGGGGCCTCGCTGCCGCCGCTCCCTCAGGTCCATCTCCTCTCCCTCCCCGGTCTCCCTCATCTGCGCGTGGGGCCTCGCCGCCGCCGCTTCTGTGCTTGTCTACTTCGCTCAAATTTTTCGGCAGCGCGCTGGATAGTGAACTCGAGCTAGGCTGTGCTTGCGATTGCATTGGTTCTCAGTAAGCAGGTTTCCCTAGCTGCTTTCGGTGTTTCATATGAATCACTGGAACTTCGAGCGTGTAGGCTTTAATTTGTACAAAATCTTGCAGTATGATTTGGTGTTAACTGATAGCCTGCCAATTTGCTTTAGTATATTTGTGGAATTGCTTGTAGTGTTTTCTCATCATGTATTTTTTAGAGACACTAATTTATGGGGTTATAGTGAGTACATTACCATGATTCCTTGTTATATTCAGTTCAAGTTGATGACCAACATATGCTG
This sequence comes from Dactylis glomerata, assembly GCA_007115705.1. Taxonomy (NCBI): domain Eukaryota; kingdom Viridiplantae; phylum Streptophyta; class Magnoliopsida; order Poales; family Poaceae; genus Dactylis; species Dactylis glomerata. The sequence continues at coordinate 610,595 of QXEO01000457.1, read as the reverse complement.
GTCTGAGCTCTATTCACAATCAGTTGGAGAATGAAATCTGTGTCAACTGAGCAATGCTCCTATTCTTTTTAGTGGTCGATTGCGCCTGTTCTTTTTCAGTGACTGGAGTACCGAGAAATCTGAACCATTATGCAAGAATAATGCATTTATGTAGAGTTAAGTGACTAATAGGGTTAATCTCCTGCAATTTTTTCAACCAATCCAATCAAAGAAGAAAGCCATTTGGACCTAAATGCTTAGGTTGCACTTAGTAATGAGAGGGGTTCGAGGGGGAAGGCCAACATAGATGTCAACCTGGCCATCATTTTGCAAACAATTTTTTCTCAAGAAAGTGAGAAGATGTGATGCTGGTGTGACATGTTGGGCTTATCTTTGTGTTGCCCATTTGGTCCTTCCATTGTATCCCAATGTAAGTCCCCATCGTCTACCATTGAATCATTGGGTGGATGCAGTTAACTCAAACAAAGCAGAAAACAACCGTTTCCACAAGTTTCGTCAACCATCACCTGGTTGTCAAAGCCAGGGAATTTTCATAATATAATTGAATAAAACTAGGTTGAGGGGGAAGAAGAATCATAAAGTAGTGTTGGGCAAGCTTCTTGATTTTCATTGAAAATTAGCCAACATGTTTTGGTGGCAGCTAGAGATTATAATTAAAGAAAGTAGGTCCACAGCTCTACTGCTGCAAATTTTGTCTGTACAATCAGTGTCCTGAAGAGTCCAATCAGCGTTAAAACAATTGGATTTTTGCTCCATGTCACCGTCATGCTGGCGATTCTCCAGCTGCTCCTGGCTGGCTGGCTAAGCTAAGCTTGATAGCTCCTTGACACTCCTAGTCCTGGAAGGACAGAGACACGAGTCCATGTCACTCAATTTGCATAGGAAGGACATGTGCAAACTTGATGTTGGTCTGTCTCTATTATATTATGTGTTTGAATTCTGTGTGGAGATGTGCCTAGTATTTACAGAATGTAGAGTGTACATGTGCAAACTTTGACTCGCTTTCTTATGTAGTAGCACTTGCAGATTCAGCTTATGCAGTAACTGCCTGCTTTTGTTTCTAACTTATAATGCAAAAGTTGCCGGTCAAGTTTTGATATGGGCACGAAGGAGGAGGTGAAGCCCAATTTCAGGACTCCACCAAGATGAGGGAAGCTCGTTGCTGATTGGCACGCCAGGATGACCTACGATATGAAATAATTTAGTCTAAGGTTGTGTCAGCAATTTACATATCTATTTATGTTATTCTGTGTGCTAGGTCATGTTATGGGCCACTTAGAATTATTTGTGTTCTGGGTTTAGGCATGTCCAAGCCCAATAGTTTTCTGACCATCTATATAAGGAGGCCAGCCATCTAGGGTTTAGGGAGTTCCGTTGTTTAGTCTAAAACTATCATGTGCTCCACCGTGTATCATCCCTCCAGGGAAACAGCGCTGTTGTGTTATCAAATAAAGATTGCTGCGAGGGTTCTTGTGTTCATCAAGAATTATCAGGCTCAGGTTTGAGGCATGGTGATCTTCATCACGTTGCTTGCTGGATTCGTTCCTCTTCTTTAGGTGACATTCTTCGCGTTATTGGAAGATTTCTATCCGGATAGACTCGCTGTGAAAGATCGGGACAAAACTACAAGGATCACCGGCATGATCCTTATCATGTGGTATCAGATTACTGGGTTGATTACCGTGAGTGTTATCAGTTGATTGATCTGCAGATTGTTCTTCATTGGAGGTTTTCAGATCAGCGCGAGTTGTTGGTTTCTATTCTGGTTTTGGTTTTTAGATCGGAGGTTTTCAGATCGGTGATTGGAGAGATTGGAGCAGATCAGCCGTTTTCAGTTCTTCCTTGAAGTTTCATCGGCGTCTGTTTTTCATTCGGGCAGTTTGGAGTCAAAAGTCAGATCGGTGTTGCGTCGGCCTCAAGTTCAGATCGATCCAATTCCTCTCGTTGAAAGAGACTAAAGCTTGCCCATTCCTTTTTGATCCGATCTAGAGTCCACACGGTGGCTAGATCTGATCGCTACCAGGTTGATCGTATATGATCGAGGGGAGTCAAGGCAGTGTAGATCTGATCGGTGCTGATAACAAAAAAAAGGGAGGCTGCTGCGCTCGCCCCGCGCGCGCCCTTGGACGGAGACGGTCTGCCCCCAGGCGATCCCATCCCGCGCGTGTGGTTCGTTCCTGGCGGGCTGGCCCATCAGAGCTGCTCACCCGTCCACGCCTGGGAGCAGTACTCTACCTCGGTAAACCACAGAGGGCGTCTGCCCTCGAGCGAGCTTTCGCTCGCCCCGCCCTGGTCGCTCGCGTGCTCGCTCAACCCCAGAAGGTCTCTGTGGTCAGGCGTCCGAATTGCTCAGCTTTGGTTTCTTTTATCAGTTTAGTTCACTGGTTTTAACTGCAATTTTGACATATACTAATCAATACGAATAGCTGCAAGGAAAAGCACAGGTAAAATTGTTTTGCATTAAGGAATCAGTGAAGACTGGGCAAAAGTAGGAACAAATATGGATTCTTTTTTGGCTGATTATTATGGCTACAAGTGTCGCAAGGGCAAGAAATCTAGCGATATTTTCAATGATTATCTTGACCTTCTAGATGGTGTTTTAGCTGATATGGGGTGGCCCGATCTTCTCGTGAGCGATGCGATGGTGATGATGGCAGCGGATGATTGTCGGGGATAACTTGGTGTCACCGATGAACTCTCCTCGCTTGAACCCTGATGCCAATGCAACAGCTCTCAAACCCTGTAGGATATTCACGACTCCACACGACCACGAAACGGTAGTTTGCAATCTACTGATTCCCAATGGAACAACAGATTACACTAAACTTGCAGCAGTATAACACCAAATCCAGATGAATTGGTGCGGAGGAATTCAGATGAATGCTTACAGCAGTTCAACAAAGTACTCTTTAGTCTAAACGTGGTCTAACCCTAATTGAGGGGGTGCCCAGGGGTACTTATAGGTGGCCGGGCGTCCTCAGCAAAGACTTGGCCCAAAACATGCCTGGTTTGGGCCCAAACTGACTCGGTTCGACTCAAACGGGTACATACCGACCCATATATGGGTTCGGCCTGATTTTAGCACGCAGGCCAAGTGTATAGCGCGCCTTAGACGTGTAGACATCGTGTCGTAGGCAGTCCTAGTGCGCCATCATGTGCTCGTGCTCATCCAGACTCGGTCTCCTTCACGTGGTGATGTTCTCCATGCTTGTGGCGCCGGCCTCCCTCTCCTCCCTCGCGCTCTCTTGCTTGATCACCACGTCGTGCTCCATGTGTTGCATCTCCTCGCTCCCTCGAACCCCTTCTTCTCCAATGAACCTGATCATACATATGAACAAAGACTTAGGCAGTATAAAATTCTCATTACAATAAATATCAAGGAGTGAGTTCACCTGCTGTTGTAACAACTTAGCACGGGCTCGAGTAATTGGTCCAATCCTAATCTCGTCATTGGACTTATCTTGATCAGCAACAATAGGATCAGCAATAGTAGGTGGAGATGGCTGTGTAGTAGGGATGTCCTCATCATCTCCCCCCCCCCTTCAAAAGGCGTCGACCTCGACGCTCCAAGGTCATCTCCATCATATGATGATAAATCAGCAATGTTGAAACTGTTGCTAACACCACCAAACTTAGCAATAGGAATATCAATCAAGTAGGCATTATCATTGATCTTTGCAAGCACTCTATAGGGACCAGCACCTCGGGGCCTCAACTTGGAACGCCTAAGCAAAGGAAATCTGTCCTTGCGCAGGTGCACCCATACCATATCGCCGGGCTGAAAAAGAACCTGCTTTCTTGACTTCTTGTGAGTAGCAGCAGTATTCTTCCCTTTCTTCTCAATAGCCTCTCGAGTCTTCTCATGAATTCTCTTCACAAAATCAGCTCTCTTTGATGCCTCCATATTAACTCTCTCATGCAATGGAAGAGGCAACAAATCTAGTGGTGTAATAGGTTTGAAGCCATACACCACCTCAAACGGACAAAGCTGAGTAGTAGAATGTACCGCCCTATTGTATGCAAACTCCACATGCGGCAAACAATCTTCCCACTCCCGTAGATTTTTCTTGATCATTGTCCTCAGCAACTGTGACAAAGTACGATTCACCACCTCGGTCTGGCCGTCAGTTTGGGGATGACATGTAGTGCTAAACAGCAGGTTCGTTCCTAGCTTTCCCCATAAGGTCTTCCAGAAGTAGCTCATGAACTTGACGTCCCCGTCAGAAACAATAGTCTTGGGCACTCCATGCAAGCGTACAATATCCCTGAAAAACAGGTTAGCCACATGCGACACATCGTCGCTCTTATGACATGCAATAAAGTGTGCCATTTTAGAGAATCTATCCACTACCACAAATATAGAATCATGACCATGTTTAGTTTTTGGCAATCCTAGCACAAAATCCATACTAATATCTTCCCATGGTGTAATAGGTGCAGGTAGTGGTGTATACAAACCGTGAGGCTTCAGCTTGGACTTAGATGTGTTGCACACAATGCAGCGCCGCACATACCTGTCCACATCACGCCTCATCCTGGGCCAAAAGAAGTGATCAGCTAGCATGAGTAATGTCTTCTCACGCCCAAAGTGACCCATCGAACCTCCAGCATGTGATTCCTGCAACAAGAGCAAACGCAAAGATGACTCCGGAACACATAGTTTGTTAGCTCGAAATAGAAACCCATCATGTATGTGATATTTCTCCCAAGCGTTTTTCAAAGCACACAAACGATATGGTTCAGCAAAATCATGATCAGTTGCATAAAGCTCACAAATACTCTCTAAACCAGGAATATTAATATCAAGTTGTGTCAATAACATATTCTTCCTAGAGAGAGCATCAGCAACCACATTATCTTTTCCCTTCTTATGTTTAATGATGTACGGAAAAGATTCAATAAACTCAACGCACTTAGCGAGACGCCTATGCAGATTGGATTGTGCTTTCAAATATTTCAAAGCTTCATGATCAGAATGTATGATAAATTCTTTTGGCCACAAATAATGTTGCCAAACCTTAAGAACTCTAACAAGTGCATACAATTCTTTATCATAAATAGGATAATTCAGTCTAGCACCAGATAATTTCTCAGAAAAATAAGCTATAGGACGACCCTCTTGCATCAAAACGCCACCTATGGCTATACCACTAGCATCACATTCAACTTCAAATTGCTTTGAAAAATCAGGCAATGCAAGTAAAGGTGCAGAAGTAAGCAAACATTTCAATTCATCAAATGCATGATCTTGGGCTGCGCCCCACATAAAAGGAACACCTTTCTTCGTTAACTCATTTAATGGTGCAGCAATAGTACTAAAGTCTTTCACAAAATGGCGATAAAAACCAGCAAGACCGTGAAAACTTCGTACTTGACTAACATTCATGGGAGTTGATAAGGGGTGTCCCAATCTTCTCAGCGAGCGCGATGTAGATGGCGATGATGGTGATGAAGATAACTCGAGTGTCGCTGTAAACTCTCCGGCTAATCCCTGCTACCAGCGCAACAGCTCTCAACCCTTTGGATATTCGCAACGTCACACGCTTGCGCACGTAGCCGCCGACCACGAAGCGGTGATGCAATATACTAATTCCCAATGGAACAGCAGATTACACTCAGACTTTCAGAAGAACAAACACCACATCGATACGAATTGGTGCGAACAATTTCAGAGGAACACTTGGTTCTGTCTAGAAACTAGGGTTTTGTTTAAACGTGGTCTAACCGACTTGAGGGGGCGCCCCTGGCTACTTAAGGGAGGCTGGGGCGTCCTCAACATGGACCTGGCCCAAAACCAACCTGGTTTGGGCCCAAACTGACTCGGTTCGACTCAAACGAGTACATACCGACCCATACATGGGTTCGGCCTATTTCTGGCATGCAGGCCATGAGTGTGGTGCGCCTTAGACGTGTAGACATCGTGTCATAGACTATCCTAGTGCGCCATCACGGACTCTCTCATGTCGACTTGACGTTCTGGTGATCTCCTGGTGCGCCTGCCTCCCTCTCCTCCCTCGCGCACTTGATCATCAAGTCTTGCTCTTCTTGCTGCGACTCATCTCCTCCTCGTGCAACGCTCATGTTATCAACAAACCTGATCATACATAGATGCATAGACTTAGGCAGTATAAAGTTCTCATTAAATAAAAGATCAGGTTCAATTAAGAGTGAGTTCACCTATTGTTCCAATAGCTTTGCACGTGCTCTCGTAATTGGTCCAATCCTAATCTCATTGGACTTCTTCGCAGCAACATCTTCATCAAAAGGAGTAGGAGATAATGGCGGTGTAATAGGGATGTCCTCATCATCCTCCCCCCCTTCAAAAGGCGTCGACCTCGATGCTGCAAGGTCTTCACCATACAGTGTCAAATCAGCAACGTTGAAACTATTGCTGACGCCATACTCAGCTGTAGGAAGATCTATCTTGTAGGCATTATCATTGATCTTGGCAAGAACCTTGTAAAGACCAGCACCACGGGGCAGCAACTTGGACTTACGTAGCTGTGGAAATCTATCTTTGCGAAAGTGAACCCAAACCATATCACCGGGCTGAAACAATACCTCCTTCCATTCTTGTTTGCACGATATGCAGTATACTTGCCTTTCTTCTCAATAGCCTCTTTAGTCTTCACATGTATCTTCCTCACAAAATCTGCCCTCTTTGATGCCTCCATATTGACTCGCTCTTGAATAGGAAGAGGCAACAAATCAAGTGGCGTAATGGGTTTGAAACCATAGACCACCTCAAAAGGACATAGCTGCGTGGTAGAGTGAACCGCCCTGTTATATGCAAACTCCACATGCGGCAAACAATCTTCCCACTCACGCAGGTTCTTCTTGATCATGCATCGCAGCACTGTGGAAAGTGTGCGATTTACCACCTCCGTTTGACCATCAGTTTGGGGATGACATGTAGTGCTGAAAAGTAACTTTGTGCCCAGCTTTCTCCAAAGTGTCTTCCAGAAGTAGCTCATAAACTTCACATCACGATCAGAGACAATTGTCTTGCGTACTCCATGCAAACGTACAATGTCCCTAAAAAACAGGTTAGCAATATGCGACGCATCGTCGCTTTTGTGGCAGGCAATAAAATGAGCCATTTTAGAAAATCTGTCCACTACCACAAATATAGAATCATGGCCTCTTTTAGTCCTAGGCAAACCTAATACAAAATCCATGCTAATGTCCTCCCATGGTGTAGTAGGTGCAGGTAATGGAGTATACAAACCGTGAGGCTTCAGCTTGGACTTCGACTTGCTGCATGTAATGCAGCGCTTGACGAACCTGTCCACATCACGCCTCATCCTAGGCCAATAAAAGTGATCAGCGAGCATGAGTAGCGTCTTCTCACACCCAAAGTGACCCATCAAACCGCCGGCATGTGATTCCTGCAACAATAGAAAATGCACGGACGATTCTGGAACACATAGTTTGTTAGCACGAAACAAAAACCCATCATGGATGTGATATTTATCCCATGCTTTCCCACCAGTACACATACTATATGGCGCTGAAAAATCATGATCATTGATGTCTAACTGTGTCAACAACATGTTCTTCCTAGATAGAGCATCAGCAACCACATTGTCTTTACCCTTTTTATGTTTAATTATGTAAGGAAAAGACTCAATAAACTCAACCCACTTAGCAAGACGCCTATGCAAATTAGATTGAGATTTTAGATATTTCAAAGCTTCATGATCAGAATGTATGATAAATTCTTTTGGCCACAAATAATGTGGCCAAACCGCAAGAACTCTAACAAGCACATACAATTCTTTGTCATAAATAGGATAGTTCAACCTCGCACCACAAAGTTTTTCAGAAAAGAAGGCAATAGGCCGACCCTCTTGCATCAACACACCACCAATACCAATGCCACTAGCATCACATTCAATCTCAAATTGCTTATTAAAATCTGGTAGTGCAAGCAATGGTGCAGAAGTTAATAAATGTTTCAGTTCATCAAAAGCATGATCTTGGGTTGCGCCCCATATAAATTCAACACCTTTTTTAGTTAACTCATTTAAAGGTGCAGCAACAGTACTAAAGTCTTTCACAAAACGGCGATAAAAACCAGCAAGACCATGAAAACTTCGTACTTGACTAACATTCATGGGAGTAGGCCAATTTTGAATAGCTTCAATTTTAGATGCATCGACTTCTACTCCATTTTTAGAAACAACATAACCAAGGAAGATGACCTTATCTTTGCAAAATGTGCACTTTTCAAGATTACCATAAAGCTGAGAATCACGCAACACTTGCAAAACTTGTCTAATATGATCACTATGGTCAGATTCATTGCGGCTGTAGATTAATATATCATCAAAGTACACAACCACAAACTTGCCAATAAAATTTTGCAAAACATGGTTCATTAATCTCATGAAGGTACTAGGTGCATTAGTTAACCCAAATGGCATGACTAACCACTCATATAAACCAAATTTTGTTTTAAAGGCAGTTTTCCACTCATCCCCCTCTTTCATCCTAATCTGATGGTAACCACTACGCAAATCAATCTTAGAGAAAACAGCAGCACCACTCAACTCATCAAGCATATCATCCAAACGCGGAATAGGGTGACGATATCGAATAGTGATGTTATTAATAGCTCTACAATCTACACACATGCGCCAAGTACCATCTTTCTTAGGAACTAGAATAAAAGGAACAACACAAGGGCTTAAGCTCACACGAATATAACCCTTGTCGAGTAGCGCTTGCACTTGTTTCTGAATCTCCTTAGTTTCTTTGGGGTTGGTGCGGTAAGGAGCGCGGTTTGGCAAGGTGGCACCGGGGATGAAATCAATCTGGTGCTCAATGCCGCGCAAAGGAGGCAAACCAGCGGGGACCTCCTCTGGAAACACATCAGCAAATTCCTGCAAGACACTAGAAACACCAAAAGGAAGAGGAGTCATGTCGTTAGAAACCAAAATCTCACCCTTGTACATAAGCACAAGTGGCATGGCTGTAGGATCCTCTCTAAATTCTCTCATATCTTCTTTGGTGGCTAGCAGGACTAGAGAATTCACTCGCTCACTTTGGTGTGGCTCTCTCGATGTGGCTGGGTGGCTCTCACTCACCGAGGTAATAGTCTCTCGTCTAGCTACTCTCTCATTCTCATGTTCTAAGTTCACTTCAGTTTTCTGACGAGATTCATTTACAATATGCTGTGGAGACATATGCTGCAAGTTAATTTTTCTGCCCTTGAACTCCAAATGATATGTGTTGGTGCGGCCATTGTGCAACATGTTGCGATCAAACTGCCATGGGCGGCCCAACAAGAGGTGACAAACCGTCATAGGAACCACATCAAACTCAATGGAGTCCTTGTATGGTCCAATCTCGAAATCAACTCGCACCATGTGGCTGACCTTCATCTCTCCATTGTCGCTGAGCCACTGGATATAATATGGATGCGGGTGCGGGATGTATTTCAGTTTCAGCTTTGCACACAACTCTTTGCTAGCAAGGTTGCGGCAACTACCACCATCGATGATGAGTTTGCAAGCTTTGTCCGGTCCAACAAGTGCTTTAGTTTGGAACAAATTGCACCGCTGACTTTCAGATGTAGGAGACACATTGAGCACACGCTGTGAGCAAACTATGTTATTGGCGGTGGAAGGATAGGCATCAACACCGTCATGACCAAAGTCATCATCATCGGAACCATCCGGATCAGCATCATCACCTGTCTCGTACTCATTGGTGTCCTCATTGACAATCATCACTTTTCGATTGGGGCAATCCTGTTTAAAATGACCCTTTCCACCACAAGTATGACACTCCATATCACGATTACGTGCTGTAGACATGTTCGAACCTGTACCACTAGCAGCAGGTGCGGATTTCTTTGCATTGGCATCAGCTCGCGACGATGAAGGAGCACGAAAATCTGAACGAGAACTTGGTGTGGGTGCAGCAGGCCTAGGTGTGAAATGGCTGCCTGAAGTAGTACGAGCTTTAAACTGAGCTTCTTCGGCAAACTATGCTTCAGCTTCACGTGCATGATGTAGCAGCTCATTCATATCACGATACCGATGATGCCGAACAATGCCCTTGATATTATACTTCAAACCATGGAGAAAACGCATGCAAGGTCTGCTCAAGAGGCTCACGAACGCGAGCTCGTTGTAGAAGCATCTCCATCTCCATATAATACTCATTAACGGACAGCGAGCCTTGCTTCAATTGCTGTAACTTATCAAAAACTGAGCGGAGGTAGTTATGCGGAACAAAACGAGCCCGCATCACTTCCTTCATATGGCGCCAAGTTATAATGGGCAGCTCGTTGTTTTCTTGACGTGTTTGCACAACGCTGTCCCACCATCGTAAAGCATAGCCATCAAACTCTGAAGAAGCAAGCTTGATTTTCTTGTCCTCCGTATAATCATGAAGACGCCACAACTTCTCTATCTTCAACTCCCATGTGAGGTACTCTTCAACATCAGTACCACCCTCGAATTTGGGAATAAAAAACTTTGGTTTACCCAAGCCATCATCCTGCTGAAAAGGAACGCGCTGGGCACCAACGGGAACAAAACCACGGCCACGAAAAGGAGGACCATTGCCTCGACCATTACCACGACCGGCTGCAGCAAAATCCTCATTGTCTCCATGAGCACTCTCATCATCAGCATCAGCATGTGGTAGGGGTCGCTGCTCAATAGTAAGACGCAGCGCATTGACAGATTGTGTCAACGCCTGGATGCTAGTTTGGAGATCATTGACTTGCACTTGCATATTATTAACAGTAGCATCAGTGGCTTCTACTTTCATTTGGATAGCTTGAACATCAAAATCAATAGCGTCAGTTGTTCGTGTTATTATTCTTTCCAAATGATCACGAAGAGCTTCATACTCCCTCCATATGACAGGAGTATCATCAGGTTTTTTCTGCATCACATCAACATCACTAGCAGACATGATTAGTAGGTTAGTGCACAAACAATAAACGGGTGGTGGTTACGCTCACAACTCACTCAAAACTGAAAGAAAGAGGTATCTTACCGTTCCAAAGTGAATAATAAATGCTTACCACTAGTAGAGACTGAAACGTGCACGGATGTGATGAAGCGAATACCGAGGGTATAAGAAACTATCACACGACAAACCAGGGTATATGGTGGGGCTTGGTATGGATACCTAATGACACCGAAATACAAGTCCTAGTGCTGATCGTATGACAAAGACCCACGGAAACACACACAGTGGAGATAAACGGGGCAAAGCAACTCTGAAAAGTGAGCTCAAAGAGATATAAGTGACAATGCACAGTAGCTCGTGTTGCAATGCACAAGAGAGACGCTAGCACTGGCTCGACGAACAGGCACAAGATTGCGCACATGGCAGCAGCCTGATGAGCACAAAGTAGCTAGTCTCGTATGGGTAAGCTCCTAACACGATGCTGTAGACAGGCTGTAGCTAAAGCGATCACAATCGTGTAGAAAGGATGCTATGTGGACACAGTGGTAACACGCTATCGCGGCAGAGAAACCGACGGAAAAAGTGTCACGGCAGAGATATACGACGCCGGAAACACACGGCAGCGCGACGGCGATGCGAAACGGACAAAGAAGTTTCTCTTTTTTTTTGAACTGAATCAACTTGGGCCAACCAAAGATGGGCCGGTCTTGGCGCCTGGGACTGCGCTCGCTAGCGGGCAGCGCTCGTCACTGGGGGACGCTCCACCCCAGACGACGTCTGCGCCCAGGCGCGCGAGGCTCGCTGGCGAGCGAGCGTGGCGGCCGCGCGTGACGCTCGACCCCAGACGATCTCCGTCCTGGGGCGCCGAGCGGCCAGGCTGTTTTTTTTTTGACTGAAAACCGATCGGATCTGATCTTCTATGTATCGATCTACCCAGCTGTCTCGTGAAGAACACCAAGCACAGCCGCAGGTAGAAGGAGATCAAATAGAGGTCAAACAAAGACGAAATCCACGACGAAGATGCAGAAAAGAACGGGGATCCTAGACTCCTACAGATTTGATGAAAAGAGACGCGAAAAGACGATCAGCTACTAAAACCAGTACCTCGATGCAATCTAGGCTATGGTGAAACTAAGAACCCTAATTTTTTTTGTGGCTTTTTCTGGATAGGACAAAAACAAAAACGAATTTACGGGGATGAATTTGTGGATGCTCACCGAGTAAACGCTGGAATCTGATACCAAGATGATAAGGGGTGTCCCGATCTTCTCAGCGAGCGTGATGTAGATGGCGATGATGGTGATGAAGATAACTCGAGTGTCGCTGTAAACTCTCCGGCTAATCCCTACTACCAGCGCAACAGCTCTCAACCCTTTGGATATTCGCAACGTCACATGCTTGCGCACGTAGCCGCCGACCACAAAGCGGTGATGCAATATACTAATTCCCAATGGAACAGCAGATTACACTCAGACTGTCAGAAGAACAAACACCAGATCGATACGAATTGGTGCGAACAATTTCAGAGGAACACTTGGTTCTGTCTAGAAACTAGGGTTTTGTTTAAACGTGGTCTAACCGACTTAAGGGGGCGCCCCTGGCTACTTAAGGGAGGCTGGGGCGTCCTCAACATGGACCTGGCCCAAAACCAACCTGGTTTGGGCCCAAACTGACTCGGTTCGACTCAAACGAGTACATACCGACCCATACATGGGTTCGGCCTATTTCTGGCACGCAGGCCATGAGTGTGGCGCGCCTTAGACGTGTAGACATCGTGTCATAGACTGTCCTAGTGCGCCATCACGGACTCTCTCATGTCGACTTGACGTTCTGGTGATCTCCTGGTGCGCCTGCCTCCCTCTCCTCCCTCGCGCACTTGATCATCAAGTCTTGCTCTTCTTGCTGCGACTCATCTCCTCCTCGTGCAACGCTCATGTTATCAACAAACCTGATCATACATAGATGCATAGACTTAGGCAGTATAAAGTTCTCATTAAATAAAAGATCAGGTTCAATTAAGAGTGAGTTCACCTGTTGTTCCAATAGCTTTGCACGTGCTCTCGTAATTGGTCCAATCCTAATCTCATTGGACTTCTTCGCAGCAACATCTTCATCAAAAGGAGTAGGAGATAATGGCGGTGTAATAGGGATGTCCTCATCAGGAGTAGGCCAATCTTGAATAGCAGCAATTTTAGATTGATCTACCTCTACTCCATGCTTAGAAACAACATAACCCAGAAATATGACCTTATCTTTTGCAAATGTGCACTTCTCAAGATTAGCATACAATTTATTATCACGCAGCACTTGCAAAACTTGTCTAATATGAGCACAGTGTTCAGTTTCATTGCGGCTGTAAATAAGTATGTCATCAAAATAGACAACCACAAAACGACCAATGAACTCTCTCAAAACATGATTCATTAAGCGCATGAATGTACTAGGTGCATTAGTAAGACCAAAAGGCAGGACTAGCCACTCATATAAACCAAATTTAGTTTTGAAAGCAATTTTCCATTCATCTCCTTCTTTCATGCGAATTTGATGGTAACCACTACGCAAATCAATTTTAGAGAAAATAGCAGCACCACTCAATTCATCTAACATATCCTCGAGACGGGGTATAGGATGACGATATCGAATAGTAATGTTGTTTATAGCTCTACAATCCACGCACATGCGCCATGTACCATCTTTCTTAGGCACCAAAATCACAGGAACAACACAAGGACAAAGAGAGACACGAATGCACCCTTTATCCAGAAGAGCTTGCACTTGTGCTTGTATCTCCTTTGTTTCGTCGGGGTTGGTCCTGTAGGGGCGCGGCTGGGCAAGGAGGCGCCAGGGATCAAGTCGATCTGGTGCTCGATGCCTCATAATGGTGGCAGCCCAGCAGGTACCTCCGCCGGAAAAACATCATCAAAGTCCTGCAAAACAGTTGAGACACCAAGACAAACAGGTTGCATATCGTTAGAAACTAAGACCTCGCCCTTGTACATGAGCACAAGAGGCATGGCTGTAGGATCCTCACTAAATTCTCTCATGTCTTCTTTGGTGGCTAAAACTAACAAGTTGGGCACTCCCTCACTTTTCATTATATCACTCACGGCTGTTACATTATCTCGTGGAGGTGGCTGTTCGAGTTTCACTTCGGTCTTCTGACGAGATTCATTAACAATTTGCTGCGGTGACATAGGCAATAGGTTGATTTTCTTGCCCTTGAACTCCAAGTGATAAGTATTGGCTCAACCATTGTGTTGCACATGCCGATCATAGAGCCATGGCCGACCCAACAAGAGATGACAAACCATCATAGGAACCACATCAAAATCAATAGAATCCTTGTATGGCCCTATCTCAAAGTTCACACGTACCATGTAGTTTACCTTCATCTCACCATTGTCACTTAACCACTGAATATAATATGGGTTAGGATGAGGTAAATATTTCAAACCCAGCTTGGCACATAACTCCTTACTTGCGAGATTGCGACAGCTTCTGCCATCAATGATCACCTTGCAAGCTTTATTGGGACCAACTAGTTCCTTGGTTTGAAACAGGTTGCAGCGCTGAGAATCAATATTGGGCTGCACACTCAACGTACGTGGAGAGACAACAATAATAGGAGAAGAGTCAGCATAAGCATCTTCACCATCATCATCAGAACCAAACGGATCAGCATCTTCTCCGGTCTCATATCCGTTCTCAGTAACCACTATCACTTTGTTGTTGGGACAATCTCTTTTAAAGTGTCCCTTGCTGCCACACGTATGACATAGTTTCTCAGTAGCACGAGTCACGGAGGCACTCGAACCAGAACTAGCAGCTGGTGTGGTAGCGGGACGTCTGGACTGAGCTCCAGAGGTCGCTGGCCTAGTGGACGAGGAGGGGCGAGTAGGAGTCCCCTCTAGTGGCGCTGGGGCAGGGCTAGAAGGCGCCCTGGCAGTGTATCGACTGGCAGGTGAAAAGCGATATTTTTGTTGCGCCTCTTCAGCAAGCTGTGCCTCAGCCTCCATAGCATGGTGAAGCAACTGATTCATATCATTGTAAGTATGATGCCGGACGATGTTCTTGATAGGAAGTCTGAGTCCGTGCAAAAACCATTGCATAGTCATCTGACTGGACTCTTGAACTCGCGATCGCTGCATCAACAGTTCCATCTCCTTGTAATAAGCATCAACTGTCAAAAATCCTTGCTTCAGCTGTGTCAATCTATCAAAAACTGAATGCAAATAATTGGTGGGTACAAAACGAGCCTGCATGATTTCCTTCATCTCTGTCCATCGCAAAACAGGAAGCTCATGAGCTGCTCGTCGTTGTGACAGAATATTATCCCACCAACGTAGGGCATAACCATCAAATTCTGAGGATGCAAGTTTAATCTTCTTATCTTCAGTGTAAGCATGCAAACGCCATAGGTTGTCGATCTTGAGCTCCCAAGTGAGGTAATCCTCCACATCACCTTCACCATCAAATCTGGGTATCGAGAACTTTGGCTTCCCTAGAAAATCATCCTCAGCAGGTATTACACGTCGGGCACCAAGGACATGTGGGGGCCGACCATGTTGTCCAAGACCACGCCCACGAGCATTGGGGCCTAGTAGATTGGCATTGTCATGGACACTATCATCATCAGCAAAGTCAGCAGCAGGCTGCACAGGCGGTGGTACCATGGGTCGACGCAGCTCTGCTAGGGATTGGTTCAACTGATCAATGCTGTGTTGGAAAGTAGTGAACTGAGCTTGCATAGCTTGAACAGTATCTGCGGTGCCTTGCACTTTGAACTGGAGTTGTTGATGTGCAGTCACAGCGTCGGCAGTAGAACGATCCAACACCCCCTCCAGATGAGTGCGCAGTCCAACAAAGTCTGTCCAAACCACAGGTGTATCCCCATCTTTTTCCTGCATCACATCATAACCACTAGTAGACATGATTAGTAAATTAGTGCACGAAATCAAAAACGTGTGGTGCCTCTCACAACTCACTCAAAAACTGACAAGAAAAGGTAATCTTACCGTTCCAAAGTGAATAGTAGTGCGTACCAGAACGAAGTATCAAACTCGTGCACGGATGTGATGAAGTGAATACCGAGGGTATAAGAGCGATCACACGACAAACCAGGAATATATGGTGGAGCTGTAGGTATGGTATCCTAAGTACACCGCAAAGAAGTCCTAGTGCTGATCGTATGACAAGACCCACGAAACACACGCGGTGGAGATAAGCGAGGCAAAGCAACTCTGAAAAAGAGCTCAAGAGATATAAGTGACAACGCACAGTAGCTCATGTTGCAATGCACAAGAGAAACGCTAGCACTGGCTCGATGAACAGGCACAAGATTGCGCACACGGCAGCAGCCTGATGAGCACAAAGTAGCTAGTCTTGTATGGGTAAGCTCCTAACACGATGTTGTAGACAGGCTGTAGCTAAAGCGATCAAAATCGTGTAGAAAGGACGCTATGTGGACACAGTGGTAACACGCTTTCGCGACAGAGAAACCGACGAAAAACGTATCACGGCAGAGATATACGATGCCGGAAACACACGGCAGCGCGACGGCGACGCGAAACGGACAAAATAGTTTGTCTCTTTTTTTAATATAGGTGCGGCGTGTGTGCAGTACACAGTCCCCTTTTTGTTTTTTTATACTAACTCGAATTTGGGCCTAAATGAAGAGGCCCGATCTGGCGCTGGAGGCCAGACAATCTCCGCGGTCGGGCGAGCGAGCGGGCGCTCCGCGTGAGCCAGGCGATCGCTGGGGCGCTGGACCCCAAACGATCTCCGCGCCCAGGCGCGCTGGCTGTTTTGTTTTTTTTTTGACTCAAAACGATCGGCCTTTGCTGGCAGCGAGGCAAAGCAGATTTTTTTTGGCTGAGAACCGATCGGATCTGCTTTTTGTTTTTTTTTTGAAACTAGCGATCGGATCTCTAGGAACAACAGCTGACACAGAAATCAATCTAATGATTGCACGATCGGAAACGATCGGAACAATTGGAAACTGACGACGAACGCCGTGGACGGAAAAAAAGATGAAAAAGGCTATGCAAAAAGAACACACGATCAGCGACTAAAACTAAAATACGATGCAATCTAGGCTATGGCAGAAACTAAGAACCCTAATTTTTTTTTTTGGCTTTTTCTGGATAGGACTAAAACAAGAACGAATTGCGGGGATGGATTTGTGGATGCTCACCGAGTAAACCGTGGAAATCTGATACCAAGATGATATAGGGTGGCCCGATCTTCTTGTGAGCGATGCGATGGTGATGATGGCAGCGGATGATTGTCGGGGATAACTTGGTGTCACCGATGAACTCTCCTCGCTTGAACCCTGATGCCAATGCAACAGCTCTCAAACCCTGTAGGATATTCACGACTCCACACACTTGCGCACGTAGCCGTCGACCACGAAACGGTAGTTTGCAATCTACTGATTCCCAATGGAACAACAGATCACACTAAACTTGCAGCAGTATAACACCAAATCCAGATGAATTGGTGCGGAGGAATTGACATGAATGCTTACAACAGTTCAACGAAGTAATCTTTAGTCTAAACGTGGTCTAACCCTAATTGAGGGGGTGCCCAGGGGTAGTTATAGGTGGCCGGGCGTCCTCAGCAAAGACTTGGCCCAAAACATGCCTGGTTTGGGCCCAAACTGACTCGGTTCGACTCAAACGGGTACATACCGACCCATATATGGGTTCGGCCTAATTTTAGCACGCAGGCCAAGTGTATAGCGCGCCTTAGACGTGTAGACATCGTGTCGTAGGTAGTCCTAGTGCGCCATCACGTGCTCGTGCTCATCCAAACTCGGTCTCCTTCACGTGGTGATGTTCTCCATGCTTGTGGCGCCGGCCTCCCTCTCCTCCCTCGCGCTCTCTTGCTTGATCACCACGTCGTGCTCCATGTGTTGCATCTCCTCGCTCCCTCGAACCCCTTCTTCTCTAATGAACCTGATCATACATATGAACAAAGACTTAGGCAGTATAAAATTCTCATTACAATAAATATCAAGGAGTGAGTTCACCTGCTGTTGTAACAACTTAGCACGGGCTCGAGTAATTGGTCCAATCCTAATCTCGTCATTGGACTTATCTTGATCAGCAACAATAGGATCAGCAATAGTAGGTGGAGATGGCTGTGTAGTAGGGATGTCCTCATCATTAGCATATGATGAATATGAGATCAATTGGCAACTGACCAACAATGCAACAGCTGAAGAGTTTGAGTCATGGGAACGTCATATGCTACAGGGTTTTTATAGATGTGCTACCTATGATCCCGACATGAATGATTCTACACGTTTGGCTCTTGCAGACCGACGCGTGGATGACAAGCTATATAGTTGGTGGCATAAAGCGTTGTGGGAGAAGAGCATTATCTCTGCAACTTGGACGAATTTTAGGAAATTTCTACGAGAGTGCTTTATACCTTATAGTACCGTGGTTCCTTCTCCAAAGCCCATGGTAACCGTAGAAGTAATTAAGCAGCCACCTAAGTTTGTGCATGGGCTAGAGGATGTTGGCAAGAGCATAGCTCCTATACCGAAGGTCGCGACAGCTGTGACTACTCATGAGAAGTTGATAGTTGTCCCATTGCCGACAGTTAGCAAGGTGGCAGCCATGATTTCTGAATTGTCAGCGGTTGATGTTGTCAAGGCTGATGTTGTAAAGAATGTCGTGGAGGAGGTTGTACCGTTGAGTGGGCTGAATATGCAACTCAAAATAGTACATAATGAGACTTGTATGACAGTGAATAGAGGCCAGCGATGGAATTTATTTTAGGCGCAGTGCATAATCAAAGGCAAAGCATGCAAGTTGATGATTGACAGTGGTAGTTACTGTAATGGCATTAGCAAGTCAGTTGTGGAGGCTTTGGGGTTATCCACATGGCGTATTCCAGAACCGAGGCATGTTGAGTGGGTTAATAGCTGTGGTATGCTGAAGATTACTCACAAGGTGCGTGTGCCATTTACAGTTGATGACTATGTTGATGAGGTGGAATGTGATGTGTTGCCATTGGAGGTGTGTGGGCTGTTACTTGGACATCCATGGCAGTATGATCACAATGCTATGCATGCTGGGAGAGAAAATACATATTCTTTTGTGCATGATGGCAAACAACGGACTTTGAAGCCTATGAGAGATGATCAAATCAAGTCCGATGTCGTGTTGGTGGTTCGCAAGGAGAAGTTGCATAAAGCTTAGCCACAACAAGGGCTAGCTAATGTGCAGCTTGAGGAGCATGACGCGAAGAGCATCAGTGGTGATATTGTTTCAGCCAAGCCTGTAGATGACAAGCCAGTTGTTCTTGTTAGTGACAAGCCGTTTGAAGTCAAGCCTCATATTGATAAAGAGAAGGATATGTCAGCATATGTTCCATGTGTTCCACTTCCAGTTCGTGTTGATATGGGTGTTCAGACTGATGACTGTGGTGCTGATCGTGTTCCGGTGCATACTGTGCCGCGGGTAGTCAGCCACAGTTTTGTTAGAACACCTCGGAGACATTTTGTTGGAGCAGCAGTGCGTGTGCATACAGGCAAAGATGGACGTGTTCGTCAGTTGTGTGGCCCAGGTATTACTACTTTGCAGGGTCGTGCTAAGCAGGTTCATGTTCAGCAATGCAAGGTTCCAGCAAGGATTGAGAAGAAGAAGGTGGAGGCGCCTAAGTACAAGTTCATTTGGTGAAGAAAAGAGGTGCAGCCACCAAGGGCTGTATCAAGTCGAGCAGGCCAAGAGGGAGGATGTGGTGAGGAAGGCAAGCAAGATTTGAAGACGGCGAATATGCGTCGTGCTATTGTTGATATTCCGCCACCCTTTCGAGCAGACCCTCACGCGTTGGGGACAACGCTTTTTGAAGGGGGAGGATGATATGGGCACGAAGGAGGAGGTGAAGCCGAATTTCAGGACTCCACCAAGATGAGGGAAGCTCATTGCTGATTGGCACGCCAGGACGACCTATGATATGAAATAATTTAGTCTAAGGTTGTGTCAGCAATTTACATATCTATTTATGTTATTCCGTGCGCTAGGTCATGTTATGGGCCACTTAGAATTATTTGTGTTTTGGGTTTGGGCCTATCCAAGCCCAATAGTTTTCTGGTCATCTATATAAGGAGGCCAGCCGTCTAGGGTTTAGGGAGTTCCGTTGTTTAGTCTAAAACTATCGTGTGCAACACCGTGTATCATCCCTCCGGGGAAACAGCGCTGCCGTGTTATCAAATAAAGATTGCTGCAAGGGTTCTTGTGTTCATCAAGAATTATCAGGCTCAGGTTTGAGGCATGGTGATCTTCATCACGTTGCTTGCTGGATTTGTTCCTCTTCTTCAGGTGATGTTCTTCACGTTATTGGAAGATTTCTATCCGGATAGACTCGCTGTGAAAGATCGGGACAAAACTACAAGGATCACCGGCGTGATCCTTATCATGTTTCAGCTGTATGTGAAGTGGCAATACAGAGAACATAGTGTTGATTGCTAAATTTTGCATTTACATATTCTTTGATGAATTTAAGTGATTCATGAAACAAGTCAGCAAAGCATCTAATATTTTGGACTTGTTACTGTCATACTGCTACTATTAGTTACTGTCATACTTGATGAGGACGTCCCTACTACACAGCCATCCCCACCTACTGTTGATGATCCTATTGTTGCTGATCAAGATAAGTCCAATGACGAGATTAGGATTGGACCAATTACTCAAGCCTGTGCTAAGTTGTTACAACAGCAGGTGAACTCACTCCTTGCTGAATCTGATATTTATTGTAATGAGAATTTTATACTGCCTAAGTCTTTGTTCATATGTATGATCAGGTTCATTGGAGAAGAAGGGGTTCGAGGGAGCGAGGAGATGCAACACATGGAGCACGACTTGGTGATCAAGCAAGAGAGCGCGACGGAGGAGAGGGAGGTCAGCACCACAAGCATGGAGAACATCACCACGTGAAGAAGATCAAGTCTGGATGAGCACGAGCACGTGATGGTGCACTAGGACTACCTACGACACGATGTCTACACATCTAAGGCGCGCTACACACATGGCCTGCGTGCTAAAATTAGGCCGAACCCATATATGGGTCGGTATGTGCCCGTTTCAGTCAAACAGAGTCAGTTTGGGCCCAAACCAGGCATGTTTTGGGCCAGGTCTTTGCTGAGGACGCCCAGCCACCTATAAGTAGCCCTGGGCGCCCCCTCAATTAGGGTTAGACCACGTTTAGACTAAAGATTACTTCGTTGAACTGTTGTAAGCATTCATCTGAATTCCTCCACACGAATTCATCTGGATTTGGTGTTATACTGCTGCAAGTTTAGTGTGATCTGTTGTTCCATTGGGAATCAGTAGATTGCAAACTACCGTTTCGTGGTCAACGGCTACATGCGTAAGTGTGTGGAGTCATGAATATCCTATAGGGTTTGAGAGCTGTTGCATTGGCATCAGGGTTCAAGCGAGGAGAGTTCATCGGTGACACCAAGTTATCCCCGACAATCATCCGCTGCCATCATTACCGTCGCATCGCTCACGAGAAGATCGGGCCACCCCTTATCATCTTGGTATCAGATTTCCACGGTTTACTCGGTGAGCATCCACAAATTCATCCCTGCAATTCGTTTTTGTTTTCAGTCCTATCCAGAAAAAGCCAAAAAAAATTAGGGTTCTTAGTTTCTGCCATAGCCTTGCACCGTTCTTGAGTTTTAGTCGCTGATCATTTTTCGCGTTTTCTTTCTTCCATCCGTAGTAGTCTAGGTCTAGCAATCTTTTCTGCATATTTGTTCCGAGTTTGGATCTCGTTTGGAGTCTCGTCGATCATCATCATCTTCATTGGTTTGTACTGCTGTTCTTCACGCACAGCATAGATCCGATCGGAAGTCAAGTTTAAAAAAAATAAAGAGCATGGGCGTCAGCGTGCAGATCGGCTCCATCTGCTGAGTCCAGCTTGGCCACGGGTCATGGCATCGACCGCCTTGCTATTGCTGCAAAGTCCCTGCACCGATAACCTTGAACGTTTCCTGGTGACCAGATCCGATTGCTATTAGGAAAAGTCAGAGAAAAAAAAATGCAGATCCGATCGGTCCAAAAGGATTGCCAGATCCGATCGAGCTGGAAAAAACAAAAAAAGGGTAACGCCGCCGCTCGCCCGAGCCTAGACAGGCTCCGCGGTCGAGCGCACGCTTGCCTCGCTAGGCGCTGGGGCGGGGTCGCCCGACCCCAGACAGCCTCTGCGGTCTAGCGCCAGATCGGGCCAAACAATTTTAGGCCCAAATTCGAGTTAGTAAAAAAAAAGACGTGCACGCACGCCGCACCTATATATATATCAAAAAAAGAAGACAAACTACTTTGTCCGTTTCGCGTCGCCGTCGCGCTGCCGTGTGTTTCCGGCGTCGTATATCTCTGCCGTGATATTTTTTTTTCATCGGTTTCTCTGCCGCGACAGCGTGTTACCACTGTGTCCACATAGCATCCTTTCTACACAATTTTGATCGCTTTAGCTATAGCCTGTCTACAGCATCGTGTTAGGAGCTTACCCATATGAGACTAGCTACTTCGTGCTCATCAGGCTGCTGCCGTGTGCGCAATCTTGTGCCTTCTCATCGAGCCAGTTCTAGCGTCTCTCTTGTGCATTGCAACATGAGCTACTATGCGTTGTCACTTATATCTTTTGAGCTCTTTTTCAGAGTTGCTTTGCCTCGCTTATCTCCACCGCGTGTGTTTCGTGGGTCTTGTCATACGATCAGCACTAGGACTTATTTGCGGTGTACTTAGGATACCATACCTACAGCTCCACCATATATTCCTGGTTTGTCGTGTGATCGCTCTTATACCCTCGGTATTCACTTCATCACATCCGTGCACGAGCTTGATACTTTGTTCTGGTACGCACTAATATTCACTTTGGAACGGTAAGATTACCTTTTCTTGTCAGTTTTGAGTGAGTTGTGAGAGGCACCACACATTTTTGATTTTGTGCACTAATCTACTAATCATGTCTACTAGTGGTTATGATGTGATGCAGGAAAAAGATGGGGATACACCGGTGGTTTGGACAGACTTTGCTGGACTGCGCACTCATCTGGAGGTGGTGTTGGATCGTTCTACTGCCGATGCTGTGACTGCACATCAGCAACTCCAGTTCAAAGTGCAAGGCACCGCAGATACTATTCAAGCTATGCAAGCTCAGTTCACTACCTTCCAGCACAGCATTGATCAGTTGAACCAATCCCTAGCGGAGCTGCGTCGACCCATGGTACCAACGCCTGTGCAGCCTGCTGCTGACTTTGCTGATGATGATAGTGTCCATGACAATGCCAATCTACTAGGCCCCAATGCTCGTGGGCGTGGTCTTGGACAACATGGTCGGCCACCACATGCCCTTGGTGCCCGACATGTAATACCTGCTGAGGATGATTTTCTAGGGAAGCCAAAGTTCTCGATACCCAGATTTGATGGTGAAGGTGATGTGGAGGATTACCTCACTTGGGGGCTCAAGATCGACAACCTGTGGTATTTGTATGCTTACACTGAAGATAAGAAGATCAAA
The DNA here is from genome assembly GCA_007115705.1 of Dactylis glomerata. NCBI lineage: Eukaryota > Viridiplantae > Streptophyta > Magnoliopsida > Poales > Poaceae > Dactylis > Dactylis glomerata. The sequence goes on along the minus strand of QXEO01000457.1, from coordinate 587,123 downwards.
CTTGCATCTTCAGAATTTGATGGTTATGCCCTACGTTGGTGGGATAATATTCTGTCACAACGACGAGCAGCTCATGAGCTTCCTATTTTGCGATGGACAGAGATGAAGGAAATCATGCAGGCTCGTTTTGTACCCACCAATTATTTGCGTTCAGTTTTTTATAGATTGACATAGCTGAAGCAAGGATTTTTGACAGTTGATGCTTATTACAAGGAGATGGAACTGTTGATGCAGCGATCGCGAGTTCAAGAGTCTAGTCAGATGACTATGCAACGGTTTTTGCACGGACTCAGACTTCCTATCAAGAACATTGTCCGGCATCATACTTACAATGATATGAATCAATTGCTTCACCATGCTATGGAGGCTGAGGCACAGCTTGCTGAAGAGGCACAACAAAAATCTCGCTTTTTACCTGCCAGTCGATACACTACCAGGGCGCCTTCTAGCCCTGCCCCAGCGCCACTTGAGGGGACTCCTACTCGCCCCTCCTCGTCCACTAGGCCAGCGACCTCTGGAGCTCAGTCCAGACGTCCCGCTACCACACCAGCTGCTAGTTCTGGTTCGAGTGCTGATGTCTACGCACTTCTATTCTTGTAGACACTTGTTGGGCCTCCAAGTGCAGAGGTTTGTAGAGCAGCAGCAAGTTTCCCTTAAGTGGATCACCCAAGGTTTATCGAACTCAGGGAGGAAGAGGTCAAAGCTATCCCTCTCAAACAACCCTGCAATTACGATACAGAAAGTCTCTTGTGTCCCCAACACACCCAATACACTTGTCAGATGTATAGGTGCACTAGTTCGGCGAAGAGATAGTGAAATACAAGTGGTATAGATGGTTATAAGTAGCAAACGTGATATGGAATAGAAATCGCTGCGAGCAAACAAGTAACAAAATAGCAAGTAAACGGTGTGCAATGCTTGGAAACAAGGCCTAGGGATCATACTTTCACTAGTGGACACACTCCCAACAATATAACATGAATGAACAAGTAACTTCTCTTGCTAAGGTACTCTGAATTACTCTCCTATTGAACATCACTAATCATCGCGTAGTGGCTACGGAAGCACCCCTTAAAGTTCATCAAGTACTTGACAAACACCACTCATAGAGATAAACAAATCAGATCACAACTCAAGATAGAAATCATTGCAACTTAAACCAAGTACTAACACGGTGCACACACTGTCAACTTTACACCATGAAAGGAGGAATAGATCACTCAAACTATCATAGCAATAATTATTCTCATAATCCACAAGAGATCACAATCATAGCCTAAACCAAGTACCACCATGATCCACGCACTGTCACCGTTACACCATGGCAGGAGGAATAGATTACTTTAATAATCACCACTAGAGTACACTAAATATCTGAATAATAACATGCACTTGTTCAACATGATACAAAGCTCACGATCACATAAAGATCACATCATGGGAGAGGGAGGTGAACCACATAGCTACCGGTAGAGCCCTTAGCCCCGGGGATGAACTACTCCCTGCTCATCATAGGAGACAGCAAGGTTGATGGAGATGGCGATGAGGTCGATGGAGACGGCGAAGACGGCGATGGAGACCGATGGAGATGGCTCCGGGGACACTTCCCCGTCCCGGCAGGGTGCCGGAACAGAGACTTCTGTCCCCCAAAATTCGTCGGTGGCGGCGGAGCTACGGAACTCTTTCTGGAAATCTGATCGGGGCTTAGGTTTTTCTCGTCAGGGGGTAAATATAGGCGAAGGGGCGATGTCAGAGGAGGGACCAGGGTCCCTCACACATGGGTGGCGCGGCCAGGGGCCTGGCTGCGCCAGCCCTATGTGTGGGGCCCTGGTGGCCCCTCTCCGTCAGGTCTTCGGATGTCTGGAAGCTTCCCCTTGATTTAAGACTTCAGGAACTTGTTTTGTCCAATTCCGAGAATGTTTCCTGTGTATCACTTCTGAAACACAAAAATAGCAGAAAACAGGGAACTAGCACTGTGGCACTTGTTAATAGGTTAGTTCCGGAAAATGCATAAAAATGCCACTAAGTGTAACGAAACAATATGCAAATGGTGTAAAAACAAGCATGGAGCATCAAAAATTATAGATACGTTTGAGACGTATCAAGCATCCCCAAGCTTAACTCCTGCTCTTCCTCGAGTAGGTAAGTGATAACAAAAGAATAATTTTTGAGGTGACATGCACCTACACAATCTTGATCATATATGTAAGCATTGGTGAGCTGGGATCAATAGAACTTAAAACATGGGCATGAAAGATATAATCTTGACAATAGAAACTTAGCAACCATGTTGTAAACATGCAATTGAACACAAACAAAAGATCATGAAAATGAAACAATGAAAGTCAAACGTGTGTTCAAATCATAAGGAAAAACATACAAATGGTTTTCAGCTTGTCCTTCATGGAGAGCAAAACATAAATGCATAGGACACCTCAAAGTTTAAGAGGGCGACTAGATACAAATAATTTAAGAACAAGTGAAACCAACAATATGAGTCAATCAATGAACTTTGGGACAATGCATATCACACTAAGAATGACAACTATGCTCTCTTAATGGTGCATAAAGAAAGAAGGTGGTGACTCAACATAAAAGTAAAAGAAAGGCCCTTCGCAGAGGGAAGCAGTGATTGCAAGTTTTATAACCTTCAAAAATTATGGTACTTACCGGCTTTGAGCTCTCATTGCCCCCATCATAAGCATCTTGAATGGTTAAAGTTAATGCGAGAACAATTATGATGCATATGCTTGACAAATCATAAGTTGAAAACCTCGTGTCCCGTGAATACGAGTACCCAAACCATGCTAGTTTACTTAGAGTCCCAAGCAAGGTTCTTGTCATTGTAAGTATATGCATATCATTGAGAACCGCCAATGGGGTACCTCCGTGCCCGATGACATGGAACAAGCCCACACCAAAATGACAGGACAAGCAGACAATGAACACCTCGACATCTCTTTTATTTGCTATATTGTTTAGCTTTTTATTGTGAGATGCGTCGTCGAATGTTCACCATGGGTATGCTGCAAATTTCCACCATGAATTATGCATGGCTTAGATTGGCGGCCCGGCGTTTCCCTAACACATATAACAACTCCATGATCCTCACAAGATTCCCAATTCATTTCACACAGCGGGCATCCATAAACAAAAGATCACGATATCAACTCAAAAGGAAGTGCAATGTTGAAAGCTTGCCCCATGATAGCATGGCTGGGCTAGAATCCAACTTACAACTTGCAAGCATAACAACTCAACATAAAAGACCACAATGTCAAATTTTTAAGAACAGGAAAAAAAGTAAAGTGTGCCTTCCGGTTCGTGAGAGCTTTACTGACCGAATTTCGCATAACACTGGTAAGAGTTTAATTTGAAGAGAATATAAAAGCAAGTCAAATTTACTTGGAATAGCAAATTGCTAGTAGGTATGTATGGTGGACACTTTGGAAAACTTGGCTTTTAGGAGTTGGATGCACGAGTAGAGCTCATACTCAGTACAAGGCGAGGGCTAGCAAAAGACTGGGAGCGACCAACTAAGAGAGCAATAATGGCCATAATCATGCAAAGCGACAAAGCGACATTAAAGGAAGCATACGATGGCATCAAAAGTCAAAAACTAAATGATCATAAAGGCTATTGGCGACTTTGTAAGAGTCTAACATGTGTGAGCATGCGCCAAGTCAACCCAAATAAAGCATCAAGGAGAAAACCAAAATAATGCTTCCAAACGATAAAAACAACGCATGATTTTTTCAAAGGCTCATTAAGCAATCTCAGTTATTTGAGACAAGTCATGCTACAGCAAAACCACTAAGCATACTATCAAAAAGACATCAAGCATGACATGAAAAAGCCTAAGCCGCAGTCTACACAAGCTCCTTCTTGTACCACTATTTTGCATAAAGCTTTTTCTCTTTTCCAACACCATTCAAACTTTTTATAACACCTCTTTTGATGAAAACCAATAAAGATCAGAGGCAAAAATACACCTTGATGAAAGGATATGACAAGGTCTGAACGCAAATCAAGGTGAAAACAAAAACCGAAAGCAGTAGCAGAAAAAGAAGAACACTCGGTGAACGATAAGAGTGAAAACTAGAGTGTTCTCGGCAAATGAAAAGCGAGTTCATCTCCTCCAAAACATGATGTGATCTAAACATTTATTGCAGAAAACAAACAAACTAAACCAACTAAGAAAACTAAAACAACTGACGCTCCAAGAAAAACACATAGTGCATGAAGCAATAAAAATATAGTGTTTTGAAAGGTGACCTGATTTTTGCCGATGAAGAAGGGGTGCCTCGGGGGCATCCCCAAGCTTTGATGCTTGTACTTCTTGGATATTTCTTGGGGTGATGCATGGGCATCCCCAAGCTTGAGCTTTTGTCCATTCTTCAACTCATCTCATCATTCTCCAATCCCTACACTTGAAAACTTCCTTCATACAAAACTAAACACAATTCTATTAGCAACATTAGTGCAAGCATAACATATAATCAACCTCTTTTTGCTTCAGGTTTTAACCCAAAACCACCACATATTAAGCATGTACTACTGTAGCAACTTCCCCAAAAGTTCCATAATCAAAAGAACTCAAAAGAAAGCGATAAAGTGGCAAACACAAATATTGGCAGAAATCTGTCAAAACTGAACAGCTGACAAAGGTCGAATTTTTGAGGGGTTTTCTGTTGCTCAAATCAAAAAGTGTTCAACTAACAAAAGTTTGGATATAACCTGGGGCATATGCACAAGAAATCGCAGGTCCAAAAGATATCCAGAGAATTTATACGAATTTTTACGGTGCAGCACCGAAAACAGTTTCAGGACAGCAACATCCCCAAATCTTTACCTCACTCAAATTAGAGGCTTCTCTTGGCACAAAAACGAAATAAACAAGATAAGGAGCGGTCATTACAGTAGTAATAACTTCCAAGACTCAAATAAAAGAAAAAGTACTGAAAAGTAAACAATGGGTTATCTCCCAAGAGTGCTTTTCTTTAACGCCTTTGAGCTAGGCGCAGTAATTTGCAAAGATGCTCATGTGGGCGCCATATAAAAGCTTGGGACAAAGGCGCCATATAGGAACTTAAAGCAATAGAGAGCATCAAAAAGCAGGTATGGAACACATTTAAATCTAAACCACTTCCTATGAAAAATAGTCTTGTAAAGAGACAAGTCATAAAAGCGCAAAGCAAAAAGCATAGGAAGGCAAAACAAGTACAACTTCAAGAATTGCAACATAAAGAGGGGAAACTCAATTTTGTTGAGATCCATCAAACCATGTTTCCCTCTCTCAAAGTAACTTTCAGTAGCATCATGAATAGAATTAACAATGTAACTATCACATAAAGCATCCCTATCATGAGCCACATGCATAAAAGGATTAATACTCCCCACATGAACAATAGTAGTAGGAGCAGATTCAATAGAATAATTATTCTCATCACCATAATCATCAAAAATAGGAGGCATATTATAATCATAACTATTTTTCTCCTCAAAAGTAGGTGAATTGAAAACATTATACTCATCATCATAAACTAGAGGCTTAGTATCATCACAAGATAGAGAACTACTATGTCGTATAGCATATTCATCAAACATATCATCATAAGAAGGAACATGGATAGCACTAATGGTACAACAATTATTAACCTTAGAATTGGTACCAAAAAGATTTTCAATATCAAAAGTAGAGTGCTTTTCCCAATCATGATCACTAACATAGGTAATAGGCATAGGAACATCATCCCAATCAGAATTATCATAATCTATAGCAGGATCATAACGCTTAGGGGAAGATACCGTGTCCTCTCGCCTCTTACTCCTCTTCTTCTTCTTCTTCTTCTTCTTCTTCTTCTTACTCTCTCCTTTAGGAGGGAGAGACTTGAAGGGCATCTTCTCCACATATTCTCTAGGAGGGAAAGGCATCTTCTCCACATAATCTGGTTTGCTGACAGGAACAACAGAAGAAACTTTGGAGGATTCCTCCTCTCTATTAATAAGATAAAAACATCTATCAGTCCTGTCATAGCTCGGCAAAATATCAAGTTTTATAAGATTCTAAATGTAAGTATTTGCAAGGCAATCTTTAGCACAATAGAGACGACAACCACGAAGGGTGCTATTAATATCAACATCATTCATATCTATCAAAGCAATCTTTCTAGATATCTCGTCACACGCCAAGAACAAAGTGAGCTCATCATGCTGATTAGGAGTAATCTTGTCATCACAATACAAACTTAAGGTACTAGAAGAGTAACTATTAGGGTTTGAGCATTGGAAATTAAAATGACCTATGTCATCGCAATGTTTACAAAGAAAAGGATAAAGCTCACAAACCTTTTTACCGATCTCACCTATATCCTTGTACCACATAGTAGTTTCTTCATTTGCGTGGGTGATGCAATAATCTTCCTTGTTGTAACTCTGTTCACAAGGTCTATGTACTCCACAAAAATTAACATGCTTATAAGAAATAGTACTTTTAGAAGTTTGAGCATGTTTATTGCAATCATCAATAACAATATCACTTTCTATGCAAGTGTCCTTAAAAGGTTCATGATACACGTCCCCATTTCCTTTAGGAACATTCATATGGGAAGCAAAGGCTTTAAAGCAATCAACCATAATTTGAGGATCAAGACCATATTTAGCACTAAGCTCTTGAAAATTAGCAGTTTCAGCGAAAGACTTAATGCAATCAAACTCGTAATTCATACCTGATCCCTTACCTTTGTCGCTATCCCAACCTTCAATATTGTTTTGAATTGTCTCAAGCAGATCCCACTTGGTGTCAACATCCTTGCTTGTGAAAGACCCATCAAAGCATGCATCTAGATAGTCCTTGTAATATCCTGAAAGCCTTGCATAAAAATTATTAATAACAATATTACGGGGAAGATCATGAATATGACATTTATGCATTAGTAACTTCAATCTTCCCCACGCTTGGGCAATGCTTTCTCCCTCATGAGGCCAAAAATTATATATCTGATTACGATCTTTATGAATCTCACTTGGAGGATAGAATTTAGAATAAAAGAGAGGTACAATTTCCTCCCAGCCAACAGATGGACCATCATCAAGCAGCCGATACCATTTCTCAGCTCTGCCTTTCAGTGACAAAGAGAATAGCTTCTTCTTAACTTGGTTCATTGAAATACCTGCACACTGGAACAACTCGCATAATTCATGTATAAAGAGCAAATGATCACCAGGATGGACAGTTCCATCTCCTAAATAGCAGTTATCCCTAACACGTTCAACAATCTTCGTAGGTATTTTAAAAGGATGGGGAGCACAAGCATCATTAGAAACATCACATATGGGAGATAAAATATCATCAGAGCAAACTTTCTCCAATAAAGCTGGGGGACCAAAAATATCATACTCAACAAAACCAGCTTCCCCAAGCTTAGACTTTTCTATAGCATTAGCATTAGCAGTATTCAAAGCATTCGTACTAATAACATTGCTATGCGAAATAAGCTCCAAAGGATTTTCAATTTTCTCTTCAAATCTAAAATCAGGAAAAAGACTAAAGAACTCTTTATTTTCCATTAAGCCTAACTAGTGAAAATAAAAACAAGAAACAAAAAGATATAATTGCAGAATCTAAAGAAAATAACTCCGAGCACTCACACAGGAGGATGCGAGTACCTTTTACCTTACCTCCCCGGCAACGGCGCCAGAAAAGAGCTTGATGTCTACGCACTTCTATTCTTGTAGACACTTGTTGGGCCTCCAAGTGCAGAGGTTTGTAGAGCAGCAGCAAGTTTCCCTTAAGTGGATCACCCAAGGTTTATCGAACTCAGGGAGGAAGAGGTCAAAGCTATCCCTCTCAAACAACCCTGCAATTACGATACAGAAAGTCTCTTGTGTCCCCAACACACCCAATACACTTGTCAGATGTATAGGTGCACTAGTTCGGCGAAGAGATAGTGAAATACAAGTGGTATAGATGGTTATAAGTAGCAAACGTGATATGGAATAGAAATCGCTGCGAGCAAACAAGTAACAAAATAGCAAGTAAACGGTGTGCAATGCTTGGAAACAAGGCCTAGGGATCATACTTTCACTAGTGGACACACTCCCAACAATATAACATGAATGAACAAGTAACTTCTCTTGCTAAGGTACTCTGAATTACTCTCCTATTGAACATCACTAATCATCGCGTAGTGGCTACGGAAGCACCCCTTAAAGTTCATCAAGTACTTGACAAACACCACTCATAGAGATAAACAAATCAGATCACAACTCAAGATAGAAATCATTGCAACTTAAACCAAGTACTAACACGGTGCACACACTGTCAACTTTACACCATGAAAGGAGGAATAGATCACTCAAACTATCATAGCAATAATTATTCTCATAATCCACAAGAGATCACAATCATAGCCTAAACCAAGTACCACCATGATCCACGCACTGTCACCGTTACACCATGGCAGGAGGAATAGATTACTTTAATAATCACCACTAGAGTACACTAAATATCTGAATAATAACATGCACTTGTTCAACATGATACAAAGCTCACGATCACATAAAGATCACATCATGGGAGAGGGAGGTGAACCACATAGCTACCGGTAGAGCCCTTAGCCCCGGGGATGAACTACTCCCTCCTCATCATAGGAGACAGCAAGGTTGATGGAGATGGCGGTGAGGTCGATGGAGACGGCGGAGACGGCGATGGAGACCGATGGAGATGGCTCCGGGGGCACTTCCCCGTCCCGGCAGGGTGCCAGAACAGAGACTTCTGTCCCCCGAAATTCGTCGGTGGCGGCGGCAGAGCTACGGAACTCTTTCTGGAAATCTGATCGGGGGCTTAGGTTTTTCTCGTCAGGGGGTAAATATAGGCGAAGGGGCGATGTCAGAGGAGGGACCAGGGTCCCTCACACATGGGTGGCGCGGCCAGGGGCCTGGCCGCGCCAGCCCTATGTGTGGGGCCCTGGTGGCCCCTCTCCGTCAGGTCTTCGGATGTCTGGAAGCTTCCCCTTGATTTAAGACTTCAGGAACTTGTTTTGTCCAATTCCGAGAATGTTTCCTGTGTATCACTTCTGAAACACAAAAATAGCAGAAAACAGGGAACTAGCACTGTGGCACTTGTTAATAGGTTAGTTCCGGAAAATGCATAAAAATGCCACTAAGTGTAACGAAACAATATGCAAATGGTGTAAAAACAAGCATGGAGCATCAAAAATTATAGATACGTTTGAGACGTATCAAGTGCCTCCGTGACTCGTGCTACTGAGAAACTATGTCATACGTGTGGAGGCAAGGGACACTTTAAAAGAGATTGTCCCAACAACAAAGTGATAGTGGTTACTGAGAACGGATATGAGACCGGAGAAGATGCTGATCCGTTTGGTTCTGATGATGAAGGTGAAGATGCTTATGCTGACTCTTCTCCTATTATTGTTGTCTCTCCACGTACGTTGAGTGTGCAGCCCAATATTGATTCTCAGCACTGCAACCTGTTTCAAACCAAGGCACTAGTTGGTCCCAATAAAGCTTGCAAGGTGATCATTGATGGCAGAAGCTGTCGCAATCTCGCAAGTAAGGAGTTATGTGCCAAGCTGGGTTTGAAATATTTACCTCATCCTGACCCATATTATATTCAGTGGTTAAGTGACAATGGTGAGATGAAGGTAAACTACATGGTACGTGTGAACTTTGAGATAGGGCCATACAAGGATTCTATTGATTTTGATGTGGTTCCTATGACGGTTTGTCATCTCTTGTTGGGTCGGCCATGGCTCTATGATCGACATGTGCAACACAATGGTCGAGCCAATACGTATCACTTGGAGTTCAAGGGCAAGAAAATCAACCTACTGCCTATGTCACCGCAGCAAATTGTTAATGAATCTCGTCAGAAGACTAAAGTGAAACTCGAACAGCCACCTCCACGAGATAATGTAACAGCCGTGAGTGATATAATGAAAAGTGAGGGAGTGCCCAACTTGTTAGTTTTAGCCACCAAAGAAGACATGAGAGAATTTAGTGAGGATCCTACAGCCATGCCTCTTGTGCTCATGTACAAGGGCGAGGTCTTAGTTTCTAATGATATGCAACCTGTTTCTCTTGGTGTCTCAACTGTTTTGCAGGACTTTGATGATGTTTTTTCGGCGGAGGTACCTGCTGGGCTGCCACCATTACGAGGCATCGAGCACCAGATCGACTTGATCCCTGGCGCCTCCTTGCCCAATCGAGCCCCCTACAGGACCAACCCCGACGAAACAAAGGAGATACAAGCACAAGTGCAAGCTCTTCTAGATAAAGGGTACATTCGTGTCTCTCTTAGTCCTTGTGCTGTTCCTGTGATTTTGGTGCCTAAGAAAGATGGTACATGGCGCATGTGCATAGATTGTAGAGCTATAAACAACATTACTATTCGATATCGTCATCCTATTCCACGTCTCGAGGATATGTTAGATGAATTGAGTGGTGCTGCTGTTTTCTCTAAAATTGATTTGCGTAGTGGTTACCATCAAATTCGCATGAAAGAAGGAGATGAATGGAAAACTGCTTTCAAAACTAAATTTGGTTTATATGAGTGGCTAGTCATGCCTTTTGGTCTTACTAATGCACCTAGTACATTCATGCGCTTAATGAATCATGTTTTGAGAGAGTTCATTGGTCGTTTTGTGGTTGTCTATTTTGATGACATACTTATTTACAGCCGCAATGAAACTGAACACTGTGCTCATATTAGACAAGTTTTGCAAGTGCTGTGTGATAATAAATTGTATGCTAATCTTGAAAAGTGCACATTTGCAAAATATAAGGTCATATTTCTGGGTTATGTTGTTTCTAAGCATGGAGTAGAGGTCAATCAATCTAAAATTGCTGCTATTCAAGATTGGCCTACTCCCATGAATGTTAGTCAAGTACGAAGTTTTCACAGTCTTGCTGGTTTTTATCGCCGTTTTGTGAAAGACTTTAGTACTATTGCTGCACCATTAAATGAGTTAACAAAGAAAGGTGTTCCTTTTGTGTGGGGCGCAGCCCAAGATCATGCCTTTGATGAATTGAAACGTTTGCTTACTTCTGCACCTTTACTTGCATTGCCTGATTTTTCAAAGCAATTTGAAGTTGAATGTGATGCTAGTGGTATAGGCATAGGTGGCATTTTGATGCAAGAGGGTCATCCTATAGCTTATTTTTCTGAGAAATTATCTGGTGCTAGACTGAATTATCCTATTTATGATAAAGAATTGTATGCACTTGTTAGAGTTCTTGAGGTTTGGCAACATTATTTGTGGCCAAAAGAATTTATCATACATTCTGATCATGAAGCTTTGAAATATTTGAAAGCACAATCCAACCTGCATAGGCGTCTCGCTAAGTGGGTTGAGTTTATTGAATCTTTTCCGTACATCATTAAACATAAGAAGGGAAAAGATAATGTGGTTGCTGATGCTCTATCTAGGAAGAATATGTTATTGACACAACTTGATATTAATATTCCTGGTTTAGAGAGTATTTGTGAGCTTTATGCAACTGATCATGATTTTGCTGAACCATACCGTTTGTGTGCTTTGAAAAACGCCTGGGAAAAATATCACATACATGATGGGTTTCTATTTTGAGCTAACAAACTATGTGTTCCGGAGTCGTCTTTGCGTTTGCTCTTACTGCAGGAATCACATGCTGGAGGTTTGATGGGTCACTTTGGGCGTGAGAAGACATTACTCATGCTAGCTGATCACTTCTTTTGGTCCAGGATGAGGTGTGATGTGGACAGGTATGTGCGGCGCTGCATTGTGTGCAACACATCCAAGTCCAAGCTGAAGCCTCACGGTTTGTATACACCACTACCTACACCTATTACACCATGGGAAGATATTAGTATGGATTTTGTGCTAGGATTGCCAAAAACTAAACATGGTCATGATTCTATATTTGTGGTAGTGGATAGATTCTCTAAAATGGCACACTTTATTGCATGTCATAAGAGCGACGATGCGTCGCATGTGGCTAACCTGTTTTTCAGGGATATTGTACGTTTGCATGGAGTGCCCAAGACTATTGTTTCTGACAGGGACGTCAAGTTCATGAGCTACTTCTGGAAGACCTTATGGGGAAAGCCTGGAACAAAATTGCTGTTCAGCACTACATGTCATCCCCAGACTGATGGCCAGACTGAGGTGGTGAATCGAACTTTGTCACAGTTGCTGAGAACAATGATCAAGAAAAATCTGCGGGAGTGGGAAGATTGTTTGCCCCATGAGGAGTTTGCATACAACAGGGCAGTACATTCTACTACTCAGATTTGTCCATTTGAGGTGGTGTATGGCTTCAAACCTATTACACCTCTAGATTTGTTGCCTCTTCCATTGCATGAGAGAGTTAATATGGAGGCATCAAAGAGAGCTGATTTTGTGAAGAAAATTCATGAGAAGACTCGAGAGGTTATTGAGAAGAAAGGGAAGAATACTGCTGCTGCTCGCAACAAGTCAAGAAAGCAGGTTCTTTTTCAGCCCGGCGATATGGTGTGGGTGCACCTACGCAAGGACAGATTTCCTTTGCTTAGGCGTTCCAAGTTGAGGCCCCGAGGTGCTGGTCCCTATAAAGTGCTTGCAAAGATCAATGATAATGCTTACTCAATTGATATTCCTATTGCTGAGTTTGGTGGTGTTAGCAACAGTTTCAACGTTGCTGATTTATCACCATATGATGGAGATGACCTTGGAGCGTCGAGGTCGACGCCTTTTGAAGGGGGGGGGGAGATCATGAGGACATCCCTACTACACAGCTATCTCCACCTACTGTTGATGATCCTATAGTTGCTGATCAAGATAAGTCCAATGAGGAGATTAGGATTGGACCAATTACTCGAGCCCGTGCTAAGTTGTTACAATAGCAGGAGAACTCACTCCTTGCTGAATCTGATATTTATTGTAATGAGAATTTTATACTGCCTAAGTCTTTGTTCATATGTATGATCAGGTTCATTGGAGAAGAAGGGGTTCGAGGGAGCGAGGAGATGCAACACATGGAGCACGACATGGTGATCAAGCAAGAGAGCACGAGGGAGGAGAGGGAGGCCGGCGCCACAAGCATGGAGAACATCACCACGTGAAGAAGATCAAGTCTGGATGAGCACGAGCACGTGATGGCGCACTAGGACTGCCTACGACATGATGTCTACATGTCTAAGGCGCGCTACACACATGGCCTGCGTGCTAAAATTAGGCCGAACCCATATAAGGGTCGGTATGTACCCGTTTGAGTCGAACCGAGTCAGTTTGGGCCCAAACCAGGCATGTTTTGGGCCAGGTCTTTGCTGAGGATGCCTGGCCACCTATAAGTAGCTCTGGGCGCCCCCTCAATTAGGGTTAGACCACGTTTAGACTAAAGATTACTTCGTTGAACTGCTGTAAGCATTCATCTGAATTCCTTCGCACCAATTCATCTGGATTTGGTGTTATACTGATGCAAGTTTAGTGTGATCTGTTGTTCCATTGGGAATCAGTAGATTGCAAACTACCGTTTCGTGGTCGACGGCTACGTGCACAAGTGTGTGGAGTCGTGAATATCCTACAGGGTTTGAGAGCTGTTGCATTGGCATCAGGGTTCAAGCGAGGAGAGTTCATCGGTGACACCAAGTTATCCCCGACAATCATCCACTGCCATCATTACCATCGCATCGCTCACGAGAAGATCGGGCCACCCCTTATCAATACTGCTAGCTAGTGTGCTTAGTGTTCAAAAGCACATATTACTGTCATACTGCTACTGCTAGCTGTTGATGGACCTGCTAGATGATAAAAGCTACTGCTAGCTACTGCAATATGTGCTTCTGATAGCTACATTTTTTAATGAACTCATGTACAGAGATGTTTATGCACTTATTTTGTAATGAACTGATGTACAGAGATGTTTATGCACTTATATGGAATCTGGGATATTTTGGATATGAATTTACTATGTGGTGAAGCATTTTGCTATGAATTTTTGTGCAGGGGATAAATGAGTGCCCATTTACCGCTGAAATGTCGATTTACTTCTGTTTCAGCAAAAATGGGCACTCGCTATGTCAAAAAAACAGCATAGGTCATGCCAAAATTTTCCGTGAATTTTTGTACTTCTACTAACTCGACGCATTTTCTTTATTTAGTGCGAAAATGGCGGACAACGATGATGCCGGTGGATCTGGCAAGGCATTCTGGAAATTTCCCAAGAGTTGGAAGAACAACTAGCGATGGGGCAAGAAGAAGAGGAGATGGAGGTAGACGAAGAGGAGAGGAAGGTAGAAGAAGAGGAGATGGAGGACATATATCAAGATGATATGTACGTTGAAGGAGAGGATATGGAGGGCGCCGATGACACCACTACCACCACATCTTGCGGCGTAGATGGTACCCAACGGACGAAGAGGCCACGGAAAGATGGGAAGGATCAGAAGGATCGGCGCCCGAACCAGCTGAAGGTCGACCGCCACAGAATCACGCATGTGTCGGCAAGTGGGCATCCTCTCAAACCCGAGGAGTTTGTGGCCGGTTACGGAAACCAACTCGGGTGCATCGTCCGAAGCACTGTCCCGCTCAACACCGTGAACCTAAGGAGTGAGGACAATGCGCATTACCACACACTCCTCTTGTAGAAGTTGCATGCCCGATACAAGTTCGCTGATGAGTTTGTCAACTTGGAGGTCAGTGGGAATCCAGTGAACAATGCCGCTATCTCGAAGATGAACACCGCCTTGGCTAGCTAGAAAATCCGGGTGAAGAAATTGATCATCGCGGGTAAAACATTTGAGGAGGCCAAGAAGAGCAACCCGACGCTCACGGAGAATGACTACGAACAGATGAGGCTCAAGTGTGACCCCAACGATGTAGTGAGCAACAGAAAGAGTCTCTGGGGGAAGGAATTACAGGCCAAGAACCTAGGTGTCCACAATCTCGGCTACGGCAGTTACCGAGGGAAGGACAAGATATGGGCGAAGGAGGATGCAGAGATGGAGGCGAAGGGCATCGCGAACCCTTGGCACCGAATCGCAGATCCGCAGGCCAGGAGAGTAATTAGGTCCAAGTACCATTACGACCCGATAAGCAAGCAACTCACCACGGATGAGAAGGTGAAGAGGTTCGAGGAGATTCTGGCAGCTGAAGAAAAGATTTCCGCATCTCAGACCTCCTCATCCTAGGGTTCGACGACGATTGGGTCTAGGTGGAACACCGCTTTGAATAGGGCGGTGAACGTGATGAAGGGACGTGAAAAAACAAAACCGCCGATGTCAGCTAGCCGTGTGCTCGGTGTAGGCTTGTCCGTGAAATGGTCGGACAAGTATGGTAGGCAACAGAAGGGAAAGAATGCACTCAGTGAGGATGAAGCCCGCGAGCTTCACGAACTCAGGGAGAGAGTGGCACAGATTTTGGAGATTGTTGATAAACGTGTGGCCGATAAGGTTGACACGCTTTTCACAGTAAAGATGACCGCCATGATGCCTCGCCTATTTGAAGTGTTTGGGAATTGGGATGCGGCAGGTCGAGTTGGTCCGCCCCCGATACCCATTATAATCGGTAGCAAATCGAGCACCGCGGCGCCGAATGTATTGGTGACACCGGCCGCCAACACCGCCGCGGCGCCCCACGTCGCCGACACCGCGGCGCCGGTCGCCAACACCGTGGCGCAGGGGCTTAATGCATCGGGAGGTACCGGGCAACGAAGCAGCCCCTCCGTCTCCTGCACGCCGATGTACGTCGGCATTCCTTTGACGGCAGCGGAGCTTGACGCCGTCAAGGTAACACACTTTTTGCATCGTGTCACATAATATACACTTGGCTAACTAAGCGGCGGTGGCTCAACCTATGTACACTTCTCGTTTTTCGCAGGCCATGGGCACCGACATTCCTTGCACTCTCCTACATTATGTGGACGGCGTGTTGAAGGATGTTGCCACGGGTAGTATCATGCAACCGGGAAACAGGTTGTTACATGGTAGGTCGATGCCACCCAACGTGTTGAGGGTCTCATTGGCTCGGACGCTGTGGAACTGTGATGACGTGATGCCTCCCTTTCAGCCCATGGGAGACAAAGAGGATGAAGAGCCAAAAGTCCTCAAACAGTGCTTTGGCTATTCAATGCTATGGCCAGAGAATCAGATTCGTCTAGGGGTGGGGAGCACAACTCCACGGATAACACCGCCGGTCATGCCCGGGCCAAGCAGCTATGTGGCGGCCAATCCTAATCATGATATGCAGATGGCACAGGATCCGAACAATGATGATGATGATGAAGTCAACGTTGATGCCTTCATCAATACTGCATATTGTGATGAGATTGAAGAACCGGCGCCAGGTCCCTCGGAGAAATGACCTACTATCAACAAACGTTTGTCGTTCCATTCTCAGGAGATGCCTCTAGATGTTGTCTGCACGGAGCCTCCACGGCCTGGAAACATTTTCACCCCCAACACGCTCCATAAGTGTGCCGGTGAGCAGATTGTAGTTCCCATGAAGAAGAGGGAAAGGAAAAGGAAGAGCAAGAAGGATACTATGAGCCAGCCAGCACCAACCGGGCTCAGGACGGGCCACCAAGACCCAAGGGTCTTAACCACATCGTGCATACTATGGGCCAGCCGATGCTGAATGCGCAAATGCTCCAGGCTTGCAGTGCGGATATGCGGAGTCTGCATGATGCTATTCTCTACCTAGAGACGCGCCAACTTGGAGATAATGATTCATCATACCCGCTTTACATGGCCAAGGTGCCAACGGGCAGGGACTTCATCGAGGATGCACCCGCAGATATTATGCTGCTTTGGTTTGCCGATATCTTCGATGTATTTCACCAGAATCGGCTGTACCAAACCCTCGTCCGCCTATTTTCCCTAAGTATGGCGATGCAGGTCATTAGAGACAAGACTCCGGGCATCGCGATAGTGTACCCCTACTACATGCGTGAGAGCCAGTTGTCAAAATGGGAGGGCCAGAAAGTCGCGTCTGAGTATCTCAGCGTCGTCATGAGGAAAAATATTGGGAAGGACTTGCTCATGGCCTACTTTCCCAAGTAAGTGATCATTGGCTCGCCGCCGTAATGTTTTCTTAGATTTCCATCTCGTTCTTTGCCAACATTCTGTTTGAATTGTTTTGCGCAGTGACGAATATTGCACGCTCATCAACATCTCGGTGAGAAATGCGCAATGCGTGTATTTGGACTTGGGCAGTGCAACAAAGAAAAACTACACGACTATCAAGGCAGTTTTGGATGAAGCTCTTACCAAGTATGCCCATCTAGGAGGCTTATTGAAGACTAAATGGCCGCTCAAGCAAGGCATGCACATGTTCGGCCATATAACGGCGTTCCCCTGTGTAAAGCAGCCTGAGGGCAGCCAGAAGGAGGCCTACTATGCCTTATATCAGATGCGGGCGTACGTACGTGACCACCATAACTTGATGCTGCCAAATTCACTTAAATCCTGGGCCGAACACTTGGCGATGATCCAAGATAATCAACTAAGAGCAGAGTTCTATCGCATCCAAGAGCAGTTTGCGACAATCATCTTTCAAGATGTCATCAGAAAAGGAGGGATGTTCTACATTGTCGCTATGAAGCCGTCAAATGCTGAAATAGATAAGAGGCTGCTTCTTCAGGGCGACGACAGGCTGTTCTTGCTGGCGGGAGGCGGCATCTGCTTTGTTCCTGATGTTGGCAAGCCGAAATGTTGATTCACTAGTTGTAAACTTAATAAGTACATCCTAACTTGCCTAGCACGGCAAGTTTGGTAGATAATCGTTGAACTTAGTTGGGATCGTTGGCTCGTTGCTATTTGTCATGTCATGTAATGAACTTCATTGAACTTAGTTGTGATCGTTGGCTCGTTGCTATTTGTCATGTCATGTCATGTCATGTAATGAACTTAGTTGTGGTGTACTTCATCGATCGTACTAATGTTAATTATGTCATGTGATGTTAATTGTATCATTTAATTATGTGATGAACTATTGCTTTCCGTTCTCTAACCTTATTTGTGTCTTGAAGGTAGAGATGCCATACGTGGTGTACAGGGGTAGGGTTCCTGGAGTTTACGTCCACTGGGAAGATTGCTTGAAGCAAGTCAACATGTTCAAGGGCAATAGCTACAAAGGGTACAAGACCATGGCGGAGGTGGAAGCTAGGTGGAGGAACCACCTGCGAGAGGAGAGGAGGACGATCTTCGGCATCACCACCGCCGTCTTGCTCACCGCGGTGATTGCGGTTGTAGTGTACTTCATCGTAGTGTAGGAGACTATCCTATTTATGTAAGATGTGATGATGAACTTACATACTTGGTCGGTGTCGGTGACTTAGACACGAATGTGATCGTTTCATTTCGAAACAATGTGATTCATATGCTATGCATGTTTTATGCTATTTATTGCATTATCCTGCTGTATACCTGTTATATTCTGTATACTGTACTATGTTATGTATAAAAACTATAATCTAGCAGCAGAAATAGAGTAGTTTCGAAAATCAAAAAAAATACCCATAGCGCATGTGTCTGGTGCGCTACGGGTAATATGCTTACCTGTAGCGCATGTGTCTGGTGTGCTATGGGTATGCATATTACCCGTAGCGCATGTGTCTGGTGCGCTACGGGTAATATGCATACCCATAGCGCACCAGACACATGCGTTACGGGTAAGCATATTACCCGTAGCGCACCACACATGCGCTACGGGTATTTTTTTACCAGTGGCGTGCTACCCGCAGCGCACGACATATGTGCTACGGGTAGCCATATTAGGTGCGCTGTAGGTAAGCTTTTTTCTAGTAGTGTAGACAAAACTCACCCCAAGATGTTACAGCGGGACAACGTGGTTATGATGGTGACGGAGGTGCTGGTGATGATGACGATGGTGATGATGATCCCGATGAAGCCCAGCTCGATAATGGTGACGATGGCGATGGTTTCCCCGACAGATTTCAGCCTGCCGGAGAGCTTTCTCTCTGTGTGTATTTCCACCTCGCAGAGGCGGCGGAGTCTTTCTGCGACCCTCCTCCCAATCTTAGGTTTCTGAGGGGATGATATACGCGAAGGGGCACTACCAGAGGTGGGCTAGGGCGGCCACACCACCTGGTGGCACGGCCAGGGGCTGGCCTGCGCTACGGGGTGGTTTGGGCCCCTGGTGGCTCACCTTGGCCTCTCCTTCTGGCTACTTCCGTCTTCTGGAAAAATAGGAACTTCTGGGTATTTTCCTGGAATTGCTAATCTCCAGAAATATGGTGTCTTGACAGTCCTTTTTCCAGCAGATTCTGACTTCGGCAATTAATTCTCCAAGAATCATCAAACATGCAAAATAAGAAAATTAACATAAGTATCATCTCCAAATATGAATATATCAATGAATAATAGTAAATTATGATATAAAATGGTGATGAAGTGAGGTGTCCCCAAGCTTAGACCTCGCTTGTCCCCAAGCGAAAACTGAACTCAGTAAACACGACCATGGGTTTATGGAGTGAAGTGTCATAAACAAAATATGGACAAGAAACATCACATTTATCAATACATAATTCATAATAGACAACAACTTCCCCTTATATAACTTAAGTTGCAATGAGTAAAGGGAGTCACAATAAAGGTGCACAAAGAAAATCATGATTGGTGATGGCAAACTTTTGTTCTTGGTCAGAGAACAATTAATAGATTGTACTTATATTTCGATCAGAGTCTTTATATGAGAGCTTATACTGCAAATATTACATGCTCAATCATAACAATCTCTTTACGGTCATTGATAGCTTTCAAAGATATATTCATTCAGATAAAAGCAATGTACTAAACAAAGGAAAATAAAAGACATGATTGAATGAATAACCATATGGATGGTTGGATCACAACAACTCAAACGCTTGCTTGAGATAGAGAGGAATAGGTTTACTGACTCAACATAAAAGTAGAAAGATAGGCCCATCGCAGAGGGAAGCAGGGATTCCTCATGTGCTAGAGCTTTTCATTTGTAAAACAGAGATAAAAATTGTTTTGGGAGGTGGTTGTTCGTGTCAACGAATGGCAATAGAGTTAAGAGCGGTTCCAAATTATTTATAAAGAGCATTTATATGCACTTTTTATAGTTTGGCACTCCTCCCCACCTTTGCTTTCACAAACCCAACCACTATGTCCTCATGAGCTAAAAACAATGTCACAAAATGAGAAGTATTAGAAGGTTTTGAAAGGTAGCACATGAAAATTTACTTGGAATGGCTTGAAATGCCATGCATAGGAATTTATAATGGACTCTTTGGAATAACTTGGTTTTTGGGAGTAGGATGCAGGAGAAGTATTCCCTCTCAGTACAGGTTTTTGACTAGCAAGGCTGGATAGCAAGCAAAAGAGTTGAGTGAAACAAACAAACATACATGTTGATGAGGACATCCCTACGGTTGATACAACCGTTGCACCTACAGCCACACTTCCTCATATTCCACAATTCCAAGGACCTCTCACAAGAGCTCGTGCATGCCAACTAAATTATTAGGTACTTTTGTTTCTAGGAACTATTCCTAATATTCATGAGAATATGATGCTGCCTAAATCAGATATGTTTATGTTACTTAGGAATGATGGGCCTAGCATGGATGAGAGGGACAAATATTGGAGCATGATCGTGCATGGAGATGATGGCAGCAATCGTGTGAGGATTCAGGATGACGCTGCAAGTGAAGATTTCAGAACTTTGAAGCCACCATAATGCTGCAAGGATGCTTGGACAAAATTCACAAGTTACCAAATCATAAAATTCGTCCAAAGCTTTATATGGTGCTGCGTCACCTTATTTTATGGGTTAAACCCATGTATTTTCGTCATAGGTATTTTAGGGATTTTCTAGAGGCTGTTTGAGGGGAAATCGGCCCATCTAGGGTTATTTTCGGATGGCCCATTAGGGTTGTACGAAAATCCCTGCCCTTTCCCTCATATATACCTCCTCCTAGCCATCATTAGAACTTGGATTTTGTTTAGTTAAAGACTTAGCCACGAGCTACTCTTCGCCATAGGCACAAGTGTCAAACCGACCTTTTGTACTACGCACAGACAGAATCCCACCTTTTCAATAAAGCCTTCATCTTATTCGCAATATCTTGATTGCATCTAGAATTCTTGTTGGTTCTTCGATTGCTTGCAGGGATTGATCCTCTTGATCAGGTTGATCAAGCTCCGGCGTGATCAATAGCCTCAGAAGTTGGTGTATCGATTGCTAAGGCGCAACATCTCGCACGTTTGTAGTCGGATCATCAACGTTGACCTCCACCAAAAATCGATAGTTATCGTCTCATCGAAAGATCGGGCACCTTTACCCTATCAAGTGGTATCAGATTTCAGGTTGATCGGTGAGATTTACTGTTTTCGTAGTTTAGATTGCATCTTCATACCTAGAATCCACGAAAAAGTCAAAAATATTAGGATTAGATCTTTTCCTAGAAATAGTTCGAGCCTTTGCATCTTTTCTTTTCAGTACTTGCATTGTTGAATTCTAGTCTGCATCGTCGTGTCCAGTGCTGGTTTTACGTCTAGCTCTTTAGAGTTTCGAGTTCTGGTCACCGCCACCGATCCCGCCACCACCGATTCCGTGCTCACCACCGCCACCACCGATTCAGCCATCACCACCGCCACCACCGATTCCGCCATCACCACCGCCACCACCGATTCCGCTATCACCACCGCCATACACTCTTTCGTTTTCCTACTTTTGCTTTCCATCATTGTAGATCCAATCCGAGTTGTGACTTGATCCGAGTTCCATAAAGTTTCGGCCAGAAGGAAAGAGGAGAGGAGAGCAAAAAAAAGTCTAGAAACTCCTCCGAATTTTTTTTCGGCCTATACTGTTTTTAGGCTTCTGGGATCGTTTTGAGCTATACGCCATTATAGTGAAAAAAAATTAGCATCTGCACGCTTTTCGGAGCAGTTTCGAGCAGTTTTCGGAAATTTCAAAAAAAAACTTGATCCTATCCCGATATTTCACCTTGCTGATCATTGTGAGACACTTTCCATCATAGTGATTTTTTGCCTCATTCAACGTTGATTCAGAGCACTGCTGCCTGTTGCTTTTCGATCTCGCGGCGCGACTCGTGTTGTTCTAGGCTCGCGTCTCTAGCTTGGGCTAGTCTAGGACCAGCACAGTACCGTCGTGGAGCTGTTATTCAACCTTGCATTGCTGTTTTGAATTTTTGCTACAGATATTGCAGCCACCCAGAGCTCCACATATTCCTACACCTTGCGTTGACACCACCTGGCAATCGCTCTATTCAATCTTCCTGAAGTTTGATCACGACGGTTGTTGATCGCCACCTGCGGTAGGGTAAGAACGGGTAAGAGTATTGGTTTGCTTGATAGATTAAGCGTTTTCCACCTCTGTTCCTGTTGTATCTCTATTCTATAACTGTGCTTTTGCGTCCTAATCATGCCACCAGACAACACAGAGACACCGCCACTGGAGGATGAAGCCTTGCAGGCTCACGTCACCAAACTTTTGTCTGATCATATGCAGGATGTGGACAAGCGTGTCAGTGACATGATGGAGCAACTCGAGGGACTCAAGACTGTCGATGGATTTCGTGTCGCAAGAACACGGGGTACCACGTGACAGACCCAAAGATTCGAACGCAGGGGGCTGAACGTGTGAGATCTAGGATCGCAACGAAGCACGGTGACGGAAGCCTCAAGTCGTCGAAGGCACTACGCACTACAGAGAGAGACGCCGAGCTTTACCCAGGTTCAGGGCCCTCGTGGTGAGGTAACACCCCTACTTCCTGCCTTCTTGTATTACAACGCGACACCTCGCGAGGAGTACAAGGTCTTGGTTACAAAGCTCTAGCTGGCCAGAGGTTGAAGAACCTGGGTGCCCAGCTAGCAGCTTGGAGAAGATGAAGATTCGATCCCCTCTAAGGGGTGGCCTCCCCTCCTTTTATAGCGCCAAGGTCCTCCTTCCCCTTATCTTCTTGGGGAAGGGGTTGCCACACACGGCCAAGGAGGGAGGACAGCTATAGACTACATTCTTCCATGGACGTAGTCTTCGTAGAGTAGTGGCGGCGGTCCACCGGAGTGGGTGGAGGAAGCTGACGTCTTCCTCTGGCGCCCTGCACCGTCCACGCTATTTTTAGGGGGGTGGCCAACAACCACTGTGCCGCTTTGGGCAGGCACAGCGAAAGTTGGTCTCCTCCCTATCGGGGGTAGCGTGGGCGGTACGCGGTCTTCTGTCCCTTATCTTCTTGCTCTGCACGCCAACGTGCTGAGCTGACGTGGATGTGGTCCCTCTCCTCACCAGCGGGGCTCGTGAGGAGGTCTTCTGGTCCAGTAGCAGTTTTGGCCGTCGTTCTCCTCATGAGGCGCCTCCTCATGAGGGTCTTCTCCGTAGCTTGGGTCGCTGGCTCTCCCCTGGGTTGGAGATGGGCCGATGACGGGGCCTAGGAGCAGGTGGACCGGGATACCCCGGTATCCAGAACACCGACAGTAGCCCCCGGGAGCCCGGCCCACGAACGCGCCCTCTTGAGGGAGCGAAGGGCCGGGGGCCCCAGAATGTGATAAATTCGGCACCACCACCTATCTTTTTGTCTTCGGGACTACCGATCTTCACTTCTTATTCGCTTCCGCCGGATGAGAAAGCCGTGCCTCATTGATGAACCCGATTGATGAACCTGATCTTGACCTCCCTGTGACGACCCCGAATTTATCACAAATTCGAAGTGCCCGTTATGCATTCCACCACAATCCCAGAATCATTGTTGTGATACACATAACGTAGTTGGTAACCAGTTCCATAGACATTACAATACGATGGTTCAAACACAATGGTCATATTGACCAAGTTCATATTACAACACAATATAGCAGCGGAATTAACGTCTTTGGGTCCATGCCTTCACCCTACAGGCAATGGCGACTCAGTCGAAGATCTTAGTTCTGATACTCTTCTTCATACCCTTCCTCCGGATACTCTTCCCCATAGTCTGGCCAAGTTGATAGCCAGGGACACAGCCGTGAGTACATTTGATGCACTCGCAAACCATCTTATAAATGAAATGATGAAATAGATATGCAAGGTTGATATGGGGGACTAAGCACTAAGTTTAGTTGCAAAAGCTAGTTTTATTTCCCAAGAATGTTCATTGGTAGAAAAGAGGTTTAGTTCTCTAAGTTCAATCTAAAGGAGCTTCAAGTGTGTCAATATCAATGTCAAGTCAAGTCATGTCATTCACCAAGGTCACCATAAGTTATTATCATTCTTGACAAAAGTCAAGTACAGTTTGCCAACTATCCATAACCGAGGACGCGGCTATTCGAATAGTTTAAAACCTCTGCAGAGGGGTACACTTTACCCACAAGATTCGATACATCTGCCGAGAGAAATCCACGGTTCGTCATACACAAAGTTTGCGAGGTTCAGATAATCAAACAAACTCTTTCACTTGCTCACTCTAGTATAGGATCCTTCCCTAGAGCCCGAGACACGGACATCTCCGTTCCGGCGTCTCTAGTTTTGCCCGCTCCGGAGTGCCGGATGAATGGAATTTCCACTCGGTTCAGAAGTACCCGCGCACGGTGCACTTCTATAAAGGATGATACAAGACCTCCCATACTAGGGTGAACAAGCTACGGACTAAGCCCCTTCCCATTTAGGGGTAATGTGGTCGTACGGTAATGGTTGGCTCACATGGTACATCACTTATTATCATTTAGCAAATACATTCCATAGTTCTTAGTCAATATTATTTTCCTTCATAAGACCATTATGTAGGAGAATCTCCATTTCAAGTTTTCAAGTCCAAGTCACCAAGTTCAAATGGGGTTCCACTTAGAGATGGCCTCAATTTTATTAGCGACTAAGCAACTATATTGAGTGATGATACCACTAATCTATAGTTGGATAAACTCAGCTTGATGCTCTTGCTAAACAAGATATCACTACACTTTTATCATACTACTCTAGCAATTCAATCATGCAATTTACTTAAAACAAGTAGAATGCAATAGTAAAGCTAGGCATTTGGAGTATGCTTCAAAAGATGGCTTGTCTTGGTTGGCAAAGTGTCTGGGGTATTCTTCTTCTTCTTGATAAAATCCCCCTTCAATATCCTCCTTAGCAACACTAGCGTCTAATAACGAATAAACACAATACACACAATCACCACACAATACTAACATCACTTCAAACACACAAACTTGTTTTCAAACAATAATATTCATGGTGGATTTTATAGAATTGGGTTGCAAGTTTTTCTTCCAAGTTTTTATTAAATGTGCAAGTTGGATTTGTCTACCAAGTACCATATGTGGCTTACTTTCCAAGCATTGGTATTGAACTAAGGGTGGTTGGACTAGTTCAAGTGAGGAGGGTTTAGTTAAGTGGATTGGTATTGAGGGCAAAAATTAATTCTAAGTGTGCAATAGAAATCTATCATTTTATGCTTCAAACTAAGATGGGATTAGGGTCTAATGGGTACCACTAACAAGGTTTGAGTTGATTAAGGTGGACTAAACAGTAGGGGATTTAATTAGTGAGTTCACAAATCAAGTTTCATAATTTTAGGAGTTTTAAATAATTTTCTAGAATTTTCCTATGATTAATAGAGCTATGGTCACACTATTCTTATTTATTTAAATTCCTAACTCAAATTGAATTCTAACTAGTTCTATAGTGTAGAGCATTTCATAAGCTTTCCAACGCATATTCATTTGCTAGAAATGGATTTCTAAATCTCTTGGAGTTTAAGTTTGAAAAACAGATCTGAAACATATTGGAAATAATTCGAAATAGGCGGGAATTAATTAAAAATGAATCGGACCGAATTCGAACGGAGCTGGGCCGATTTCAAACGAAACCCGAACGGGCCGGCCCATACCGCTTCGCCTCGGGCGGGAAATGAATAAAACCGAACCTGACAGGTGGGGTCCGCTCGTCAGGTCACTTAATTTTACCGAACCGGTACGCGACCAACAGATCAAGATCTAACGGTGCTGGTGCGTCGTGTTCGTCGGCGACGGTGGCGCTCACCTGCGTGCAGTGAAGATGATGACGGCGACGGCGGCGTGCGTAGAGTAAGCAGGGCTTGACGGCGACGGGCGGAAATGACTCCGGCGAGGCTCCTCCACCAATTCCCGGCGTCGGCTTGCTCCCCTGAGGCCGAACGCGGCGCATCCAGTACCTCGCCGGCGGGGCTGGCGACGTCGAGCTAGAGCGAGCGGGGAGAGGTGAGGGTGTCTGGGAGGTAGCTGGGAGCGGGGTGAGTTCACTCATTTGATCGTCGGGGGTTTTTATAGGCCAGAGCGGCGGGGACAGGGGCGCCCAGTGGGTGGCCGGCGCAGGTTGTGCTGGCGACGTGCACGAGCGACACCGGCCTCGACGGCCTTGCTCGCGTGCTGGAGGGGTGTTGTCTCGGCCGCGGAGTGCTGTGGGTCGGTGCTGGCGAGGTCACGGTGGTTGGGAGCTTGCAGAGAGGGAGAAGGAGAAGAGAGGGGGATCCGGGTGCTATCTTCCTCTTCTCCTCCCTTTCTCACGGCTCGGGTCGGGGCAGAGGGGGCTGGGCTCGACCGCGGCGTCGTCAACGAGCATGGCTACAGGCACTAGACGAACGGGAGCAATGATCTTCACAGTAAAATCGATTCTTCCGATTTTTGTTCTCCAGGTGTTCGACACAATGCCCGCAAGAGATTCAAATTCGAAATTTTGAAAATTTCCAGTTTGGGTGATCAACATATTAGCCAAGGTTTCCAGTGATATTTTTGTTCTAAAGAAATAACATGTTTTGCAAAAATTTGTATTTGAAATTAGGGTATTGTCACTGTTTCAGATTCAATCTTTGGCTGAAGTTTGAGTGATGTTCTGATTTGAATTTTGGTTAGAAACTTCTTGGTTGAGTTAGTATACAACTTGGTCAAGCTCAACTAACTGGCCAAACACTAAGTTGAGTTACAGATTTCTTATTCTAAAGTCTCAAAGTAGGGTAGTCAATAAGATTTTCTAGATCATCATATTCTTCTCTTTTTCTTTCTTTCTTTTGTTTCTTGTTTCTTGGGTTCTTATAATTCCTCTCAATTGCTTCTGTTGGTTAAGTTAGAATTAACTAACTATTGCACAACAATTAATAACACACATGAAATCATAAAATACATATAATAGGAAATACATGCATACATGCAATAATAGATAAAAAGTTTTATCTTGACCCAAAATATGGTATTTTAATTCATAGGAAGTGGATTACAATTTTCTGAGTTGTTAGGGGGTGCTCGCGGCATCTGAAGATAAGGTGTGTAAGACAAGAGGGAAAACTAATTTGCTAAGATTTAAAGGTACATATATGATGCAATTTTTGTCTTACTAAGGCCTTAAGGGCCAAATTCATATTTCATTCAACAAGCATCAAACATATCATACATACGAGTTCACACATTACAAATGGTTTACATCAAACCATTGCGACTCGTCTACTAGAGAGGGGGATACAACTCACACCTACACGAAGTGACTCAAGGTGAACTCATAACTAGATAACACGAGGATCTCCAATCTAAACATCGGGCTCCTCGGGGTCTTCCTCCTCATCATCCACAATGAATCCAGCATCCTCATCACGCTCCTCATCATCAAGGTCCTCCATGAAGTCATCCTCGTCACTAATGAGGGCATTATCCTCCTTGCGGAGATCAATGCCTTCCTCCTCACCAAGGTGGCTCTCTAGACTCTCAATGTACTCAGTCAGCTCAGCCACATTGGCCTTCAACTCATCAATGGTGTGATCCCTCTCATCGCGCTGGCGGCGAAGACTCTTGCGATCCCTAGCAAGAATCTTGATAGTGCTCCTTGCCTCCACCAGTGCGAAGTGCTCAAGGTTGGCCTTGGTATGGGCACGATCTGCCTCCTGCTGAGTGGAGTACAGCAAGAAGTCCATGTGATCGATGTAGGTACTCGGCTCATTTTGCCCTGGCATGTTTGCGGGACGCCCATCCGCATCACGTCGAGAAAAGTTCCTAAAGACCTCCCCCTGGACCTCCTCAACATGCAGTCCGCACAAGCGGGCGTGCATCTCGTGCATACCTCGGACCAAACCATCGGCCCAAGTGTTCTCCACAAGCTCAAACTTGATCCTTGGAGAACTCAAATCTCCCTTCTTGCCACGGCAACTAGCCCTGATAAGCCACCGTAGCTCTCCATCCGGGTGCTCATTGAGCACGGCTCCCTTGAACTCCGGATACAGACGATCCAGGAACAAGGTCAGGGTGGTGAGGTTGCGGTCAAAACAAAGGCTGCCACCATGGCCCAACTGGTACTGCTCAGTGAATACCGGGGCCATCTACAAAATTTTAGATTAGATTAAGTTAGTGATCAACTCAGGTGTGCAAAATTTTAAGTAGGTAAAAACTGAAGCATGTACAAAACTTTGTAAAATAGAGAGGAAAAGATTAAGCAATTTCAAACCATTCCTTTTATCTTTGGTTTTCTAAAGGTTTCAATTAACGCCCATTCTAACTAAGGTCTCCTATGGTCAGCCTAGGCTCTGATACCAACTTGTGACGACCCCGAATTTATCACAAATTCGAAGTGCCCGTTATGCATTCCACCACAATCCCAGAATCATTGTTGTGATACACATAACGTAGTTGGTAACCAGTTCCATAGACATTACAATAAAATGGTTCAAATACAATGGTCATATTGACCAAGTTCATATTACAACACAATATAGCAGCGGAATTAACGTCTTTGGGTCCATGCCTTCACCCTACAGGCAATGGCGACTCAGTCGAAGATCTTAGTTCTGATACTCTTCTTCATACCCTTCCTCCGGATACTCTTCCCCATAGTCTGGCCAAGTTGATAGCCAGGGACACAGCCGTGAGTACATTGGATGCACTCGCAAACCATCTTATAAATGAAATGATGAAATAGATATGCAAGGTTGATATGGGGGACTAAGCACTAAGTTTAGTTGCAAAAGCTAGTTTTATTTCCCAAGAATGTT
The DNA here is from genome assembly GCA_007115705.1 of Dactylis glomerata. Taxonomy (NCBI): domain Eukaryota; kingdom Viridiplantae; phylum Streptophyta; class Magnoliopsida; order Poales; family Poaceae; genus Dactylis; species Dactylis glomerata. Next base: position 558,152 of record QXEO01000457.1, on the reverse strand, counting down.
CATTGGTAGAAAAGAGGTTTAGTTCTCTAAGTTCAATCTAAAGGAGCTTCAAGTGTGTCAATATCAATGTCAAGTCAAGTCATGTCATTCACCAAGGTCACCATAAGTTATTATCATTCTTGACAAAAGTCAAGTATAGTTTGCCAACTGTCCATAACCGAGGACGCGGCTATTCGAATAGTTTGAAACCTCTGCAGAGGGGTACACTTTACCCACAAGATTCGATACATCTGCCGGGAGAAATCCACGGTTCGTCATACACAAACTATGCGAGGTTCAGATAATCAAACAAACTCTTTCACTTGCTCACTCTAGTATAGGATCCTTCCCTAGAGCCTGAGACATGGACATCTCCGTTCCGGCGTCTCTAGTTTTGCCAGCTCCGGAGTGCCAGATAAATGGAATTTCCACTCGGTTCAGAAGTACCCGTGCACGGTGCACTTCTATAAAGGATGATACAAGACCTCCCATACTAGGGTGAACAAGCTACGGACTAAGCCCCTTCCCATTTAGGGGTAATGTGGTCGTACGGTAATGGTTGGCTCACATGGTACATCACTTATTATCATTTAGCAAATACATTCCATAGTTCTTAGTCAATATTATTTTCCTTCATAAGACCATTATGTAGGAGAATCTCCATTTCAAGTTTTCAAGTCCAAGTCACCAAGTTCAAATGGGGTTCCACTTAGAGATGGCCTCAATTTTATTAGCGACTAAGCAACTATATTGAGTGATGATACCACTAAGCTATAGTTGGATAAACTCAGCTTGATGCTCTTGCTAAACAAGATATCACTACACTTCTATCATTCTAATCTAGCAATTCAATCATGCAATTTACTTAAAACAAGTAGAATGCAATAGTAAAGCTAGGCATTTGGAGTATGCTTCAAAAGATGGCTTGCCTTGGTTGGCAAAGTGTCCGGGGTATTCTTCTTCTTCTTGATAAAATCCCCCTTCAATATCCTCCTCAGCAACACTAGCGTCTAATAACGAATAAACACAATACACACAATCACCACACAATACTAACATCACTTCAAACACACAAACTTGTTTTCAAACAATAATATTCATGGTGGATTTTATAGAATTGGGTTGCAAGTTTTTCTTCCAAGTTTTTATTAAATGTGCAAGTTGGATTTGTCTACCAAGTACATTATGTGGCTTACTTTCCAAGCATTGGTATTGAACTAAGGGTGGTTGGACTAGTTCAAGTGAGGAGGGTTTAGTTAAGTGGATTGGTATTGAGGGCAAAAATTAATTCTAAGTGTGCAATAGAAATCTATCATTTTATGCTTCAAACTAAGATGGGATTAGGGTCTAATGGGTACCACTAACAAGGTTTGAGTTGATTAAGGTGGACTAAACAGTAGGGGAGTTAATTAGTGAGTTCACAAATCAAGTTTCATAATTTTAGGAGTTTTAAATAATTTTCTAGAATTTTCCTATGATTAATAGAGCTATGGTCACACTATTCTTATTTATTTAAATTCCTAACTCAAATTGAATTCTAACCAGTTCTATAGTGTAGAGCATTTCATAAGCTTTCCAACGCATATTCATTTGCTAGAAATGGATTTCTAAATCTCTTGGAATTTAAGTTTGAAAAATAGATCTGAAACATATTTGAAATAATTCGAAATAGGCGGGAATTAATTAAAAATGAATCGGACCGAATTCGAACGGAGTTGGGCCGATTTCAAACGAAACCCGAACGGGCCGGCCCATACCGCTTCGCCCCGGGCGGGAAATGAATAACACCGAACCTGACAGGTGGGGTCCGCTCGTCAGGTCACTTAATTTTACCGAACCGGTACGCGACCAACGGATCAAGATCTAACGGTGCTGGTGCGTCGTGTTCGTCGGCGACGGTGGCGCTCACCTGCGTGCAGTGAAGATGACGACGGCGACGGCGGCGTGCGTAGACGAAGCAGGGCTTGACGGCGACGGGCGGAAACGACTCCGGTGAGGCTCCTCCACCAATTCCCGGCGTCAGCTTGCTCCCCTGAGGCCGAACGCGGCGGCGCCCTCCGCGTCCAGTACCTCGCCGGCGGGGCTGGCGACGTCGAGCTAGAGCGAGCGGGGAGAGGTGAGGGTGTCTGGGAGGTAGCTGGGAGCGGGGTGAGTTCACTCGTTTGATCGCCGGGGGTTTTTATAGGCCAGAGCGGCGGGGACAGGGGCGCCCAGTGGGTGGCCGGCGCAGGTTGTGCTGGCGACGTGCACGGGCGACACCGGCCTCGACGGCCTTGCTCGTGTGCTGGAGGGGTGTTTTCTCGGCCGCGGAGTGCTGTGGGTCGGTGCTGGCGAGGTTACGGTGGTCGGGAGCTTGCAGAGAGGGAGAAGGAGAAGAGAGGGGGGTCCGGGTGTTGTCTTCCTCTTCTCCTCCCTTTCTCACGGCTCGGGTCGGGGCAGAGGGGGCTGGGCTCGACCGCGGCGTCGTCAACGAGCATGGCTACAGGCACTAGACGAACGGGAGCAGTGATCTTCACAGTAAAATCAATTCTTCCGATTTTTGTTCTCCAGGTGTTCGACACAATGCCCGCAAGAGATTCAAATTCGAAATTTTGAAAATTTCCAGTTTGGGTGATCAACATATTAGCCAAGGTTTCCAGTGATATTTTTGTTCTGAAGAAATAACATGTTTTGCAAAATTTTGTATTTGAAATTAGGGTATTGTCACTGTTTCAGATTCAATCTTTGGCTGAAGTTTGAGTGATGTTCTGATTTGAATTTTGGTTAGAAACTTCTTGGTTGAGTTAGTATACAACTTGGTCAAGCTCAACTAACTGGCCAAACACTAAGTTGAGTTACAGATTTCTTATTCTAAAGGCTCAAAGTAGGGTAGTCAATAAGATTTTCTAGATCATCATATTCTTCTCTTTTTCTTTCTTTCTTTTGTTTCTTGTTTCTTGGGTTCTTATAATTCCTCTCAATTGCTTCTGTTGGTTAAGTTAGAATTAAATAACTATTGCACAACAATTAATAACACACATGAAATCATAAAATACATATAATAGGAAATACATGCATACATGCAATAATAGATAAAAAGTTTTATCTTGACCCAAAATTTGGTATTTTAATTCATAGGAAGTGGATTACAATTTTCTGAGTTGTTACACAGAAGCTGCTGGGCCCTCCAACGGCACGCGTCAACTGCGCGGTTAGAGGACCATGTGAAGAAGCAGAGGCTGCGGACATGTGGCGCGGCCGTAGCTGGTGAGACAAAACGGCGGGCGACGCTACAGTCCCCGAGGCGTCAAACCATCATGATGGCGCGTCGCTTCACTGCGGAGCGCTGCGCCAACGCTTCGATTCCCGCACTGAGATTTGACGCATCGACGCCGGACGCCCCCCTTAAATAGAGTCTCCTCGAGACCTCCGGCACTTCACCTCCTTCCTCCAGTGCCACTTCTTCCTCCACGCCCCCAAGCTGATGAATCCCTCCGCCTCCTTCACCGCCGCTAGATCAAGCTCTGGGGCAAAGCGCCGCGGACGCCCCCCGGGCAGCGGGAACAAGGTGAAGATCCCGGCCCGGTGGACGCCCGGCGTCGGCGGCCCCCTGCGCATTGGCGCGCCGAGGCAGGATGAGGCGTGCCGCGCCGCCCCGGGGACCTCCGGCGCTCTGACCCTTCGGGGTCCTGCTCTGAACTCGCCGTCGCCATTGGCGGCGGCGTCGGCTCCCCGCTCTTCGGGGAGCATTGACCGCGTTCTCCAGGAGGTGGAGGCCGCCCTGGTCCCCTTCCCCCTGCTGCAGATGGGCCGGCCCCGCCGGCGAACGGAGTGGTCGCCACTCCGCGCCCCTTGGCGGCGGCGATGCTGGGACCCCTCATCGGCCCGGGGTCCCGCTTCCTGGAGCTCCTCGTCGTCATCGACGCCCCGAGCTTCAACTCCCTCCGGCTGCCCGACGCAGTCCGGAGGGTGGGTTACGCCCCCGGCACGGCCGCCGGGTAGATTGCTCTGGGGGAGTAGAGCAGGCCAGATCTCCTCTGGCCTATGGACATCCTCCTCGGAGCGGGCGGCAACGCCGTCCTCTCCGGCCGCTGGAGGGCCTTCGCCCTTGGCCATCGCCTCCGCGTCGGCGACCACCTCGTCTTCCGCTTCAAGCTGGGGGCGCTGGAGGCCTCGGTGCGGATCTTCACCGCCGGCGGCGTCCGCTGCACCTACCCCCAGCCCGCGGCGCAGTGAAGAGGAGATCCTGGCGCGGTAGTCTTCTGGGGAGGGTAACTAGTCTCCTCCCCTCTTTTGCTGTGTAGTCCTCACCGGCGGGGTATGCCCAACCGTGCTTTTGCTCCTCCCCTCGTGGGGAACGCTTTAATGCAATCTGCTTATTAGCTATCTTGCATTTCGCTTCTCATTGCTCTTCATTGTCCCGGTCATCCGCACGCTCGAGAGCCCTAATGAGCTGTTAGCGCCGATGGGAAGCCTCCCTGCGCCTCAGAGCTTGAGACAGGGTCGGCGCCGGCAACACATTGGACGATTCCTGAGAAGAAGTTGAAGAAAGAGTTGGAAAAGAAAAAACCCCAAATCCCCGAAAACGGAAAAAACAAGTCGATAAAACAAACGAAAAAAGAAGGCGAATAAGATGCCCCTGTGACCGGCATAGGGACCTTCTCCGTTGTGGAGGAGCGCGGCACTATCTGTGCCAGCAGCTAAGAGCAAATTGTCGCGTGTGGCGATTCACGGGGCCTTCCTCGTCGTTGAGGGAAGCTGGACCCTCACGGACATGAAAATGTCGACACTTAAGAGAGCCCAGAGACCGTCGACACCTCGCAAGGATTGCTCATGAGGTGAAGGGCCTGGCGCGGACCTCCGGATCTGCGTCTCCTTCGCAAGATGATCGGAGCGGCCTTGGTCTTCAATAATCCTGCCACGTTAGGCCTTCCTCGGGAGAGGGAATCTTCCCGCGGATGCTTTGTGCATCGACGCATCCTTGCTACCTCGTGAGGGATGCTCACGAGGTGCTGGTCCTTAGCGGGTGCCTTGGGCACACCTTGGACTTTTCTCGAAGATTTTTTATTTTCCGGTGTACTTCGCGAGGAACTAAGCACCATGGGTATTTGGAGGTGATCGATAACAGGGCCGTCGCCCCCGACCAGAGCTCGCTCCCTTCGGGTTTTTCGGGCTTGTTGTTTTCCGGGCAAAGGCCCCAGCATAGACACCGTGCCTAGCCCCCTTCCGCGTGGAGTACAATAGAAAATAAATGGACTTCATGCCATTTTAATGTCATGCCGAAGTAGAGGCGCTATGTTGCGCAATAACTTAATATCAGTGCTTAAGAGCAGTTTGAGCTGATACAAGTGCCGTGAAAACGGTCTTTATCTCCTCGTGAGGAACCTAAGGGTAGAACTTTCGCAGATGAGCTATGTTCCATGGGTTCCCCACCGGCACGCCTTCTGCGGTTTCTAGCCGCGCCGAGCCTGGCCTGGCGATATGCGTCACCTTGAAGGGTCCTTCCCACATTGGAGACAGCTTGTTCAGGCCCTCGCGAGAGAGTATTCTCCTCAGCACCAGGTCGCCGACCTCCAGAGTCCTTGCTGGAACATGGCGGCTATGGTAGCGGCGTAGTCCTTGCTGATACCTCGCGGCGCGGAGCGCAACTTGGCACCGAGCTTCTTCGAGCAGGAGGAGGCGATCCTTGATGAGGTCCTCTTGGCAAATTTCGTCGAAGGCGAGCACTCTTGGCGACCCGAACTTGACGTCGGTGGGAAGAACAGCCTCCGCCCCATAGACCAAGAAGAAAGGGGTCTCTCCAGTGGGTTTGGTGGCGGTAGTCCTGATGGACCACAAGATGGATTGGAGGCTGTCTAACCATTTTTTGCCGCAGGCTTCGAGCTTTGCATTGAAGCTTTTCATCTTGAGTCCCTTGAGGACCTCGGCATTAGCACGCTCGTCTTGGCCATTGCTCCGGGGGTAGGCGACGGAGGCGAAACAGATCTTGATGCCGGCCGATGCACAGTACTCCCGGAATAGTCCGCTGGTGAACTGGCTGCCGTTGTCGGTGATTATGCGGTTAGGCACACCAAAACGACAGACCAGCCCACAGATGAACTTGACTGCGGACCTGGCCGGGATGGTGCACACCGGTTCCACCTCCACCCACTTGGTGAATTTGTCAATGGCGACGTAGAGGTAGCGGTAGCCCCCTTGCGCTCTGGGGAAGGACCAAGGATGTCCAGCCCCCAAACTGCAAAGGGCCAAGTGAGTGGGATGGTTTGTAGCTCCTGCACCGGCTGGTGGATCTGCTTGGCATGGAATTGGCACGCCTCGCACCTCTTGACCATCTCCGCCGCATCCCCGAGCGCTGATGGCCAGTAGAAGCCGCTTCGATATGCCTTCGCGGCTAGAGTTGCAGCAGAAGCATGATGGCCGCACTCGCCGGCGTGGATGTCCCTGAGAAGCTCTTGGCCTTGGTGAGCAGATATGCACTTCAGAGCGACGCCGTTTGGGCGACGCCGGTACAAGTCACCATCCTTGACGCAGTAGCCCGAAGCTTGACGCTAAATCCTTTCGGCCTCCTCTTCATCCTCGGGAAGTCTGCTGCTGGTGAGGAAGGCCTTGAGCTCGAGGATCCAATCCACTCCCTCCTGCCGTGCCAACGCCAGAAGGACGGGGTCACCCGAAGGAGGCCCACAGTCTGGAGCCCCCTGCTTCGGCGGCGGTGGCAGGGCAGGTGGAGGGTCTGATCCAGATGACGATGGAGAAGCAGACGGTCTAAAGAGATGCTCCTCAAAGACGCCGGCAGGTTGTGCCAGGCGATGAGAGGCGCGCTTGGCGATCTCGTCGGCTTCCGCATTTTCTCCTCTCGGGATGTGCTTCAGCTCTAAGCCTTGGAAGCATTTTTCCATCTTTCGATGCTCCTCGAGATAAGCCGCCATGTGCTCATCCTTTGGAGTGTAGCTCTTGTTCGAGAAGTTCACAACCAGCTGTGAATCTCCCTTGACGATGAGGCGCTTGATGCCCAAAGCGTTCGCTACCCTTAAGCCGACGAGTAGTCCTTCATATTCCGCGATGTTGTTGGAGACCTTGTGCTCAGGCTTAAAGCAGAGCTGTACGGCGTAGAAGAGCTTGTCTCCAGAGGGAGAGGTCAGGACAGCACCAGCTCCCGTGCCGGGGAGGTTGAAGGCGCCGTCGAAGTGCATGACCCAGGGGCCTGGGGCCTCCTCTCCTGGGAGTGTTGACTCCACCTCTGGAGGCTCGTCGGCGAACGGATCAGTCCACTCTGCAGTGAACTCGGCCAAAGCCTTGCTCTTGATTACCTTTGTATTTTCGAAGGAGATCTCGAAGGGTTGAAGCTCCACAGCCCATTCTGCCACCCGCCCGGTGACGTTGGGATTGCGTAGGATGGTCTCCAGGGGACGATCGGTTACCACCTTTATCGGGTGACCCTGGAAGTAGTGGCGTAGCTTCCGCGAAGCGATGAGCAGGGTGTAGAGCAGCTTTTGCTGCATTGTGTAACGCTCCCGAGCGTCACATAGCACCGTGCTGACGAAGTACACGGGCTTCTGCACCTTGGTGACACCCTCGGGAGCTTCCTCCTTGGGAGGCTTTGGAGCGTTACTCTGAGAGAGCGGCTCGGTCGGCGGAGATGCAGCGGGCAGTTCCTCTTGAGGGACGGGAGGTGCAGCGGCCTCTTCCTCACGAGGAGCCCCCAGGCTGGGAGGATCGACCTCCTCTTTGGCGATCACCTTTGCGTCTCGCTCCGCGACGAGAACGGCACTTGCAGTCCTTGGAGTTGCCGCGATGTTGAGTAGCAAGGGCTCGCGGAATGTTGGGGTAACCATGATCGGTGGGCTCGTGAGGTATCTTTTCAACTCAGCGAAGGCCTTGTCGGCTTCCGGAGTACACTCGAACTTCCCAGTGCGCTTCATGAGCTTGAAGAAGGGCAGGGCTTTCTCCCCACTCCTCGCGATGAAGCACCCCAGGGCTGCCATGCATCCCGCGAGGCGTTGCATCTCCTTGAGATTGCGCAGTGGACGCATCTCCTCGATTGCCTTGACCTTGTCAGGGTTCGCCTCTATCCCGCGATGGGACACGAGGAACCCCAACAGTTTTACCGACGGCACGACGAAGGCGCACTTGGCGGGGTTGAGCTTGATGTTTACCTTTCTCAGGTTGACGAATGTTTCTTCCAGATCCTCGATGAAGGTGTGACTCTCGCGAGTCTTGACGATGATGTCGTCGACGTAGGCTTCCGCATTCCTTCCCATCTGAGCCCCCAGGGCCTTACGCATGAGCCTTTGGAAGGTGGCTCCTGCGTTCTTCAGGCCGAAGGGCATGCAGACGTAGCAGTACACACCACAAGGCGTGATGAAGGCGGTCTTCTCCTCGTCCTCCTTTGCCATCTTGATCTGATGATAGCCGGAGAAAGCATCCAAGAAGCAAAGGAGGTCACAGCCGGCGGTGGAGTCGATGATTTGATCTATCCTTGGGAGCGGATAAGGATCCTTGGGACAGGCCTTGTTGAGACTTGTGAAGTCCACGTAGAGGCGCCCACTGCCATTTGACTTTGGGACGACCATCGGATTTGCAATCCAGGTGGGGTGGGCTACCTCGCGTATTAGCTTGGCCTTCTTCAGCTTCTCTATTTCATTGACGATGAAGTCTTGCTTCTATTGCGCTTGTTTCCTAGTCTTCTGCTTCACGGGGTGCGCCTGGGGGCACACGGCTAAGTGGTGCTCAATCACCTCCCTAGGAACGCTGGGCATATCTGACGAAGTCCAAGCGAACATGTCAGAGTTTGCCCGCAGGAAGGTGACGAGCGCGCTTTCCTATTTGGGGGAAAGCCCTGCCCCAATGGTGACGAAGTTTTCGCAGCCCCCAGCCTGGAGTGGGACCTTCTTGGTCGCAGAGCGCTCTTGGGTGAACTGGGGCCTCCTCCCTGAGGGTACCGCAGCTTCCCCAATGCTCATGTCCAGCATCGGATGGACCAGGTTCTCGCTTGGAGTAGGCGATGCAGAGGCGGCGAACTTCTTCCCTGTCGAACCCAGCGGGTGGGGCTCAAGAGAGGCCTTCTTCGCAGCAGCCCGCTCTTGGGACATGAGCTGCTTCTTCCTCGTGAGGTCGCCGGAGTGTTCCAGTAGATCTTCGTCGGCGGGGAACATGGTGGTGGCCATCACGGTAGACATGCTCCACTGATCGGAGAGCATCCTTCTCATTGCAGCGCATGGTGATCGTGCCGTTGGCGCCCAGAATCTTGAGGACGTTGAAGCCATGATGCGTTGCTGCCATAAACCTTGCCAGGGCTAGGTAGCCGAGAATGGCATTGTATGGCAGCGCAATGTAGGCGATGTCGAAGTCGAGGCTCTCTGTCCTGTAGTTGTCCCGGGTGCCAAAGGTAACGGGCAGGCGTACCTGCCCAATTGGCGTTGTAGACCCTTCGGCTACCCCGAAGAATGGCCGAGTTGGCATGAGCTGGTGGTACGGCACCTGCATCTTCTCAAAGCTCTCAACCGAGATGATGTTGAGGCCCACCCCTCCGTCGATGAGAGTGCGATTGACAGCGACGTTATTGATGGTTGGCGTGCACAAGAGGGGAATTGTGCCCACGCCCCTGGTGGAGGCCGGATGGTCCTCCTCGTCGAAGCCGATCTTGCACGTTGACCACTTCCTTAGGCGGTTGCCGACGTTGGGCTGTGCCGCCGTGATCTCTCGCGACAGCTGCTTGAAGTGACGATTAGACAAAGGAGCCTGAGCTCCACCCCAGGAGGCAAGCGGCGAAGTCTCGCGGCTCTTGATAGCCCCCCTGGTTCTCCTCCCGATGATCGTTTGCTAGTGGGGGCAACGGCAGCGGCTCGGGATCGGCTCGAGACAGACCCTCGCGGCGGCGACCCTCCTCACGGTCGTCGTCGCGGCGATCGCCCCGGGATCCACTCTTGCCGTAGCTGCGGCCACCCCCGCGGTGCTTGGAGACACCATTTTCTTCATGAAACTTTTGGACAATCCAACAATCGTCGGTATTGTGGGTGTCCTTCTTGTGGAGAATGCAGTAGCGGCGACGTCGACCTTTATCACGTTCGGAGTGGTCCCCGTGGCGTTGCTTATGATCTGGTTCCGCCGCGAGGACACCAACCTCCTTTCGCTTGGGGTCCTTGGACTTCGGCTTTGGGGGAAGCGCCTCCGGCAGGTTGTGCACGAAGAGCCTCCCCTCCTCGGCCTTGGCACAGCGGTCAGCGATTTCGAAGAGCCTGACGACGGAAGTCAGCTCATCATTCACGGACAGCTTCTCCATCATCTTGATGTCGGAGACGCCCGTGGAGAACGCGGAGATGACCTCCTCGTTGGAGATCCTGGGAATCTTGTTCCTCATCTGACTGAAGCGCTGGATATACTAACGAAGCGTCTCGCCCTTGTACTGACGCACCGCCTTAAGATCGTTCTTAGTAGCGGGGCGCTCGTACGTGGGCATGAAGTTGGCAATGAACTGACGACATAAATCCTTCCATGAAGTCATGGATTCGTGAGGAAGATTCATGAGCCAAGTTCGCGGAGCGTCCTTGAGGGCTATGGGGAACCAATTGGCCATGGCGCGCTGATCTCCACGCGCGGCCTGGACGGCGACGACGTAGAGCTGGAGGAATTCGACGGGGTTGGTGGTCCCATCGTAACACGCGCCGATGTCCGGCTTGAACTTGTCAGGCCAGACCACGTAGCGTTGCTGGCGAGTGAGAGCAAGACACCCGGGGTTGTAGATAGGGTCGCCGGGGGACCTGACGTTCTTGCCAGCTTCACCGATGTCGTCGATGGCGCGGTCATGATTTTTGCGGTGGCGCTCGAGGGAGACGCGTGTGTCTTCCGGAGCGCGTTGGACGATTTGGCAGCTGGGCTCCCCGCGCGGCGAAGATGCGGCGCGGGAAACCACCTTCTTGGCCTTGGTGGCCTTCCCATCTCCGGCGCCCGGGGTGCGACGCCCCGCCGCCGGATCTGGGTCTCCCGCGCCCTGGGCTCCTCCCTGGGCCGGGTCTTTGTTGGCGATGGCAACAAGCTCGGCGATTCGAGCGCGCCACCCCTCACGCCCGTCGTCAGTGGGCTGATAGCGCAATAGCTCCTGCGCCATGGCGAGAGCCTGCGCAGGAGATAGCTGACTCCCAGAACGAGCGCGAGAAGTGGCGGTGGCGGTGAAGGAGAGCGAAGGCTCTGTACGCCCGGACAGGAGGTAGGAGGACTCCAGATCTTCCTCCTCTTCCTCCCCGGCCGAAGCTTCACGACGACGGAAGATGGGCTCGGTTTGCCCCCGAACAGCGTTGCGACGGCGAAGACGCTCGAGCCTTGCATTGGCGTTGGCCATGTCGAAGCAGATCTAGGAGAAAACACACCACAGCCCCCTACCTGGTGCGCCAAATGTCGATGGATTTCGTGTCGCAAGAACATGGGGTACCACGCGATGGACCCAAAGATTCGAACGCAGGGGGCTGAACGTGTGAGATCTAGGATCGCAACGAAGCACGGTGACGGAAGCCTCGAGTCGTCGAACGCACTATGCACTGCAGAGAGAGACGCCGAGCTTTACCCAGGTTCAGGGCCCTCGTGGTGAGGTAACACCCCTACTTCCTGCCTTCTTGTATTACAACGCGACACCTCGCGAGAAGTACAAGGTCTTGGTTACAAAGCTCTAGCTGGCCAGAGGTTGAAGAACCTGCGTGCCTAGCTAGCAGCTTGGAGAAGATGAAGATTCGATCCCCTCTAAGGGGTGGCCTCCCCTCCTTTTATAGCGCCAATGTCCTCCTTCCCCTTATCTTCTTGGGGAAGGGGTTGCCACACACGGCCAAGGAGGGAGGACAGCTGTAGACTACATTCTTCCGTGGACGTAGTCTTCATAGAGTAGTGGCGCCGGTCCACCGGAGTGGGTGGAGGAAGCTGACGTCTTCCTCTGGGGCCCTGCACCGTCCACGCTATTTTTAGGGGGGTGGCCAACAACCACTGTGCCGCTTTGGGCAGGCACAGCGAAAGTTGGTCTCCTCCCTGTCGTGGGTAGCGTGGGCGGTACGCGGTCTTCTATCCCTTATCTTCTTGCTCTGCACGCCAACGTGCTGAGCTGACGTGGACGTGGTCCCTCTCGTCACCAGCGAGGCTCGTGAGGAGGTCTTCTAGTCCTTAGCAGTTTTGGCCATCGTTCTCCTCATGAGGCGCCTCCTCATGAGGGTCTTCTCTGTAGCTTGGGTCGTTGGCTCTCCCCTGGGTTGGAGATGGGCCGATGACGGGGCCCAGGAGTAGGTGGACCGGGATACCCCGGTATCCAGAACACCGACAGAGACCACCTTCACCGCCAAACTTGACGCTAAATTCCAGGAGGTGCTAGCACGCTTACCACCACCACCGCCGGCTCGCGCTCCTCCTCCACAGCCGACTCGCGTGGCTCCTACACCAACCTTTGTGGGACGTGCACAGTGCGTTCTCCATCAACCAGCACAAACTTCGGCTGCGGGTGCTACTGTGGGCACTGCGGCTACTGGCGTTGCAGGAGCTACGGGTGTTACACAGGCCCGTGATGCACAGCTGGATGATTACTACGGGGAAGATGAGTACGAGGGCGAGTACGCAGATGACTTCACAATTGATCAGCCACCTGGTCGTCCTCGGCCCTACGCCGTCCACCTCCTTGTCCGTTGGTACGTGATGATGACCATGTTGCTAAGCTGAAATTACATGTGCCTACATTTGATGGTCGCTATAACCCTGATGCATACCTCTCTTGGGAATTAGAATTAGACCAGCATTTTGCATGCTTAAATTATCCCGAGGACAGACGTGTTAGTGTTGCTACTTGTGAGTTCACTAGCTTTGCTTCCATATGGTGGTCTGAATACTGTCGTGCTAATCATGCTAATCCAATCACTACGTGGGATGCTTTAAAACATGCTATGCGTATTCGTTTTGTTCCACCATATTATCAGTGTTCCATGCTTACCAAATTAGCACGTCTAGACTATGCGTATTCGTTTTTTTCCACCATATTATCAGTGTTCCATGCTTACCAAATTAGCACGTCTAGATCAAGGCAAAAATTCTGTAGAGGATTACTATCAGGAGTTGCAAACTGGCATGCTACGTTGTGGTATAGAGGAGGATAATGAAGCATTAATGGCATGTTTTGTAGGCGGGTTAAATAAGGAAATTCAGACCATTCTTAAATATAAATCTTATCACACTATTACCCGTTTGTTCCATCTTGCTTGCAATGCTGAATGTGAAGTGCAGGATCGACGCGAGGTGACATGAACTAATTTTTCTGCAGGACGTTCTTCTTGGAGATCACCGAATTCGGCTTCACGGGCTGCTGCACCTACTCCTCCAGCGCCCACATCCACGCGATCTATAGCCTCTACACCACCTCCGTTTGCTGCATGGAAGACTACTACGGGACCAGCCCCGAGTGCTGCGTCCTCCATGGCATCTATGGGCAAGTCCAGCCAAATTCAGTGCCGCAAATGTGGTGGACTTGGTCACTTTGCACGTGATTGTGCCTCCTCCCGTGTGATGATTGCTCTTGAGGATGGTGGATACGACTCCGCCAGTGATTATGATGAAGATACTTTGGCTCTTATTGCATCTAATGAGCAATGTGCTGCAGCACCCATGGAGCAAGATTCTGAATATATGGCTGCAAAACATGCGGAGTAATACCCGAGTTTAGTTGCACAGCGAGTCTTGAGTGCACAAATTACCAAGGCCGAGCCCGACCAGCGCCATAATCTGTTCCATACCAAGGGTGTGGTTAAAGATCGCTGTATTCGCATTATTATTGATGGCGGGAGCTGCAACAACTCGGCGAGCATGGAGATGGTTGAAAAGCTTGCTCTTACGACACGACCCCATCCTCGTCCATATCACATTCAATGGTTTAATAACAGCGGCAAGGTTAAGGTAACACCTACAGTTCATGTGCATTTTACTATTGCTGCATATGTTGATTATGTTGAGTGTGATGTTGTTCCTATGCAAGCATGTGCTCTTTTACTTGGTAGACCATGGCAATTTGATACAAATTCTGTACATTATGGTAGCACAAATCAGTATTCTCTTGTTCATAATGATAAGAAAATTGTGTTACTTCCCATGTCTCCTGAAAGTATTTTAAAAGATGATCTTGCTAGAGCTAGTAGAGCACATAATGAGGGGAAAAAGCTGAGCAAAAATCAGATTGTTGCTAAGGAACTTATGCCTTCTACAAGTACTTCTAAATCTGCTCCAAAACATGCTAACGAAATTCATTTGAAAAGTACTTGTTTGCTAGCTAGCAAATCTGATATTTCTGAAATTGATGTGAGTACTACTGCATGTTATGCTATCATTTGCAAAGAAGTGTTGTTTTCGGCTGAGGAGATGCCTTCTTCTTTGCCACCTGCTGTTGCTAACAGTTTTGCAGGAGTATGCGGATGTTTTCCCACAAGATGTACCTCCAGGACTGCCACCTATTCGTGGAATCGAGCACCAAATTGATTTGATTCCTGGAGCATCTTTGCCCAACCGTGCGCCATATCGTACCAATCCGGAGGAGACGAAAGAGATTCAGCGATAAATTCAAGAACTTTTTGACAAGGGTCATATTCGTGAGTCTCTTAGTCCTTGTGTTGTTCCTATTATTTTGGTACCAAAGAAAGATGGTTCTTCGCGCATGTGTACAGATTGTAGAGCAATCAATAATATTACTATTCGCTATCATCATCCTATTCCTCGTTTAGATGACATGCTTGATGAATTGAGTGGCTCTACCATGTTCTCTAAGGTTGATTTGCGTAGTGGTTACCACCAAATTCGTATGAAGTTAGGAGATGAATGGAAAACTGCATTTAAAACTAAATTTGGCCTATATGAGTTGTTAGTGATGCCCTTTGGTTTAACTAATGCTCCCAGCACTTTCATGAGATTAATGAATGAAGTTTTACGTGCTTTTATTGGACATTTTGTGGTGGTATATTTTGATGATATATTGACATATAACAAATCTATAGAAGAACATTTGGAATATTTACGTGCTGTTTTTGATGCTTTACGTGCTGCACGTTTGTTTGGTAACATTGCAAAGTGCACCTTTTGCACGAATAGAGTTGCTTTTCTTGGCTATGTTGTTACAGCACAGGGTATTGAAGTTGATCCCGCCAAGATTGAAGCAATTTCGAGTTGGCCACAACCCAAAACAGTCACACAGGTGAGGAGCTTCCTTGGCCTCGCTGGATTTTGTAGGCGCTTTGTCAAAGATTTTGGTTCCATTGCAGCGCCGCTGAACGAGCTTACTAAGAAAGATGTGCCCTTTGTTTGGGGCAATGCACAACAAGACGCCTTCCTGTTACTCAAAGATAAGCTTACACATGCTCTTTTACTCCAACTTCCTGATTTTAATAAGACTTTTGAGTTGGAATGTGATGCTAGTGGAACTGGTTTAGGAGGAGTGTTGTTACAAGAGGGCAAACCTATTGCATATTTCAGTGAGAAATTGAGTGGAGCTAGTTTGAACTATTCTACTTATGATAAGGAATTATATGCTCTTGTTCGGAAATTAGAAACTTGGCAACATTATTTATGGCCTAAAGAATTTGTTATACATTCTGATCATGAATCTTTGAAGCATATTCGTAGTCAAGCTAAGTTGAATAAACGTCATGCAAAGTGGGTTGAATTCATTGAATCTTTTCCTTATGTTATTAAACATAAAAAGGGTAAAGATAATATTATTGCTGATGCTTTGTCACGTCGTTATGCCATGTTATCTCAACTTGACTTCAAAATCTTTGGATTGGAAACTATCAAAGAACAATATGTGAACGATGCCGATTTTAAAGATGTTTTGCAGCATTGTCTAGAGGGTAGAACTTGGAACAAATTCGTCCTCAATGATGGGTTTGTGTTCCGTGCTAACAAACTATGCATTACAGAAGGTTCCGTTTGTCTTTTGTTGTTGCAGGAGGCGCATGGAGGAGGATTGATGGGTCACTTTGGAGTAAAGAAGACAGAAGACGTACTTGCTACACACTTCTTTTGGCCACGCATGAGAAGGGATGTTGAGAGGTTTATTGCTCGCTGCACAACAATGCAAAAAGCTAAGTCACGCCTTAATCCACATGGTTTATATATGCCTCTTCCTGTTCCTAGTGTACCTTGGGAGGATATTTCTATGGACTTTGTTTTAGGATTGCCTCGAACACAGAAGGGGAGGGATAGTATTTTTGTGGTTGTGGATAGATTTTGTAAGATGGCACACTTTATTCCTTGTCATAAGAGTGATGATGCTGCTCATGTTGCTGAATTATTCTATCGCGATGTTGTTTGCTTGCATGGTGTGCCAAATACTATTGTTTCAGATCGTGATACTAAATTTCTTAGCCATTTTTGGAGATGTTTATGGGCTAGGTTGGGGACTAAATTGCTATTTAGTACTACATGTCATCCCCAAACTGATGGACAAACTGAAGTAGTAAATAGAACTTTATCTACCATGTTAAGGGCTGTTTTAAAGAAGAACTTAAAAATGTGGGAAGATTGTTTACCTCATATTGAATTTGCTTACAATCGTTCCGTGCATTCTACAACTAAGTTATGTCCTTTTGAGATTGTGTATGGTTTTGTTCCTCGTGCACCTATTTATTTATTACCTATTCCATCTTCGGTGCAACATAATTTTGATGCTACACAACGTGCTGAACAGATTCTTACGTTGCATAGGATTACTGAGGAAAATATAGAATGTATGAATGCTAAATATAAAGTTGCTGGTGATAAAGGATGAAAGCATATTGTGTTTGATGTGGGAGATCTAGTTTGGTTGCATTTGCGCAAAGATCATTTTCCTGATTTCTGCAAGTCTAAATTAATGCCACGTGCTGCTATTCCACACTTCCTCATATTCAACAATTCCAAGGACCTCTCACAAGAGCTCGTGCACGCCAACTAAATTATTAGGTACTTTCGTTTCTAGGAACTATTCCTAATATTCATGAGAATATGATGCTGCCTAAATCAGATGTGCTTATGTTACTTAGGAATGATGGGCCTGGCATGGATGAGAGGGACAAACATTGGAGCATGATCGTGCATGGAGATGATGGCAGCAATCGTGTGAGGATTCAGGATGACGCTGCAAGTGAAGATTTCAGAACTTTGAAGCCACCATAATGCTGCAAGGATGCTTGGACGAAATTCACAAGTTACCAAATCATAAAATTCGTCCAAAGCTTTATATGGTGCTGCATCACCTTATTTTATGGGTTAAACCCATGTATTTTCGTCATAGGTATTTTAGGGATTTTCTGGAGGCTGTTTGAGTGGAAATCGGTCCATCTAGGATTATTTTCGGATGGCCCATTAGGGTTGTACGAAAATCCCTGCCCTTTCCCTCATATATACCTCCTCCTAGCCGTCATTAGAACTTGGATTTTGTTTAGTTAAAGACTTAGCCACGAGCTACTCTTTGCCATAGGCACAAGTGTCAAACCGACCTTTTGTACTACGCACAGACAGAATCCCACCTTTTCAATAAAGCCTTCATCTTATTCGCAATATCTTGATTGCATCTATAATTCTTGCTGGTTCTTCGATTGCTTGCAAGGATTGATCCTCGTGATCAGGTTGATCAAGCTCCAGCGTGATCAATAGCCTCGGAAGTTGGTGTATCGATTGCTAAGGCGCAACGTCTCGCACGTTTGTAGTCGGATCGTCAATGTCGACCTCCACCAAATTCGATAGTTATCGTCTTATCGAAAGATCAGGTACCTTTACCCTATCACATGTGTTAGAAAACAATCATGCAATCTTCCTTGGAAGTACAAACAATCTTAACTTGAGAATACTAAGCTTATGAGCCAATCAAGAAAGAAAGATAATGAAATAATGTATCTACATGTATTCTCTCTTTTCTACTCAAGCCTCAAAGTATTGTTGCTACTGACCATTGCTAAGTTTGCCAAAACCAACTAGATTTACTTATGCTCCCAAAGTGATACCAATACTAACAACAAGATTAATCATATAACAGAAATTGCGAACTAGAATAAAGTGTGCAGAAAGTAAATGATAAGACTTCTCATTAATATTTCATAACCGCAACTCACACCAAGGGATACATAGATAACCAACTAAAGGAGAGATACTTCCACACTGCAAACCATCCTATATGATAACTTCTCTACTCATGATATGACTCTACTGAAAGGTAAAAGGTAATGATGTGATACTGTGGCACTCCCCCAAGCTTGGAACAAGCCAAGGGGAAGCCAATACCAATGACGAAAGGTGGTGGTGGTGAATCTTTAATAAGCTTATCAATCAACTCCTTCAACTCATCAATCTTGTAGGTGAGAATATGATCAACTCCGTATTGTGCTCAATACTGTTCATGAACTTGTCGGACTGTGAATCCTAGCTCTCGGAATTATTCCCCACTCTTCTTCACACTTAAAGCCTTCTTTCCCTGCACTGTTAGAATGGTCTATATCCCAACTAGAGGGTAACTTTGCCTTAGGCACCCTTTGGAATTGATGCTCATGTATTAGGGTATGGAAGGGGTTGTTGTTGCCTGAAGAAGATGTCCTTGGAGCTAAGAAGTGATGTGGAACATTCCCTCCAGTGCTCATCCGCGCACCTTTCTTGAACTTGCTTGGGTTTGCCACCACCCCAATGCTTGCAACGGTGGCGCAAAGGCACGGACACTGGTCTTCTTCTATTTCTTCTTCAGCTTCAATCTCGACGTCCTCCTCTAGCTCGGGGTTTTGGTGATCATCCTCTGAAGGCTTCTTGCCCTTGTCGTTGATGGCGGATGATGAGGACATCCCTACTACACATCCATCTCCACTTACTATTGATGATCCTATTGTTGTTGATCAAGATAAGTCCAATGACGAGATTAGGATTGGACCAATTACTCGAGCCCGTGCTAAGTTGTTACAACAGCAGGTGAACTCATTCCTCGCTGAATCTGATATTTTATTGTAATGAGAATTTTATACTGCCTAAGTCTTTGTTCATATGTATGATCAGGTTCACTGGAGAAGAAGGGGTTCGAGGGAGCGAGGAGATGCAGCACATGGAGCACGACATGGTGATCAAGCAAGAGAGCACGAGGGAGGAGAGGGAGGCCGGCGCCACAAGCATGGAGGACATTACCACGTGAAGGAGATCAAGTCTGGATAAGCACGAGCATGTGATGGTGCACTAGGACTACCTACGACATGATGTCTACACGTCTAAGGCGTGCTACACACATGACCTGCGTGCTAAAATTAGGCCGAACCCATATATGGGTCGGTATGTACCCATTTGAGTCGAACTGAGTCAGTTTGGGCCCAAACCAGGTAGGTTTTGGGCTAGGTCATTGCTGAGGATGCCCGGCCACCTATAAGTAGCCCTGGGCGCCCACTCAATTAGGGTTAGATTACCCCACACTATCACCTTGAGTGCACTAGACGGTTCCATACAAATACCAACAATTCATAGAGACATCCAACTCAAATCATAACTCATGATAAGTATTACTGTAAAATTTATCCTAAGTGACACACATAATGTGCACACTGTCACCTTCACATCATGGGACAAGGTGTCTCTGGAGATTACACTAATAAAACCACTTGAGTAGCATAACAGATGAAGAGTAACATCTACTAATTCAACTAGATACAAAGATCATGATCACATAAAGATCGCACCATGGGAGAGAGCGATGAACCACATAGCTACCGGTAGAGCCCTCAGCCTCGGGGGAGAAATACTCCCTCCTCATCATGGGAGTCAGCAACAGCGATGAAGATGATGGTGGAGACGATGGAGATAGATCCGGGGGCAATTCCCTGTCCCGGCAGGGTGCCAGAACAGAGACTTTTGTCCCCCAAAATTGGTCTTCGATGGCGGCGGTGCTGCGAAACTTTTTGTGGATGGATGCCGATTCTTTTAGGGTTTTCACATCGGAGGGAATTTATAGGCGGAAGGGCGATGTCAGAGGGCACCCAGGGGGCCCACACCACCTGGTGGCGCGGCCTGGCGGGCACCCGTGCCACCACCTGCTGTGGCTGCCTCCTGGCCCTTCTCCGCCTCCCATTTGGACTGCGTCTTCATGACAGCAAAATAGGAAATTCGGGTTTCGTTTCATCCAATTCCAAGAATATTTCCTGTGTAACTTTTCTGAAACACAAAAATAGCAGAAAACAGGAACTGTCACTATGGCATCTTGTTAATAGGTTAGTTTTAGAAAATGCTTAAAAATGCCACAAAGTTTAAACAAAACATAAAGCAATTGGTGTAAAACAAGCATGGAGCATCAAAAATTATAGATACGTTTTCAATGTATCAAGCATCTCCAAGCTTAACTCCTGCTCGTCCTCGAGTAGGTAACTGATAACAAAAATAATTTTTGAGGTGACATGCAGCCAACACAATCTTGATCAAGTTATTGTAAAGCATTACAAGCTGAGATCAAAGTACTCTAAACATGGGCATAAAATATATAATTCTAACCCTAGAACTTAGCAACCATGTTACAACATGAAAAGTAACACAAACAAAGATCATGAATAATAATGCATTGAAAGTTATTTGTTTGTTTTGAAGCATAGAGAAAACATAGCAAAGTGGTATTCAGCTTGTCCCTCATGGAATAGCAAAACATAAATGCATAGGACACCTTCAAAGTTCAAAAGAGTGACTAGATACAAATAATTTGAGAACAAGCAATACCACAATCATGAATCAATCAATAATAAATTTTGGGACTATGCACATTATACTCAGAATGACAACTATGCTCTCTTAATCGGTGCATACAGATAGAAGCTGAAGACTCAACATAAAAGTAAAAGAAAGGCCCTTCGCAGATGGAAGTAGTGATTGCAAGTTTTATAAACCTTCCAAAAATTATGGTACTTATTAGCTTTGAGCTCTCATTGCCCCTATCATTGGCATCTTGACTGGTTAAGGTTAATGTGAGAAGAAGTATGAGTTATATGCTTGACAAACCATAAGTTGAAAATCTTATGTCCCGTGAATACGAGTACCTAAACTGCATGCTACTCGACTTAGGTCCCAAGCAAGTTCTTGTCATTGTAAGCATACATGTATCATCGAGAACGCCAACAGGTTACCTCCTGCCCAATGATATGGAAGCTTTCCCATATCAAAATGATAGGACAAATAGACAATGAACACCTCGACATCTCTTTTATTTACCATTGGGTATAGCTTTTTATTTTGAGATGCGTTGTCGAATGTCCACTATGGTTATGCTATAAATTTCCACCATGAATGATGCATGGTTTAGATTAGCGGCCCAGGCGTTTCTCTAACACATATACAAACTCCATGAGCTCACAAGTTTACAACTTATTTCACACCTCTAGGCATCCATAAACAAAAGGTCATGATATCAACTAAATAGGAATAAGTGCAATGTTGAAAACGTGCCCCATGAAAGCATGGCTGTGCTAATTCTCAACTTACAATTTGCAAGCATATAAACTTCATAAGAGAATCACTATGGTCAAGTTTATTAAGTGTAAGAAAGTAAATGTTCCATCAAGTTCGTGAGAGCTTTACTAACTAATTTTCTCATAACAAAAAATTTAATTTCGAAGATAGATAAAAGCATGATGAATGTACTTTGAATAGCAAAAATGCTAATAGGTAGATATGGTGGACACATTGGCAAACTTTGGTTTTTGGGAGTTGGATGCACGAGTAGAGCTCATACTCAGTACAGATGAAGGCTAGCAAAAGACTGGGAGCGACCAACTAAGAGAGCAATAACAGTCATAATCATGCATAGCGACAAAACATTATTAATCAAAGCATAAAGTGATATTACAAGTCAAAAACTAAATGATCATAGAGGCTTGAGGTGACTTGTTTATAGTCATAACATAGTTTGAGCATGCGCCAAGTCATCCCAAATAAAGCATCAAAGGAGAATACAACAATATTATGCTTCTATATGATAAAAATAACGCATGATTCTTTCAAAGGCACATTAAGCACTCTCAGTCATTTGAGGCAAGTCATGCTACAACAATAATTACTAAGCATATAATCAAAATAATATCTAGCATGACATGCTAAAGTCTAAGCCACAGTCTAGACAAGCTCCCGTTTGCACCACTATAGGCATGAAACATTTTACTCTTTTCCAACACCAATCAACCTATTTGAAACAACTCTCAAAGATAAAAATCAATAAAGACCAGAGGTCTAAACACACCTAACTACAAAGAACTAACAAGTTCTGACCAAAAATACAGGTGAAAAACAAAAGCTAAACACAGTACTAGCAAAAGAGAACAGTCGCAGAACGATAAGAGTGAAAACTAGAGTGTTCTAGGCAATAAAAACGGAGCATGTGTCTCTCCAAAAAAATATGGTGTGATCCAACCATTTATTACAGCAAACAAAACAAAATAAAACTAAAATCAAAAGCAAAAATAAAGATGCTCCAAGAACAACACATAGCATATGAAGCAATAAAAATATAGTGTCTTGAAAGATGACATGATATTTTTGTTGATGAAGAAGGGGGTGCCTTGGGAATCCCCAAGCTTTGACGCTTGTACTTCTTGGATATTTCTTGGGGTGACATGGGCATCCCCAAGCTTGAGCTTTTTTCCATCCTTCATCTCATTTCATCATTCTCCTTTCCCTACACTTGAAAACTTCCTTCATACAAAACTTCACACAATTCTCATTAACAACATTAGTTTATGCAAGATAGTAGATCCACTTTTGGTTTAGTTTTAACTCAAGTACAACACTAAAACATTAGCTACTGTAGCAACTTCTTCTAAAAGCTCTTCCAATCAAAAGAACTCAAAAAGAAAGAGATCAAGAGGCAAATGCAAATAGTGGCAGAAATCTGTCAAAACAGAACAGCAGGTAAAGATTGATTTTTTTGAAAATCTTTAGTTTCTCAAATCGAAAAGTGCAAAACTAACGAAAGTTATATAATAACCTGGGGCATGTGCACAAAAAATCGCAGATCAATACGATGTTTTGGGATTTTGCACGATTTTTTGCAGTGAAGCACAGAAATCTGTTTCTGGACAGCAACTTCCCAAAATCTTACCTTCTTCGTATTAGAGGCTATTCTTGTCACAAAAACGAAATAAAAGGGATAAGGAGAGGTTGCTACAGTAGTAACAACTTCCAAGACTCAACCAAATAAAAATTACTGAAAGAAAACATGGGTTATCTCCCAAGAGTGCTTTTCTTTAACGCCTTTGAGCTAGGCGCAGTGATTTTAAAAGATGCTCACGTAAGCGCCAGAAAAGAGCTTGAAGCAAAAGAGAGCATCAAAAGCAAATATGAAACACTTTTAAGTCTAATCCACTTCCTATGAAAAACAATCTTGTAAAGAAACAAGTTATGAAAGTACAAAGCAACAAGCATAGGAAAGCAAAACAAGTGCAACTTCAAGATTTTCAACATAAAGAGGGGAAACTTAATATTATTGAGATGCATAAAACCATGTTTCCCTCTCTCATAATAACTTTCAGTAGCATCATGAATAAAATTAACAATATAACTATCACATAATATATTCTTATCATGAGCCACATGCATAAAGAATTAATACTCTCCATATAAGCATAATCATTCTTATTAATTGTAGTGGGAGAAAATTCAAAAAAATAGCTATCATTATTATTCTCGTCACCATAGTCATCAATTATAGGAGGCATATTGTAATCATAACTAATTTTCACCTAAATAGTAGGTGGACTAAAAATAACATATTCATCATTGTAATCATCATAAATTGGAGGTATAGTATCATCAAAGTAAATTTTCTCCTCCGTGCTTGGGGGACTAAAAATATCATGCTCATCAAAACCAGCTTCCCCAAGCTTAGACTTTTCCATAGCATTACCAATAATGGTGTTCAAAGAATTCATACTAATAACATTGCTATTAGCATGCAAATGAAGTTCCATAGGTTTTTTAATTTTCTCTTCAAACACTTCATGTCCTAACTCAATATGAATACTATAAAGCTCTCTAATTTTGTTGTTGTTTTCCACTAAGCCTAACTAGTAAAAATAAAAACAAGAAACAAAAATATATAATTGCAGAATCTAAAGGAAATAACTTTGAGCACTCACACACTAGAGGATGTGAGTACCTTTTACCTTACCTCCCCGGCAACGGCGCCAAAAAAGAGCTTGATGTCTATAAACACTTCTATTCTTGTAGACAGTGTTGGGCCTCCAAGTGCAGAGGTTTGTAGAACAGCAGCAAGTTTCCCTTTAGTGGATCACCCAAGGTTTATCGAACTTAGGGAGGAAGAGGTCAAAGATATCCCTCTCAAGCAACCCTGCAATTAAGATACAAGAAGTCTCTTGTGTCCCCAACACACCCAATACACTTGTCAGGTGTATAGGTGCACTAGTTCGGCAAAGAAATAGTGAAATACAAGTAATTTGGATGATTATAAGTGGTAATTTCAATCTGAAATAAAAATCGCTGCAAGCAAACATGTAGCAAAACTGGTTGTAAAAAGTGTTTCAATGCTTAGAAACAAGGCCTAGGGATCATACTTTCACTAGTGGACACTCTCAACAATGATAACATAATTGAACACATAAATATCATTCTTCACTATGCTACACTAAACTACTCTCTGGTTGGATAACGAACACTAATCACGACGTAGGGCTACAAATCACTCCTTAAAGTTTGAATTCCCCAATCTAGATTACCCCACACTGTCGCCTTGAGTGCATTAGACGGTTCCAGACAAACACCAACAATTCATAGAGACATCCAACTCAAATCATAACTCATGATAAGTATTACTGTAAAATTTAACCTAAGAGACACACATAATGCGCACACTGTCACCTTCACATCATGGGATAAGGTGTCTCTGGAGATTACACTAATAAAACCACTTGAGTAGCATAACAAATGAAGAGTAACATCTACTAATTCAACTAGATACAAAGCTCATGATCACATAAAGTTCACACCATGGGAGAGAGATATGAACCACATAGCTATCGGTAGAGCCCTCAGCCTCAGGGGAGAACTACTCCCTCCTCATCATGGGAGTTAGCAACGGCGATGAAGATGGCGGTGGAGACGATGGAGATGGCTCCGGGGGCAATTCCCTATCCCGATAGGGTGCTGGAACAGGGACTTCTGTCCCCCCGAAATTGGTCTTCGATGGCGGCGGTGCTGCAGAACTTTTTGTGGATGGATGCCGATTCTTTTAGGGTTTTTGCGTCGGAGGGAATTTATAGGCGGAAGGGCGATGTCAGAGGGCACCCAGGGGGCCCACACCACCTAGTGGCGCGGCCTGGGGGCACCCACGCCACCTGGTGTGGCTGCCTCCTGGCCCTTCTCTGCCTCCCCTTTGGACTCCATCTTCGTGACAGCAAAATAAGAAATTCGGGCTTCGTTTCGTCAATTCCAATAATATTTCCTGTGTAACTTTTCTGAAACACAAAAATAGCAGAAAACAGGAACTGGCACTACGACATCTTGTTAATAGGTTAGTTACAGAAAATGCATAAAAATGCCATGAAGTGTAAACAAAAATAAAGCAATTTGTGTAAAACAAGCATGGAGCATCAAAAATTATAGATATGTTTGCAACGTATTAGGTATTGTCAGTGTAAAAGAATGGACCAAGGTCCACAGTTCACTAGAGGTGTCTCTCCATAAAGATAAATAACATGTTGGGTGAACAAATTACAGCTGGGCAATTGACAAATAGATAATGCACAACAATGCATGTACATGACATGAAGATCACTATGAGATTCATTTGGGCATTACAACATGATACATAGACCGTAATCCAACTGCATCTATGACTAATAATCCACCTTCAGGATATCATCTAAACAACCTTTGGGTATTAAGTTGCAAGCAATATATTATGGCATTAAGCAAAGTGTGTAATGTAAACAATACAATTATCCTTGGACAAAGGATTGTTATTTTCTCCCTAGTAGCAACAGCACATCTACAATCTTAGAAGTTATTGTCACTCTCCCAGATTACTAGAGGCATGAACCCACTGTCGAGCATAAATACTCCCTCTTGGAGTCACAAGCATCTACTTGGCCAGAGCATCTAGTAGCAACGGAGAGCATGCAAAATCACAAATAACATAGACATGATAGATCAATAATCAACTTGACATAGTACTCAATATTCATCGGATCCCAGCAAACACAACATGTAGCATTACAATAAGATGATCTTGATCATGTTAGGCAGCTCACAAGATCTAAACATGGTGGCACAAGATCTAAACATGGTGGCGCAAAGATGAACTACTCACACATCACTCTGGAGGCAGGCATGGTGATGAAGAAGGCCTCCGGTGATGATTCCCCTCTTCGGCAGGGTGCCGGGAAGAGCTTCAGAACCTTCCCGAACTAGGGTCGATGATGCGGCGGCTAAGGAACTTTTCGTGGATAGATTCTCAGGTGTTTAGGGTTTTCCCGAGGATGTGAACATATAGGCGGAAGGGTGAGGTCGGTGGGTGCCTGTCGGTGTTCTGGATACCGGGGTATCCCGGTCCACCTGCTCCTGGGCCACTTCAATGGCCCAGCTTCGGCCTAGGTGCGTAATGAAGACCAAAGCCTAGCAAGGAAGCCCCTCATGAGGAGGCGCCTCATGAGGAGAACGACGATAAAACCGCTAAGGACCACAAGACCTCCTCATGAGGTACTCCTCGTGAAGGGAGGGACCAGATCAATGCCAGCTCAGCACAATCCTGCGTTGGTGAAAGGATAAGACAAGAAGATGGTGTACCATCCATGCTACCCCGACAAGGGGGCGACCAGCCTCTATCGTGCCTGCATAAGTCTACACGGTGGTCGTTGCCACCCCCCTAAAAATAGGGTGGACGGTGCAGGGCGCCAGAGGAGGACGTCAGCTTTCTTCCACCTACTCCCGTGCACCGGCACTGCTGCTCTACATAGACCAAGACCATCGAAGACTGAAGACAACAGCTGTCCCCCTCCTTGGCCGTATTGTGGCAACCCCTTCCCCAAGTTGATAAGGGCAAGGAGGGCCTCGGAAAGGATCCCCAATTTTGAGCTCCTAGCTAGGCTAAGTTGGTTCTTCTACCTCCGGCCAGCTAGTGCTTTGTAACCAAGACCTTGTACTCCTTGCGAGGTATCGCGTCGTAATACAAGAAGGCAGGAAGTAGGGGTTTTACCTCACCATGAGGGCCCTAAACCTGGGTAAAGATCGGCCTCCCTCTCTGTCGTGCGTTGAGCTCTTCGACGTCTCGAGTCTTCGGTCGTTGTGTTTCGTCGCAATCTAGATCTCGCGCATACAGCCCCATGCGTTCAAATACTTTGGGTCCTTTGCATGGTACCCCGTGTTCTTGCGACACGAAATCCACCGAAATTTGGCACACCAGGTAGGGGGTTGTGGTGTGTTTTCCAGATCTACTTCGACATGGGCGACGATCGTCCCGTGCGTCTTCACCTTCGTTCCGACTATGTGGCCCGCTGTCAAGGTCATCTTCAAGTCCTTGGAGCCTTGGAGGCCATGGGACAAGGTGGCGAGCCGGCGGGCAGTGTCGACTGCTTCGGGGGCTTCGCAGCGCTCCCCGAGCCCCTTCATCGTGTGATCTGGCCGCCACGCTCCAGGCCAGTTACGCCAGCTCGCTTCAATGGATCGTCTAATCCCGTCGAATTCCTGCAGCACTACGCCATCGCCATTCGGGTGGCCGGAGGCGATGGGCGCGTCATGGCGAACTGGTTCCCGATGGCTACAAAAGAAGAGCCTCGCCGATGGCTTTGGGAGTTACCGGCGGGATCCATCTTGTCATGGAGAGATCTCTGCGAGCGCTTGCTCAACAAGTACGCTCCCCTGGGGCTAGAGCCCGAGGGCCCTTAGGAGCTCGCTGCTCATGGCGGCTTCGTCTCCAGAGCGCAAGGAGTTGAAGCTGGGGCTTGGGGGCTTTGTCTCCCCGCCTTCAGCCAAGAAGAGAAGGTTTCTCTCCTCGTGAGGAATAAAGTGTAACAGCAAAACTCTGCTTGTTCTTAACTTTCTTTAGTTCAAACTACTGCTGAAATCCTTGGAGTTTCTACCCTATTCGAATCCACAAATTCGAACGGAGCGCGGCCTAACGCGAACATGAGCTTTCGCTCGTTTGCCTTTCGAGAAAGAGCTAGAACACGGTGTCTGCGTTGGGGCCTTCGCCCATAAAACAGTAGGCCTAAACAGATCGAGCTCTGACTAAGGGTACGACCCGCTACAGTCACCTCATACGATCCATGGCGCTCTCTCCTCTCGAGCGACACTTGAATGACGGTGCGTGAGCGTGCAAGGGTCGCACAATATGTGTGATCTTGCATATCTTCTGCTGTCTCTGGCTGCAGCCTTGCGGATCTTCTCCTAGAGTTGTCTTTGATGTGCTTGAACGCCAGGGGGCTGTAGGGAAATAGTCCTGTAAGCCATCACAGTCACCTCCAGAGCCACAGCGCCCGCTAGCCTTGCAAAGCTCCACAAGCTGCATACTAAGTGTTAGGCTGTTGTTCCGCTCGGGGGCTGTCCCCTGAACGGCGTAGAGCATTTCCAAGGCAAAGACGAGGCATGGATAAATTCACAAGGGTTCAAGCAAAGAGAATTTGGCGAACAAATGCCTTACATGCGATTACAACTTAAAAGGGCCCAACAGGGCAATGTTTAACAGGCACCACATGTGTAGTTCGGGGCAGGTACATCCTAAGGAGGTCTGGTGGGCAAGCTTACGGGGCGTCCTCCTCGGAGCTTTCGTCGTCGCCAAGGCCTAGGCTTGATGCAGAGGACGCCTCTTCTCCGCCGCTGGACTCCACCACCTCTTCATTGCTAGGCCCCATAGCTTCTTCATCGCCAGATTCCCCGAAGCTCGTTGCTTCTCTGCTGGAGGAGCTCTCCGGCCTTGCAGCTAATGACGTGCCCGGGTGGGAGTAGATGGCCTGCAGGCGATGGAGAGCGATGTCTAGGTGGGCTGCTCTGGCGATCGCTGCGCGGTCGGGAGTGCCAGGGGGGCGTGGCCGCTCTCCTCTGCAGGACTTCCTCCAGATCAAGGTCGGGCTGGAGGCGCTAAAGGTTGGAGAAGATGCGCGTCCCGGCCTGTCCTCGGAGTTCCTGGCACTCGGTATCGATGAGCTCCGTGACCCTGGTCGCGGCCTCCGCCAGCTTGTCGCTCAGCTGGCAGACGAAGCGAAGGATCACTCCATCATCCTTGGGCGCAGAAGGCAAGACCAGGCCTTCGATGCCTAGGCGTCGTGCCGCCTCCATGATGCAGGCAGAGACTCCGCGGAACATCGGCACTCGCTACCTTCACAGCATCTGTGCCTCTTCGTCGGAGTCCTTGGCCTCTTGGAGTCCTTTGGTAAGGCCCACGATCTAGTTGGACCATCACCTCGTTCTCCTCCTCGAGCCACGATATGTCGCGCTGAAGCGCGTTCATTGTGGCGTCGGTCTCCTCCAAGGCACGCTCGGTGCCCCTGCGCACCTCGTGCGCTTTCCTCAGTTCTGCCTCCAGGTCTCAAACCTGGCGCTCAAGCATCTCGCACCCCTGCTTGTACCTCTCCAAGGCGGCGTCAGTCTTGGCGCGCAAGTCCACGCGGCACGCCTCAAGATTCTCGGTGCGCCTTCGCTCGAACTCCTGCTCCAGGCTAACCCAGCGCTGGTTAAGCATGCGGTCCATCCGCTCCTGGAGGGTGGAATCGCACTGCTGCAGTGTCTCCTGGCGCTGGGCCAGGTCAGTGGTGGCCTGGTTGACCATCCCCTCTCTGCTCTTGAGGGCCTCCCGCTCCCTGTTGAGCCGGTCCTCGAGGGCAGAAAGCTGCTCCTCTTGGAGGCATAGCTCCTGTTCACGGCGGCGAACCTCCACCTCCCTTGCGACAACCCCAGCCTCTTGCAGGCTCAAGTTCTCCGCTTGGGAGTCAGCACTCTCCTCGCGAGCGTGAAGCAGGGCTTCCCTATCCTTGGCCTCTTCCAGCCTCTGCCACACGTTGGAGAGGAGGCCATCGGCGTTGGTCCTAGCGTGGTCTAGGAGGTGTTGCGCCGCCCGCTTAGCCTCTTCACCAGCCAAGGCTGGTTTGGGAGGCCCAACGGTGGAGGGGATCCTCTGGCGCGTTGCGGAGACGATCTCTGTGGCCTCATTGTGCGCCCGGGCCAGGATCTCCCTCGATGTTGACCTTGCTCTCGCCAGGACCTACTCGGCTTCGTCAGCCGTGCTCACGCGGATCTCCTCCACCTCTTTCCTTGCCATCTCGCGGTGTTCGGCCGTGCGCTGGTCCAAGAGGCGGCACCTCTCCGTGGCTTGGTGGAGTAGGACCCAGCCTTCGTCGAGGTCGGCTGAATCGGTGGCTCGAGCCCTGGTGACCTCGTCGTGGAGGGTGGCGATCATGGTCTCTCGCACCCTCGCCCATGCCTCGTCGGCATTGGGGTGAGGGCACGTGGTGATCCTCAGGGGTCTCCCCGAGATCTCCAGCAGAGGTGGCAATGAAGCTCTGGAAGGGCCCGGCCCTTGGGAGGCTGCCTCTCCCTCGGGACGGGGCTCAGGGGCTGCCCTCTCTGTCGAATTGGCCACCTCTTCGCCAGTTGGAGCGGCAGGCATGGCGGAGGGTGCCCCTGGGGCGGTCGTTGCGCTTGTGGCTGCAGGGGCTGCAGGCGCTGCCTCCGTGGTCTCCAACCGGCCGCCCATGCTTGGGGGCTCGGTCGTTTCAGGAACCGGTGTAGCTCCCTCCATGGGCGGTGCATCTGCGGATGCAAGGTTTTCTTCTTCTCCGGCAATGCACGGCGTCGTCGTCAGAATGGTGGTGGAAGCCGAGTCAGGGCCCAGCGTGGTCTGGCTCGTCTTCCTATGTTGACGGATTTCGTGTCGCAAGAACACGGGGTACCACATGGCAGACCCAAAGATTTGAACGCAGGGGGCTGTATGCGTGAGATCTAGATCGCAATGAAACACGGTGACGGAAGCCTCGAGATGCCAGAAAGCACAAAGCACCACAGAGAGAGACACCGAGCTTTACCAAGGTTCAGGGCCCTCATGGTGAGGTAAAATCCCTACTTCCTGCCTTCTTTTATTACGACGCGATACCTCGCGAGGAGTACAAGGCCTTGGTTACAGAGCTCTAACTGGCCGGAGGTAGAAGGACCAACTTAGCCTAGCTAGGAGCCCGGAGATGAAGATCAGATCCCCTCTAAGGGGCGGCCTCCCCTCCTTTTATAGCGCCGAGGTCCTCCTTCCCCTTATCAACTTAGGGAAGGGGTTGCCACAAACGGCCAAGGAGAGGGGACAGCTGTTGTCTTTGCTCTTCGGTGGACGTAGTCTTCCTAGAGTAGTGGCGCCTGTCCACGGGAGTGGTTGGAGGAGGCTTACATCCTCCTCTAGCACCCTGCACCATCCACCCTATTTTTAGGGGGGTGGTCAACAACCACTATGCCGCTTTATGCAGGCACGGCAGAAGCTGGTCTCCCCCCTATCGTGGTAGCGTGGACAGTATGCTATCTTCCGTCCTTATCTTCTTGCTTAGCACGGGAACGTACTGAGCTGACATGGATGTGGTCCATCCCCTCTCGAGGAATAGCTCGCGAGGAGGTCTTCTAGTCCTTATCAATTTTAGTCGTCATTCTCCTCATGAGGGTCTTCTCCGCTGGGCTTCGGTCGTCGGTTTACCCCTAGGCCGAAGTTGGGCCGTTGAAAGGGCCCAGGAGCAGGTGGACCGGGATACCCCGGTATCCAGAACACCGATAGGTATCCCGGTCCACCTGCTCCTGGGCCACTTCAACGGCCTAGCTTCGGCCTATGAGCGTAATGAAGACCGAAGCCCAGCAAGGAAGCCCCTCATGAGGAGGCGCCTCATGAGGAGAATGACGATAAAACCGCTAAGGACCAGAAGACCTCCTCGCCATGTACTCCTCGTGACAGAAGGGACCAGATCTACGCCAGCTCAGCACAATCCTGTGTTGGCGAAAGGATAAGACTAGAAGATGGCGTACCGTCCATGCTACCCCGACAAGGGGGCGACCAGCCTCTGCCGTGCCTACATAAAGCTGCGCGGTGGTCGTTGCCACCCCCTAAAAATAGGGTGGATGGTGGAGGGCGCCAGAGGAGGACGTCAGCTTTCCTCCACCCACTCCCGTGGATCGGCACCGCTGCTCTACGTAGACCAAGACCACCGAAGGCTGAAGACAATAGCTGTCCCCCTCCTTGGTCGTATTGTGGCAACCCCTTCCCCAAGTTGATAAGGGAAAGGAGGGCCTCGGTGCTAGAAAAGGAGGGGAGGCTCCCCTTAGAAAGGATCCCCAATTCTGAGCTCCTAGCTAGGCTAAGTTGGTTCTTCTACCTCCGGCCAGCTAGTGCTCTATAACCAAGACCTTGTACTCCTCGCGAGGTATCGCATCGTAATACAAGAAGGCGGGAAGTAGGGGTTTTACCTCACCATGAGGGCCCTGAACCTAGGTAAAGATTGGTGTCCCTCTCTGTCATGCGTTGAGCTCTCCGACGTCTCGAGTCTTCCATCGTCGTGTTTTGTCGCAATCTAGATCTCGCGCGTACAGCCCCTGCAGTTCGAATCCTTTGGGTCCTTCGCATGCTACCCCATGTTCTTGCGACATGAAATCCACCGACAGCGCTCGAGGGGCCCACACCATGGGGCGGTGCAGCCAGGGGGCGCCCACGCCACCACCAGGTTTGGCCGTCTCGTTTCCCTACTTCGTCTCCCCTCTGGACTCCGTGAACGTGTCAGAAAAATAGGAACTTTGGCTTTTGTTTCGTCCAACTCCGGGAGTATTTCCTTCAGTACAAATCTGGAATAGAAAAATAGTACAAAACAAGAACTGGCACTATGGCATCTTGTTAATAGGTTGGTTCCAGAAAATACATAAAAATGCCACGAAGTGTAAAGAAAACATAAAGCAATTGGTGTAAAACAAGCATGGAGCATCAAAAATTATAGATACGTTTGCAACGTATCAGCATCCCCAAGCTTAACTCCTGCTCGTCCTCGAGTAGGTAAGTGATAACAAAAATAATTTTTGAGGTGACATGCAGCCAACACAATCGTGATCAAGTTATTGTAAAAGCATTGCAAGATGAGATCAATGTACTCTAAACATAGGCATAAAAGATATAATTCTAACAATAGAACTTAGCAACCATGTTACAACATGAAAAGCAACACAAACAAAAGATCATGAATAATAATGCATTTAAAGTTATTTGTTTTTTTTTGAGCATAGAGAATGTATAGCAAAGTGGTATTCAGCTTGTCCTTCATGGAATAGCAAAACATAAATGCATAGGACACCTTCAAAGTTCAAAGGGTGACTAGATACAAATAATTTTAGAACAAGAAATACCATAATCATGAATCAATCAATAATAAATTTTGGGACTATGCACATTATACTCAGAATGACAACTATGCTCTCTTAATGTGAGAACAAGTATGAGTTATATGCTTGACAAATCACAAGTTGAAAACCTCATGCTCCTTGAATACGAGTACCTAAACCTCATGCTACTCAACTTAGGTCCCAAATAAGTTCTTGTCATTGTAAGTATACATATATCATTGAAACGCCAACGGGGTACCTCCTGCCCCATGATATAGGAGTTTTCCCATACCAAAATGACAAGACAAACAGACAATGAGCATCTCAGCAATCCTTTTATTTACTATGGGCATAGTTTTTTATTGAAGATCCTTCACAGAATGCTCACTATGGTATGCTATAAATTTCCACCATGAATGATGCATGGCTTGGGTTGGCCACCCAGGCATTTCTCTAACACATATACAAACTCCATGAGCTTACAAGTTTCCATTTTATTTCACACCGCTAGGCATCCATAAACAAAAGAACATGATATCAACTAAATAGGAATAAGTGCAATGTTGAAAGCGTGCTCCATGAAAGCATGGTTGTGCTAACTCCCAACTCACAATTTGCAAGCATATAATCTTCATAAGATAGTCACAATGGTTCAAGTTTATTAAGTGCAAGAAAGTAAATGTGCCATCAAGTTTGTGAGAGCTTTAATAACTAATTTTCTCATAACAACCATTTAATTTGGAAGATAGATAAAAACATGATGAATATACTTGGAATAACAATGATGCTAATAGGTAGATATGGTGGACACTTTTGGCAAACTTTGGTTTTTGGGAGTTGTATGCACGAGTAGAGCTCATACTCAGTACAGGTGAAGGCTAGCAAAAGATTGGGAGCGACCAACTAAAAGAGCAATAATGGCCATAATCATGCATAGCGACAAAACATTATTAATCAAACCATAAAGTGATATTACAAGTCAAAAACTAAATGATCACAGAGGCTTGAGGTGACTGGTTCATAGTCATAACATGGTGTGAGCATGCGCCAAGTCAACACAAATAAAGCCTTAAAGGAGAATACCATAATATTACGCTTTTGTATGATAAAAACAACACATGATGCTTTCAATGGCACATTAAGCACTCTCAGTTATTTGAGACGTGTCATGCTACAATAATAACTACTAAGCATATAATGAAAACAATATCTAACATGACATGCTAAAGTCTAAGCTACAGTCTAAACAAGCTTCCTTTTGCACCACTATAAGCATGAAATATTTTACTCTTCTCCAACACCAATCAACTTATTTGAAACAACTATCAAAGATAATAATCAACAAAGATCAGAGAGCTAAACACACCTAACTAAAAAGAACTAACAAGTTCTGAACAAAATAAGGGTGGAAAACAAAAGCTAAATGCAGTACTAGCAAAAGAGAACACTCACAAAACAATAAGAGTGAAAACTCGAGTGTTCTAGGTAATGAAAACGGAGTGTGTCTTCTACAAAAGAAGTATGCTGGGATCCAACCATTTATTACAGCAAACAAAGCAAAAGAAAACTAAAAACAAAAATAAAGACGCTCCAAGAACAACACATAGCATATGAAGCAATAAAAATATAGTGTCTTGAAAGATGACCTGATATTTTTGTTGATGAAGAAGGGGGTGCATTGGGCATCCCCAAGCTTTGACGCTTGTACTTCTTGGATATTTCTTGGGGTGACATGAGCATCCCCAAGCTTGAGCTTTTGTCCATCCTTCATCTCATCTCTTCACATCATTCTCCTTTCCCTACACTTGAAAACTTCCTTCATACAAAACTTCACACAATTCTCATTAGCAACATTAGTGTATGCAAGATAGTAGATCCACTTTTGGTTCAGTTTCAACTCAAGTAAAACATCGATTAAAACATTATCTACTGTAGCAACTTCTTTTAAAATCTCTTCCGATCAAAAGAACTCAAAAAGGAAGAGATTAAGAGGCAAATGCAAATAGTGGCAGAAATCTACCAAAATAGAACAGCAGGTAAATATCGGATTTTTTTGAAAATCTTCTGTTGCTCAAATCAAAAAGTGAAAACTAACTAAAGTTAGATAATAACCTAGGGCATGCGCACAAAAAATTTCAGATCAATAGGACGTTCTGGCTGAGAGAATTAATTTTTTCGGTGGCAGCGCAAAATCAGTTTCAGGACAGCAACTTCCCCAAATCTTACCTTCTTCCTATTAGAGGCTATTCTTGGCACAAAAATGAAATAAAAAAGAAAAGGAGAGGTTCTTACAGAGGTAACAACTTCCAAGACTCAACAAAAGAAAAATTACAGAAATAAAACATGGGTTATCTCCCAAGAGTGCTTTTCTTTAACGCCTTTCAGCTAGGCACAAAAAGCAAGAATCAAGTATTTTCAAGTGAAGAAGCATCAAGATCATAATTTGTTCGAATGATAGAATCAAAAGGTAGCTTCTTTCTCTTTCTAGGAAAGTGTTCCATATCCTTTCTTGAGTGGGAATTGATATCTAATAGTACCTTCTTTCATATCAATAATAGCACCAACAGTTCTAAGAAAAGGTCTTCTCAAAATGATAGGACAAGAAGCATTGCATTTAATATCCAAAACAAAGAAATCAACATGGACAAGGTTATTGTTAACCATAATAAGAACATCATTAATTCTTCCCAAAGGTTTGTTCTTAGCAATATCAGCAAGATGAACATCCAAATAATAGTTTTCTAAAGGTGGTAAATCAAGCATATCATAAATTTTCCTAAGCATAACAGAGATACTAGCACCAAGGTCACATAAAGAATTACAATCAAAATCATGCACTTTCATCTTAATGATGGGCTCCCAACCATCTTCTAACTTCCTAGGGATAGAAACTTCTTGTTTTAATTTCTCTTCCCTAATTTGCATGAGAGCATTTGTAATATGTTTTGTAAAAGCCATATTTATAGCACTAGCATTAGGACTTCTAGCAAGCTTTTGTAGGAACATAATTACTTCAGAGATATTGCAACTATCAAGATCAAAATCATTATTATCAAAGGTAGTAGGACCATTGTCTCCCATACTTCAAAATAATTTAGCATTTTTATTAGAAATAGTTTCAGTGGTTTTAGGCAATTTTGCAGAAAGAGTGGGGGCCTTCCCTACACCAATTATTTTACCATTAATAGTAGGAGGTTTGCTAGCATTTGAAACTTTAGCATTACTAGTGGTGGTAATGGTACAAACTTTAGTCATATTATTCTTTCTAGCAATTTCATCTTCTCTTTCCCACCTAGCATGCAATTTAGCCAACATCCTAACATTGTCATGAATTCTAACTTGAATGGCATTCAAAGTCTTGCTTTCTTTAACATCATGAGGCATAACCTTTAATTTCAGAAGTTCAACATCAAGAGCAAGGCTATCAACTTTAGAAGCAAGAACATCAATTTTACCAAACTTTTCCTCAATAGATTTATTAAAAGCAGTTTGTTTACTAATAAAGTCCTTAAGAATGACTTCAAGATCATAGGGTGCACTTCTATTGTTGTTGTAGGAATTACCATAAGAATTACCATAACCATTACCATTATTAGAAGGATATGGCCTATAATTGTTACTACCAAAATTATTCCTATAAGCATTGTCGTTGAAATTATTATTTTTAATGAAGTTCACATCAACATGCTCTTCTTGAGCAACCAAAGAGGCTAAAGGAACATTATTTGGATCAATATGAGTTTTACCATTAACAAGCATAGACATAATGGTATCAATCTTATCACTCAAGGAAGAGGTTTCTTCAACAGAATTGACCTTCTTACCTTGTGGAGCTCTCTCAGTGTGCCATTCAGAATAATTTATCATCATATCATCAAGGAGCTTTGTTGCAGCACCCAGAGTGATGGACATAAAGGTACCTCTAGCAGCTGAATCCAGAAGGTTTCTTGAAGAAAAATTCAGTCCTGCATAAAAGGTTTGGATGATTATCCAAGTAGTCAGTCCATGAGTGGGACAATTCTTTACCAAAGATTTCATTCGTTCCCAAGCTTGAGCAACATGTTCATTATCAAATTGTTTAAATTTCATTATGTCACTTCTCAAGGATATAATCTTAGCAGGAGGATAATATTTTCCAATGAAAGCATCTTTGCATTTAACCCAAGAATCAATACTATTTCTAGGCAAAGATAGCTAGCAACCAATCTTTAGCTCTTCCTCTCAAAGAGAAAGGAAAAAATTTAAGATTAATAATATCTCCATCTACATCCTTATATTTTTGCATCTCACAGAGTTCAACAAAATTAATAAGGTGAGCAACAGCATCATCAGTACTAACACCAGAAAATTGCTCTTTCATAACAAGATTTAACAAAGAAGGTTTAATTTCATAGAAAGTTGCTTCAGGAGCAGGTGGAGCAATAGGTGTACAAATGAAATCATTGTTGTTTGTGCTAGTAAAGTCACACAACTTAGTGTTCTCAGGATTACTCATTTTAGCAAGATTAAGACAGACCAACAAAAATAACAACTATAAAAGGAACTAATTTTTTTGTATTTTTGATAAAAAGAAGCAAAAAAAAGCAAAACAATAACAAAGTAATGAGATTGGAAGTGAGAGACTCCCCTTGCAGAAATCCTCTTCCTCCCTGACAACGGCGCCAGAAAATAGTCTTGATGTCTCATAGGGCCCGTTGGGAAACCCCAAGAGGAAGGTATGATGAGCACAGCAGCAAGTTTTCTCTCAGTATGAAACCAAAGTTTAATCGACCAGTAGGAGAAATAAATCACTACCGGTGTCAACAACAATGTGGAACCTGCACACAACACAACCAAAATACTTTGCCCCAACTTATAGTGAGGTTGTCAATCTCACTGGTTTTGCTAAAAACAAAGGATTAGACGTATAGTGTGGAAAGAGATGTTTGTTTGCAGTGAATGAAATAAAACAATACTTGCATAAATAAAAATAGTGTTTGCAGTATATGGTATTATCAATGTAAAAGAATGGACCAGGGTCCACAGTTCACTAGAGGTGTCTCTCCATAAAGATAAATAATATGTTGGGTGAACAAATTACAGCTGGGCAATTGACAAATAGAGAATGCATAACAATGCATGTACATGACATGAAGATCACTATGAGATTCATTTGGGCATTACATTATGATACATAGACCGTAATCCAACTGCATCTATGACTAATAATCCACCTTGAAGATATCATCCGAACAACCTTTGGGTATTAAGTTGCAAGCAACAGATTATTGTATTAAGCAAAGTGTGTATTGTAAACAATACAAATATCCTTAGACAAAGGATTGTTGTTTTTTCCCTAGTAACAACAGCACATCTACAATCTTAGAAGTTATTGTCACTCTCCCAAATTACTAGAGGAATGAACCCACTATCGAGCATAAATACTCCCTCTTGGAGTCACAAGCATCTACTTGGCCAGAGCATCTACTAGCAACGGAGAGCATGCAAGATCACAAATAACATAGACATGATAGATCAATAATCAACTTGACATAGTACTTAATATTCATCAGATTCCAGCAAACACAACATGTAGCATTACAATAAGATGATCTTGATCATGTTAGGCAGCTCACAAGATCTAAACATGGTGGCACAAAATAGGAGAAGACAACCATCTAGCTACTGCTATGGACCCATAGTCCAAAGAAGAACTACTCACACATCACTCTGGAGGCAGGCATGGTGATCAAGAGGGCCTCCGGTGATGATTCCCCTCTCCGGCAGGGTGCCGGGAAGAGCTTTAGAACCCTCCCGAACTAGGATCGACGATTGCGGCGGCTACAGAACTTTTCGTGGATGGAGGCTCAGGTGTTTAGGGTTTTCTCGAGGATGTGAATATATAGGCGGAAGGGCGAGGTTGGTAGGCGCCTAAGGGGCCCACACCACGGGGCGGTGCGGCTAGGGGGCCGCACCACCACCAGGTGTGGCCGCCTTGTCGCCCTACTTCGTCTCCCATTCGGACTCCGTGAACGTTTCAGAAAAATAGGAACTTTGGCTTTTGTTTCGTCCAATTCCGAGAGTATTTCCTTTAGTAAAAATCTGAAATAGAAAAACAGCAAAAAATAGGAGCTGGCATTATGGCATCTTGTTAATAGGTTAGTTCCAGAAAATGCATAAAAATTCCACGAAGTGTAAACAAAACATAAAGCAATTGGTGTAAAACAAGCATGGAGCATCAAAAATTATAGATACGTTTGGAACGTATCAATATCTTACAGGGTTTGAGAGCTGTTGCATTGGCATCAGGGTTCAGGCGAGGAGAGTTCATCGGTGACACCAAGTTATCCCCAACAATTATCCGCTGCCATCATCACCATCGTGTTGCTCAC
The DNA here is from genome assembly GCA_007115705.1 of Dactylis glomerata. NCBI lineage: Eukaryota > Viridiplantae > Streptophyta > Magnoliopsida > Poales > Poaceae > Dactylis > Dactylis glomerata. Next base: position 518,505 of record QXEO01000457.1, on the reverse strand, counting down.
GAGAAGATCAGGCTACCCCATATCATCTTGGTATCAGATTTCCACGGTTTACTCGGTGAGCATCCACAAGTCCATCCTGTAATTTGTTTTTAGTCCTATCTAGAAAAGGCCTAAAAAAATTAGGGTTCTTAGTTTTGCCATAGCCTAGATTGCACCGTCTTGAGTTTTAGTCGCTGATCATCTTTTCGCGTATCATTTCATCCAATCTATAGGATTCTAGGGTCCTCAATCTTTTTTGCATAGTAGTTTAGGGTTTGGATCTCGTTTGGTCTCTCTTTGATCTTCCTCTTCTTCTCGGCAGTTGGCGGCTGTGTGAGCTATCAGCTTCACGTGGAGGAGTTTAGGTCGAGGGCAAGAGACTGATCCAATCTGCTCAATCGAGTCTTCCAGCCAGCCCCGATCAGTTTCTAAATAAAAAAGAGGCAGGCGCCGATTGCCCTGGGGTAGAGCATGTTTGGCCCTAGACGCCCATCGAGCCGCTCGCTCTCGCTGCTTAGGCGATCCGATCGGGAGTCCCCAGCCTTGCTAGGATCGCTCGGCCTCACCCCAGTGCGGAGTGCGTCTGGGGTCAAGCGCCCGGGTTGCTTGCTCTGTGTGGGGACCCCGGATTACCCATCCGGAATACCCGATATGCATACAATTCACGATCCCATGATCAGTGTGTCATGAATCCATATATTTGATACTAGAATTACATCATCCATTACAGTTTCGAATAATATACTTACAATTGGTCACATGACCAAGCATGATATTGCCACGCAGGGCAAGTTTACAACTAAGCAGCGGATACCAAGCAGCGTTGATGACCCACGTCATCCCTACTACCCTACAGGCAACTGACTGGGAGACGTTCCTAGTTCGCACCGGCGTTGTCGAACTCCTCACCATCATCCTCATAACCTTCCTCATAATCTGACCAAGTTAATAGCCAGGGACAGAGCCGTGAGTATATTTGAATTGTACTCGCAAACCACCTAAGAGGGGAACAAGATTTCATGCTATTTGGCTGTAGCAAGATAAGTTGGTTTGGGGCTAGTGTTCAATCCTAACTATAGTTTCTCGTGTCGATATAGCATGTCATACGACATCTCTATATCCTTATTAAAGAAGAGTTTTTGGTAAAGCATCTTTAGAAAAGCTCTAGGAAAGGGGGAACTCATTTTCAAGAGAAGAGCTGGGGTCAATCAAACATGACCACCATTCTTATTAATCTCGGTCAATCGCACATGACCACCTCCAACCTTCGGCAGTACCCTGCAAGTACTTCGAACCACCTCCATGCCGCGGTAGTACCCTATGAGTACTCCGAACCGGCACCAATTTCCTTCTTTCCCGAAAACACTTTTGTAAAATCCAAAACTTGACATTGGGTTAGGCAACAGCCAGTTCAACCGTCCATATCCGATGACTTGGCTATTCGAATAGTTTTACACTCTGAAGAGGTTGTACACTTTACCCACACCATCCGATAAATCTGCCGGGATACCACCACGGACTGTCATACACAAGTATGCGGGGTTCGGATAATCGATTATAGCCTTCCATCTATCCACCTTAATACGGGCGCCTACCCTGTGGAGTATACATCCCCGGCAAACCCTGGCCGTCTACCTCTGCCGAGCGTAGTTCCAGTGCCACGGCGGGAGAAACCCAAGTGTCTTCTGGCCGGATAAATCCCAATGGATCCCGATTTGCTATTGCCCATAATCTGGCGGCAATCTGGATTCCAGGGTCCTACAAACCCTTATATAGTGTGAGGCTCCCCGCACTAAGGCAGATAAACTTTGAACTAAGCCCCGTCCCATACCGGGGTAATGTGGTTGCACGGATTAAATTGCCCCGTGTGAATACATAATCACCAATGTCTTTTCTTAGAAAACCACCAACTTCTTTCCTTTCAGAACCCATTTTACATTTATCCCAAAAATCCTTTAGAAAACATTTCAGTGGAGTAGATACTACTCCAAGGTTTTCGAAAACTCTTTTGAAATCTTTTCCCAGAGTGTTTCCCCATCCTAGAGTTTTTGGCTCCACTAGAAGTTTCCCAACGGCTTTGCTGCTAATCAACAAGCCACTAATTGCAAGGGTAATGAATATGTGTTCAATGGGGTCATCTCGAAGGATGATAATAAGTGGCTTGTGGAGCTTAAGCCGACAACAATTGCTACAAGGAATATAGCAATCTAAAAACATGCACTTTAATAAAACAGTAAGAGACATGCAGCAGGTGTAATTAGTATTTAGATATGCATCAAGTTAGGTGGCTTGCCTTGGCTGGCTTGTCCCTGATCTCCTTCTCCTTGCTACTCAAACACCTCCTCCTCCGCACACTCGTCATTCGAATCTATCGCCGGAAAAATAAAAACACACAATAAGCATACATGCATACACAGGTCACAAGCAATGCAGCACTCCATATCATATTATCAAAGAGTATCAGAAGCAAACAAGTTTAGAAAACAAATCAAGGTTCTAAAGATTTTAGTTACTGAGTTAATCCTATTATAAACTAGGGTTTTTCAAATGAAGCAATCACACACCAACTCATTTCTAACAAGCATGCAGGTGGTCTCATGGACCAAGTAATGCACTCAGTATACTTACAGGTTGACAACAATCTTAAGAACCTAACAAAGTTGGATTTACTGAAAAACAAGTTGTGTTTGATTTTTCCTATGAATCAAACAATAGGGAATAGCACTAGAGCACCAAAATATTCTTCAAATATTCTCTGAGTTTCAGAAAAATATGAGGTAAAGTGCTCTGGAAAGCTATTCCAAAGCATAATCCAACAAAGTTGGATTCAACACAAAATTCCATTTCTACTGCAAGTGGTGATTTTCCTAAGATTAATTACACACAACGCCATTTCAATTACTACTGCAAGAATAAAAGTCCTAAAAGGGTAAAACCAGTGATTCAAGCAAGATAAGTCACTAAGCTAACTCTGGAAATTGGTATCACTCAATTCCAGAAAACAAAACTCAAGTTTTGCATTATTGAACAAAAAGGGGCTAGATCTATACATCTAATACCACCAGCATTCTACAGGGGTCAAACATTCAAGCATGCAATTTTTCTGGATAGTACACATTAGTATAAACTCACAGGAATTTGAATCACTAAATTTGGGTTCATACTTATTTTTCTACGAATTTTGCAAGTTAACAGATCAATCAAAAAGTTTAAAACGAAATTCCTGAAAAAAAATAGATCGGGTCGGATACTGACAGGCCTGGGCGGCACAGCTTCGGGCCGGCCCACACCAGGCCGCGGCACGTGGGAAAATGATTCGGAGGGCGGCTAGGCGGGGCCCGCCGGTCAGGAGGCTGGGGCCACAGGGAGTTGACTGGTGGGGCCATGTTGACCAGTCAGACCGCCCGCGCGGCCGTTGGATCCTGATCTGACGTCCTTGGGTCGCCAGACCAAAAACTGACGGCAGAAATAGAGGGAGACGGCGGCTGCTCACCGGAAGTTCGTCGGCGCACCGCCGGAATTCGCTGGAGAGCTCGCCTGGACGCGCTGCTAGGACGAAGATGGTCAGCTCTTCTTCGCCGATATCCTAGTGTACCAAGTGGCCGAAGGGGGTGGCTGGAAGATGGCGCTCGTCGAGGACCAGCAGCTACCGGATGAGGTCGGACCTGAGCTTGATGATTTCGATGGTCCTGGAACAAATTGATAAGCGGGTGAGCTCCAGAAAGGATAGGGGAAGGTCAGGGAGGGAAGAGGGAGGCGCGGGGAGGCCGGTGACATCCTAGCGGCGATGGGGTGGCTGCGGCTGTGCTCTAGCCGAAGTCGAGGGCAGAGAGAGCTATAGGAGATGGGGCTCTGTTTGGAAAGGTTCTCTGGCAAATGAGGAGGATGAGAGGTGAGCTCGGTCTCAAATAAGCAGGGAAGGTGCGGGCGTGTGCGACAGTGGGTGGAGGTGCTCGACGTTCACTGGCCCGAGTGGACGGCACACCGGATAGGGGAAACGCGAAAACCAAAAGGCTCGGGGCTGTGCCAGTGAGCTAATGGGGGTGAGGCGGGGTCCGTGGCGAGGTTTCAGGCACGGGGATGGTCGGACGACTCGGGGAGAGGATGTCCACTCTACGCCCGCCAGGTGCTCGACGATTGGTTGGCTCCCAGAGCACGGATGGGTGAGGCCGAGAGGAAGAGCACAAATGAGCTTGCGTGCTAGGGAAGGCTCGGGGGAGGGGTTAGCGGAGACTAGTGGCGAGATGGCTCGGTCCAAGAAGCAAGTTTTAAAAAACGATGGCCATGCCATGGCGTCCTAGGGCAAAAGAGAAGGAGAGGGAGTTCAGGGCTAGGTAGAGAAGCTTACAGGTGCGATTACGGAGTGGTTTAGGGTCCTGATACTCGCATGTTCATTGGATGGTAAGGGTGGTGGCTTGCTGCAAGATTTTATCAAGATATTGCAAAGATATGGATGGTCTTCCCTTCCTTCTTCCTCCAAACATTAAAGGACAAAGAAGGAACATTGCTACAGTAAAATTCGACCAGAGAGGGAAGAGGGTGATAGGGTAGTCAGAGCTAGGGTTTTGTGAGGATCTAAGATGATTTAGAGTGATAGAGTTTGAGATAAAAGAGTATGCATGCATTAGTCCTTTAATTTTGAGTTAAAGTTTCAAGTTATAGCAAGCAAGGGCATGCATGGAGAGATTAGATAGGTAGAAGATGAAATGTTGGGTAGCAATGCCACGGTTGGAAAAAGTTTTAATTTAAGCAGGGTCTCCAAAATTTTGTATTTTGGAAATTTTGGCCGAAGTATAACTTGAACAAGATTTTGAAATTATTGGAGGATAAGCAACTAAGGTTTTGGTGTTCATGGAAGTAGGCATGCATAGGATAACATGGTGGAGTTCCATCAAATCCATTTGATGAGAAGAGTGCATGAAATAACATGGTTATTATCCCCATGCATGTGTTAGATAAAAAAAGATGAAATAAGAAAATGGGTATTTTTGATGGGGGAGGGGGTGGCATTATGCATGAATAACATTCCCAAATGTTAGTGGAGAGGATGTGAATTATGGGGGAAATTTATGGTGGACTCTAAGAAGTGATCCATAAATTTATGGAGGAAACATGAAGGCTAGAAGTAGTTTTGATTAGAGTTCAAAACCACCTCACATAAATGGGTGGCAGGCCTCAAAGTGCACCAACAAGTGCATGGATAGTTAGAGTAGATCAAAAGGAAGAGGAATGGGTCAGAGAATGGTCTCTGAACAATTTATTTCGAATTTTAGAAGTGGGAGCAAAAGTGCATCTAATAATAGTCAAATGGTCAGTGGTTTGATTAGGGTCAAAAACAAGATTGGAACAAGTAGCAGATGACCTCAAATGACTAGGTAGTAATGGAAAGAATGGAAGAATATACATCAAAGATGAATTCTAGGAAGGCACATTGCCATGAATAGGATAGATGAGCTTAATATAAGCGTTGGAAAACTGAATCTGTTAACAGGAGTGAAGATAGGGCCAAATTAGGAATTTGGATGGTTTAGCATTTTATCAAGACTCTTTGATACTTCTTGGCTTCATTCAGATGGTACCAAGCATCAATAAGGGGTTATGAGTAATAATAAGGAGTAGGGGAAATCCTCCAAGCAAAGCATTCATACACACACAAAAAGTAGTCAAGCAAGGTCAAACACAGTCAAGCACATGCAATAATAACTCATCAATGTCAAACAAAGTCACACAAAGTCAACTCACCACACAAGGTCAATCATTTCCAGCTAATCTAGCATCACCAGAAACAATGATTGAACCAGTGCCCAATGATGATCATGCCATGGTCAGGTAGAGAAGAGTTTCAAATAAAAGAGTAAAGCTTTTGTAGATTTTTCAGAACTAGTGGAGACATAGCATCTCCTTTAGAAAGTTTTCTTAAAGGTGTTTGAAATCCTTTTGTAAACATCAACAAAATATAGGTTTGTGAAATAGTGGGACCACTCTACTTCGTAGGTCTAGGTAATTTTGTAAATACTTAGTTTTGATAAAAGCTTTGTCTCAAGATAAATCTTGGCGCTTATTTTGGAACACTAAAATAATTTGAAAAAGGAGAAGTTGCCAAGATAATGGTTTTGGAGAAATAGCTAGAGGCATAAATAAAGGCATGACCACAAGGGCACAAGGATTGTGTTGGTTCACAATAGTATTCAACAAGCAACTCAAACAGACACCATTAACAACAAAGACAAACAAGCAAGAAACAGTACTTCCAGAGGTTTGCTCAAAAAGTTTTTTGTTGGCCCTCATTTTTGGCTCACTACTACTTAAACTGGGTTACAAAAAGGTGGGGTGTTACAGCTCTTCCCCCCTTAAACAGAATCTCGTCCCGAGATTCCTAAGCGTAGTAGTAAGAGGTGCCGAGACTAAGTTGGAGTTAGGCCTCAACGATTGCTCTTCCAACTCACCGGTGATTCTCTGAGTTACCTCGAAGACTTGCCTTTGCCAAAGATGTAGATCGTCTCCATTTGCTGAAGTTGATGGCTGAAGAGTTGATGTTGCCGAAAGCATCATGTTGAAACCTCGTCGGGACATTCTTAAAGTTAGAGGGGTTAGGCTACCTAGTATGCCCGAAAAAAAAAATCTTCGAGAGTTAGAAGGTTTTCAGCTTGCAAATTGAGGTCTTGAAGAGTCGAGGCCTCTCGGGTAGCTTTTGTTGGCTTGGAGTCGTCGCTTCCTTCATGTATATTGATGGAGTCTTCAATTCTTCAGTGTTGCGCCTTGAAGCCTGATGTTGGTGTAGACCTATAATCTCGAGCTTGCAGCCCTCGGAGGATGGTAGACAAGAGCATTTAGGCTTCGATCTTGATAGGCACGTCAAATCTGTCGAGTTAGTCCTCTACACTTCCTAACTACCAAGGCGCAGGTTAGTCCTAATAGAAATCATTCTTCTGGGTTGCCTTGTGCTTGAGCTGAAAAAACGTCAGGTGGTGGCGCACCACCAATGGTGTGTCTTCCGGTGGTCAATGGTCAATTTCTTCTTGTCTTCGGGTTGGTGGAGACCAGTGAAGATCTTCCTGCTTCTCCATCTTCTTGTAGGCTTGAGGATCCTGAGGTATATTGGGATACCGGGAGTTGACTTCATCTTCCGAGAAATCTTCAGGTGGATTTATACTCGTGGCATAAGTCAGTTTTAGTTTCAACCCGTGAAGATTTGAACAAGCGAGCGAGTTATTTAGAAAAGTCTTCACTTCTTCTCGTTGCTACCCCCATGGATATCTTCTAAATGCAGAGTCGACATAGATGACTTGATTTTTGAGAGTCTTCATCCTTCTATTTGCTTAGTGGAGATCAAGCACGTGAGTCTTTGGGTTTCAAGCGATGATACCGGGTTGATCTTCTAAAGTCAGGCTTGGCTTTGATACTTCCATGCTCAATGTTAGCTGGCTGGTTAGAATATTAGCAAGTGTTGGGGTGTTAAGAGAGTATTATCAATGTTAGTGAAACTTTAGAGTTAAGGTTAGGCGATCCGAGTTAGTGACGTCTTTGTCTCCTAGAAGTCCTTTGTAGTCTAGGCGGGTCTATCTTCTGCTTCCCTGATGTTGTAGAGAGGTCTTGACGAAGCTTGAAGCACGTAGCAAAAATTGCCGCGTCGGATCTTGGGTCTGTATTGAGAGAAGAGTTCTAATCCACTACTATCAAAGGTAGAGTTAGCATTTCAGTTTTAACTTATCTACGCTACTCGTGCTGACATAAATGGATGAGAGGGAAACTCAGTTTAGAGAGACTTCCTATTCGGGGTTTTGCACGCCAGAGGGGTTTTTAAGGAAGAGAGGCCAAGTCAATCATGAGCACAAAGTACAACACACATTCAAGAAACACATAAGACAACTGCAAACGCTATCAAGAACACATAAGGCAAACAACAAACAATTGCAGAAATCACACGAGGTACTTCAAGTACCAACGATGCCTAACAATGCGCGATATTTGGGGTTAGTCCTATTCATCCTAGGGTCATGGTTGGCCATAGTTGTTGATGTCGTCCTTTTCCTTGACTCTCGCTTCAGCAGAAACTTGATGGCAGTTGGTGGTGAAGCTGCAGTGTTGTTGAGCCGTTGATGTTGACTTAGGAAGTGCAGTTTTGTAAGTCTTCTTGTATCACTTACATGGTTGTGAGGTCTTCAGAGGGATTGCTGAAGTGTGTCCTTGGTGGTATACCCGCCCAACAAACCTAATAAGTACTAGTCAAGCAACTAAGTACTTGGTCCTTGGCGACTGCAAAAGTGTGAGTCCAGGGAGGAACAAGGTCAGCTTCTTGACAGGGCATTTGGTGTCAACCAAAGGCAAAATACTCGTCTACCCTTTTATCTCTTTGCAGTTGGAGAGGTTTGAAGATGTCCTTCTGAATATCTGCTCCATCTTGTGCTGCTGAACTTCAGGCCTGTCCGGGGTACAACGTCCAGTATTTAGATTTTGAAGGGGATGAGATAAGATAGTAAGGCTATGAAAACTTTGGCAATCTGATAAATAAGATTTGAAGCTTTGAATAGATGAGAAGTATAGAAGCCATGTTGTCGGCTTACTTTATAAAAACAAGTTTTGCAATTACTTTTAGCAAAATACTACCTTCCTGACTAACGCCCATGCTAACTAAGGTCTCCTACAGTCAGGATGGCTCTGATACCAACTCTGTGGGGACCCCGGATTACCCATTCAGAATACCCGATATGCATACAATTCACGATCCCATGATCAGTGTGTCATGAATCCACATATCTGAGTTGATACCAGAATTACATCATCCATTACAGTTTCGAATAATATACTTACAATTGGTCACATGACCAAGCATGATATTGCCACGCAGGGCAAGTTTACAACTAAGCAGCGGATACCAAGCAGCGTTGATGACCCACATCATGCCTACTACCCTACAGGCAACTGACTGGGAGACGTTCCTAGTTCGCACCGGCGTCGTCGAACTCCTCACCATCATCCTCATAACCTTCCTCATAATCTGACCAAGTTAATAGCCAGGGACAAAGCCGTGAGTACATTTGAATTGTACTCGCAAACCACCTAAGAGGGGAACAAGATTTCATGCTATTTGGCTGTAGCAAGATAAGTTGGTTTGGGGCTAGTGTTCAATCCTAACTATAGTTTCTCGTGTCGATATAGCATGTCATACGACATCTCTATATCCTTATTAAAGAAGAGTTTTTGGTAAAGCATCTTTAGAAAAGCTCTAGGAAAGGGGGAACTCATTTTCAAGAGAAGAGCTGGGGTCAATCAAACATGACCACCATTCTTATTAATCTCGGTCAATCGCACATGACCACCTCCAACCTTCGGCAGTACCCTGCAAGTACTCTGAACCACCTCCATGCCGCGGCAGTACCCTACGAGTACTCCGAACCGGCACCAATTTCCTTCTTTCCCGAAAACACTTTTATAAAATCCAAAACTTGACATTGGGTTAGGCAACAGCCAGTTCAACCATCCATATCCGAGGACTCGGCTATTCGAATAGTTTTACACTCTGTAGAGGTTGTACACTTTACCCACACCATCCGATAAATTTGCCGGGATACCACCACGGACCGTCATACACAAGTATGCGGGGTTCGGATAATCGATCACAGCCTTCCATCTATCCACCTTAATACGGGCGCCTACCCTATGGAGTATACATCCCCGGCAAACCCTGGCCGTCTACCTCTGCCGAGCGTAGTTCCAGTGCCACGGCGGGAGAAAACCAAGTGTCTTTCGGCCGGATAAATCCCAATGGATCCTGATTTACTATTGCCCATAATCTGGTGGCAATCCGGATTCCAGGGTCCTACAAACCCTTATATAGTGCGAGGCTCCCCGCACTAAGGCAGATAAACTTCGAACTAAGCCCCGTCCCATACCGGGGTAATGTGGTTGCATGGATTAAATTGCCCCGGGTGAATACATAATCACCAATGTCTTTTCTTAGAAAACCACCAACTTCTTTCCTTTTAGAACCCATTTTACATTTGTCCCAAAAATCCTTTAGAAAACATTTCAGTGGAGTAGATACTACTCCAAGGTTTTCGAAAACTCTTTTGAAATCTTTTCCCAGAGTGTTTCCCCATCCTAGAGTTTTTGGCTCCACTAGAAGTTTCCCAACGGCTTTGCTGCTAATCAACAAGCCACTAATTGCAAGGGTAAATAATAGGTGTTCAACGGGGTCATCTCGAAGGATGATAATAAGTGGCTTGTGGAGCTTAAGCCGACAACAATTGCTACAAGGAATATAGCAATCTAAAAACATGCACTTTAATAAAACAGTAAGAGACATGCAGCAGGTGTAATTAGGATTCAGATATGCATCAAGTTAGGTGGCTTGCCTTGGTTGGCTTGTCCCTGATCTCCTTCTCCTTGGTACTCAAACACCTCTTCCTCCTCCGCACACTCATCATTCGAATCTATCGCTGGAAAAATAAAAACACACAATAAGCATACATGCATACACAGGTCACAAGCAATGCAGCACTCCATATCATATTATCAAGGAGTATCAGAAGCAAACAAGTTTAGAAAACAAATCAAGGTATTAAAGATTTTAGTTACTGAGTTAATCCTATTATAAACTAGGGTTTTTCAAATGAAGCAATCACACACCAACTCATTTCTAACAAGCATGCAGGTGGTCTCATGGACCAAGTAACGCACTCAGTATACTTACAGGTTGACAACAATCTTAAGAACCTAACAAAGTTGGATTTACTGAAAAACAAGTTGTGGTTGATTTTTCCTATGAATCAAACAATAGGGAATAGCACTAGAGCACCAAAATATTCTTCAAATATTCCCTGAGTTTCAGAAAAATATGAGGTAAAGTGCTCTGGAAAGCTATTCCAAAGCATAATCCAACAAAGTTGGATTCAACACAAAATTCCATTTCTACTGCAAGTGGTGATTTTCCTAAGATTAATTACACACAATGCCATTTCAATTACTACTGCAAGAATAAAAGTGCTAAAAGGGTAAAACTAGTGATTCAAGCAAGATAAGTCACTAAGCTAACTCTGGAAATTGGTATCACTCAATTCCAGAACACAAAACTCAAGTTTTGCATTATTGAACAAAAAGGGGCTAGATCTATACATCTAATACCACCAGCATTCTACAGGGGTCAAACATTCAAGCATGCAATTTTCTCGATAGTACACATTAATATAAACTCACAGGAATTTGAATCACTAAATTTGGGTTCATACTTATTTTTCTACGAATTTTGCAAGTTAACAGATCAATCAAAAAGTTTAAAACGAAATTCCCGAAAAAAAATAGATCGGGCCGGATACTGACAGGCCTGGGCGGCACAGCTTCGGGCTGGCCCACGCCAGGCCGTGGCGCGCGGGAAAATGATTCGGAGGGCTGCCAGGCGGGGCCCGCTGGTCAGGAGGCTGGGGCCACAGGGAGTTGACTGGCGGGGCCATGTTGACCAGTCAGACCGCCCGCGCGGCCGTTGGATCCTGATCTGACGGCCTTGGGTCGCCAGACCAAAAACGGGCGGCGGAAATAGAGGGAGACAGCGGTTGCTCACCGGAAGTTCATCGGCGCACCGCTGGAATTCGCTGGAGAGCTCGCCTGGACACGCTGCTAGGACAAAGATGGTCAGCTCTTCTTCGCCGATCTCCTAGTGTACCAAGTGGCCGAAGGGGGTAGCTAGAAGATGGCGCTCGTCGAGGACCAGCAGCCGCCGGATGAGGTCGGACCTGAGCTTGATGATTTCGATGGTCCTGGAACAAATTGATAAGCGGGTGAGCTCCAAAAAGGATAGGGGAAGGTCAGGGAGGGAAGAGGGAGGCGCGGGGAGGCCGGTGACATCCTAGCGGCGATGGGGTGGCTCCGGCTGTGCTCTAGCCGAAGTCGAGGGCAGAGAGAGCTATAGGAGATGGGGCTCGGTTTGGAAAGGTTCTCTGGCGAAAGAGGAGGATGAGAGGTGAGCTCGGTCTCAAATAAGCAGGGAAGGAGCGGGCGTGCGCGACAGTGGGTGGAGGTGCTCGACGTTCACTGGCCCGAGTGGACGGCACACCGGATAGGGGAAACGCGACAAACGAATGGCTCGGGGCTGTGCCAGTGAGCTAATGGGGGTGAGGCGGGGTCCGTGGCGAGGTTTCAGGCACGGGGATGGTCGGACGACTCGGGGAGAGGACGTCCACTCTACGCCCGCCAGATGCTCGACGATTGGTTGGCTCCCAGAGCACGGATGGGTGAGGCCGAGAGGAAGAGCACAAATGAGCTGGCGTGCTAGGGAAGGCTCGGGGGAGGCGTTAGGGGAGACTAGTGGCGAGATGGCTCGGTCCAAGAAGCAAGTTTTAAAAAACGATGGCCATGCCATGGCGTCCTAGGGCAAAAGAGAAGGAGAGGGAGTTCAGGGCTAGGTAGAGAAGCTTACAGGTGGGGTAATGGAGTGGTTTAGGGTCCTGATATTCGCATGTTCATTGGATGGTAAGGGTGGTGGCTTGCTGCAAGATTTTATCAAGATATTGCAAAGATATGGATGGTCTTCCCTTCCTTCTTCCTCCAAACATTAAAGGACAAAGAGGGAACAGTGCTACAGTAAAATTCGACCTGAGAGGGAAGAGGGTGATAGGGTAGTCAGAGCTAGGGTTTTGTGAGGATCTAAGATGATTTAGAGTGATAGAGTTTGAGATAAAAGAGTATGCATGCATTAGTCCTTTAATTTTGAGTTAAAGTTTCAAGTTATAGCAAGCAAGGGCATGCATGGAGAGATCAGATAGGTAGAAGATGAAATGTTGGGTAGCAATGCCACGGTTGGAAAAAGTTTTAATTTAAGCAGGGTCACCAAAATTTTGTATTTTGGAAATTTTGGCCGAAGTATAACTTGAACAAGATTTTGAAATTATTGGAGGATAATCAAATAAGGTTTTGGTGTTCATGGAAGTAGGCATGCATAGGATAACATGGTGGAGTTCCATCAAATCCATTTGATGAGAAGAGTGCATGAAATAACATGGTTATTATCCCCATGCATGTGTTAGATAAAAAAAAGATGAAATAAGAAAATGGGTATTTTTGATGGGGGAGGGGGTGGCATTATGCATGAATAACATTCCCAAATGTTAGTGGAGAGGAAGTGAATTATGGGGGAAATTTATGGTGGACTCTAAGAAGTGATCCATAAATTTATGGAGGAAACATGAAGGCTAGAAGTAGTTTTGATTAGAGTTCAAAACCACCTCACATAAATGGGTGGCAGGCCTCAAAGTGCACCAACAAGTGCATGGATAGTTAGAGTAGATCAAAAGGAAGAGGAATGGGTCAGAGAATGGTCTCTGAACTATTTATTTCGAATTTTAGAAGTGGGAGCAAAAGTGCATCTGATAATAGTCAAATGGTCAGTGGTTTGATTAGGGTCAAAAACAAGATTGGAACAAGTAGCAGATGACCTCAAATGACTAGGTAGTAATGGAAAGAATGGAAGAATATACATCAAAGATGAGTTCTAGCAAGGCACATTGCCATGAATAGGATAGATGAGCTTAATATAAGCGTTGGAAAACTGAATCTGTTAACAGGAGTGAAGATAGGGCCAAATTAGGAATTTGGATGGTTTAGCATTTTATCAAGACTCTTTGATACTTCTTGGCTTCATTCAGATGGTACCAAGCATCAATAAGGGGTTATGAGTAATAATAAGGAGTAGGGGAAATCCTCCAAGCAAAGCATTCGTACACACAAAAAAAGTAGTCAAGCAAGGTCAAACACAGTCAAGCACATGCAATAATAACTCATCAATGTCAAACAAAGTCACACAAAGTCAACTCACCACACAAGGTCAATCATTTGCAGCTAATCTAGCATCACCAGAAACAATGATTGAACCAGTGCCCAATGATAATCATGCCATGGTCAGGTAGAGAAGAGTTTCAAATAAAAGAGTAAAGCTTTTGTAGATTTTTCAGAACTAGTGGAGACATAGCATTTCCTTTAGAAAGTTTTCTTAAAGGTGTTTGAAATCCTTTTGTAAACATCAACAAAATATAGGTTTGTGAAATAGTGGGACCACTCTACTTCGTAGGTCTAGGTAATTTTGTAAATACTTAGTTTTGATAAAAGCTTTGTATCAATATAAATCTTGGCGCTTATTTTGGACAACTAAAATAATTTGAAAAAGGAGAAGTTGCCAAGATAATGGTTTTGGAGAAATAGCTAGAGGCATAAATAAAGGCATGACCACAAGGGCACAAGGATTGTGTTGGTTCACAATAGTGTTCAACAAGCAACTCAAACAGACACCATTAACAACAAAGACAAACAAGCAAGAAATAGTACTTCCAGAGGTTTGCTCAAAAAGTTTTTTGTTGGCCCTCATTTTTGGCTCACTACTACTTAAACAGGGTTACAAAAAGGTGGGGTGTTACACTCTGCCAGGCGGGGCAGCTCGCTCGACCGCCGAGGCGGTCTGGCCTCGCGCGCCAGGCGGCTGTTGTCCTTGGCTCGAGCGCCAGGTGGGTGTCTCCCTCGGCTCGAGCGCTTGCTCGAGCGAAGAGGTTGTCTGCCCTCTAGCGCCAGATCGGTCCACGAAGTTTTGGCCCAATTCAAGTTAGTAAAAAAAGAGCAAAAAAAGGGGATGTGCACTACACCAATCTGAGCAGTACACGCCGCACCTATATAAAAAAGACAAACTATACTTCGGCCTCGCCAGTGACAAGGGTATGGATAATAGAGCCCGTTACTTGAGTACCCCTGAGGCCCGTTAAGCTAGGCCCAAGTGTAATCCTAGTCGAAATTCGAGTTCATATCATATACCGATGTTGTAATATGTATCGGACCCCTCCCGATCCTTGAGACCTGGCCACCTATATATAGGGGCCAGGAGAGGACGGTGAGGGACATATTGAAAGCAAGCCAAGTTTACACCTACGTTTACTTTCGATACACACCTTGTTTGACTGATTTACCTCTGAGTTCATCCGACGCCCTACTTCCCCGATCGTAAGTCCTTCATCTAGGACATTTGTCGAGTTAACCCTCATCAATTGGCGCCGACCATGGGGACTCTGGTGATGGAGTCATGAATTCGATGGCTTTTTCGCTTTTAGCCAACGGCAATCCAGAAGTCGACGAAAATCAAGAGATGGAGTTGACGATCGGAAGTCTGAGCTTCTATGTCAGACCTTTGCGTTCGACTCCTCTTTCGGATCCAGCAAAATCGGGTCCATCGGCAAGCAAAACCAAGACAATCACAATGTCTGGATCATATGTGGGCTCTCCAGCGAGGTAAACTTGCCGGTCAGTCTCGAAGCAATAGAAAATATGCAAAAGAAACCCGAGGAATTCGACGGAACTTGGGAAGAACCCGACGTGGAAGCAACAGTGGATAAGTCACATGACATTCAAAGGGATTTCGCCACCGGAAACAGTGGTGTCTCCAGAAGCATACACCAGTTATGCATCATTATCACTGAAGCAGCCGAAGAGAATAATCACGCAGGCAATGAAGAAGTCGACATATAAGTCGACAAACTAAGGAGCAACGGCAAGAAGGAGAAGGAGAAAATTCACGTCTCCACCGGGGAGTGGAGAATCATCATGTCAGCCATTAATCATGGCACGGAAGTACCCGCCGATTCAAGAAGAGAAGTTCTGATGGGGTATCAATACGCACTGCACCAACGCAGAAAGAAGGTTAGAGAGGAAAAAGACATGTTTATGAGAAACCAAGAAAACAATAGCGTATCAAGTGGAGGATATTGGGCTGAATACAGTGATGCATCAGAGTCCAGCATAGAAAGACGCAGAGACCCGAAGCACAGCAGGAGGACAACAGCATGGACAAGAGAAGAAAGCCATACGAAAAGTATAAGCGCACACCCATCAGATGATGAAGAGGACTTTGTGCAAGAAACACCAGAAGCAGCATTGGTAGCAGCACAGGCGTACCTACTAACTATGCAACCAAAGCCTGGAGATCCGCGGGAGCCAATGCATCAAGCCGCAATACGAAGCCTTAGGTTGGTAGAAGACAAGCTAAGGAAACATCTTCCAGAGAAAAAGGCGACATATCATAAGGAGAAGCGAAAGGAAGGACTCAAGCACCAATCTTCGCAAAACGAAACAAGCAAGTCATCAGGCGACGAAAAGCGTAAAACACGAAAGGAGGATGCAAGGAATATCATAGTGCAAGCAAGAGTAAACAATGCATGCTATGCGTGGAAAGAAGAAAATTACGAAGACGACGAAAAAGAGATTGGCGCGCTATGCTTTACCCGACGGGTTCGCAGAACGCGGGTACCCAAAGGATTCAAGCTGCCGCACGATCAGCAAAAGTATGTAGGGTCACAAGAACCCACACTATGGTCATCAGACTACCTGCAAGCAGTACAAATACTCAGAGGAACAAGAGCAACGGCAATGCAAAGTTTGCAGTTACACCTCACCGGCGCAGCGCGTACTTGGTTAAATACTCTACCCAACGATTCCATCGGGAGTTGGGGAGAACTAGAGAGCCAATTCGCAAGAAATTTTTGCTCAACATACAAATGCCCAGCGTCACTGGAAGAAATCAAGTAGTGCGTACAGAGGAAAGATGAAACTCTGCGCTCTTATATACAACGGTGGAGTGTAATCAAAAACTCTGCAGAAGACGTCTCCGATGAGCGGGCAATAGATGCTTTTTTGGCTGGCCTTCGTCGTTCGAACCTCGTGGAAGAGGTAGGGAGAACAAATCCTAGGACAGTATCGGAATTGATGGAAGTAGCCAAAAGATTCGCCGATGGAGAGGACGCATATAACAATAAACAGGGACGTTCACCAGAAGTCGACCGAGCGAGCAGGCAAAGGCGAAGATACTGCAATGAAGATAGCCACGCAAGGCGAAATCAGATAGCCGCGGGATATGACAGAAGGGACGAGGAAGGCTATGAAAGCAAGGAGTTTCAGGCAAGAGGTAATCGTGGAGTAAAAAACCCAAAGTACTCCGGCCCGTCGGCGGAGGACATGCTCCATGGACCTTATCGCATCCATTATGCATACCTAGATGGGAAGAGAGTTTCTAATCACCAAATGAAGGATTGCAGAACCTTCCTGAGGCTGCAAAGTGCCATGGACTCGAACCAAGGAGCACGACAGGGAGGAAAGAGTACGAGTCAGGGATATCAAGTATAGCATCTAGCAAAACATCTGGAGTCAAAAGTATATATATCTGCAATGATCCAACCAGTGCCAAAATCCAAGAAAGAGCGGAAGAGCATATCCAGACAAGTAAATCTAGCAATATCATCACCACCAGCTACTACAAAGTATCTGAGATGGTCCGATCAACCAGTCAGGTTCAGCAGAGCAGACCACCCGAGGAAAGTGCCCAGGCCAGGGCACGCGCCGATGGTGCTAAAGGCGCAAATAGGGGGTACGATGTCAGGCGAGTATTCATGGACGCAGGAAGCGGCATAAACCTAATATACGCAAGAACCCTGAAGGCAATGTGCATCTCACTGGAAAGTCTAAAGCCAACAGATTGTTCCTTCCACGGAATAGTACCACGAGGCGCAAATTACCCCCTCGAGAAAATAGAACTCGGCGTTTGCTTCGGCAATAGCAACAATTATCGTAGAGAAAAGTTAGAGTTTGAAGTCATGGACTGGCCTTCACAGTATCATGCAATCCTAGGGCGCCCAGCATTTGCAAAGTTCATGGCAGTACCTCACTAAGCATATCTCATGCTCAAAATCCCAGGACCCAAAGGAACAATCACGGTACAAGGCAGCTTCAAAGTATCAAACACTTGTGACAAAGAATTCAATAGGCTAGCGCAAACTTTCGGCATGACAGCGGAATACGCAAGGCTGATGGGCAAAACTGACCACAACGTGCTACCCGACGTCGGGCGATCCCTGCCAGATCAGGCTTTCGATCTAACCCAAGACTAAAAGAAAATCCAGGTCCACCCTATGGACCCGAACAAGACCACCTCCATAGTAGTAAACTTGGATCCCGCATAGGAAAGCGCGCTCGTTGAGTTCCTCCATGAGCGCTAGGAAATCTTCGCCTGGTGTCCTTTAGACATGCCAGGGGTTCCCAGGGAACTTGTCGAGCATGCACTAAATGTGGATCCTAAAGCAAAGCCAGTCAAGCAACCGCTGCGACGATTTGACGAACCCAAAAGGAAAGCTATAGCATCCGAGCTGCACAGGCTAGAAAATGTAGGATTCATCCGAGAAATCAAAGCATCGACTTGGGTGTCCAATCCAGTCATTGTCCCCAAGAAAAACACACACGTACAAAGAGTGTGTGTCGACTACACGTCTCTCAACAAGCACTGTCCAAAGGATCCCTTCCCTCTACCTCGCATTGATCAGATAATAGACTCAACAGCGGGGTGCGCAAGGCTTTCCTTCCTGGACGCATATTCTGGTTACAACCAGATCAAGCTAAAGAAAGAAGACGAGGAAAAAATAGCTTTTATCACACCATACGACGTGTTCTGCTATCATGTCATGCCTTTCGGCTTAAAAAATGCAGGAGCAACCTACCAGCGGATGATGCAAAACTGCCTCGGAAGTCAAATAGGATGCAACATTCAAGTCTACATCGATGACGTGGTCATCACCACAAGAAAAAAAAAGAGTCCTTGATCAGTGATTTGGCAGAACCCTTCGACAACCTAAATAGGTACAAGCTCAAGCTTAACCCGACAAAATGTTCTTTTGGCGTGTCAGCAGGACAACTCCTGGGATTCCTGGTATCAACAAGAGGAATAGAAGCAAACCCAAAAAAGGTCCAAGCAATACTAACATTAGGAAAACCAACAAAACTGCACGACGTACAGAAACTTGTAGGGCGCGTCGCGGCACTAAGTTAATTTGTCGCTCGATTGGGAGAAAAAGCACTTCCTTTCTATGCACTCATGAAAAATCAGACGACAAATTCGAGTGGACAGAAGAAGCGGATATAGCTTTCGCACAGCTGAAAAAAGTGTTCTCCACACCGCCGGTGTTGGTCGCACCAAATGAAAAAGAACTGCTACTACTATATATTGCAGCAACACATTAAGTGGTGATTACAGTATTAGTAGTCGAAAGAAGCAAAGAGGGGAAAGCTCATGGAGTACAGAGGCCAGTATATTTCCTCAGCAAAGTACTATCTCCAACAAAGCAGAGGTACCCGCACAATCAAAAACTTGCATACAGTGTATTCACAACAGCTCGAAAGCTACGGCAATATTTCACGGTGCATCCAATAATAGTGGTCAACGAAGCACCACTATCTAACATACTAAACAACCCTTCAGCAACTGGATGTGTCTCCTTATGGGGAATCGAATTATCACCCATGGACATCACGTACAAAAAGCGAAAGGCAATCAAATCCCAAGTACTGCCGGATTTCACAGCAGAGTGGCTAGAGTTACAAAACACAGGACCACCAGATCTATCAACTGTGGTGACAATGTACTTCGACGGGTCAAAAAGAGTCCAAGGCACAGGAGCAGGAGTAGTCCTGATATCGCCGCAAGGTGACAAACTAAAATATGTTTTACGGATGAGTTTTCCTCAAGCGTCTAATAATGAAGCCGAATACGAGGCTCTGCTCCATGGAATGCAGATGGCCAAAGCGTGCGGAGCGACTCGACTAAAAATATTCGGGGGACTCAAATCTTGTCGTCCAACAAGTGATGAATAGGTGTGACGCCATCAGTGACAATATAACAGCATATAGAAACTTATACTACTATCTAGAGGGAACATTCGATGGATGCAAAGTTTCGCACGTCAGCAGGGCCAGCAACGAGGAAGCCAACAATTTAGCAAATATCGGGTCCCAATGCCTGCCTATACTATCAGGAGTCTTTTCGGAAGAAATCATAGAGAGATCAATAAAGAATAACAAAACTTTGACTACAGAAGAACAAAGCCAGCACCAAACAACAGGCTCGGGGGCTGGCAAGCATGACCAAGGAAGCACAGCAGAACCAGAAGAAGTCATGATGATCGAAGAAACCTGGATGCAGCCATACTTGGCGTACATGATAAACAAGGCACTACCCGAAGACACAGTAGAAGCAAGAAGGATAATACCGCGATCCAAGGCTTTCGTCGTGTTACAAGGGAAGCTGTACAAGAAAAGTATAACGGCCGTTTTGCAACGATGCATCACCCCTCAAGAAGGACAAGAAATAAAAAAAGACATCCACGCAGGAGTGTGTGGGCATCACGCTAGCAGCAGAGCAATTGCAGCTAAAGCCTTTCGTGCAGGGTTCTACTGGTTAACTGCCATTGAAGACGTGAAAGATATAGTCAGGAAATGCGAGGCTTGTTAACAGTTCGCATCTCGACCACATGCACCAGCAACAGAATTGCAGCCGATACCATTATCCTGGCCTTTTGCACAATGGGGTCTCGATATGGTAGGAAAATTGCACAAATCTTGGCCAGGGGGACATGTCTACATGTTGGTGGCAGTCGACAAATTTACCAAATGGGTAGAGGCAGCCCCCGTAACAACCCAAGATTCCATAGCCGCAATCAACTTTATCAAGTCTATAGTTTTTCGCTTCGGAGTACCACACAGCATAATCACTGACAATGGAACGAACTTCACATCAAAAGAGTTCAAGAGCTACTGTGAAAGTATGGGAATCAAACTGAAATTCGCATCTGTAGCACACCCAAAGACAAATGGACAAGTCGAGAAAGCCAATGGCTTAATATGCAACGGGATAAAAAGAGGCTGTTAGCACCCCTAGAGAAAGCCAAACACGCTTGGGTAGACGAGCTGCCCTCCGTGCTCTAGAGTCTCAGAACTACACCCAATGCGGCTACTCAAGAAACTCCCTTCTTTCTGGTCCACAGTGCAGAAGTCGTGCTTCCAGTCGAGATCACCTATGAAGCCCCAAGAATCGCGGCTTACGACGAGACAACTTTCACATAAGCACTTCAGGATGACGTTGATGCACTCGATGAAGCAAGAGACGTAGCGCTCGCCAGAGCTACGCAATACCAGCAAAACCTACGAAACTACCATAGTAGTCGAGTTCGTCCACGATCTTTCGTGGTAGGAGATTTGGTCTTACGACTCAAGCAGGATGGTCATGGCAAATTAGAGTCCCCATGGGTAGGACCCTACATCGTAACAGAAGTAATACCAGGAGGAGCTTATCGACTACAAGACAAGAAAACAGGAAAAGATGAAAGCAACCTGTGGAATGCAGAACAACTATGGCGGTTCTACGCATAGAAGGAGTATGGCGACAGGAACTTTCGAGTCATGACCCTTTGAACCCAGAACATGAGGCCATAGGTCAGGTTCTTTGGGTCAACTCGACAATATGTGTAAACATGTTTTTCCACTCGGGGGCTCTGACCCTCGAGTAGTATGAAATAAAATAAGCACTTATCGCGATGTCGTATCCATGATTATTCAAGAAAATTCTACAAGGTTGTTCACAACCCGATATTTGACAACAAAAATAAGCACAGGTCAACGATAACTCTGTGGTAAATAAAAAGCATACCTCAGAACATTGATTAGTTCCCATGGTCTATTAATAGATAAATAAGGAGACACAAAATGAAGATCATCACGAGTACTTATTACATCAAGCACTAAAAAGGAAAAATTACATCGAGGGAGCATCTAACGAAAGTGTACTTCTGCCTCATACTTCTTCTGGCACTGAGTACCATCATAGATCTTCACATCAAACTTCAATGTACCACAATGGTAATCGAAGATCATGAAAAACCCTTGATGGAGGTCGTGGTCTTCTGCAAAATGGGACCAGCCACCCCTGAAGTACATCTCGCCATCTTTGTTGTACCACACCTCTACCTCGTAGGGAGTTCCTCCGCTAGAGTGTTCGCGAAGAACAGCTTCACGAAGTTCTCGCCCATCCATGAATTCAGTAAACTTCAGCGGCACCCGCTGAATCTCAAGGCATTGAGCGCCGATGATGCAGAAGAAGGAATAAACTTTGGGAGAAGGAGGAGCAGAAGCATTACGCGGTAGGAGTGCTAGGACCTGGTGCAGCACCAGAACCCTTGGGCTTGTTCTTGCTCCCCACAGGGCGGCCAGGGCACCGTTTCATAGGCATGGACGACGAAGCCACTCCAGCAGGGTCTTTGGATTTATTTTTACTGTCGCGAGGACAGCCGCGACTCTGCTTCGCCACCTGCGCACCGAGGTTTAGGTGCGAACCACCAGCATCGGCCATGGAAGGCAAGTGCTTGGAGAGGAAACCCTAGATGGGATGAGGAAGAAGAAGACGATGCGGTGGAAGAAGATAGTAATGAAAGAGTTAGGGTTTTTCCCTAGCCAAATGTGCTTTATTTATAACCATACTATCATGGGCCTCACTAAATTACAAGATCCACGGGCTTTTATATTTTGCCCCGAGCAGAAGATAAGGCAGCGACAATGTATGTCAAGGAGCACAATGCACCTCATCATGGACTCGGAGGCTCGTATCATGAGAGGAGGAGGAAGGAAAAAAAATTAAGCACAAAACGTGCCAAAACTATCACAGGAGAAATTTATTAGGCGGGCGTATTTATATTTTGAGCCTATACCCAAATTTTTTTGGCTATAGCCTCGGGGGCTACTCCCATCGGGAGCGCTGGCCGCGCACTCGATAAGAAGGCAGTGTTAAGAAAGAAGTCGACAGAAAGAAGAAGAAGAGATTGGAGCCTATGATCGGCTACAAGTACCCGCCCATAGCCTCGGGGGCTACTTACATCAGGAGCACTGGTGGTGCACCCAATGATAATGGACCAACTTGACGACAAATAATATAGGCGGAATCAACTACCTTTCATCGACAAGGAACTTCGACTTCATTGTCGACAAAATAAAGATCGATTACTCCCATCGGGAGTTATTTATGAGAGTCTGAAAGAACAAACTCGGATATTTTGCACATTCTAACAGTCAAACAAGGCTGCGACATATGATTCTCGAGTTGCATCATCGCGACAAAACTCGAATGCCATGATTGAAATATATTGTGAAGGTAAGACCCCAGGATCCGTCCTGTGTGGCCTGGTATACGCACATGAATGCGCTCTGCTAGAACGTATCCGTGTCTACGATGCGAAGAAAATCCCGGTGGACGCACTGGGTACCCTAAGAACCACTGGGACTCGTTCTTTGTAAGTCCTAAATGCGGCAAAAGAATGGGTTTGACCAGTTTCCCGGATTCAAGTCCAAGGGGATTGAATTTGAAGTAGGTGACAAGTATCTGCTCCGGCAGTTAACTGGCCTCTTGACCCGTCAGAGTTGTCGGGCTTGCTCATCAAAACCCCTTGCAAAATAAAATAATGAAAGATGTTTATTTTTTAGTACAGGGAGAAGAAGTCGAAAGATTGATTAAGTCGAAGAAATGATGATCTGAGATTCAACCCGAATCTACAATTTTGGTAGAATCTCGGGGGCTACTGACAAGGGTATAGATAATAGAGCCCGTTACTTGAGTACCCCTGAGGCCCGTTAAGCTAGGCCCAAGTGTAATCCTAGTCGAAATACGAGTTCATGTCGTATACCGATGTTGTAATATGTATCAGACCCCTCCCGATCCTTGAGACCTGGCCACCTATATATAGGGGCCAGGAGAGGACGGTGAGGGACAAGTTGAAAGCAAGCCAAGTTTACACCTACGTTTACTTTCGATACACACCTTGTTTGACTGATTTACCTTCGAGTTCATCTGACGCCCTACTTCCCCGATCCTAAGTCCTTCATCTAGGACATTTGTCGAGTTAACCCTCGTCACCAAGCTTTCTTCCGTGGCACGCTTGTGAGCATTTTCTCAGCCGCGGCCCCCTTTCGTTGCCATATGTCCATTTCGCATCGCCGCCGTGCTGCCATACGTCTCCGGCGTCGTATATCTCTGCCGCGACATGTTTTTCATCGGTTGCTCTGCCGTGACAGCGTGTTACCACTGTGTCCACATAGTGTACCTTCTACACAATTTTGATCGCTTTAGCTATAGCCTATCTACAACATCGTGTTAGGAGCTTACCCATACGAGACTAGCTATTTCGTGCTTATCAGGCTGCTGCCATGTGTGCAATCTTGTGCCTGTTCATAGAGCCATTGCCAGCGTCTCTCTTGTGCATTGCAACATGAGCTATTGTGCATTGTCACTTATATCTTCTGAGCTCTTCTTCAGAGTTGCTTTGCCTCATTTATCTCCATCGTGTGTGTTTCCATGGTCTTGTCATCCGATCAGCACTAGTGCTTATTTGCGGTGTACTTAGGATACCATACCTACAGCTCCACCATATATTCCTGGTTTGTCGTGTGATCGCTCTTATACCCTCGGTATTCACTTCTTTACATCAGTGCATTGGTCGTTTATTCGATTTGGTAAGCATCGCTATTCAACTTGGAATGGTAAGATTCACCTTTTCTTGTCAGTTTTGAGTGAGTAGAGTGTTTCACCATACATACATATTTGTTGCTAAACTAATTATGGTAGATGACGTTATGGATACTATGGAGGCTGGTAGATATCATTTTTCCGCCACAGATATTGTAGTGCCACTTTTTGGGAGGAAGAACGTGGCAACTTTGACGGTGATGGGTTCTTTCACCATGGTGTGATGATTGGAGATAGATGTGCTGCAACCACCATTGACCACATCTCTACCATCAATTTAATCAGCATTGAGGTCGTCGAGACGTTGCACCTAGCCACACGTGCTAGTATAGCGCCATACCTCTTGTGTTCCTCATATGGCAGCTTGCTGATTTCACACATAGCTGACATTCCTGTTACTTACGGAGGGCATACCGAGGTTGTTCATTGTGGTGTATCCCCGATGCCACTTGACTCTTGTCACATTCTTTTGGGGTATCCTTTGTTCCACACCTATCACGCTCAGCCTTGTCAGAATAGGCCGACAGTTTCTTTCAAGTGGAATAAGAAGCGGCGTGCTTGGCTGCGTCTAACAACAGAACAGTTTCATAAGAATCATCTTCTTTGCAAGGAGAGGACAAAGGAGTTCTGCTTGTCACCTAAGCACAAGGTCATGATGGATGGTGGCATTCCCATTATTTTCCATCTTGACCATGGTGTGCTTCACAACCCATGTGAGAATGAGAGCCACATAGCCAAATTGAGTGAGAGTGTTATAAAAAAGTGAGTTGTGTGATTCCACCAAACGTGAGGTTGAGAGCATACACTTTGAGAGTACGAGCGAAAATAAAAACACAAGAGTAGTCGATGATAGGATATGTGAGGATAATTCAACTAATGTAACTATGTCTACTCCTAGTGTTGTTTCTTGTGATATGTAGGTTGCTTTTGAAGAAAGGGAGCCGCCTATTTTACAATTTCCATCACCGGGTTGTGCATTATCACTTGAGGAGGTTGTTTTGGTGCCTACTACATCTGAGGAGCATGTCATCGAAATAGGTACTATTTTGGAACTACAACCAGCCATGAAATATTTTTGTGAGTCTACTCCTTTGTTGGTTCCTTTTAATGATTTATCTTGCACTAATGTTTCAGCACCATGTGATAATTTGCATATCTCGAATTTTGATCATGTGGTAGTGCTGACACATAAGGAAGTACTTGCTAGAATACCATCGAATGAAATTGTGTATTCCATCATGCTAAAAGAACGTCTTAGTTTGAGTTGTGCTATGAATAAGATTTCTGAAATTTCATATTTGAATTCAATCACACATGCCTATTGCTTCATATTTAACTTGATTGGTGAACATAGTATAAATGTTAATTTTCTTTTCGATCAAATATGCATAACTTGTGATAGAATTAATGAACTAAAACTTGCTGTTTTTAGTCCTATATGCTATGTGTCACAGTCCTTTTGTTGTGGGACAATAGATTATGTTCGAGATACTTTGATGCATTCTAGTCTAATTGATGTGTTTTAGCCCACAAAACTTGATATGTTGGGTTGCTCTAATCTTGCTAGTTTGCAATCAAATTGGTTCAATTCATTGTGTTTGTTCCACAATTTGTTGCCTACGTGTTCTACTGACCCTACTTCACTTATATTTGCACACTGATTTGCATGTTACCTACGGGACATAATGATCATGCACACATCACTGAATACTATTGTGTTTGTTCATCACTGGTTCATAATAATCCGAGTAGCACAGTTGGAGCATGGCATCAATCAATTTTGTTTTCACATATTTTGGATTGGTGTGACCTTGTTCATCATAAATTTGATCATCGATCTTCTTTGAGAAAACTGAATTTAATACTGAACAACAAGACTATATATCTCTTTGTTTTTCACCATGATCATGATTCTTTGTACTTGACTTATACTTGCAATTTAAGTTGCTTGATGTATAGTAGACATATTTTTCACGTGAACAAAAATAATACAACATGTTATGTATACATATAATCTGCATACACATTGTTCTTTTTGTTCCTACCACTTTCAGCTTACCCAAAGCCGAGGACGGCTTTACTTGAAGAAAGGGAGGATGATGAGGATACAATCATGGATCATGCTGATTTTGACTGTTTGAGCTGGAAGGAAATATTGAGTCTAACTGATGATTATTATAAGGTGAATTCTTTCCTATTTGAAAAGAATGTTTTGATATCTCCAAATTATATACTACCTAAAGCGGTGTACTATGTTGTATTTAGGTATGTCATCCGTCAAGATATCGCCAGCGGGAGTAGAGGGAGGACGGCGATCGAGAGACAAGTGGAGATCAAGTTTGCATGAGCAAAAACACGTGATGGCGCACAGGACTACCTACGACACGATGTCTACACGTCTAAGGCGCAACACACACATGGCCTGCGTGCCAAAATTAGGCCGAACCCATATATGGGTTGGTCATACCCGTTTGAGTCGAACTGAGTCAGTTTGGGCCCAAACCAGGCTAGGTTTTAGGCCAGGTCAATGCTGAGGACGCCCAGCCACATATAAGTACCCCTGGGCGCCCACTTAATTAGGGTTAGACCACGTTTTAGACAAAATAATCTCGTTGAACTGCTGCAAGCATTCATCTTGAATTCCTCTCGCCAATTCATCGATCTGTTGTTCCACTAGGAATTAGTAGATTGCAAACTACTGTTTCATGATCGACGACTACGTGCGCAAGTGTGCGGAGTCATGAATATCCTACAGGGTTTGAGAGCTATTGCATTGGCATCAGGGTTCAAGCGAGGAGAGTTCATCGGTGACACCAAGTTATCCCCGACAATTGTTCGCTGCCATCATCACCATCGCGTCGCTCAGAAGAAGATCAGGTCACCCCATATCATCTTGTCTCTCGATCTCCGTCCTCCCTCTCCTCCCGCTAGTGATATCTTGACAGATGACATACCTAAATACAACATAGTACATCGCTTTAGGTAGTATATAATTTGGAGATATCAAAACATTCTTTTCAAATAGGAAATAATTCACCTTATAATAATCATCAATTAGACTCAATATTTCCTTCTAGCTCAAACAGTCAAAATCAGCATGATCCATGATTGTGTCCTCATCATCCTCCCTTTCTTCAAGAAAACCCGTTGTAACACCCCTGTTTAGCTAATCCATATTAGGAGATGATTTGTGCATCATGAGCATCATTATCATTTTTTCTAACAAAATTGCATTGAGCGGAATTTGAAAACCATCAAAATTTGTATGAATCTATCTATGCTTTGAAATGCTCTCAAAATTTTCAAAGCAAATGCAAACAAAAACTTGTGGAGTTTCTTCTTGTAAAGAAGGTACCTGGTTACTTTCAGTATTCTTTTCAGAAAGTTTTGAATCTCCAAGTATTTCAAACAGCAACTAGGTTTGCAAGTTCTAGTAAATGGAGGAGAGAAAATGGTATGTAACAAGAAAATAGTTTTTCTTCTCTCTCCTTTGTCCTGGACCGAAAGGCAACCCAGTTTTAGCCCAATAGAAGGCCAGCCTGTTTTCTCCTCTGTCTTCTTCCTCCAGTGGCAAGCAGCGGGCAGCGCGCTCATCGTCGATCTCCCGCTGCGATGCCCGCCCTTGCCACCACCACACGCGAGGATAAGACCCTGCGAAGCCCTCTTGTTCCCCTAAGATGTTTAATCCAAGCGCGCATAAATATAATGGACACCAAAGGACAGTACCATATCAACATACAACTCTAATGAACCAAAGACATTCAACAAATCAATCTAAGAACAAATAAACTATGCAAACATGACATAGATCATAGGATAAATATTATAGCATCAAACACCATGTTTACATAGGATGGTACAGAGGTGTGTGGGAGGATGAACCACTGCATAATAGGAAGAGTTGGTGAAGATGGTGGAGAGGAGCAGCGAGGGCGCGAGCGGCAGCGGTGTGGCAGCAGCGGCAAGGGCGGCGGCGCGGGGGACTCCTTCCCCGCCGCCGGCATCATGGGGGAGCGCCGCCCCTTAGCCCCCTTCCTTCATGGCTTCATGGGAGCCCTCCCCCATGGAGATGGGATCCATGGGGGAGGCTAAAACGTGGCTCTGGTGGCTGCAAATTCGTGGGTGGAGGTGTCCCCCACGAGCTAGGTTCCTCCCTTTATATAGTCTCTCGGATTCCCATCTCCCCATCTTGGGCCGCAATGGAGCGGGCTTATCTCGGTCGTCCGGACTCAGAATCAGGTGAATTTTATGTCCAGAACGTTCGCCGTGAAATTCCCTACAACTTTCTAATTGAAGAGTTTTCCGCAAAAAAAAAGAGTTTTCTGTTTGACGCCGTCTTCGACCCGTAACTTGACCATCTTCGAAAAAAGTTCTGGCACAGATTTCTAGAAAGTCTCAATTTGACTCCAACAAGGTTTCCACTTGTATTCTTGGTAATTCCTACACATCAAAGTGTAAAACAAGAACATTGTGCACTTTTGCAACTATTAGTAGGTTAGTCCAAATAAATTATAAAAGTGCCACAAAGTGTAGACAAAACATATAACAATTGGTGTAAAACAAGCATGGAGCATCAAAAATTATAGATACGTTTGCAACATATCAACATCCCCAAGCTTAACTCCTGCTCGTCCTCGAGTAGGTAAGTGATAAGAAAAGAATAATTTTTGAGGTGACATGCACCATCACAATCTTATCATCTAAGTAAAGCATTGAGTGCTGGGATCAAAGAACTTAAAACATGAGCATAAGAGACATAATCTTGACAATAAAAACTTAGCAACCATGTTATAACATGAAAAGAAACACAAACGAAAGATCATGAATAATGAAACAATGAAAGTCAAATGTGTGTTCAAATCATATGGAAAAACATAACAAATGGTTTTCAGCTTGTCCTTCATGGAATAGCAAAACATAAATGCATAGGACACCTTCAAGTTTAAAAGGGCGACTAGATACAAATAATTTAAGAACAAGTGAAACCATGATCATGAGTCAATCAATGAAAACTTTGGGACAATGCACATTATACTCAGAATGACAACTATGCTCTCTTAGATAGTGCATAAAGGTAGAAGGTGGTGACTCAATATAAAAGTAAAAGAAAGGCCCTTTGCAGAGGGAAGCAGTGATTAAACACGTGCTAGAGCTTTTCATTTGTAAAACAGAGAGATAAAAATTTGGTTTTGAGAGGTGGTTGTCTTTGTCAACGACTGGCAATGGGGTTCTTACTATCTTCCATACAAAAATGAAGCAAGTTTTTGAGAGAGAGATTGGCACTTTGGTGCTCTTTTATAAAGCTTGGCACTCCTCCCCACCTTTTTTTCCTTTCACAAACCATGGCTAACCGATTCCATCGGGTGCCCACCAACATTCACATACCATGGAGGAGTGCCTTTTTTCTTTCCTTTTTTCTCTTTTTTTTATTTTTGGAATAAAACAATATGGAAGATAGCAAATCCGACCACTACGTCCACATGAGCTGAAAACAGTGTCACAAAATGAGAAGTTTTTTGAAAGTTTTTTGAAAGGTAGCACATGAAAATTTTACTTGGAATGGCTTGCAAATACCATGCATAGGAATTTATAGTGGACACATTGGAATAACTTGGTTTTTGGGAGTTGGATGCACGAGTAGAGCTCATACTCAGTACAAAATGAGGGCTAGCAAAAGACTGGGAGCGACCAACTAAGAGAGCAATAACGGCCATAATCATGCATAGCGACAAAACATCATTAAGAGAAGCATAAAATGGCATCACAAGTCAAAAACCAAATGATCATAGAGGCTAATGGCGACTTTGCAAGAGTCAAACATGTTGTAAGCATGCGCCAAGTCAACCCAAATAAAGCATCAAAGGAGAAAACCAAATAAATGCTTCCATATAATAAAAACAATGCATGATTTTTTCAAAGACTCATTAAGCAATCTCAATCATTTGAGACAAGTCATGCTACAGCAAAAATCACTAAGCATACAATCAAAATGACATCAAGCATGGCATGCAAAAGTCTAAGCCACAGTCTAAACAAGCTCCTTTTTGTACCACTTTTTGCATGAAACTTTTTCTCTTTTCCAACACCATTCAAACCTTTTTGAAAATAACTCTTTTGATGAATACCAACATAGACCAGAGGACCAAATACACCTTGATAAAAAGATATAAGAAGATCTGAACAAAAATCAAGGCGAAAACTGAAAACTAAACGCAGTAGGAGAAAAAGAAGAACACTCGTTGAACGATAAGAGTGAAAAACTGAGTGTTCTTGGCAAATGAAAACGAGTACATCTCCTCCAAAAGAAATTTGTTGGGGTCCAACCATTTATTGCAGCAAACTAAACTAAACTAAATTGAAAACTAAAACAACTGACGTTCCAAGAAAAATGCATAGTGCATGAAACAATAAAAATATAGTGTCTTGAAAGGTGACCTGATTTTTGCCGATGAAGAAGGGGTGCCTCGGGGGCATCCCCAAGCTTTGACGTTTGTACTTCTTGGATATTTCTTGGGGGTTGCATGAGCGTCCCCAAGCTTGAGCTTTTGTCCATTCTTCAACTCATCTCATCATTCTCCAATCCCTACACTTGAAAACTTCCTTCATACAAAACTCAACACAATTCTATTAGCAACATTAGTGTAAGCATAACAACGAATCAACCTCTTTTGCTTCAGGTTTCAACTCAAAATCACCACATATAAAGCATATACTACTGTAGCAACTTCCCTAAAAGTTCCGTGATCGAAAGAACTCAAAAAGAAAGCGTTCGAGCGGCAACAACGAATAGTGGCAGAAATCTGTCAAACCAGAACAGCTGACAAATGTCGATTTTTTAAGGGGTTTTCTGTTGCTCAAATAAAAAAGTGTTCAACTAACGAAAGTTTGGATATAACCTGAGGAATAAGCACAAGAAATAGCAGATCCAAAAGATTTTCAGAGATTTTTCACAAATTTTTACAGTACAGTACGAAAATCTGTTTCAGGACAGCAACATCCCCAAATCTTACCTCACTCGAATTAGAGGCTTCTCTTGGCACAACAACGAAATAAAAAGGATAAGGAGCGGTTATTACAGTAGTAATAACTTCCAAGACTCAAATAAAAGAAAAAGTACTAAAAATAAAACAATGGGTTATCTCCCAAGAGTGCTTTTCTTTAACGCCTTTGAGCTAGGCACAAAATAAAGAACCAAACAAAGAAGCAAAACAAAAGGAACTATTTTTGTTGTTTTCAATTTATAAGTGAAAGTAAAGAAGCAATAAAAACAAAATAAAGAGCCTAGTAAAACTAAAGAAGATAAAACCAAGACATATAAAAGCAAGTATAATACAAGTTAACACAATACATATCATGTGGATGGGTAATATAGAGTATGAAGGAGACAACCTCATGTTAGTTGATGAATAGGGGGATGACTCGGGCATCCCCAAGCTTAGATGATTGTATCTTCTTGAATATATTCTTGGGATGCACCTAAACATCCCCAAGCTTGAGCTCTCGTGTCTTCTTGTTCATCTCATATCACCATATTGATTAGAACTTATAAGCTACATCCACATAAAACTTCACAAAACTCATTAGTAGGGTTAGTACTCATTAAATAAAATACACTAATTTTCAAGCATTGACAAGTTTCATAATATATACTCAACATTAGCCACTGTATATACTAAGGTATTCACAATTTCCGTTGTCAGTCAAAAAATAATGAAACTAATAACACCAAGTACAATATTGAATAAACTAAGAAATCTGTCAAAACTGAACAGTCTGTAAAGATGACACTCAACGAGATAGTTAAGTAGCTCAAATTGAAAAACTCCAAAAGATCATAATCTCAGGTTTATGCACAAAAAATTTCAGATCAAAACACTATTCTGAGATTTTTCACGAATTTTTATAGTGAAGCATAGAAATTTGTCTAAACAGAACAGTCGGTGAAAATCGAATTTTTTGAGACAGCTACGTAACTCAAATCAGAAAAAGTTAGTCTAATGAAAGAAATATAATAAGCATTACTTTGCACTCAAGAAATTTCAGGTCAATAACATGTTCTGGTGATTTTAAACATTTTATACGGTAAAGCACAGAAAATCTATTTTTGGACAGCAAAGCAAAACTATCAACTTCCAAGTGACTAGAAACTACAATTATCACTTACTTTTATGGTACAAAGGAATATGTACAATATATACAAGTTAATCAATATGTACAAGTTTTTAACTGAAAAGCTTCCATGGAAAGATTTGTTTTGGTTTCATAGGCATGAACACAAGTGTTCAAGGTCGACCCCCACTTAACCATTACTCATATTTCCAATCACTTTCCTTTTTGAAAACATTTTTAGGTAACAAGTACAACTAATTTTTTTGTAATTCGCATTCCCTATCCATACTAAGATAGAGAACAACTTAAAACTGAAAGGAAAAACTACTTAGAGATAAAGCAAACAAGTGCATACAAGAATATTCACCCACACGCTAGAGCTCCCCGGCAACGGCGCCAGAAAAGGTCTTGATATCCCACAAGTACAGGGGATCGTGTGTAGCCTTTTCGATAAGTAAGAGTGTCGAACCCAACGAGGAGCTAAAGGTAGGATAAATGTTCTCTCAAGTTCTATCAACCGCTGATACAACTCTACGCACACTAAACGTTTGCATCATCTAGGAAGTAAAACTAGAGCAACAATACGGGTATGAGAGATAGCTTTGCAAGATAATAAATACAAGAAAGTAATTGTTAGTGCTGCAGCAATAAAATATACTAAGTAACCATAAACTAACAGTACCATGAGTGTGGAAAAGTGGTGGTAATAGTGGTGGCTTTGTCTAAGTTCAATTAGCAAATAAATCGGGTTCATTGTCTTCGATGCAGTTTTCTATGTGGGAGAGGCTAAATATACATGCACCTCACTACTTGGAAATACAAGTACTATATGATTGGATTGTTAGCAAGCATCCGCAAATACTAACAATGCATTAAGGTTTCCCCAACCATAGCCTTAAGTTAATGGTCCTCTTACTCCCATACGTGCAACGTTCCGGTTCGCGTCCTCAGGTTTCTGTCACTCCGGCAGAACTACCCCATTCCTTTTGCACATACTACTAACCCTAAGATGTTTAATCCAAGCGCGCATAAATATAATGGACACCAAAGGACAGTACCATATCAACATACAACTCTAATGAACCAAAGACATTCAACAAATCAATCTAAGAACAAATAAACTATGCAAACATGACATAGATCATAGGATAAATATTATAGCATCAAAC
This sequence comes from Dactylis glomerata, assembly GCA_007115705.1. Lineage (NCBI taxonomy): Eukaryota > Viridiplantae > Streptophyta > Magnoliopsida > Poales > Poaceae > Dactylis > Dactylis glomerata. Next base: position 484,893 of record QXEO01000457.1, on the reverse strand, counting down.
ACCATGTTTACATAGGACAGTACAGAGGTGTGTGGGAGGATGAACCACTGCATAATAGGAAGAGTTGGTGAACATGGTGGAGAGGAGCAGCGAGGGCATGAGCGGCAGCGGCGTGGCAGCAGCGGCGTGGGCGGCGGCGCGGGGGACTCCTTCCCCGCCGCCGGCATCATGGGGGAGCGCCGCCCCTTAGCCCCCTTCCTTCATGGCTTCATGGGAGCCCTCCCCCATGGAGATGGGATCCATGGGGGAGGCTAAAACGTGGCTCTGGTGGCTGCAAATTCGTGGGTGGAGGTGTCCCCCACGAGCTAGGTTCCTCCCTTTATATAGTCTCTCGGATTCCCGTCTCCCCATCTTGGGCCGCAATGGAGCGGGCTTATCTCGGTCGTCCGGACTCGGAATCAGGTGAATTTTATGTTAAGAACGTTCGCCGTAAAATTCCCTACCACTTTGTAATTGAAGAGTTTTCCGTTTGACGCTGTCTTCGACCCGTAACGTGACCATCTTCGAAAAAAGTTGTGGCACAGATTTCTGGAAAGTCCCAATTTGACTCCAACAAGGTTTTCACTTGTATTCTTGGTAATTCCTACACATCAAAGTGTAAAACAAGAACATTGTGCACTTTTGCAACTATTAGTAGGTTAGTCCAAATAAATTATAAAAGTGCCACAAAGTGTAGACAAAACATATAACAATTGGTATAAAACAAGCATGGAGCATCAAAAATTATAGATACGTTTGCAACGTATCAGTCATTTCAAAATTCAACAACCAACAAAAACATGTGTGCTCACAATACTAGATATACTTCGGTGGCATGGTTCAGATTCTTATGAGAAGAGCTACAGCCTAGGAAACAATCAGCTATGCCTGATGTTTCAAACTAATTGCTGTGTCCATATTTCTAGTGTAGTGTCTACCTACTGAAGCTCTAAACTAAGTGTAGCCTAACAAAGTTAGTTGAGTCATTTTCAGAGAGTTTAAAAGACCAATTTCGTATTTTGCTGTTTTCTGTTTTTAGAAAATAATTGAGCTTGTAAAAATCATAACTTATTCGTTTTGAATCAGAAAAATATGAATGACCTATCAAAATGTTCAGTAAAACAAGATCTACTTTTTGATATCAAAATCATGCATGATTAATCAACTTTGAATCCTGTCTAAAATAGAAGAACAAATCGAACCCTTATCTCTATATGGAGTAATTCAAATGCCTTCGCCATTGTATTCGAATTCCAATTAAAGATGCTATCTATGTTTTGGGGTTTAAATTCAATCCCATGAACTTGTCATATCATCATTATTGTTTGCACATCGATGCCATGTTTGAATGTTGTTTTCCTTTCCGGTGTGTTTTTGCTTCTCCCCGGTAGGATCCGGAGATGATGTGAGCAACGAGTTCGATATCAAGATCGACCACACGGAGGACCAATACTTGTCCATCAATGAACAAGTCAAGAAAGAGAATCCTGAATATCTATTTTATTTGGTTATCAACAACAAGGCAAGCAGCCCCCCTCTCTGAACCTATGATTTCAAAGTATTTCGAAACTTACTATTTTGCAACATACGGTTCAACTGTCTTATCGATAGGTAGAGTTATCCTATCTAATGCATGTTCCTTTCTTGTCGCCTAAATACCCTGATCCACTACTCCTAGCATGACTAGGTTTTGCTTGTGTGCGTCGCTAGAGCTTTTATATATCTGAAATGCTTAGCCATGCTTAGTTGTTTACTCTGACCTATTCAGTTGTTGAATCAGAGTTGCAAATGAATCTAGTATGATAAGATGACGTGGTATGATGAGAATATGTGTTTAAACATGCTAAAAGGCTTGGATGGGCCGCCACATGGGATGTGGTTATTTGACTCATTATTGCCGCCCTAGGACCCAAGTTCTTGTCTCTTGATCCAAGACTGAGCGTACGACCACACGTGGAGGTATGGGACTCCCGTCGACTAACTAACTTGCTTAGACCATTCATGAGCTACCTAGTTCGGGCTTTCCATTTGGCATACACATTGAAAATGTTTTGGAAAGAGATGGAAAAGAGAAGAGGTGCATCATACTGGAATGCAGCCGGGGTTGGCTGAGGCGGACCCTCTGGTAAACCAACCTCGCCATGCAACAAACGGTTCCGCGTCGAAGAACGGCCGTCTTGCGATGGCGAACTAAAACCTTTTGGTGTGGCTCATGGAATAGGTCGACGTGAGGTAAAGGTTGTAGGCGATCACCACTCTGTCAGCGTCTCACGGAATGACGTCATGTGGCTAATGGAGACGGTCGTCGCGTGTGGGTAAAGTTGTACACCCCTGCACGGTTAAATCTTTTCGAAAAGCCGCGTCCACGATTATGGACGACTTGGAGACGGATGCCTGATCATAGAGAACTTTAACCTGATCGTAAAACTTGAAAACCAAGATGTGAATAGGATTGCTTTCCTCCGGGGTTTCGAGGAGGCGATCCTAGTGGATAGGTTCAGCTGTTATTGATCGGTGGATATGAAGAATCAAGTTATCTGGTGGATTTGAAAGATGATATAATTGTTTGGTGGATCTAAAAAGTAGTAGTTGCTCGGTGGATATGAGATGATGATTCGGTAGGTGTCTCAATGATTAAAGATATCGCTCTCCTACCCTTTTTAAATGTTCTGAGTAGTAGAGCTTCTACTCTTACTTGTTTTATGCAAATAAAGATTGCTTTACGCAAAATAACTCCACAGAAAGCCTTTCTTAACCAAGTTTAGCTAATAGGAGACGTAAGTCTTGCTGAGTACCTTATGTACTCACCACTGCTTTGTTGATATTTTTGCAGCAGAGTAAGTTCCACAACGAAGGTGATTTCCATACGAGGATCGACACCGACGAGTAGCTTGGGGTTCCCAGACAGCAGCTTGGGCTGCGGAATGGGTTGTCGCTGTTATGCTTCTGGCCTCTTAGGCCATGTTATCCTTGCTATGTCTAATAGCATAACATTCCTTCTGTTGTTTGATGTAATGTTGGGTCCGTGAACTCTGCTTGTAATACTTTGGTTGTTGCTATGATAAGAGATTTGCAGTATTACCTTTGAGTCGTAGAGTCACTGTTGTGTACCAACTGTGATTACCCATCTCGTGCATGATGCTGATACGTCTCCAACATATCTATAATTTTTGATGCTTCATGCTTGTTTTTACACCATTTGCATACTGTTTTATTACACTTCGTGGCACTTTTATGCATTTTATGGAACTAACCTATTAACAAGTCGCCACAGTGCCAGTTCCCTGTTTTTTGCTATTTTTGTGTTTCAGAAAAGCTACACAGGAAATATTCTCGGAATTGGACGAAACAAGTTCCTGAAGTCTTATTTTTCTCGGAAGCTTCCAGAGATCCGAAGAGGAGATGAAGTGGGGCCACGAGGGCACCACACACCAGGGCGGGGCGGCCCAGCCCCTGGCCGCGCCCCCTATGTGTGAGGGAGCCTCGGTCCACTCCTGACGATGCCCCTTCGCCTATAAAGACCCCCCGACGGGAAAAACCTCAGTACCCGATCAATTTTCTAGAAACACATCGCGATCCGCCGCCGTCGTCGACCCGAGATCGGGAGGGTTTAGAAGCTCTTCCCGGCACCCTGCCGGAGAGGGGAATCGCCATCGGAGGTCTTCTTCATCGCCATGCTTGCCTCCGGAGCAATGAGTGAGTAGTCTACCTTGGACTATGGGTCCATAGCAGTAGCTAGATGGTTGTCCTCTCCACCATGTGCTTCATGTTTACATCTCATGAGCTGCCCTACATGATTGAGATCACCGTTATGTAATTCTACATGTTTGGTTTGTTGGGATCCGATGAATATTGGTGTTATGATTGAGTTGCTATACTGAAATATATCTTATGTTATCTCTATGTTGTTTATGATCTTGCATGCTCTCCATTGTTAGTAGCTATCTTGGCCGAGTAGTTGCTAGTGACTCCAAGAGGGGGTATTTATGCTCGATAGTGGGTTCATGCCTCTATTTAATCTGGGGGAGTGATAGAAACCTCTAAGGTTATAGATGTGATGTTGCTACTAGGGAGAAAACAACATTCATATGCTCGAGGGCATATGCTTTGTTTACATTACACACTTTGCTTAATGCAATTATCTGTTGTTCGCAACTTAATACTCATGGGGTGTTCGGATGATATCCCCGCGAGTGGATTATTAGTCATAGATGCAGTTGGCTGGTGGTCTATGTATTTTGTTGTAATGCCCAGAGTAAATCGCATAGTGATCTTCTTGACATATCACGTTTATCTTTATTCTATCAATTGCCCAACTGTAATTTGTTTACCCAGCATGTGTTATTTATCAATGGAGAGACACCACTAGTGAACTGTGGACCCCGGTCATATTTCCATCATATTGCTATCACCTGTTTACTTTACTCGCACTGTTTACTTTACTCGCATACTTCTACTGTTTTCCACTCGATACGCTCATACCCTTTGTTTCAAGCAAACCGGTGAGATTGACAACCTCATCGCAAGTTGGGAACAAAGTACTTGGTTGTGTGTGTGCAGGTTCCACGTTGCTACTAGCTGAAGACACGCTAACTCGTTTTGATCGTGAAACGGCGCCCTTGTTGGAGTGTCACTAGGCTATCAAGCATCACCTTCAGTCGTATTGTCTGCTCTTCTCCTGACCGACATACCTTGGTTTCTTACTGAGGGAAAAGACTTTCCGCTGTGCTCATCAAACTTTCCGCTTGGAGTTTCCCAACTGCCTGGCAATAATCATCATCAACTACACGCCAGCCATCAAGCCCTTTTCTGGCGCCGTTGCCGGGGAAGAAGTGGAAGACCTCTACAAGGGGAGTTTTTCACACACACATCCTTTACTTTGTTTTAAGTTTTGCTTTACTTTATTTTTACTTGCATCGTTTTATATCAAAAACCCAAAAAAATTAGAATCCTTGGTAGTTGTTTTTACTTGTCTACTTTTAGTTTTGCTGAAATGGCTAATCCTGAAAACACCAAGTTGTGTGACTTTACTAGCAGAAACAATAGTGATTTTATCTGCACTCCTATTGTGCCACCTGCTCCTGCTGCAAACTTTTATGAGATTAAGCCTGCTTTATTGAACCTTGTTATGAAAGAGCAATTTTCTGGTGCTAGTACTGAAGATGCTGCAGCTCATCTCAATAATTTTGTTGAGCTATGTGAGATGCAGAAATATAAGGATGTAGAAAGTGATATTATTAAGCTCAAGTTGTTTCCTTTTTCTTTGAGAGGAAAAGCTAAAGATTTGTTGCTATCTTTGACTAAGAATAGTATTGATTCATGGGCTAAGTGTAAGGATGCTTTCATTGGTAGATATTATCCTCCTGCTAAAATTATATCTCTGCGTAGCAATATTATGAAGTTTAGTCAGTTTGATAATGAACATGTTGCTCAAGCTTGGGAAAGAATGAAATCTATGATAAAGAATTGCCCCACTCATGGACTGACTACTTGGATGATTGTCCAAACTTTTTATGCAGGACTGGATTTTTCTTCAAGGAACCTACTTGATTCAGCTGCTGAAGGCACTTTTATGTCCCTTACCTTGGGTGCCGCAACAAAGCTACTTGACAACATGATGGTAAATTATTCCAAATGGCACACCGAGAGAGCTCCACAAGGTAAGAAGGTAAATTCTGTTGAGGAAACCTCTTCCTTGAGTGATAAGATTGATACCATTATGGCTATGCTTGCTAATGATAGGACTCATGTTGATCCTAATCATGTTCCTTTAGCCTCTTTGGTTGCTCAAGAAAAGCATGTTGATGTGAACTTCATTAGAAACAATAATTTTAACAACAATGCTTATAGGAACAATTTTGCTAGTAACAATTATAGGCCGTATCCTTCTAGTAATGGTTATGGTAACTCTTATGGTAACTCCTCCAACAACACTAGGGCTGCGCCCTCCGAGCTTGAGGTAATGCTCAAGGACTTCATCGGTAAGCAATTTGCTTTTAACAAGTCTGTTGAGGAAAAGTTAGGCAAAATTGATATCCTTGCTTCTAAAGTTGATAGCCTTGCTCATGATGTTGAACTTCTGAAATTAAAAGTGTTGCCTAATGATGTGAAAGAGAACAATGTTTTTGCTACTGCTAATGCTATTCAAGTTGGAATAGATGAAAATATTAGATTGTTAGCAGAATTGCATGCTAGATGGGAAAGAGAGGATGAGATTGCTAGGAATATGAAAGTTTGTACTATTACTACCTCTAATGATGTTGTTCCTAATGCTAGCAATCCTCTTACTTTGATTGGTGTAGAGAAAACTCCCACTCCTTGTGTTAAAAAGCCTAAAACTGCCAAAACTTTTTCTCAAAAGAGTGCTGAAATTTTTCGGAGTGTAGGAGATGATAGCTCTATTTCCTTTAATGATTTTGATGTTGATGGATGCAACATATCTGAAGTTATTTTGTTCTTGTAAAAGCTTGCTTTGACTCCCAATGCTAGTTCTTTAAATATTGCTTTTACTAAGCATATTACCAATGCTCTCATGAAAATTAGGGATGAAAAGTTGCAGCAAAAAGCTTCTGCTCCCAAGAAGTTAGAAGATGGTTGGGAACCCATCATTGATATGCATGTTAATGGTTTTGATTGCCATGCTTTATGTGATCTAGGTGCTAGTATTTCTATTATGCCTAGAAAAATTTATGACATGCTTGATTTACCACCACTTGAAAAGTGTTATTATGATGTTCCTATTGCTGATGTTGCTAAGAAGAAACCTTTGGGAAGGATTAATGATGTTCTTATTGTGGTTAATAATAACCTTGTTCCCGTTGATTTTCTCGTTATGGATGTTGAATGCCATGCTTCATGTCCTATTATTTTGGGAAGACCTTTTCTTTGAACTGTAGGTGCCATTATTAATATGAGAGAAGGCACCATCAAATATCAATTCCCACTCAAGAAAGGTATGGAACACTTCCCTAGGAAAAGAAAGAAATTACTTTTTGACTCTATTCTTAGAGCAAATTATGAGCATGATGCTTCATCTCTTGATATTACTTGATTCGCAATTTTCTGCGCCTAGCTCAAAGGCGTTAAAGAAAAGCACTCTTGGGAGATAACCCAATATTTTATTTTCAGTACTTTTTCTTTTATTTGAGTCTTGGAAGTCATTACTACTGTAATGACCTCTTCTTATCCTTTTTATTTCATTGTTGTACCAAGAGAAGCCTCTAATTTGAGTGAGGTAAAAATTTGGGGATGTTGCTGTCCTGAAACTGTTTTCGGTGCTGCACCATAAAAATTCGAGAAAATTCTCTGTATATCTTTTGGACCTGCGATTTCTTGTGCATATGCCCCAGGTTATATCCAAACTTTCGTTAGTTAAACACTTTTTGATTTGAGCAACAGAAAACACCTTAAAATTCGGCCTTTGTCAGCTGTTCTGTTTTTGACAGATTTCTGCCACTATTCGTTTTTGCCGCTTTGTCGCCTTTTTTTAGTTCTTTTGATCACGAAACTTTTGGGAAAGTTGCTACAGTAGTATATTCTATATATGTGGTGGTTTTGGGTTGAAACCTGAAGCAAAAAGAGGTTGATTATATGATATGCTTACACTAATGTTGCTAATAGATTTGTGTTTAGTTTTGTATGAAGGAAGTTTTCAAGTGTAGGGATTGGAGAATGATGAGATGAGTTGAAGAATGGACAAAAGCTCAAGCTTGGGGATGCCCATGCATCACCCCAAGAAATATCCAAGAAGTACAAGCGTCAAAGCTTGGGGATGCCCCCGAGGCACCCCTTCTTCATCGGCAAAAATCAGGTCACCTTTCAAGACACTATATTTTTATTGCTTCATGCACTGTGTGTTTTTCTTGGAGCGTCAGTTGTTTTAGTTTTCTTAGTTAGTTTAGTTTTGTTTGCTGCAATAAATGGTTGGACCCCAACAAATTTCTTTTGGAGAAGTTGCCTTGCTTTTCAATTGCAAAGAACGCTCTAGTTTTCACTCTTATCAAAAACCGAGTGTTCTTCTTTTTCTGCTACTGCTTTTGGTTTTCATTTTCACCTTGATTTGCGTTTAGATCTTCTTATATTTATTCATCAAGGTGTATTTTTGCCTCTGATATTTATTGGTTTTCATCAAAAGAGGTGTTTATAAAAAGTTTGAATGGTGTTGGAAAAGAGAAAAAGCTTTATGCAAAAAAGTGGTACAATGTAACGCCCCAAAATCGGCACCTTGCAGATTATAGCGATTAAGCCACAATCTACATGATGTCGCTTTGGAAACGCACCACCAAGCGCCTCGTGCATGTTGGAGCGTGCACGTGATGCGGGTGGAATCGAGTAGCAACAGTTACACAAGCTCACGATGGAACCACAAAAGAATATACAATATAACCACGAAGACTTCACAAGTCAAAATATCCAAATATACATACAAAGATCCAAATTATACATAAAGCAAATAGCATCCGAGTACGGACAAGAATACAAATGGGCCTAAGAGGCCTGAAGATAAACGATAGCGTCCATAACCCTGCCCAGGCCAAGCCGGAAGGGTAATCTTGCTAACGTCGTCGCTCCCATACCTGTCAAAAGCGTCGGGCCAAAGGTTGCCGAACAAGGAGGGAGAAAGAGAAAAAGGGGGGAAAATGAGGGTGAGTACCGAGGCACGTACTCGCGAGACTGGAATTCAGCTGTGCTCGCCTACAGGCTATAAGGTGGACTTAGCGGCAACAAAGAACTATACTACAGAGACACACTACAACTTCCGTCTAAATAGATTAAGATAAGAGAGCGCATAAAGGTAAACATCTAGATACTAACACCAAACATAACCCATCCGATGAATCACCTCCTCGTGGCCAAACGAAGAAGCAAGTATCAAAGGCATGCACACGGTTACCAAGTTTTATTGCAGGTTTATTGTTGTAGTTGTGCTAGCTTACTACACAAGTTTATTAGTATTGAAATAGCAGGTGCAAGTTGTTCTATGATCGAGTAGTACAGCTCCAAGTCGTCCATAACCGCGGACACAGCTTTTCAAAAAGATTTAACCCTGCAGGGGTGCCCAAATGTACCCAAACGCACGATCAATCCTTTAGGCAGGTCTCGCACCCTTAATAAAAAACAGGTGCGCCATCAGAATAATCACGACTCGCACTCTCCTCCACTACAAACAAGTCCAGGAAGCCACCTAACTAAGTTTAACCCGTATCGAGAGTCCGGCCGAATCTCTGAGACGGACCTAGTTGTTTGCGACCACGGTTAAGATGGATCAGAGCCCACTAGGGGATGACCACTTAACAATACGTACCGCACCTATACGGACGTGCAGAGCAAGGGGTTACAAGGCACACACGGCTTCCCCCAAAGTAAATCGGACCATAAGATACAAGATGCACGCCCGACAAGAAACAAATGGAAAACCTCGAACTAGTTGTGGCCACTGGACAAGTATGTAGATTCCGGCAGTGTCAAGGGGAGGCCCAGAAGCGTACCCACGTATGGTTAGAGCGCTCAATCTTAGAACAGTTCATGCGATCTCGGGATCCTAGGGGACACAAGTGAGCCGTCGTAAAACCGGCAAAATGACTCACCGATGCCTCTACTTAATTCAATTTTAAGTATTAGCATTACAGTAAGCCATGAGTATCTCCAACAACATATATCCAAAAAGTAGAGCATGTGATAACTTTCCCAACCCAATAAGATAAAACAACCACAACAACCTGAAGAAGCCTACGACTCGCAAGGCCAACTTAAACAACAAGCATATGGTTAATAGGATGTATGGAAGGTTCTATGACTTTGCTTTGGATAAACAGGTGGATAGGACACGTGACTCAAACAAAGCATCGCGACACAAGGCTAGAATATAGAGCTAGCGAGAGCAAAAGTATTAAATCGGTAAAGAGAAAAGGGCTCGCCTGAAAAGATGGTCGAAGAACACCCGAAGAACTTGTCGTTGCTCACATCAACACATAACGTCCTATCCGGCATGATCATGTGAAGGCATGCATGACATGGCAAATATGATGCAATGCAACTTATCAAAATTAAGCGGAATCGGAATCCTGACACACACATATTAGGTTAAAGTTGTTTTACTACCCGGCAATTTAAATGTTGATTAGCATGGCAAAGGCAAGATATAGGTGAGCTACACAATGTTAAATGAAGCGGGAAAACATTATAAGCGTTTCCCAAAATACTCCATATGTTACTTATTAAGTGGGATGCATATTACCACGTCACTATATGATGCGAGATGCAAACAGATTTATGAATGGCATATTCAGATTCTACACATTTTTCTGATACAAATTCATATAAAATACTTTTTATTTCGAGTTACGGTTGAAAAGATATGAATTTAGCAAAATTTGCATAATTGCAGTAATTTCAGAAAATAGAAAAACTGGGGAGGTCGAAACTGGGTTGGACCTGAGCCCGAAAGGCGAGAGATAGTAACTGTCGCGCGCCAGCGATGGGATGCTCCGAACGGATCTGGGCTGAGGCCCAACAGCGATGCAGATCTGAACAAAAAGATGGGAATTAAAAAGTGTTGGCTTTTGCCGGAACTGAGATTCGATCTCACGACCTCAAGGAGAAACCACAGGAACCAACCAGTTTGACTACGAACGGATTATGGTTAGTTATAGTCTCACGTCGTTTTGAGTCAACAGAAGACGTAGGCTTGGCCTTGGACGCAGGCTTCAGTAGGAATATATAGAACTGATGCGGGCGTGCTCGGAGTGAGCTGACGACGGAATCCACCTGACATTGAACAATTAAAACGGTATATGAAAACGAATGGCATATGGCTGGATTTGAGATCTGCTGGATCGGTGCAAAGAACTCACACCAGTATACCATGTTGGTTGACAGCTGCAGTTTCAGAAAGTTCCAGAAAGTTTCAGTTAGGATACACTGTCAGTTTCGACAGTTAGAAGTTATTTCCTTTTGCAAATAATCTGAGCTGCGACTCAGTCATTAGTTCCGGTTTAGTAGGAGATTAGATCGACGCCCTGGTCCATCGTGGGATGGCACGAACCAAGTGATCATGGCGTCGTTGCGAGAGCTGCGCGGAGACGTTGGGATGGCAGCGTCATGGCCCCGTGCATGCCCTCATTTTTAGCTTTCAGTTAGATCTTGTAATCACTGAATAAATAGCAAAGAGAAACAGAAAAGGCTGTCAGTTATTCACAGCGCAAAACCTCGTGTGTGTGTTCTTCAGTTCTTCCAATCTTTTGTTTGATCGCCATCATCGCGTGAGTGAGGGTTTAGTCTCCTGGGCAACAAGTGGTATCAGAGCCCAGGACAATGTCACCGTCGAAGAAGGCCGACGACGACGACGGCAGTACTTCGCCTCGTGCAAGGATCGGGGATCCTTCCGCAGCCGCCTCAGGGCGCGCGCTGGCGGTGCCACGGCAGTACGCGCCGGTCGTGTCGGGGTCCAGCAACGTACCGACGCTGACAAGCTCAAACTACGCGGAGTGGAGCCTCCTAATGGAGGTTAGCCTGCAGGCTCGAGGCATGTGGGGTGCGGTCGTGGGTCTGGAGGATCTCGACGACGAGTACGGCTACCGCAACGACAAGGGCGCGCTGGAACTGATCTACCGATCGGTGCCGGCGGCGATGCTCCCGGTGCTTCGGAAGCACAAGTCCGCGCAGGCGACTTGGGACGCCATCTGCAAGATGCATGCCGGTTCCGAGAAGCTGCGGGACGCCAAGGCACAATCACTCCAATCGGAGTACGATCAGCTGCGGCACAAACCTGGTGAGTCTGTTGACGATCTCGCGATGCGCTTGACAGGCCTCACAGCAAGACTTGCGGAGCTCAGGGATCCGGAGTCTGACAAGAGGGTGATCCAGAAGTGGCTTCGGATCGCCCCCAAGCGCTACTCCCAGCTCGCTCACTCCATCGACAACCTTGTCGACCTGAACACGACCTCGATCGAGGAGATCGTGGGGCGGTTCAAGGCGGCGGAGGAACGTGACGAGCAGGACGCGGAAGAAGAAGGGGGCACCAAGCTCTACCTCACGGAGGAGGAGTGGCGCGCACGCACTGGACGCCGCGAGAGCGGTGGATCATCTGGCGGCGGCTCAAACAGCGGCAAGAAGCCGCGTGGCAAGCCAAGCTACCGCGGCAGGGACGGCGGTCGTGCCGGCAACGGCAAGGGCGGTCCGCGGCGCGAAGGGAACTGCCGCTACTGCGGCAAAGCTGGCCACTGGGCCCGCGAGTGCCGCAAGAAGGAGCGCGACGAGGCCGGTGGCGAAGCTCACGTCGCCGAGGCCGAAGATGAGGACCCAGCTCTGTTGATGGTGCAGGTGACGCCGTCTCCGGGGGAGCTGGGCACGGACGAGGAAGGAGACATCGTCGTCCACCTCAACGAAGAACGCGCCAAGGTGTGCCTCGGTGCGGAGGACGAGCACAAGGAGCCAAGGTGGCACATGGACACTGGCGCGTCCAATCACATGACCGGCAACGACACTGTCTTCAGCGAGCTGGATCGGAACGTGAGCGGCACTGTCCGCTTCGGCGACGGCTCCGTCGTCCAGATCAAGGGGCGCGGCACGGTGGTCTTCGTCGCGCACGGTGGTCACCACCGAGTTCTCTCCAGGGTCTACTTCATCCCGCGCCTTCGGACGTCGATTGTCTCCGTCGGGCAACTCGACGAGGTGGGCTGCTCCGCCCTGGTGCAGGGCGGGTTCATGGTGCTGCGCGATCGGCAGAAGGATCTCATCGCCAAGGTGCCACGGACGGGAAATCGCCTGTACACCGTCGAGCTAAAGATCACGCGCCCGGTGTGTCTAGCCGCCTCGACCGGTGACGACGCATGGAGGTGGCACGCACGGTACGGCCACCTGAACTTCGACGCCCTGCGCAAGTTGTCTCAGGGCAGCATGGTGCGCGGCATGCCCGCGATCAAGCACGTTGGTCAAATCTGCGACGGCTGTCTGATCGGCAAGCAGAGGCGCACACCGTTCCCGGCGGAGGCGAACTACCGGGCCACGGAGAGGCTGGACCTGGTGCACGGAGATCTCTGCGGCCCAATCTCACCGCCGACGCACGGTGGGAAGAGATACTTTCTGCTCCTGGTAGATGACAAGACTCGGTACATGTGGATTGTACTGCTGAGCAGGAAAGACGAGGCGCCGGCGGCGATCAAGCGCTGGCAGGCCGGCGTCGAGGTCGAGACAAGGGTCAAGCTCCGGGTGCTGCGCACGGACAGAGGAGGCGAGTTCACGTCGACGGAGTTCGGCGAGTACTGCGCCGATCGAGGGGTGCGCCGTCATCTGACTGCTCCCTTCTCGCCGCAGCAGAACGGCGTCGTCGAGCGGCGAAATCAGTCCGTGGTTGGCACGGCGCGATGTCTCTTGAAGGCAAAGGGCGTACCCAATGAGTTCTGGGGGGAGGCCGTGAACACAGCAGTGCATCTGCTCAACTGTGCTCCCACCAAGTCCGTGCGTGACGCGACGCCGCACGAGGCGTGGCATGGAGCAAAGCCCGCCGTCGGCCACTTCCGAACGTTCGGCTGCATCGCCCACGTCAAGATCACAAAGCCCGGGCTGAAAAAGCTTGATGATCGCAGTCTCCGGACTGTGTTCATTGGCTATGAGCACGGCACCTCCAAGGCATGGCGCGTGTACGACCCCGTCGGCAAGCGTGTCCACATAACCAGGGATGCCGTCTTCGACGAGCTAGCAAGCTGGAGCTGGGAGACGCCAGAGCAGGAGCCGGGCTCATTCATCATCGACTACGCGGCACCGATCGGCGTGACTCAAGCACCCGCGTCGCACCGGGAAAGGGGCGCGGACATGACGCCCTCGGCATCATCACCCGCACCTGCGCTCACGCCGCTCTCGTCAACTGTCACACCTGAGCGGGAGGCGTTCAGGGGCAGGGGGTGGCGGCCGGATATGTATCCCCACCGGACGGAGCCACGCCGAACTCTGAACTGGATGGAGAAGAAGCGCCACGCCGGTACCGCACGATGGACAACGTCATCAGCGAGTCTGACGCAGTCACTCTTGAGGAGCTGCACCTCGCCACGGGTGACGAGCCGAGCTCTTTCGAGGAGGCAGAGCCACACGCGGCATGGCGTGCGGCGATGATGGACGAGATGGGCTCAATAGAAGAAAACAAGACTTGGACGCTGACAACACTTCCCGCCGGCAAGCGGCCGATCGGCCTGAAGTGGGTGTTCAAACTCAAGAGAAATTCTGCCGGCGAGGTGATCAAGCATAAAGCAAGGTTAGTGGCAAAGGGGTATGTACAACGCGCTGGTGTGGACTTCGACGAGGTCTTCGCACCAGTGGCACGGCTCGACTCCGTTCGGCTGCTCCTCGCCATTGCTGCACACTGTGGCTGGGAAGTGCATCACCTCGACGTCAAGTCAGCATTCCTGAATGGGGAGCTTGAAGAGGAAGTCTACGTCACGCAGCCGCCGGGATTTGAGCAAGCCGGCGAGGAAGAGAAGGTGCTGCGTCTAAGCAAAGCACTGTATGGGCTGCGCCAGGCGCCGAGGGCGTGGAACGCCAAGCTTGACACCACACTACTGTCGCTTGGGTTTCAGCGTAGTCCATCAGATCATGCAGTGTATGTGCGGCGTGACGGCGAGGAAAGATTGCTGCTGGGGGTGTATGTGGATGATCTGATCATCACAGGATCAAGTACAGAGGTGGTGGCGCGATTCAAGGAGCAGATGTTGTCCACCTTCTCCATGAGTGATCTGGGCTTGCTGTCTTTCTACCTCGGTATCGAAGTGCAGCAGAGCTCCAGTGGCATCACTCTCAAGCAGGCAGCATATGCAGCAAAGCTGGTTGACAGGGCGGGGCTCTCAGGTTGCAACCCTGTTGGCATCCCAATGGAGCCTCGGCTCAAGCTAAGCAAGATCAGCTCAAATCCTCCGGTGGATGTGACTCTTTACCGAAGCATCGTCGGAAGCTTGCGCTACTTGGTCCACACACGGCCAGACATCACTTTCGCCGTCGGATTCATCAGCAGATTCATGGAAGCTCCAACAACTGAACATTGGGCGGCGGTGAAACAGCTGATCCGCTACATCGCTGGCACTCTGCATTACGGATGCAGATATGAGCGTGGCATGGGGGAGCCACGTCTTCTCGGCTACAGCGACGCTGATTGGGCCGGGGATGTCGATGATCGAAAGAGCACCTCCGGCATGGTTTTCTTCCTTGGGGGAGCGTGGTGTGCTGGCAGTCCCAGAAGCAGAAAGTGATAGCACTCTCAACGTGCGAAGCCGAGTACATCTCTGCAACCACGGCGGCATGTCAAGGTGTTTGGCTCCAACGCATGATCAGAGAATTGCGTGGAGAAGAGAGGAGCACGACGATCCTCATCGACAATCAGTCTGCGATACAGCTGTGCAAGAACCCTGTATTCCATGACAGGAGCAAGCATATCGAGACCCGGTACCACTTCATTCGTGAGTGCGTGCAGGACGGGAGGATCAACGTCGAGCACATCAACACCAACGAGCAGCTAGCGGACATCATGACCAAGGCTCTACCTCGAGCTAGGTTCCAGGAGCTGCGCGGGAAGCTGGGCATCGTCAACCTTGGCAGCTGATCAAGGGGGAGATTGTTGGTTGACAGCTGCAGTTTCAGAAAGTTTCAGAAAGTTTCAGTTAGGATACACTGTCAGTTTCGACAGTTAGAAGTTATTTCCTTTTGCAAATAATCTGAGCTGCGACTCAGTCATTAGTTCCGGTTTAGTAGGAGATTAGATCGACGCCCTGGTCCATCGTGGGATGGCACGAACCAAGTGATCATGGCGTCGTTGCGAGAGCTGCGCGGAGACGTTGGGATGGCAGCGTCATGGCCCCGCGCATGCCCTCATTTTTAGCTTTCAGTTAGATCTTGTAATCACTGAATAAATAGCAAAGAGAAACAGAAAAGGCTGTCAGTTGTTCACAGCGCAAAACCTCGTGTGTGTGTGTTCTTCAGTTCTTCCAATCTTTCGTTTGATCGCCATCATCGCGTGAGTGAGGGTTTAGTCTCCTGGGAAACATACCACTGAATAGGATCTGAACAGGAAAGGAGGCAAGTTTCTATATTCTGGCAAAGTGGCTGATTAGTCTGATGAGGAAACTGATTTCGGGCAGAGACCTTGCTCAGCAAACACGGTGGACAGGGATGCGCCCGGAGACGAGCGGACGAGGCGAAGGGTCTTGGCATTGAGGACGCCTGCGAGGCGGCGGGGTCGATGTAGAGCTGGGCGGCTGTCGGTGGCGAGGAGAAGCAGGACGGAGGGGCAGCCGAGCATTGGAGAAGAAGACGATCTCGAAGGACGCTTCCATGGCAGAACCTCAGGAAGAAGCAGAGCGGAGTGGTGAGGCACAAAACGAAGGTGGGAGAGGGGAAAAGGATCACAGGCTCACCGGAAAGACGCAGACGTGCTCGGCAAAGCTGAAGGAGGACCGGAGCGGCCGGATTTCACCGGCGACCGTAGAGGAAGAAGAGGATGCAGTCGTCGCTGTACTCGATGCCGGCTCGATTGCTTCATCTGGGACGTTCCTGGCAGCGAGGCGAAGCTCCTAGTGGCTTCGGCTTGGAGCGGGATCTACTGGAATGGCGGGGCAACGTCGGCCATGGCGACGGTGGTCTTCAGCATGGTTTCTGTCTCGGGAGCTTGTAGATAAGAACGAGGAGAAGAGTGGTGGCGGTGCGAGAGGGTGGAAGAGGAGAAGGACTAGGGTTTCTAGGGCTTGGTGGGGGATAAGAAGGAGGGGAAAGAGGGTCACGCTCTTGGCGTGGGCGCTCGCCATGTGACCGATCGAGAGGAGCACGTCTCCTGCGTGCTGCTTTACAGGGAGAGGACAAGAGGGCTGGAATAAAGGGTCAAAGGAGGCGGCTTGCTAGACCCAAAAGAGATGCTTCTTTCTTCTATTTCTTTCTCTTCTTCTCTTTGTCTTGCTGAATTATTTTGGGTAAAGGAGAGGGAGCAGGCGAGAGAGTTTAGAAGGTTTTGCAAAACAGATTTAAAACAAATTCAAAGTTTGCAAACAATGCTGTTCTAGTTTAATTTGAAATAAGAAAAGAGAGAGAGGAGGGTTCTTATAAAACCATACGAGCGAAATAAATTTTATTCCAAATAATTTTAGATTTGTCAAAAACATGCAAGGTGATACTATGCATGAAGATGCATGACGTCAAGATGACGCGAAAAAGAAAATAACAAGCAATTCTAATAATGGGGATTTTTCCGGGTCGTTACATACAAGAAGGAGCTTGTGTAGACTGCGGCTTAGGCTTTTTCATGTCATGCTTGATGTCTTTTTGATAGTATGGTTAGTGGTTTTGTTGTAGCATGACTTGTCTCAAATAACTGAGATTGCTTAATGAGCCTCTGAAAAAATCATGCGTTGTTTTAATTGTTTGGAAGCATTATTTTGGTTTTCTCCTTGATGCTTTATTTGGGTTGACTTGGCGCATGCTCACACATGTTAGACTCATACAAAGTCACCAATAGCCTTTATGATCATTTAGTTTTTGACTTTTGATGCCATCTTATGCTTCTTTTAATGTCGCTTTGTCGCTTTGCATGACTATGGCCATTATTGCTCTCTTAGTTGGTCGCTCCCAGTCTTTTGCTAGCTCTCGCCTTGTACTGAGTATGAGCTCTACTCGTGAATCCAACTGCTAAAAACCAAGTTTTGCCAAAGTGTCCACCATACATACCTACTAGCAATTTGCTATTCCAAGTAAATTTGACTTGCTTTTATCTACTCTTCAAATTAAACTCTTACCAGTGTTATGCGAAAATTGGTCAGTAAAGCTCTCACGAACCGGAAGGCACACTTTACTTTTTCTTGTTCTTAAAAATTTGACATTCTGGTCTCTTATGTTGAGTTATTATGCTTGCAAGTTGTAAGTTGGAAACTAGCCCAACCATGCCGTCATGGGGCAAGCTTTCAACATTGCACTTCTTATTTGAGTTGATATCGTGATCTTTTGTTTATGGATGCCCGCGGTGTGAAATGAATTAGGAATCTTGCAGGGATCATGGAGTTTGTATATGTGTTAGGGAAACGCCTGGGCCGCCAATCTAAGCCATGCATAATTCATGGTGGAAATTTGCAGCATACCCATAGTGGACATTCGACGACGCATCTCAAAATAAAAAGCTAAACAAATGGTAAATAAAAGAGATGTCGAGGTGTTCATTGTCTGCTTGTCCTGTCATTTTGATGTGGGCTTGTTCCATGTCATCGGGCACGGAGGTACCCCGTTGGCGGATCTCGATGATACATATATACATACAATGACAAGAGCCTTGCTTGGGACTCTAAGTTGAGTAGCATGAGGTTTGGGTACTCGTATTCACGGGACACGAGGTTTTCAAATTATGATTTGTCAAGCATATGCATCATAATTGTTCTCGCATTAACTCTAACCATTCAAGATGCTTATGATGGGGGCAATGAGCGCTCAAAGCCGGTAAGTACCATAATTTTTGAAGTATATAAAACTTGCAATCACTGCTTCCCTCTGCGAAGGGCCTTTCTTTTACTTTTATGTTGAGTCACCACCTTCTATCCTTATGCACCATTAAGAGAGCATAGTTGCCATTCTCAGTATAACGTGCATTGTCCCAAAGTTTTCATTGATTGATTCATATTGTTGGTTTCACCTGTTCTCAAATTATTTGTATCTAGTCGCCCTCTTAAACTTGAAGGTGTCCTATGCATTTATGTTTTGCTCTCTATGAAGGACAAGCTGAAAACCATTTGTATGTTTTTCCTTATGATTTGAACACACATTTGACTTTCATTGTTTCATTTTCATGATCTTTTGTTTGTGTTCATTTTCATGTTATAACATGGTTGCTAAGTTTCTTCTGTCAAGATTATATGTTTCATGCCCATGTTTTAAGTTCTTATGATCCCAGCTCGCAAATGCTTACATATATGATCAAGATTGTGTAGGTGCATGTCACCTCAAAAATTATTCTTTTGTTATCACTTACCTACTCGAGGACGAGCAGGAGTTAAGCTTGGGGATGCTTGATACGTCTCCAACGTATCTATAATTTTTGATGCTCCATGCTTGTTTTTACACCATTTGCCTACTGTTTCGTTACACTTCGTGGCACTTTTATGCATTTTCCGGAACTAACCTATTAACAAGTCGCCACAGTGCCAGTTCCCTATTTTCTGCTATTTTTGTGTTTCAGAAAAGCTACACAGGAAATATTCTTGGAATTGGACGAAACAAGTTTCTGAAGTATTATTTTTCTCGGAAGCTTCCAGAAATCCGAAGAGGAGACGGAGTGGGGCCACGAGGGCCCCACACACCAGGGTGGCGCGGCCCAGCCCCTGGCCGCGCCCCCTATGTGTGAGGGAGCCTCGGTCCACTCCTGACGATGCCCCTTCGCCTATAAAGACCCCCCAACGGGGAAAACCTAAGTACCCGATCAATTTTCTAGAAACACATCGCGATCCGCCGCCGTCGTCGACCCGAGATCGGGAGGGTCCAGAAGCTCTTCCCGGCACCCTACCGGAGAGGGGAATTGCCACCGGAGGTCTTCTTCATCGCCATGCTTGCCTCCGGAGCGATGAGTGAGTAGTCTACCTTGGACTATGGGTCCATAGCAGTAGCTAGATGGTTGTCCTCTCCACCATGTGCTTCATGTTTAGATCTCATGAGCTGCCCTACATGATTGAGATCACCGTTATGTAATTCTACATGTTTGGTTTGTTGGGATCCGATGAATATTGGTGTTATGATTGAGTTGCTATACTGAAATATATCTTATGTTATCTCTATGTTGTTTATGATCTTGCATGCTCTCCGTTGTTAGTAGCTATCTTGGCCGAGTAGTTGCTAGTGACTCCAAGAGGGGGTATTTATGCTCGATAGTGGGTTCATGCCTCTATTTAATCTGGGGGAGTGACAGAAACCTCTAAGATTGTAGATGTGCTGTTGCTACTAGGGATAAAACAACATTCATATGCTCGAGGGAATATGCTTTGTTTACATTACACACTTTGTTTAATGCAATTATCTGTTGTTCGCAACTTAATACTCATGGGGTGTTCGGATGATATCCCCGCGAGTGGATTATTAGTCATAGATGCAGTTGGATGGCGGTCTATGTATTTTGTTGTAATGCCCAGAGTAAATCGCATAGTGATCTTCTTGACATATCACGTTTATCTTTATTCTATCAATTGCCCAACTGTAATTTGTTTACCCAGCATGTGTTATTTATCAATGGAGAGACACCACTAGTGAACTTTGGACCCCGGTCCTATTTCCATCATATTGCTATCACCTGTTTACTTTACTCGCACTGTTTACTTTACTCGCATACTTCTACTGTTTTCCACTCGATACGCTCATACCCTTTGTTTCAAGCAAACCGGTGAGATTGACAACCTCATCGCAAGTTGGGAACAAAGTACTTGGTTGGGTGTGTGCAGGTTCCACGTTGCTACTAGCTGAAGACACGCTAACTCGTTTTGATCGTGAAACGACGCCCTTGTTGGAGTGTCACTAGGCTATCAAGCATCACTTTCAGTCGTATTGTCTGCTCTTCTCCTGACCGACATACCTTGGTTTCTTACTGAGGGAAAAGACTTGCCGCTGTGCTCATCATACTTTCCGCTTGGAGTTTCCCAACTGCCTGGCAATAATCATCATCAACTACACGCCAGCCATCAGATGCGTGTATGGATATAAAGTGCACAAGAGGGGTTTAAGGCTCTCGAGCTCTCAGTTATGCAGTCTTGGTTATGATTAGTTTCACGACGCTTCGAGATGTGTAGAGCCGATGGTTTAATTTTGGCCTGCCTACCGATGGTGTTCTGGCATGGGACTGGTAACCCCAGTATCATTCGTTGCTAGCGTGACTAATACACATAACATCTATGTATAGCTTAGATCTCGGGGGTCCTACAGCCGTCCTCGACTTTGGGTAAGCTGAAAGTGGTAGGAACAAAAAGAACAATGTATACGCAGAGTATATGTATACATAACATGTTATATTATTTTTGTTCACGTGAAAAATATATCTACTATACATCAAGCAACTTAAATTGCAAGTATAAGTGAAGTACAAAGAATCATAATCATGGTGAAAAACAAAGAGATATATAGTCTTGTTGTTCAATATTTAATTTAATTTTCTCAAAGAAGATCGATGATCAAATTTATGATGAACAAGGTCACACCAATCCAAAATATGTGAAAACAAAATTGATTTATGCCATGCTCCAACTGTGCTACTCAGATATTATGAACCAGTGATGAACAGACACAATAGTATTCAGTGATGTGTGCATGATCATTATGTCCCGTAGGTAACATGCAAATCAGTGTGCAAATATAAGTGAAGTAGGGATCAGTAGCACACATAGGCAACAAATTGTGGAATAAACACAATGAATTGAACCAATTTGATTGCAAACTAGCAAGATTAGAGCAACCCAACATATCAAGTTTTGTGGGCTGAAACACATCAATTAGACTCAATATTGCCGCATCGCGGGCATGGCCGAGCGGTCGCCACCACTGCTCGCCATCATCGCAGGCTTGCCCGATCTGTCGTTGCCTCCGCTGCTCGCCGCCATCATAGGCTGGCCCTACCCGTCGTCTCCGCTGGTCGCCAACATCGCAGGCTTGCCCAAGCCGCCGCCACCACTGCTGCTCACCATCATCGCAGGTTCCCGTGAGCCGCCGCTGCTGCTAGCCATCGACAGGACAGGTACCTCAAACCATGAGTGGATTTGGAGTGGCGGATCGAGGGAATAGAGGACAGGTGGAGCTCGATTTTGCCAGGGATCGAGAGGGACGAAAAAATAGAATTTTTATCGGGCGATATGGGTAACCGCATGGTCCAACTTCCTGTGTATGTAGGTCCATGCTGTCAGCGTCTCCTAATTGATTGGCCAACTGCTCACAGACCAAGGGGTATTATGGACTTTCTAAACACAATCAACAGTGTACTAACTGGAGTTGCAAAACTGATTGCATGACTAACGGAGCAGTGGCGTTTTTGAGGTTTTGATCGGTCAAGTGGCGTTTTTGAGTTTGAGGTTGGTCATAGTGGCAAGAAATATAAAAACCCTATTATTATTATTATCTCTAGAGCATATTTTCTTCAGAAACCTAAGGTCCATGATCGGACGACCACGGTACTTCTACAATGTTTCCTTCTTAAAGATGGTTTTTTAGAGAAACTGGACTTCTGGTCTTGTCTTGGTGGTGTTAGTGCTGCCGCTACAAGAAATTAATCACTATAGCGGGACTTTTTTTAATTTCATTTTCCCTTTTTGACCATGTGCATACATATTACTATTAGGGTATTGCATTGTTACAAAAGCTAGGTGTAATTGATATCTTTTTTATATTAATAATACGTTTCTTATCTAGAAATTTTAGTTGCTATAAAAAGTAGTGTTTTTTTAAGCAAAAGAGTTGCATTACAACTAGCAAACAACAAACGCTGACTTCACAGATTGGGCCGAGCTTTCCAAAAAGAAATTTCTAGAGATTTGATCCATTATTCGATTGCGTTCATTTTTTTATTGATTTTGTTTCCATTTTCATCTACGCTCCGTCCAACTCCTGTTCACATCCACTTTAGGCCTCGTTCGGTTGGGGTGTTTTGGTGAGTATCATCTGACGTGTTTTAGATGGAAAAACCGCATTACACGGGGTTGTAGCAGTATTTCTTAAATGCTAGGTACATTGCCGCATGAATTATACACAGCTGACACATACCACCTATCTAGCTAGCAGTAGCAGGTACACTGATTTTTTAAAAGCTACGTTGGCAGAACTATGTTTCACACGCCGCCTATTCTAGCTAGCTGCTACGCCTAGATGTGTGCATGCGTTAGCAGCAAAGCGGAGTACAGAGGCGACCGCCATGTGAGCAACATGCAAAACGCGAGTACCTCCTCGCGTTTCTAATTCACTTTAACCTAACGTGTTTTTAAGTGAATCACTCAAACCCGGTCTGCTGAACAGTCTTTATAGAATTTTTAGGTGTATTGGTGGGTCAGCGTTAAATACACTCCAAGCCCAGCAAAACCACCGGTACCGAATGGGGCCTTAGAGCATCTCCACTCGCCCCCCAAAGGCCCCCCAAACGCCGTTTGGGGGCGCTGGTATCAAAAATCCCGCCCAGCCGCGCCCTCTAAACTAATTTTTCATCCGGCGTAGGGTGCTTTTTTCGTCCGGCGCACCCGGTCAAAACCAAGCGCACGAGGGGGGAGGGGGGAGCGAGCAGGGGCGTCGGCTACGCCTAAAAATGCCGCGGGCCATCCCTATCAACGAGACTAGCATTTTCCCCAAATCGGCCATCGCATCTCACCCACCTCCCACCAGATCGCCATCGCGCCGTCATGCCGCCTCGCCGCACCATTCCCTGGCGGAACACGATTCTTCCACCAAATTGTCATACTAGTATGCCGTATCGCCCCGCCCACCTGCTTTTCAAGGTGTTTCATTGTCTCGCCAGGCTTTTCTGTGGCGCCACCCACCTCGACCTTGCCCAGGAGATGTTCGGTGTATTGCCGAGGCCATGGACGAGCTCATGGACTCCAACGATGAGACTATGTCCGCCGCTCTAATGGAGGAGGAAGCCGAGATCTCCGTCGCTGACAACGAGGAGCACTTGATGATGTTGTCGTGCCTAATGGCGTTGTACGCCCGCACTGATGCAAAGACGCGCCGCGGAGGGTTGACTCCTGGACGTCGCAAGAGCAAGCCGAGGCAGAGGTTGGAAGGCTACTGCATCCTCTACGCCGACTACTTCGGCGACGACCCATTGCACGGCGTGGTGGTATTTCGGCGCTGTTTTCGGATGAGCCAGAAGCTCTTCCTCAACATTGTCTATGTCGTTCTACGTTTTGACAACTACTTCATATGCAAGAAGGATTGCACTGGTATGGTTGGTTTTTCCTCACATCAGAAGTAAACTGCTGCTTTGTGGATGCTTGCATGGAGCTCCAGGTGATTCACAGGATAATTACATATGCATGGCCGAGTCTATGGCCATGGAGTGCATGTCTAGATTCTGCAGGGCAGTGGTGTCGGTGTTCGGATCAGATTATCTGAGAATACCCAATGAAGAAGACACTGCTTGCATTTTGGCCCAGAATACAGAGCGCGGATTTCCTGAGATGCTTGGTAGCATCAATTGCATGCATTGAAAATAGAAGAATTGTCCGTTTGGTTGGCAGGGTATGTACCCTAAACCGTATCACCGCCAGGGTCCTCTTGCGACGGTTGATCACCAGGTGCCCGCCACATTTTCTGCCTTTCTTGCCATGCGTCAAGAAATCCGAGATGCAAATACCCATAGCCAACTGCAAGATGATTTGGTGAGCATTTGTGGATGCTCAAAGGAAAGAACGCCTAGTTTTATTTGTAATTCATTTATTTAAATTTTATATATTTGGATTTCAAACTATTATCTGTGTGTATGAACAATCATTTCTATAATTTATATGGATCAGGTGGCTGTATTTATTGCCGCCTCAAAACAGCGCTATTTCTGGCAGCATCGGCGCAGCGGCACAA
Source organism: Dactylis glomerata (assembly GCA_007115705.1). Classification (NCBI taxonomy): domain Eukaryota; kingdom Viridiplantae; phylum Streptophyta; class Magnoliopsida; order Poales; family Poaceae; genus Dactylis; species Dactylis glomerata. The sequence continues at coordinate 460,365 of QXEO01000457.1, read as the reverse complement.
CAGTGGGAATGCATTTTTTCAAAATTTTGGGCTAAATCTACAATAAAATGGGCCGTATCGGGCTTTTGGGGCGGCGTTTGGGGCGCGTGGCTTGAAAACCGCCACCCCCATGGAAATCCACGCGGAGGACCCCCTAAGGCCTTGTTCGTTTCGTCCCAACCCGGCCGGGATCGGGCCCGAATCCCCGTCAGACAGCCGGGATTCGACTCGCCCGGGTTTAATCCCGGTCCAATCTTATACCTTGTTCGGTTAAACCCGACCGGTATTGAACCCCGCCCGATTCCCCCCCGAAACCCCCTATTCCGCCGGGTTTTAGAAACTCGACCCCAGTCCCGTGGATAGCATCCCGAGCGCCGAGTGAAACGACACCAAACACCATCGCTCCTCTCCTCTCCCGCGACGGCAGCGGCGGTGGCGACGGACGGGACTGCGGTGGCTACCGGAGCGACGGCGGCCACCAAACCAGCCGTAGGAGAGGAGATCATCGCCCTCCCTGACCTCTCTCCGCGAGGAACCTCTTCCCCACCTCCGGCGGCTGCGCGCCCGATCTTCGGCGACTTTCCCTTCTCCACCTCCGGCGGCTGCGGTGGTAGAAGTAAGTTCATCTCCTCCTTCTCATCACCTTCCCCTCTTCTTGTACACGATCTGGGAGGTGTTGATTTCTTGCTCGCGTTCAAGCCTCCTAGATCTAGATTTTGTATTCCGGTTGTTTCTTGCTCTCGTTGGGCCTCCTGGAGATGTTCCCTTCGCTATCATCCATCGACCCCCCATTCTAATTTCCCTAGCACTACTGGTATTTACTTGTTCAGAAGAAAGTTATCTTGACGTACATGACAGGATATATCCCTCGATCGGTCCGTGCAGCGAGAGATGCAGTTGCGGTAGTCTCTTTTCCCTTATCAGAGCCATGTATGACCGTAGGAAAATAAGCTGACTGCCTAATCAAGCTGTGCACTTTACTGCTTTGGGTTGAGTACTTGGATCAGTAGCAGATTGCTTATTTATACTCACTGCAATGTTCTTTTCCAAATCACATTCAGCTTGCTATTTGGTAACCTGTGTTTGGTCAGAAGGTTCCAACGGAGGGATGGTTTTGATCAGAACAGAATAAATTAAGCAGCCGCTGGACTAAATAGTTGACAGCAGGTTACTGTCTGCCACGGGAGATTAGGGATCATTTTTAATCGATTGGGTTGCTCCACTCTAGTCTCTCCATTATGTATCCATGGTGGGATACTTTCGACAGTAAGTTAATTGTTTGTGTGAACCTACAAGAAGTGCTCTGTTGGGATTGCTAATGCAGCAACTACCAGGCACCAGCAGTAACTAGACAACTTTTGCTCTTTTGAGGGTGAGGGAGATGTGCATGCTTGTGAAATAACATTATGAATCATGCTTCCTTCACTTAACCTACTACCATATACTGTATTTACAAGGCACCATTTATTCTTTTGCTACTGATCCAAGTTCTAAATAAGGGGATACTACAGTGGTACATGAGCACCAGTGATCCCTTTTTTTTAGCACATTTTCTCATACTTTCTAGCAAACTGGTAGACGTCCTTCCCCTGATACTAGAGTTAGAACATTAGATGATAAGTGATGTTTGTTTGTTGCTGTATACTACAGTGGGGTTTCTACTTTGAGCAATGGAAGAATTTAACAAGATCTTTGCTACTGCACTAGCTCCCTTTTTCTGAAAATAATGGTCAAGTATAGTGTAGTTCTAGTACCGAAGTTAGTTGTAACTTTCCTCAGAATAACATGTATGTATTCTGGACCAACCCTTTTGGCTCACATTAGTCTCTATTTGCTTGGCTCATAACATGTTTGCTTGGCTCATAACAGTACTATAACTATCACTCTGAGTACATATTAGTCTCTGTTTGCTTGTTGAATAATTTAAGTTAAAGAGGTTCAGTTTACCACTTGTTTGCTTGTTGAATAAATCTGTACATACATGTCATTTATTTGCTGCCATGTTTAGTTATGAATCTTTACATATATGTCATATTGATTGCTTCATGCTTTCCTCAATGATTGTCTTATGTTTGCTGACATATTTAGAGGCCACTCTTATTCGGTCATGCTTATTCAATACTTTCTTAGTAATAACTAGAGCTCTTTTCTCTTTAGTCTTTGAATGGATTTGAGAGTTATGGACCGCATTAGGAAGAGAGAGGAGGAGGATGACGATGATATGATTCTCTTTCTTTTACCAATGTTGCATCTGTTGGTTGGACGTGAACCACAGATTAAAAGGCCCCGCCATACGTCGATGATAAGAGGTGATGAAGTTGTAAGGGACTTGCTAGAAGGGCATCCACAAAATTGCAAGGTCGCCTTTAGGATGGAGGCCCACATATTTAGGGCGCTGGCTAGTTTTCTTCGTCGTGAGAAGTTGGTATTTGATACCAGACTTTCCGTCGAAGAAAAACTAGCAGCCTTTTTGTGGATGTTGTCCCATAATTCATCCTTCCAGGACCTACAACTAAAATTCAAGCGCAGTGGTGACACTTTTCATCGGATCATGAAGAATTTCTTCAACATAATCCCTACTTTATCGAAGCATTTTCTCAAGCCTCCAAATCCTGCTCAAGTACATCCAAAGATCCAATCAAACCCAAGATTCTTCCCTTACTTTCAGGTTTTTCTTAAAAACTAGCGTAAATCATATATTCCAATGACAATGTCTTCCTTCTTAGAGACCAACTGATATCGTATCGGTGTTCTTTGAAGAACTGTATTGGAGCTATTGATGGGACTCATGTTCCCATGACTATTACAGGTGACAAAGCCGCCCCCTTTAGAAATAGGAAGGGCACACTCAGCCAGAATGTTATGGTCGCGTGTGACTTTGACCTGAACTTCACCTTTATCTCTTGTGGTTGGGAGGGGTCTGCGACTGACGCTAAGGTTCTTAGGTCAGCACTTCTCAAAGGGTTTAAAGTACCACATGGCAAGTTCTATCTTGTAGATGGTGGCTATGCAAATACTCCATTCTTTCTTGCACCGTACCGTGGTGTTCGATACCATTTGAAGGAGTTTGGGCGTGGTCGCCGAGCACTCCAAAACCCTCAGGAGCTTTTCAATCACCGCCATGCCGTTTTACGGAATCATATTGAACGGGACTTGGGAATCTTGAAGAAACGCTTCCCAATTCTCAAAGTTGGAACCAATCACACGTTAGAGAACCAAGTAAAGTTACCAGCGGCTGCTGCAATATTGCATAACATCATCCGTTTGCATAAGGGAGATGAGAGTTGGTTAGATAACCAGAGAGATAACATACCACCAGCAAACTATGTCGACCTTCCTGACGGTGACCCTCCACAAAATCATCAAGTCAACAATGAAGGCAACAATCTTAGAGATACGATTGCGCATCAGATGTGGGTGGATTACCGACATTAGCTAGTAGGACTGCAAGTCAAATGTTATGTAATAAAGTAGTATGTAAGAACTTCTATCCTATTGTGGTGTTATGAATTAGCTCCATGAGCTTACTTTGTCTCTCATGTGATGTAATAAATTAGTATGTGTAAACTTCTGTCCTTATGTGATGTAATAAAGTACTTTGGCTCAATGTATTGCTGCTTGTATCATTAATATTTTCAGGTCTGATGTCGACTACAAGACGATCTCCAAGGCTTGAAGCCCAGCAGAAGCTTTCGCCGAAAGGTGGTGTAAGAAAAAGGAGTGGGGCATCGTCCAAAGGTGCGTGACTTAAATCAACATTTTTGTGTCTTCCATTGTTATTTATGTGTCTTCCATTGTTATTTACATGCTTCTTTTATATATCAGCTAGAGCCTCATGGAATGCAGACCTAGAAAAGTCTCTCGTGGATTTGCTCCATGAGCACAATACTCCTCAATATAAGGGCCAAAATGGGTGGTCATCTGACGTATGGAACAAGATTACCAAGGAATTTCTTCACAAACATCCATATGTGGATTACACAAAGGGACAAATCCAGGATAAGGAGAAGGAGTTGAAACGAGAATACAAAATGCTCAAGGAGGCTAGGCAACAGAGTGGAGTTTCCTAGAATGAGAAACGGTGTATGATTGAAGCTGATCCAGCCCTATGGAACAACCTAATAACTGTAAGATAATTTCTTTCTTCTTGCATGCTTGTGGTTATTTTGTTTTGTAGTATGCATCACTCTTATGTTTAATTCTACTATGCAGTCATATCCAAAGATTGCGAAGTTCCGTGTCAACAAGGCTTTTCCTCTTTTTGATGCCCTGGGAGAGCTATATGATGGGCAGCTTGCTGAGGGAACCTACAACTTCACGTCTACTGAACCAGCACGGACACAAGTGGAGTTCAATCCCGAGGTCATTTCTGTAGAGGACACGCATTCTCATTCTGGTGTTCAGGTTGATACAGAAGGAGGGAAGTCAAATTATTTGCCTCTGTTGTTGCCTACTAGTAGCCTGTGCTTGTGGGTCTTGAGTTCCAAGTCTAGCAGATTTTTGTGCTTCAGATTCACACTAGCCTGTTATAAATAAGTATTGTATGCACTCTGTTAATGGTAGCACTAGTATAATAGAATCTGGGCACTAGTATGATCTCATTTCACCATTTTGTGGTCTGCTGATCAACATCGATACCAGTTTCATATTTCTCTGTAAATTATAGGTACATGATGGATGGAAAAGAGCTAGAGTTCTGTATGAAGAAGTTCCAGAAGAAGATGTGCCAGGGCGCCACGTCTTGGATTAATTTTTTGCGTGCTTTACTGCCGAAAGACAAAATATTTATTTGCTGAACTTGTGTAAATTATAGCCATCGCATGTGTTGCTTACTGCCTGTGCGGCCAAGGAGGGATCATATTGATCAGCCATCGCTGTCCGTTACGTATCATGCGTGTAGACTCCAGGGAGGGATTAACCGAATGGCAAATGAAAACAGAGATTAGTAGGGAACGTGGGGAGAGGGACAGTGGGGATCGGGGTGACAATTCGGGTTCACCCAATCCCTCCCGTGGTTGGACCCACTAGCGTATCTATCCCCAGACAACTGAACAAGGCCTAAATGGCCAAAAAAACACTTGCATCGGTCGCCGTTTGGGGGGGGGGGGGAGGCGAGTAGATATGCTCTTAGGCGCCACGGTTGACGCCGCAACCAAGCCCCATGGAATGGAAGAACCGGTCTTTCTACAGTATGCATCTGCAGTTACCCGCCGGGGAAGACACGCCCAGTGAGGCCTCGTTCGGTTAGCCCCAGCCCGGCGGGGAACTCGGCCCAATCCCTGTCAACCCGCGTGGATCGACGCGGGCGAGATTTAATCCCGGCCCATCTGCAACTGCGCGTTCTGTTATACTCGACGCGGAACTGACCCTGGCCCAAACCCCTCCGTCCCTGCCCATTCCGCGGCGGACCGAAACACCAGCTCCAACCTTGTGGAAGAAACCCCAAGCGGAGCAAAGCGCACAGGACTCCGGCGGCGGCGCAGCCAGGGAGGCGAACTTGGTGGCGCGGCCAGCGGCAGTGACGGCGTCCGGCCATCTCCAGCGTCCCTCGTCCATCTCCAGCGTTCTCCCGCCGGTATGCTGCTGCTCCTCGCACCTCTTGTCCTCCCGTGTCTAGGGTTTGGGTTCTTGCACCAGTAGGAGAGCATAAAGTAGAGAGTTGCAGGCGGCCGTCAATCGTTGCCTCGATGGCGACCGAATCTGGTGTGTCCCTGAAGTTTAGTTCTGATCTGGACAAAGACGTTTGAGTTGTTTGGTGTGGAGTAGATTGATCTACTCTTTTTGAAATCGATCTGTGGGAAAGTTTCATCTTGGGAGAAGCTCGGAAAAGGTTGTGTTGCAGGTTGGTGACCGGCGTGCAAGGGTTGCTGCCAGTATACGGTTATTTAAACCTACCTGCTGTTGTATACGTGAGGTTTTGGTTCAGTAAATCAAGCTGTGGGTGCATACGTGAAGCTTTGGGGCTTTGGTTCAGTAGCAATTCTGGTGGTGTGCTCGCTCAACGGGCGGCGGCCGGGAGTAATGATTTTTGCATTTTCTTGTTAGTACCAATTCTGCTTAGAGCATGCTAGCGCTGAATTTTGTTTGCTTGAATGAAAAGCCTATTGCAGCTAGAAATGAATTGTTAAGGCCAGGAACATGGTATACATTAGTACGAAAGAAGAAAAGAGATAAAACAGTGGCCCTTGCATAACCTGCCTTGCGTGGAGTTTGATCCAATAGCATCACAAAATAATTATATTTGTGCAAGTTGTTAGACATGGACTTCTCCTGCAATCAGATATAGAGAAGTGCTCAGTTCTTGTTATTACCATTTTGTGTGGTTCCCATTTTCTTGCAGAATTTAATTATCTTGCAGTGCTTGGTTGGCAAATGAAAACATAAATTAAATATTTTGTAGTGCTCATTTTCTTGACCCTGTTTTTGAATAATTATGCTAGTGATGTTGTGTAATGTTTATGCATTACAAATTCTGTAATGAATATTATAAAAATTGCATAATGTTTCTGCTATGAACATTTTCTAACTGTGTAATGATGTGATGTTTCTATTATGGATATTAGAAGAAGAGTTCCAACGACATCGCAGAAAGTATGGAGAGGTATATCAATATGAAGGAAAAGCACACTTTGAGATAGAATCTGCTCAATTGGCAAATGAAAAGAAGACGGCTCAAGCTGGAGATTACTCGATGAGGAGATGCATCTCTGAAATTATAAAAATTGTGTTGTCAACCGATGAGAAATATTCTTAAGCTCAAAAGAAGATTATGCTATTTATGTCCAATTAATTTGTCGCTTGGTGCTACATCTTGTACTTTTTCATGGAATATCTTATGCCTGATTTGCACCGATTCTTCTACAGAGGATGTGGCCCCTATTGTCTGTGAGAACATTTGCAAGAAGAGTGGTTGAAGGGGGAAGGAGGCTGTAGATGGAACAGTTCTTGTGTGTTTATCATCAACATTTATTTCGTATTGGGTAGCCTTAACAGATCCCATTGTTAAATAAGCTGTGTTTAACTCGGTGTGAGCAGTTGTTGGATGATATATATTTTGCCTAGGAGACTTTTTGTTAGTCTATGCAGTACTTGTAATTTATTCTAGCAGATCAGGTTGCTAAGATATAGTATGAGATAGCCTACTGGCAGAGTTCTGTTCTCACAACGTTACTGTAATAATTTATTCTGGTAATATTAAGTTGCAAGATGCTCCTAGTATTCTAGTAGATTATTGTAATTTATTCCTAGTATTTTGGTACTATGTCGTTGGTAATATCAATTAGCATTTTATATTTTGATTAGCATCGTTCTTGATGTTCTTTTGTCGAATATAGGTCTGGCCTGGGTGTGCTGCTATTCTCAATTCCTAGCAACCCATGCTGACAAATTCCCTGTCGCCTTGTTATAACCGAACAACTAAACTTTGTGGAGGAGATTAGTATAGAGGTTTTAAACCCGTCCAGGGATTAGAGGGACACACCGGTTTCACTCAGACCCGTGGTGATCAGTTTCCCGCTGGGAACTTAGACCCTGATAACCGAACACAGCCTGAATGAAATCCCCGGTGTGCAGTCAGCTAATTTAAACGTGTCGCGTCAACCCCAGGCCAGTCTCCTCTCTTTCTTCCTCTCTCTTTCGATTAAGTACTGACCACCAGCTACTGCATGCGCTGATCGTCAACGTTTTCTGGGAGCACGCCACAGCTTTACATCGCATTACAAAACAAGTGCATGGAATTGTTTAGTAATTACGGCCGGGTTCAGGTTGCATCTAACGTTTTGTCTACCAAACCTACTCTACCTCCAGTGGGTAGGTACTGATGCGGGTGCTATATCGTCTAATTATAAATAGTTACACACAGTTAAGCTAGCAGAGCAGGTCCCTTTCTACTAGAAGCTCTTAGCAGGAGTTAGACGACTCCTGCAAGAGACGACAGTTGAAATATGTGACAGTATATTTTTTTTGTTTTTATAATTTACCTGTTCCTTATCAGGAGTTAGATGACTCCTGCAAGAGATGGCAGTTGAAATATGTGACAGTATATGTTTTGTTTTTATAATTTACCTGTTCCTCCTCTTGAATTCTTCCATCCACAACTGCCCGCCCTCCAGAAAGCATTGACAGGCAGGGAGGAAGAAGATCTCTGCCAGGAATTTGACAAGCTGAGCCTGAGCACCAACTGCCCGGCCCCTTTCTACTTTCCTTCCTTCTAGAATCAGCATTCATTCGTTCTGTTTGAATTCCCACGTGTCCATGGTTCAGATCGATCCACTCTTAGACTTTTTTGCACGTTGTGCTTGCAACCCGCACTCAAGCGCATGCCCGGCCACTTGGAGGTTGGAGGCTTGGAGCCTGGCTATTAGAATAAACCGTTAAATCACGACCTGCGACGCGGCAGCACGGTATTTCCCACACATGCTGCTACTCCTGCGTTTTTCTTTGTATATCGCGTGTTAAATGGGTAGAAGCTAGCTCTCCTTTGATTACTACTAGTACTACTCCTATTCCAAATGATGTCAAAGGCATGAAGTATGAACGAGCTGGTAAACAGTTAGAGCTCGATTTCAAATAGTGTGGCCAGTTACGCCGGAACTAATCACAGAAATGAGAGTCCACGCATCGATGACACTAGCAATGACCGGAGCAGCTCCAACAATGCGTAGTCAGACCAACAGCATTGACCCCACCCAGTGATGCCGAATGCGTCAAATGCAAACAAACCGGTTTACGGTGAAAAACCAGACATGATACAATACTACTCCCTCCGTTTCAAAATATAAGATGTTTTAGCTTTGTGAAGTAAATGTATCTAGATATTTTTTAGTGTGTAGGTTCACTCGAATATACATACTAAAAGGTGTCTAGATACATTTACTTCACAAACTTAAACCATCTTATATTTTGAAACGGAGGGAGTAGTATAATTTAGATGATGGCGTATTTAGACGGAACTAGTCACACTATCGAGAAAAGTAAGAGTTCAATCAAACGCCCATGGCACAAGGTGGTTAGGATGGGGGAGCATTGACACTACGGAACCGAATGTCATATTTTAAGATAAAGTCTTCAATAATAACATGTAGCACATATACTTAGTCATTAAATCAAATCCTACCAGTAAAGCCGAGGAAGTGAACTTCGAACCTGTTTCGTCCCCGCGTTGCTCCGCTCTAAGCGACACGGGTGGCGACCAAACCCTAGCCCGCCGCCGGCCTCCTTTCTCTACCTCCTCCACCTGGCTGCCACCGAAGACAGCTGCGGGGCAAGCCCGCAGGATCGCTGATGACGGTGGCGACGGCGATTTCGCCGCTTCTTTATGGAGGACTCTCGTCTTTCAAGGCAGCGATCTCCGAGAGCGGTGCTTGCGGGTGCGGGCCGGCTTATGCGGCTGTATGGATGGCGCAAAGCTAGTGGATCCTAGCCCTGGCTCGACTGGGCCACGGCGGCACCATAGGCTTTCATATAAAAACCAGTAAATACAAGATAAAGAGTTCACACCTACAAGAGCATATACCTTTGCATGAGACACTGTTATACATTTTTAGTGAACATCACCAACAACAAAGACAAGTCCCTTAAAGGGGGAACAGGGTTTTCACTCCGAAAAGTATGAACAATCGCATGGAGACATCACAATATCCTCGCCAACTGATCTAGCCAATCCCTAAGGAGTTTCAAGCTCCCTGGTTTTGAGGGCTTCTGGTCGACCAGCAAGTCGTTGTCGTCTGGCCCACGATCGCAGGTCGCTATCATCAGGTCTACCTGCAGGAAACTTGTCGGTCGAGTCCACCGCTTCTAGTTTCCACAATATTGATTTGCAGTCGGTTTACTCTGCCGTGTTGGATCAGAGCATGAGACCGACCCGAGCCCCTACATAAACAAGTCCAAGCAGAGCACGGCATAGAGCAGGCCACGCCGCATGAACAGGCACGGCTAAGGACGCGAGGCGAGGCTCACCTGGGTGGAGCAATCCATGACTACTCACTAGGGAAGAAACAACGTGGCTCATTGAAGTGGAGGATGTGCCACGCACGGGGTAGAAGCGTCAGGCCAGGATCCGGTCTGTTTCTAGCCGGGGCTAGGGTCTGAGGCGAGCTAGGAAGTTTCTCCTCCCTCCCTTGCAGGCGCCATCAGGCTCCAACATGGTCGAGCGGGCAGTTTTGTGGAGTGAGGGAGCCAACGGGTCGGCAGGGAATCGAGAGGATTGGGGGAGCCAAGCTAGTGGCATGGATTTGGGGGAGAGCCCGGCCGCGCGGTGGCAGATGGATTGATAGAAAAGAGGCGGAGGAGGATGGGCCGCGCGGGAATGGATTACGAAGCACCTGGCCGCACGGAGAAGCTAGGAGGGGAGTGATGACCCACAAGTATAGGGGATCGCAACAGTCTTCGAGGGAAGTAAAACCTAAATTTATTGATTTGACACAAGGGGAGCCAAAGAATATTTATAAGCCTTGACAAATGAGTTGTCAATTCAGCTGCACCTGGAAACAGACTTGCTCGCAGCGGTTTATCAGTAGCAACAGATTTATAGTAATGGCAGTAGTAAAATAGTAGCAGCAATAGTAAAATAAAGACAGCAGCGGTATCAATAGTAAATAGCAGGATTAAATACTGTAGGCATAGGGATGGATGTATGGGCGTTGCATGGACAAGATAATTCATGTAATAATCAAGACAAGGGCAATTGCAGATAAATAAAGATAAAACATCCTAGTACTAAACAACCATAGGCATGTGTTCTGTATATAGTCGTACGTGCTCGCAATGAGAAACTTGCACGACATCTTCTGTCCTACCAGCCTGTTTGCAGCGGGGCCTCAAGGGAATCTACTGGTAATTAAGGTACTCCTTTTAATAAAGTACCGGAGCAAAGCACTAACACTCAGTGAACACATGTGATTCTCACATCACAACCATCCCCTCCGGTTATCCTAATTATTGTCACTTTGGAGCCTCGGGTTCCGGACAACGATATGTGTAAACAACTTGCAGTTAAGATAAAAAACAACAATTATCATCATAAAACATTAACAAGTTAAGATCTGAGATCATGGCACTCGGACCCAAAGTGACAAGCATTAAGCACAGCAAGTTGCAACAATGTCATAAGCACTAACTGACGAGGGGTTAACTCGACAAATGTCCTAGATGAAGGACTTAGGATCGGGGAGATAGGGCGTCGGATGAACTCGAAGGTAAAGCTAGTCGAAATAGGTGTGTGTCGAAAGTAAACTTGGGTGTTAAACCTGGCTTTCTTTCAATCTGGCCTACACCGTCCTCTCCTGGCCCCTATATATAGATGGCCAGGTCTCGAGGATCGGGTAGGGTCCGATACATATTACAATATCGACATACGGTAAGAACTCATATTCGACTATCATTACAATTGGGCCTAGCTTAACGGGCCGCAGGGGTACTCAACTAACGGGCTCTATTAACTATACCCTTGTCAGTAGCCCCTGAGATTCTGCCAGAATTGTAGATTCGGGTTGAATCTCTAATCTTCAAATCTTCGACTTGATCAATTCTTCGACTTTATCTTCAAATCTTCGACTTGGTCTTTCGACTTATGATAATTTGTTCGCAAGGGGTCTTGATGAACAAGCCTGACAACTCTGACGGATCAAGAGGTCAGTTAACTGCCGGAACAGATACTTGTCACCTACTTCAAATTCAATCCCCTTGGACTTGAATTCGGGATACCGGTCAAACCCAATCTTTTGCCGCATTTAGGACTTACAAAGAATGAATCCCAGTGGTTCTCAGGGTACCCAGTGCGTCCACCAGGATTTTCTTCGCGTCGTAGACACGGATACATGCCAGCAAAGCGCATCCATGTGCGTATACTGGGCCACACAGGACGGATCCTGGGGTCTTACCTTCGTGATAAATCACGGCATTCGAGTTTTGTTGCGATAACGCAACTCGAGAATCTTATGTCGCAGCCAAGTTTTCGACTGATAAAATTAAAGAAATTCGGATTTTAAATTAATCTTCTTCGCTCCCGATGGGAGTAATCTCTCTGCACTTTTGTCGACTATATAGTCAAAATTTGTAAACTAACCCTTCTTCTTCCTCTATCGGGTGCGCGCTCAGCGCTCCCGATGGGAGTAGCCCCCGAGGCTATGTTTGGGTACTTGTAGTCAAGCATAGGCTCAAAGTTCATTTCTTCTTCCTTCTGTTAACCGTCTACTGTTTGCAAGCCCCCGAGTCCAAGTCGAGGTTTTCATATCATGCGACCACAATCTTCTCTTCTTGTTCTTTGATATTATCGTCTGCTGTGTGCAGAATTTAATTCCTATTGCAAATATGTTGACGGGCCTTGTTTTAGCACGGGGGCCCGATAATACGTGCTTATAAATAAAGCACCCTCTAGCAAGGGTAAAAACCCTAATCAGATTCCTCCTCCGCCGCATTATCTTCTTCCTCCATCTAGGGTTTTCTTTCTTCCTTTGTCCTCATGGCTGATGTAGATGGCTCCCGTCTGAATCTTGGCTCTCCGGTGGCGCCCCGAGGCCGAGGTCGCCCTCGTGGAAGCAAAAACAAGAACACCACCACTCTGGCCGCAGCAGGATCATCATCGGCCGCTCCGGCTAAACGTCGCCCCGGGCGCCCACCTGGTAGCAAGAACAAGCCCAAGGTGACTAGCGCTGCTCCAGGTCCAGTCGCTCCTCCTCCTTCTACTTCCGCTGCTCCTGCTGCGCCTCCCCGAATCTTTTCTTTCCTCTGCATCGTCATGGCGCAGTGCCGTGAGATTCAGCGCCTGCCGCTGAGTTTCACCAACTTCATGGATGGGCGCGAACTGCGAGAGGTGGTTCTCCGCGAACAGTCTGGCAGTGGTGTCCCATACGAGGTGGAGGTGTGGTATGATGGCGACGGCGAGCAATACTTTAAGGGTGGCTGGTCGCAGTTCGCAGAAGACCACGACATCCACCAAGGCTTCTTCATGGCCTTTGATTTCCACATCGGCACGTCGAAGTTCGACGTGAAGATCTACGACGGCACCCTCTGCCAGAAGAAATATGAAGCTGAAGTCCACTTCCATTAAGATTTTTCTTTTTATGTAATATCGTCTGATAATGTCCTTGTTGCCATATTCTCTTGTAATGAATCTTCGTATTCTATGTCGATGTTATTGCTAGTACCAAGAAAACAAGTCATTGTTCTGAGGTATGCTTTCCATCTATCGGGTTCATTGTGAACCAAGAATATCGGGTTCCTTTGTGAACCAAGAATATCGGGTTCCTTTGTGAACCAAGAATATCGGGTTCCTTTGTGAACCACAGTATTTGAATATTTATCGGGTTGACTGCACAACCTTTCAGTGAAAAGAGTCTTCCAAGTCTTGATAAAAATTCCTTTCGTATGACCCGAGGGTTGAAGCCCCCAAGGCGAAGAAATAATAATTGTACAATTTTGTCGAGTTCAACCCAAAGAACCTGACCTGTGGCCTCATGTTCTAGGTTCAGAAGGTTAACTCGAATTTATTAATACCATTATATGCATTCTACGCGTAAAAACGTCGTAGCTGCTCTGCATTCCATGGGTTGCTCTCATCCTTCCCAGTCTTCTTGTCTTGTAGTCGATATGCTCCTCCAGGTATTACTTCAGTGACGATGTAAGGTCCCACCCAAGGGGACTCCAACTTGCCGTGGTTGTCTTGCCTGAGTTGCAAAACTAGGTCTCCCACCACGAAGGACCGTGGACGAACTCGACTACTATGGTAGTTTCGTAGACTCTGTGATACTGTGTAGCCCTTTCTAATGCTTTATCTCTTGCTTCATCTAGTGCGTCGACATCATCCTGCAATGCTTCTGTTGATGTTGTCTCGTCATATGCTGTCACTCTTGGAGCCTCGTGTGTAACCTCGACTGGAAGCACGGCTTCTGCGCCATGGACCAGGAAGAAAGGAGTTTCTTGAGTTGCTGCGTTAGGCGTAGTTCTTAGACTCCAAAGAACAGAGGGCAATTCTTCTACCCAAGCGCTCTTGGCTTTCTCAAGAGGTGCTAAGAGCCTCTTTTTTATCCCATTACATATCAGGCCATTGGCCTTTTCGACTTGCCCGTTTGTCTTCGGGTGCGCCACAGATGCGAATTTTAGCTTTATCCTTAATCCTTCGCAGTAACTCTTGAATTCCTTTGAAGTGAAATTTGTCCCATTGTCTGTGATGATGCTGTATGGTACACCAAAACGAAAAACTATTGACTTGATGAAGTTGATTGCTGCTGTAGAATCTTGAGTTGTCACCGGGGCCGCTTCTACCCATTTGGTGAATTTATCTACTGCTACTAGCATGTAGACATGCCCTCCTGGCCAGGATTTGTGCAACTTTCCCACCATATCGAGGCCCCATTGTGCAAAAGGCCAAGATAATGGTATCGTTTGTAACTCCGCTGCTGGTGCATGCGGTCTAGATGCAAACCTTTGACATGCTTCACACTTTCGAACTATATCTTTTGCGTCCTCGATGGCTGTTAGCCAATAGAATCCTGCTCGGAAAGCTTTTGCTGCTATTGCTCTGCTGCTAGCATGATGGCCGCATACTCCACCGTGTATGTCTTGTAGTATCTTTTGTCCTTCTTGTGGCGTTACACAACGCTGCAAAACGCCCGTAATACTTTTCTTGTATAACTTCCCCTGCAACACGACAAACGCTTTCGATCTTCGAGTTATCCTCTTGGCCTCCACTGCATCTTCTGGTAGTGTTTTATTTATCATGAATGCAAGATATGGCTGCATCCATGTTTCTTCTATCATCATGACCTCCTCTGGTTCTGATGTAGCCCCCGAGCCTGCTGTAGTAGTCGAACTTTTTCCACTTTTTATTGATCTTTCCACTATTTCCTCCCAAAATACTCCGGATGGCACAGGTAAACACTGTGACTCGATATTTGCTAGATTGTCGGCTTCTTCATTGCTGTTCCTGCTTACGTGCGAGACTTCGCATCCATCGAACGTTCCTTCTAGATAATGGTACAAATTTTTGTAGGCCATCATGTTGTCATTGATTGTGTCGCATCTGTTCATAACTTGCTGGACAACAAGGTTGGAATCTCCAAATATTTTTAGGCGAGTTGCTCCACATGCTTTAGCCATCTTCATTCCGCGCAACAAAGCCTCGTACTCTGCTTCATTGTTAGAAGCCTGTGGAAAGCTCATCCTTAAGACGTACTTCAATTTGTCGCCATGAGGTGATATCAACACTACTCCTGCGCCTGCGCCTTGGACTCTTTTAGAACCGTCGAAGTACATTGTCCAAACACTGGATAAATCTGGTGGTCCTGTGCTCTGCAGCTCCAGCCACTCTGCTGTGAAATCTGGCAAAACTTGCGACTTGATCGCCTTCCTTTTTTCGTACGTGATGTCCATGGGAGATAACTCGATTCCCCACAAAGAGACACGTCCTGTTGCTGAGGGATTATTCAATATGTTCGACAATGGCGCCTCGTTGACCACTATAATTGGGTGCACCGCAAAGTACTGTCGTAGTTTTCGTGCGGTTGTGAAGACACTGTATGCCAACTTCTGATAGTGCGGGTACCTTTGTTTTGTTGGAGACAACACTTCACTGATGAAATATACTGGCCTCTGGACGTCGTGGGCTTTTCCTTCTTCGCTTCTTTCGACTACTAATACTGTACTCACCACCTGATGGGTTGCGGCGATGTACAATAGCAGTGGTTCTTTTTCTTTTGGTGCGACCAGCACTGGTGGCGTGGAAAGCACTTTTTTCAACTGTGCAAATGCTGCGTCTGCTTCTTCTGTCCACTCGAATTTATCGTCGGTCTTCTTCATAAGTGCATAAAAAGGAAGCGCCTTCTCCCCTAGTCTAGCAACGAAGCGACTTAGTGCCGCGACGCGTCCTGCAAGTTTCTGTACGTCGTGTAGTTTCGTGGGTTTCCCCATTGTCAAAATTGCTTGAATCTTCTCTGGTTTCGCCTCTATTCCTCGTGCTGATACCAGGAACCCTAAAAGTTGTCCTGCTGATACGCCGAAGGAGCACTTTGTCGGGTTAAGCTTAAGCTTGTACCTGCTCAGGTTGTCGAAAGTTTCTGCCAAGTCGCTGATTAGAGATTTCTCCTCTCTTGTGGTGATGACTACATCGTCAATGTAGACTTGTATGTTGCGCCCTAATTGGCTTCCGAGGCAACTTTGCATCATCCGTTGATACGTTGCTCCTGCATTTTTTAGGCCGAACGGCATTACTTGGTAGCAAAACACCCCATATGGTGTGATGAAGGCCGTTTTTTCTTCATCTTCTTTCTTCAATTTGATCTGATTGTAACCAGAGTATGCGTCCAAAAATGAAAGCCTCGCGCATCCCGCTGTTGAATCGATTATCTGATCGATGCGGGGTAGAGGGAAGGGATCATTTGGACAATGCTTATTGAGAGATGTGTAGTCGACACATACTCTTTGTACGTCTGTGTTCTTCTTGGGTACTATGACTGGGTTCGACACCCAACTCGAAGTTTTGATTTCTCTGATAAATCCAGCATTTTCTAGCCTGTGCAACTCTGATGCTATCGCCTTTCTCTTAGGTTCATCGAATCGTCGCAATGGCTGCTTGACTGGCTTTGCCTTGGGATCTACGTTTAGTGCATGCTCGACGAGTTCCCTGGGAACCCCTGGCATGTCTGATGGACACCAGGCGAAGATTTCCCAGCGCTCACGGAGGAACTCGACGAGCGCGCTTTCCTATGCGGGATCCAAGTTCACCGCAATTGATGTTGTCTTGTTTGAATCTGTAGGATGGACCTGGATTTTCTTCGAGTCCTGAGACGTGTCGAAAGCCTGATCTGGCAGGGATCGTCCAACGTCGGGTAGTACATTGTGATCCGTTTCTCCTTTTAACCTCTCGTACTCCGCTGTCATGCCGAAGGTTTGCGCCATCCTGTTGAATTCCCTGTCGCATGTATTGGCTACTTCAAAGCTCCCTTGTACTGTGATTATTCCATTAGGACCTGGAATTTTTAACGTAAGATACGCGTAGTGTGGTACTGCCATGAATTTTGCAAATGCTGGGCGCCCCAGGATTGCATGATATTGTGACGGCCAATCCATTACTTCAAATTCCAGCTTCTCTTTTCGGTAGTTTCCGCTATTGCCAAAGCAGACGTCGAGTTCTATTCTTCCCAAAGGGTAGTTTGCGGCTCCTGGTATTATTCCGTGGAAAGAGCAATCTGTTGGCTTCAGACTCGTCAGCGAGATGCACATTGCCTTCAAGGTTCTGGCATATATTAAGTTAATGCAACTTCCTGCATCCATGAACACTCTTCCGATGTCGTACCCTCCTATTTGTGCTTTTAAAACCATAGGCGAGTGACCTGGCCTGGGAACTTTCCTCGGGTGGTCTGCTCTGCTGAACTTGACTGGTTGTTCTGACCACCGTAGGTACTCTGTGGTAGCTGGTGGTGATGATATTGCTAGGTTGACTTGCCTGGATATGCTCTTTCGCTCTTTCTTTGACTTGGGCACCGGTTGAATCATGGCTGATATGTACACTGTTGACTCTAAGTGCCTTGCTAGCTTTTGCATTTGATATCCTTGACTTCTGTGTCTTCCTCCTTGCCCCCCTTGTTTTGTTCCCATGGCGTTTTGTAACCTTAGGAATGTCCTGCAATCCTTCATCTGGTGATTTGAGACTCTTTTCCCGTCGAGATACGCGTAGTGGATTCGACAAGGTCCGTATAGCATATCCTCGGCCGAAGGACCGGAGTATCTCGATTTTTCTACTCCTTTTGCCTGAAACCTCCTGCTTTCATATCCTTCCTCTTCTTCTAGTACATAACCCGCGGCTACCTGATTTCGCCTTCCTTGGTTATCCCTGCTGCGGTGTCGTCTCCTCTGTTTACTTATTCTGTCGACTTCTGGTGAACGTCCTCTTTTGTTGTTATACGCGTCCTCTCCATCAGCGAATTTGTTGGCTTGCTCCATTAGCTCGGCTACTGTCGTCGGTCTTGTTCTTCCTATTTCTTCCACGAGATCTGAGCGACGAAGTCCGGCCGAAAAGGCGTCTATTGCTCGTTCGTCAGAGACGTCCTCTGCTGAGTTTTTGATTATACTCCAGCGTTGTATATAAGAACGTAGCGTTTCGCCTTTCCTCTGCACACATGTTTTAACTTCCTCCAGTGATGCTGGGCGCTTGTAGGTGGAACGAAAATTTCTTGCGAATTGACTTTCGAGTTCCCCCCAGCTTCCGATGGATTCGTTGGGTAGGGTATTTAACCAGGACCGTGCGGCGCCGGTGAGGTGCAGCTGCAAACTTTGCATTGCAGTCGCCTTTGTTCCCCCCAATATCTGCACTGCCTGCAGATAATCCGATAACCATAGGGTAGGTTCTTGCGACCCATCATACCTAGGTTGGTCGTGTGGTAATCTGAATCCTTTGGGTACCCGTGTTTTGCGAACCCTGCGGGTAAAGCACAACGCACCCATATCTTTATCGTCGTCCTCGTAGTTTTCTTCCCTCCAAGCGTGGCGCAATTTATTTACTCGAGCTTGTGCTATTATACTTCTTGCGTCCTCCTTCCTTTTCTGTCGCTTTTTCTCTTCTGACGACTCGCTATACTCGTTATCTTTGAAATTGTATCTGAACTTCTCCTCTCGATTTCCCTTGCAGTTTGTCGACTTCGTCTCTGGACCTTGTTCCCTGATCTTTCCTTCTACTATTCCGAGGCTTCGTATCGCGGCTCGGTGCATGTCTTCTCGTGGGTCTCCAGGTTCTGGTCTTGTAGCTACTAAATATGCTTGTGCTGCTACTAGTGCTGCTTCTGGTGTTTTTTGTATGAAGTCATCTTCCTCCTCTTCTAGCTGCAGGGTGGGGCTCCTTGAGTACTCCTCTTCTCTGCCGTATGCTGTCGCCCCCCTGTTGTGTTTTGGGTCTCCACGCCTTTCTCTGCTGTATTCTGAATTTTCACTGTAGTCTTCCCAGTATTCCTCCCTTGATATACTGTTATTATCTTGAAAAACCATATCTCTTTCCTCCCTTAGTTTCTTCCTGTGCTGGTATAATGCGTACTGATATCCCATTAGTACTTCCCTTCTTGATCCTTCGGGTACTTCTGTACCGTGGTTGATAGCTGACTTGATCATCCTCCATTCACCAGCCGAGACATGGACTTTCTCCTTTTCCTTTTTGTTGTGATCTTTTACTTTGTCGACTTGCCTGTCGACATTCTTATTTCCTTTGCTATTGTTTTCTTCTTCTGCTTCAGTGATAATGACGCATAACTGATGTACCTTGGAGACGCCGCTGCTTCCCACGACAAAGTCCTTTGCGTTGTTGTGCGTCTGACACGCTGTTTCTTCTGAGTCGAAATTTTTCTGAATTTTGTCGCCTTCTACGATTGGTGTTTTGTCGAAACTGACCGGCGAGTTTGCCTCGCTGGAAGAGCCTTCTGATGATTCCAATGTTTCTTCTGTTTCGGGCTTGTTTGCCAACGGATCTGGTTTCGTCGAATCCGAGAGGTGGGATGAACCCGATGGTCCAACGATGATGCTCAAACTTCCAATGGTTAACTCCATCTCTTGACTTCCGTCGAGTTCTGAACTGCTGTTGGCTAAAAGCGAAAAAGCCGTCGAATTCATGATTCCAACGCCCAAGATCCCCACGGTTGGCGCCAATTAACGAGGGGTTAACTCGACAAATGTCCTAGATGAAGGACTTAGGATCGGGGAGATAGGGCGTCAGATGAACTCGAAGGTAAAGCTAGTCGAAATAGGTGTGTGTCGAAAGTAAACTTGGGTGTTAAACCTGGCTTGCTTTCAATCTGGCCTACACCGTCCTCTCCTGGCCCCTATATATAGATGGCCAGGTCTCGAGGATCGGGTAGGGTCCGATACATATTACAATATCGACATACGGTAAGAACTCGTATTCGACTATCATTACAATTGGGCCTAGCTTAACGGGCCGCAGGGGTACTCAACTAACGGGCTCTATTAACTATACCCTTGTCACTAACAATGGATACTAGGCACCATGCCCTAACAATCTCATAGCAATTACATGAATGATCTCATCCAATCCCTACCACCCCCTTCACCTACAGCAGGAATTACTCACACATGGATGGGGGAATCATGGATGGTTGATGGAGAGACGTCGGTGATGATGATGGCGATGATCTCCTCCAAATCCCTGTCTCGGCAGGGTGCCAAAATGGAGTTTCTGGTTCCAAATCGCCGTTTCTGATGGTGGCGGCGCAGCGGGACTCTATCTAGGAAAAACGCCGAACCCCTGATATTTTCAGGTCAGAGGGTATATGTAGGCGGAAGGAGGGCTCAAGGAGATGGCTGGGGCGGCCACACCACCCCCTGGCTCTGCCTGGCCTGGCCCGTAGCACCAGGTAGTGTGGTGCCCTCCTGGCCCCTCTCCGTCTCGTACTCTGGCTCCGTGTGTCTTCTGGTAAAATAGGAATTTTGCAGTATTTTCCGGGATTTTTCCTGAAAGTTGGATTTTTGCACAAAAACAAGACACCAGGGCAATTCTGCTAAAAACAGCGTTAGTCCGTGTTAGTTGTATCCAAAACACACAAATTAGAGGAGAAACAACAGAAAAAGTGTTCGGGAAAGTAGATACATTTTGGACGTATCAACTCCCCCAAGCTTAGCTTATTGCTTGTCCTCAAGCAATTCAGTTAACAACTGAGTGCGATAAAAGAAACTTTCACAAACACATTTGCTTCATAAGATGTATATATTCTCACTATATGATCAAGTACTTAAGCAATTCATAATAAGAAGTATGTAACTAATGTTATCTCATAGTCATGCAAGCTATGAAAGAGTGCCAATACACTAATAACAAGCAACATGAAATATAAGAAGCTACAAGATTGTAATGCTCATAATAAGATATGAAAGAGTGGTATCTCGTTTGCCTTTATTTGTGGAGCAAAACATAAATGCCAAGGCACCTCTGAAGTCCAAGAGAAGACTAGAAGTAGAAATATCAAAGATACAAGCATCAAAGTTATACCACAATTAACCATGTTCTGGGACAAGCACATTACACTAAGAATGATAGCCATGCTCTCAAGAAGGTGCTTAAAGTTAGAAGATGAAGACTCAAAATAAAATAAAATAAAGGCCCTTCGCAAAGGGAAGCAGGGATTTAACATGTGCTAGAGCTTTTGATTTGTAAAACAGAGATAAAAAATTGTTTTGAGAGATGGTTGTTCTTGTCAACGACTGGCAATGGGGTTCTTGCTATCTTCCATACTAAACAAGCTGAGAGCGGTTCTGAGTTCTTTGAAAAATTGGCACATTGGTGCTCTTTTATAAATCTTGGCACTCCTCCCCACTTTTCCTTTCACAAACCATGGCTAACCGATTCCATCGGGTGCCCACCAACTTTCACATACCATGGAGGAGTGCCTTTTTTTCTTTTTCTCTTTTTTATTAAGGTTACAATGGTCTAACCAGCTCCCTTGCAAAATTAATGATGAGCAGATGAAGCATGCAAGTCGAGGGGTACTTAATTCAATATGGAAGATAGCAAACCCGACCACTATGTCCTCATGAGCTAAAAATAGTGGCACAAAATGAGAAGTATTGGAAGGTTTTTGAAAGGTAGCACATGAAAATTTACTTGGAATGGATTGAAATACCATGCATAGGAGTTTATAGTGGACTATTTGGAATTACTTGGTTTTCAGGAGTTGGATGCACGAGAAGTATTCCCTCTCAGTACAGGTGAAGGCTATCAAAAGACTGGGAAGCGTCAATCGAGAGAGCACTAACTGTCATAATCATGCTTGCGACAAAACAAAATTAATATAGGCATAAAAACGATACAAGAGCTCTGAGGCAAAGTAAATCATCAAGGCTTAATTGAATTTTTGTTCAGTCATATGCATGCTTGAGCATGTGCCAAGTCAATTCAAATGAAACTTTTCAGAGGAGGATACCACAATGTCATACCGTTTTATGAACATAACAATGCAAGCAAACATCTACGTGACATGCTACAAACTATTAGTAAATTGGAACTAATCATATGAGAGCAAGAACTACTAAGCATCCATTAAATAACATACACCTTACACGAACAAGCTAAGCACGTCCATATAGATGAGTATATGTACAAAAATAAAAACAAATAGAGTTCATACCAGCCTCTCACCACATCTCGAGTTGTCATATGTCGTCATTATTGGCTTTCACTTGTGTGGCTTGAATAATATGAAGTGATAACCAAGCTCCAATGGTGATGAGGACATCCCTACGATTGATATAACCGTTGTACCTACAGCCACACTTCCTCACGTTCCACAATTCCAAGGACCTCTCACAAGAGCTCGTGCACGCCAACTAAATTATCAGGTACTTTCATTTCTAGGAACTATTCCTAATATTCATGAGAATATGATGCTGCCTAAATCAGATGTGTTTATGTTACTTAGGAATGATGGGTATAGCATGTATGAGAGGGACAAGCATTGGAGCATGATCATGCATGAAGATGATGACAGCAATCGTGTGAGGATTCACGATGACGCTGCAAGTGAAGATTTCAGAACTTTGAAGCCACCATAATGAAAAGATGAAGGCATGGACAAACTAGAGAGCTACACACTTCAAATTTTCGTCCATGTGATTAGATGGTGCTGCGTCACCTTTAAATATGGGCCAGGCCCATGTAATTTTCGTCCAAATAAAGGGGCTGAACTTTTAGAGTCCGTATAGTGGAGGGAACCGGCCTAGAGATGGATTTCGACCTCCTTCCCAAGGCTGCCGAAATTCCCCTCTGTTCCTTCATATATACCCCCATTAGGTCATTATTTAGACTCGGATTTTGTTTAGTTAAAGACTTAGCCACGAGTACTCTCCGCCATAGGCACAAGTGTCATACCGACCTTTTGTACTACACACTTACAGAATCCCACCTCTTCAGTAAAGCTTTCATCTATATTCGCAATATCTTGATTGCATCTATAATTCTTGCTGGTTCTTCGATTGCTTGCAGGGATTGATCCTCGTGATCAGGTTGATCTAGCTCCGGCGTGATCAATAGCCTCAGAAGTTGGTATATCGATTGCTAAGGCGTAACGTCTCACACGTTTGTAGTCGAATCATCAACGTCAACCTCCACCATAATCGATAGTTATCGTCTCATCGAAAGATTGGGCACCTTTACCCTATCAAGTGGTATCAGATTTTGGGTTTCTCGGTGAGATCTTACTATTTTCGTAGTTTAGATTGCATCTGTTCTTCTTCCTATAAACCATAAAAAGCCAAAAAATTAGGGTTAGATCCGTATCCTAGAAACACTTTTGGGCCTTTTGCATCTTTTCTTTTCAGTAATTGCTTTGTTGAGTTCTAGTCTGCATCATCGTGTCCAGTGCTGGTTTTAGGTCTAGATCTTCAGAGTTTTGAGTTCTGGTCACAGTCATCACCACCACCACCACCGATTTCGCTATCACCACCGCCACCACTGATTCCGCTATCACCACCGCCACCACCGATTCCGCCATCACCACCGCCACCATCGATTCCGCTATCACCACCGCCATACACTTGCTACAACCCTATGCCCACATACCATCTCCGCCACCACATATCCTTGTTCCGGTCCAGTTAGGTATGTTTTTGTTTTCCTACTCTTGCTTCCCATCATTGTAGATCCGATCCGAGTTGTAACTTGATCCGAGTTCTAGAAAGTTTCAGCCAGAAGGAAAGAGGAGGGGAGAGCAAAAAAAAAGTCTAGAAACTCCTCCAAAAATATTTTCGGCCTATACTGTTTTTAGGCTTCTGGGATCGTTTTGAGCTATACGCAATTATAGTGAAAAAAAATTGGCGTCTGCACACTTTCCAGAGCAGTTTCGTGCAGTTTTCAGAAATTTCGAAACAATTTCTTGAGCCTATCCAGATCTTCCACCTTGCTGATCGTTTTGAGACACTTTCCATCCTAGTGATTTTTGCCTCATTCGCGCGCTATTCAGAGCACTGCTGCCTGTTGCTTTTCGGTGTCGCGGCGTGACTGGTGGTGTTCTAGGCTCGCGTCTCTAGCTTGGGATAGTCTAGGACCAGCATAGTACCGTCGTTGAGCTGTTATTCAACCTTGCATTGCTGTTTTGAAATTGTTGCTACAGATATTGCAGCCACCCAGAGCTCCACATATTCCTACACCGTGCGTTGACACCACCTGGCAATCGCTCTATTCAATCTTCCTGAAGTTTGATCACGACGGTTGCTGCTCACCACCTGCTGCAGGGTAAGAACAACTAAGAGTATTGGTTTGCTTGACAGATTAAGCGTTTTCCACCACTATTCCTGTTGTATCTCTATTATATCACTGTGCTTTTTGCGTACTAACCATGCCACCAGAAAACACCGAGACACAGCCACTGGAGGGTGACGCCTTGCAGGCTCCCGTCACCAAACTTTTGGCTGACCATATGTAGGATGTGGACAAGCATTTTAGTGACACGATGGAGCACCTCGAGGGACTCGAGACCGCCTTCACCGCCAAACTTGACGCTAAATTCCAGGAGGTGCTAGCACGCTTACCACCACCACCGACGGCTCGCGTGCCTCCTTGATGACCCACAAGTATAGGGGGTGTATCGTAGTACTTTCGATAAATAAGAGTGTCGAACCCAACGAGGAGCAGAAGGTGTTGATGAGCGGTTTTAATCAAGGAATCACTATAAATACTAGCAAACAGGTTTTCAGGGGTATTTGGTAATACGAGTAAATAAAGTGCGAGTAAATAAAAGACAGTAGTAACAATTGCAGCAAGTGGCCCAATCCTTTCTTCAGCAAAGGACAAGCCAGTTGTGTACTTATAATAACCAAACGTTCTCGAGGACACACGGGAGTTTCTGTCAAGAGCTTTCGCTTCATAAAGCCAATAGCCTTTATTGGTTTGATAGGCGTTATGGGGGTGAACCTGTGCTAGCGCACTACCCTTACTAGGATAAATACACACTTGTGATTATACCCCTTGCAAGCATCCGCAAATATAAGAAAGTAATTAAGATAAATCTAACCATAGCCTTAAACTCTAAGATCCTACGCTCCCTGGTGCAATGGTTTTCCAACGGAGGTTTAGGTTTCTGTCACTCCAGCAACCCCACAATCGGTAGCCAAATACACAATGCATCTCACTAGGCCCATAAATGGTGAAGTATCATGTAGTCGACGTTCACATGACACCACTAGTGAAATAGCACCACAACAATATCAAACCATTAAATATTTCTCAACAATAATTCACTACTAACATCTTGACTTCTCCCATGTCCTCAAGAACTAAACGAACTACTCACAAGACATCATATGGATCATGATCAGAGGTGAAATAATGGTAATAACAATCTGAACATAAACCTTAATTCAACGGTTCCACTCAATAGCATCAACTACAAGAGTAATCAACACCGGGAAAGTTTCCCCTATGAATATAACAAGATCCAACTCAAGATGTTACAGCGGGATGGCGTGGTGATGGCGGAGATGAAGGTGCTGGTGATGGAGATGATGATGATGATGATCCCGATGAAGTCCGGTGCGATGGTGATGACGATGGCGATGACGATGGCGACGATCTCCCCTCTCCGGGAAGGAATTTCCCCGGCAGATTTCTGCCTACCGGAGAGCTTTTCTCTCTCTGGTGTTTTCCGCCCCGCAGAGGCGGCAGTGTCTAACTCTGAGCCCCCCCTTGACTTAGGTTTTCGGGGACGATCAAGTACGCGGAGGGGCGAGACCAGAAGTGGGCCAGGGCGCCCTCACACAGGGCTGGCGCGGCCAGGGGTCTGGCCGCGCCACCCTGGCGTGTGGGCCTCCCCTGGCTCCTCTCGACTCCTCCTTCTGGCTTCCTGAGTCTTCTGGGAAAATAGAATTTCATGGTATTTTTCTGGAATTTTCCTGATCTTTAAAATATGGTCCCTTGATGGTCCTTTTTCCAGCAGAATCCTGACTCCGGCAGCAACTCCTCCAAAGATCATCAAACATGTGAAAACAAAGGAAATAACATAAGTATCAACTTTAAATAAGAAATATATTAATGAATAACAGTAAATTATGATACAAAATAGTGATGCAAAATGGACGTATCAACCCCCCCAAGCTTAGACCTCGCTTGTCCCCAAGCGAAAACTAAACTCGGTAAACATGACCACAGGTTTATGGAGTGAAGCGTCGATAATCAAAATACGGACAAGAAGCATCACATTCACCAAAGCACAAATTATAATAGACAGCAACTTCCCTTTATAAGATATAGACTTGCAATGGGTAAAAGAGAATCACATGTAAAGATGCACAAGGTAAACTATAATTGGCAATGGCAAACCTTAGTTCTTGGTCAAAGAACGATGAACAAGCTATTCTTTCTTTTAAACGGAGCCTTTTAAAACAGAGCTAACATAGCAAAAGCTATATGCTCAACAAGGTAAACTTTTGCATTCAAAGAAAGCTTTCAAAGATATATTCCTTCAGACAAAAGCATTATACAAAACAAGGAAGATAGTAAACATGATTAAACGGATCAACATATGGATGAGTGAAACATAACAACTCAAATGCTTGCTTTAGATAGAGGGAAATAGGTTGACTCAACATAAAAGTAAAAGATAGGCCCTTCGCAGAGGGAAGCATGGATTAAACATGTGCTAGAGCTTTTCATTTGCAAAACAGAGGTAAAAAGTTATTTTGAGAGGTGGTTGCTTTTGTCAACAACTAGCAACGGAGTCCTTGATATCTTCCATACTAAACATGGTGGTAGGTGATGGTAGCAAGCATAAGAGTTGCATGTAACAAACAAACATACATATAATAAGAACAATCATGCAAACTCCCTTGAAGGTACAATGATTTTGACTTCAGGAATAACAATGCTTATAAGCCAAACATAAGGAAAACTGAAGTGATGTAACTACAAGCACTTCTTTAATCTTTTCTACTCAAACCTCAAGGTAAAGTTGCTACTGACCAAGCTAGGTTTGCCAAAACCAACTAAATTTACTAATGCTCCCAAAGTGATACCAATACCAATCAACAAGACTAGTCATATAAGAGAGATTGCATACTAGCATAAAGTGCGCGGAAAGTAAACGATAAAACTTCTCATTAATATTTTATTACTGCAACTCACACCAAGGGATACATAGATAACCAACTAAGGAGGATACTTCCAAGCTGCAAACTATTCTATAAGATAACTTCTCTATTCATGATATGACACTACTTGAAAAGTAAATGAGCAAAAGGTAATGATGTGATACCGCGGCACTCCCCCAAGCTTGAAACAAGCCAAAGGGATGCCTATACCGATGACGAATTACTCCTTTGGCGGTGTTGGTAGCAGCCTTGGATTAATGAAATATTCCTGCATTCTGCGAAGCCTGAGATTCTCTTCTTGAAGCATCTCTACCTCTCTCTTCAAGGCTTGATATTGAGTGCAAAACTCAAAAGTGACCAGCATCCCATGTTCTATCACGGGCAAGGAGCTAAGATCCAAAACATGATATGTTGGTCCCTGCAAATCATGAGAAAAGATACGTCTAGCTTTCGTTGGTCCTTCAAAAGCAGGGTTCTTGGGCCTTGCTCTCCCTGAACCTTGCTCTTCCTTCCACTTTTGGCGCTGGTGATCATCTACCCAGGGTCCTTTGCCCTTGTTGTCACTTGAAGAGGCCATGGTTCCCCCAAGCTTAAGATCAACTCCTGACAGAAACAGCTCGAAACAAAACACGACGAGAAAACGATATATGGACCTCGGGGACTCCGGGGGGTTAAATAGGCAAAAATTATACATCGAAACGAAATCACAGGAGGAAACCGGGACGGAAACGAGTTCCGGGGTGCTCTCACACCTAGGTGGCGCGGCCAGGGGTGGGCCCGCGCCACCTATGTGTGAGAGACACACGGACTCTTTTTCCTGCCCTTTTTCGTCTCGTAATTTTTAATATTTAGTAAAAACAGCAAAAATATTAAAGGAAGAACTTTTCGCGAAACTTCTCTGACTAGAACTGTTACCTATTCAAAAACGAACTCTACAGGTACCTACAATTTGTCTTGGATGAATTCTTCCGGAGAAATTGTTTCAATAACATCAACATCTTCATTATAAGAATCTCCAGAAATATAATGTTTGAGTCTTTGCCCATTCACCACTTGTGTAGAGTCATCTTTCAATGAAGCGATCTTAATAGCACCTGAGCGGTACACTTCCACAATAACATATGGTCCTTCCCATTTAGAGAGTAATTTTCCTGCAAAAAATCTGAGACGAGACCTATACAAAAGAACTTTCTCACCAACATGAAACTCTCTCTTAAGAATTCTCTTATCATGCCATTGCTTGACTTTCTCTTTAAAAAGTCTGGCATTCTCATACGCTTCGTTTCTCCACTCATCTAGAGAACTCAAATCTAATAACCTTTTCTTACCAGCTAGTTTAAAATCTCTATTAAGCTCTCTCATTGCCCAAAAAGCTTTGTGTTCTAATTCTAAGGGCAAGTGACATGCTTTTCCGTAAACCATCTTATAAGGAGACATACCCATGGGGTTCTTATAAGCAGTTCTATAAGCCCATAAAGCATCATTTAACTTACTAGCCCAGTTTTTCCTAGATCTATTGACAGTCTTCTGCAAGATAGACTTGATCTCCCTATTTGAAAGCTCCACCTGCCCACTAGTTTGGGGATGATAAGCAGAAGCAATTCTATGATTGACATCATATTTAGCAAGAGTTTTTCTAAAACCTCCGTGAATAAAATGAGAACCTCCATTAGTCATAAGATATCTAGGCACACCAAACCTAGGAAAAATAACATCCTTAAGCATTTTTAACGAGGTCTCACCATCGGCACTCTTTGTAGGTATGGCTTCTACCCATTTAGTAACATAATCAACAGCAACAAGTATATGGGTATAGCCTTTTGAAGGAGGAAAAGGACCCATAAAGTCAAATCCCCAACAATCAAACGGTTCAATAACAAGAGTGTAACTCATAGGCATTTCATTGCGTCTAGAAATATTACCAACTCTTTGACATTCATCACAAGATAAAACATACCTTCTGGCATCCTTAAAGAGGGTTGGCCAATAAAAACCTGATTGTAGAACCTTCTGCGCGGTTCTATCTCCAGCATGATGCCCTCCATAGGCGCTGCTATGGCATTTTCTTAATATCTCTTGTTGCTCATATTCCGGTACGCATCTTCTCATAATACCATCAACTCCTTCTTTATATAAATGTGGGTCATCCCAAAAGTAATGCCTCAAATCATAAAAGAATTTCCTTCTTTGCTGAGCTGTAAAGGTCAGAGGCAAATACTTGGAAACAATAAAGTTAGCATAATCAGCATACCAAGGAAGGTCTCGCGAAGTTACATTAATTGCAGCCAACTGTTCATTTGGAAAACTATCATTAACAGGAATAGGATCAAAAGAAATGTTTTCCAATCTAGACAAGTTGTCAGCCATAGGATTTTCAGCACCTTTCCTATCTACGATATGCAAATCAAACTCTTGTAAAAGCAACACCCATCTAATAAGCCTAGGCTTAGCATCCTTCTTAGTCATAAGATATCTAATAGCTGCGTGATCAGTATGAATAGTAACTTTAGAATCAACAATGTAAGATCTAAACTTATCACATGCAAAAAAACCAGCAAGAAACTCTTTCTCAGTAGTAGCATAATTCTTTTGAGCAGCATCAAGAGTCTTACTAGCATAATGAATAACATTCAACTTATTATCAACGCGTTGTCCAAGAACAGCACCAACAGCAAAATCACTAGCATCACACATAATTTCAAAAGGTAAATTCCAATCAGGTGGTTGAACAATAGGAGCAGTAGTTAAAGCCTTCTTAAGAGTTTCAAAAGCTTCCTTACAATCATCATCAAAGACAAATGGTACATCTTTTTGAAGAAGATTAGTAAGAGGCTTTGAAATCTTAGAGAAATCTTTAATAAACCTCCTATAGAAACCAGCGTGACCAAGAACGCTACGAATACCTTTAACATCTCTGGGACAGGGCATTTTCTCAATTGCCTCCACTTTCGCTCTGTCAACTTCAATACCTCTTTCAGAAATTTTATGTCCAAGGACAATTCCTTCATTTACCATAAAGTGGCATTTCTCCCAATTAAGAACAAGGTTAGTTTCTTCACACCTCTGCAAAACTTTATCGAGGTTGTGCAAACAATTATCAAAAGAAGTTCCATAGACGGAGAAATCGTCTATGAAGACCTCCACAATTTCTTCACAAAAGCCATGAAAAATAGCAGACATGCATCTTTGAAAAGTAGCAGGAGCATTGCATAAACCAAACGGCATACGTCTATAAGCATAAGTTCCATAAGGACAAGTAAAAGTGGTTTTCTCTTGATCATCCTTCTTAATAGCAATTTGAGAAAAACCAGAATAACCATCAAGGAAACAAAAATGAGTCTTCTTAGACAACCTTTCTAACATCTGATCTATAAACGGTAAAGGGTAATGATCTTTTTTAGTAACTTTGTTTACCTTCCTATAATCAATGCACATTCTATAACCAACTACTACCCTTTGAGGAATAAGCTCATTATTCTCATTAGGCACAACAGTCATACCTCCTTTCTTAGGAACACAATGAATAGGACTAACCCATCTACTATCAGCAATAGGATAAATAATACCAGCATCAAGGAGTTTTAATACCTCATTTCTTACCACATCCTTCATCTTGGGAATTAGGCGGCATTGATGCTCCACGACTGGCTTTGCGTCTTTCTCCATATTAATGGCATGCTGACATAAAGTGGGAGAAATCCCTTTTAAATCATCAAGAGTATATCCCATAGCTCCTCGGTGTTTCCTTAATATCTCCAATAATCTTTCTTCTTCCTTTCCTGAAAGTTTAGAGCTAATAATAACATGATATATTTTCTTATCATCCATGTAAGCATATTTAAGATCATCAGGCAAAGGTTTTAATTCAAACACAGGATCTTCCTTAGGTGGCAAAGTGGTACCAAGATCCTCCACAGGTAGATTATGCTTGATTAATGGTGGTTGACGAAGAAGAATATCGTCAATCTCTTCTCTTTCCTTGCTGAAAACATCACTTTCGTGCTCTTCCATGAATTGGTGCAAGGCATTATTAGGAGCAAGAGCAATAGAAGCAAGCTGTTCAACTCGAAAATTTTCATTAGGCGTATCATTTTCATAAGAAGTCTTAGCAAACTTGGAAAAATTAAACTCATAAGACTCTCCATTGAACTTAGTAAAAAATTTCTCCTTCTTACAATCTATCACAGCGCCACAGGTGTTCAAAAATGGTCTACCAAAAATAATAGGACAAGTTTTACTAGCCTCCTTACCAAGTACTAGAAAATCAGTAGGGTATTTAGTCTTACCACAAAGAACTTCCACATCTCGAACAATACCAAGAGGCCAAACAGTCTCTCTGTTAGCAAGCTGAACAACCACATCAATATCTTCAAGTTCACAAGCGCCAATCTCGTGCATAATTTCTTTGTAAAGCTCTAAGGGAATAGCACTTGCACTAGCACCAATATCACATAAACCATAATAGCAATGATCTCCAATCCTGACAGAAATAACAGGAACACTTGTTTTCCTATGCTTTTTAGGATGTGAGAGAATGTTAGAAGCATCTTCACAAAAAAGAATATATTCACCCCCTACATCTTTAGTAACAAGATCCTTCAATATAGCTACAGGAGACTTAATAGTAATTTGCTCATCAGGTTCTGTAGCTTTCTTAGTACTTTTATTAGACACACTTACCAAAGTAGAATACTTTTTTACCTTAGCAGGGAAAGGTGTCTTCTCAAAATAAGGCTCAGGCACAATGCTATCAACAGTACAAACTTCAGTAGCTGCGGCAGGTATATTACTAATAGAGTCTTTATAAGGCGCATGATATTTGTTCCAATCTTTCTTTGGAACATCAATATAAGAGGCAAAGGCCTTAAGACAATTAGCAAGTATTTGAGAATCAAGACCATAAGCAGCACTAACACTATGAAAGTCATCGGTCCCCATAAAAGATTTAATGCATTCATAATCATAGTTTATACATGACTTCCTACCTTTGTCGTTTTCCCATCCTTCAGCATTTTCTTGTATACAGTCAAGAATTTTCCACTTAGCATCTTCTTTCATATGAGTAAATGATCCAAAGCAAGAGGCATCCAAATAATCCTTATCAGGAAGAATAAGCCGCGCATAAAAATTATCAATAACAATATTATTGGGGAGCTCATGAATGGGGCATTGCATTTGAGCATTAGTAACTTCAATCTCCCCCACGCTTGGGCAATACTCTCTCCATCATGAGGCCAAAAATTATATATCCGGTTACGATCTTTATGAATTTCACTTGGAGGAAAAAACTTGGAATAAAAGAGAGGTACAATATCCTCCCATGCCATAGATGGACCATCTTGGAGCAGTCGATACCACTCTTCAGCTTTGCCTTTCAATGATAATGAGAATAGTTTCTTCTTAACCTGGCTTGGTGAAATACATGCACATCTGAACAACTCGCATAATTCATGTATAAATAATAAGTGATCACCCGGATGGACAGTTCCATCACCTGAATAGCAGTTATCCATAACACGCCCAACAATTTTCATAGGTATTTTAAAAGGATCAATTTCAGCAGGCGGTGGTGGTGGTGGTTCATCTACATGTGCAGCAGTAGTAGATGTGTTTCCAAATAGGAAACCAAATGGAGAGTTCTCCATAACAGAATAAAATAAAAATAAAAGACAAAATAAAAATGATACTCACAGCGACAGTTATCTTTACCAATTCCACTCTTCAATAGCGCTACACTCCCCGGCAATGGCGCCAGAAAATAGTCTTGATGACCCACAAGTATAGGGGGTGTATCGTAGTACTTTCGATAAATAAGAGTGTCGAACCCAACGAGGAGCAGAAGGTGTTGATGAGCGGTTTTAATCAAGGAATCACTGTAAATACTAGCAAACAGGTTTTCAGGGGTATTTGGTAATACGAGTAAATAAAGTGCGAGTAAATAAAAGACAGTAGTAACAATTGCAGCAAGTGGCCCAATCCTTTCTTCAGCAAAGGACAAGCCGGTTGTGTACTTATAATAACCAAACGTTCTCGAGGACACACGGGAGTTTCTGTCAAGAGCTTTCGCTTCATAAAGCCAATAGCCTTTATTGGTTTGATAGGTGTTATGGGGGTGAACCTGTGCTAGCGCACTACCCTTACTAGGATAAATACACACTTGTGATTATACCCCTTGCAAGCATCCGCAAATACAAGAAAGTAATTAAGATAAATCTAACCACAGCCTTAAACTCTAAGATCCTACGCTCCCTGGTGCAATGGTTTTCCAACGGAGGTTTAGGTTTCTGTCACTCCAGCAACCCCACAATCGGTAGGCAAATACACAATGCATCTCACTAGGCCCATAAATGGTGAAGTATCATGTAGTCGACGTTCACATGACACCACTAGTGAAATAGCACCACAACAATATCAAACCATTAAATATTTCTCAACAATAATTCACTACTAACATCTTGACTTCTCCCATGTCCTCAAGAACTAAATGAACTACTCACAAGACATCATATGGATCATGATCAGAGGTGAAATAATGGTAAATAACAATCTGAACATAAACCTTAATTCAATGGTTCCACTCAATAGCATCAACTACAAGAGTAATCAACACCGGGAAAGTTTCCCCTATGAATATAACAAGATCCAACTCAAGATGTTACAGCGGGATGGCGTGGTGATGGTGGAGATGAAGGTGCTGGTGATGGAGATGATGATGATGATGATCCCGATGAAGTCCGGTGCGATGGTGATGACGATGGCGACGATCTCCCCTCTCCGGGAAGGAATTTCCCCGGCAGATTTCTGCCTGCCGGAGAGCTTTTCTCTCTCTGGTGTTTTCCGCCCCGCAGAGGCGGCGGTGTCTAACTCTGAGCCCCCCCTTGACTTAGGTTTTCGGGGACGATCAAGTACGCAGAGGGGCGAGACCAGAAGTGGGCCAGGGCGCCCTCACACAGGGCTGGCGCGGCCAGGGGTCTGGCCGCGCCACTCTGGCGTGTGGGCCTCCCCTGGCGTGTGGGCCTCCCCTGGCTCCTCTCGACTCCTCCTTCTGGCTTCCTGAGTCTTCTGGGAAAATAGAATTTCCTGGTATTTTTCTGGAATTTTCCTGATCTTCAAAATATGGTCCCTTGATGGTCCTTTTTCCAGCAGAATCCTGACTCCGGCAGCAACTCCTCCAAAGAGCATCAAACATGTGAAAACAAAGGAAATAACATAAGTATCAACTTTAAATAAGAAATATATCAATGAATAACAGTAAATTATGATACAAAATAGTGATGCAAAATGGACGTATCACTCCTCCACAGCTGACTCACGTGGCTCCTACACTGACCTTTTTGGGACATGCACAGCGCGTTCTCAAACCACCAGCACAAACTTTGGCTGCGGGCGATGCTACGGGTGCTGCTGCTGCTGCGGGCACTGCTGCTGCTGGCGTTGCAGGAGCTACGGGTGTTACACAAGTCCGTGATGCACAGTTGGATGATTATTATGGGGAAGATGAGTACGAGGGCGAGTACGCGGACGACTTCACAGTTGATCAGCCAGCTGGTCGTCCTAGGCCCTACATTCGCTGTCCACCTTCTTTTCCGTTGGTACGTGATGATGACCATGTTGCTAAACTGAAATTAAATGTTCCTACGTTTGATGGTCGCTATAATCCTGATGCATACCTCTCTTGGGAATTAGAATTAGACCAGCGTTTTGCATGCTTAAATTATCCCGAGGATAGACGTGTTAGTGCTGCTACTTGTGAGTTCACTAGTTTTGCTTCCATATGGTTGTCTGAATATTGTCGTGCTAATCATGCTAATCCAATCACTACATGGGATGCTTTAAAACATGCTATGCATATTCATTTTGTTCCACCATATTATCAGCGTTCCATGCTTACCAAATCAGCACGTCTAGATCAAGGCAAAAATTCTGTAGAGGATTACTATCAGGAGTTGCAAACTGGCATGCTACATTGTGGTATAGAGGAGGATAATGAAGCATTAATGGCACGATTCGTAAGCGGGTTAAATAAGGAAATTCAGACCATTCTTAGATATAAATCTTATCACACTATTACCCGTTTGTTCCATCTTGCTTGCAATGCTGAATGTGAAGTGCAGGATCGACGCGAGGCGACATGAACTAATTATTCTACAGGACGTTCTACTTGGAGATCACCGACTTTGGCGTCACGGGCTGCTGCACCTACACCTCCAGCGACCACATCCACGCGATCTGCAACATCTACACCACCTCTGTTTGCTGCACGGAAGACTACTACGGGACCAGCCCCGAGTGTTGCATCCTCTATGGCATCTACGAGCAGGTCCAGCCAAACTGAGGGCCACAAATGTGGTGGACTTGGTCACTTTGATCGTGATTGTGCCTCCTCCCGTGTGATGATTGCTCTTGAGGATGTGATGCGGGCAGAATAACCACCCAGTTGGGAACCCCAAGAGGAAGGTATGATGAGCACAGTAGCAAGTCTTTCCCTCAATAAGAAACCAAGGTTTATCGAGCCAGTAGGAAAAAGCCAAACTTCAGAAGGTGATGCCTGCTAGCTTCGCGACAGCTCTGGACAATTTATAAGGTGCCTCGTCCAGGGCTTTGCTTTGCACCAGCAACAACGTGGAACCTGCACACAACACAACCAAGAACTTTGCTCCCAACTTACGATGAGGTTGTCAATCTCACCGGTTTGCTGTAAACAAAGGATTGAGCGTATCGAGTGGAAAATAATAGTAGTATGCGAGAAAGTAAACAGTGCAAGTAAAAGTAAACATTAATAGCAATGTAAAGGAAATTGGACCAGGGTCCACAGTTCACTAGTGGTGTCTCTCCATAATATAAATAACAACATGCTGGGTAAACAAATTATAGTTGGGCAATTGATAGAATAAAGATGACGTGCATATGTCACGAGGATCACTATGAGATTTACTCTGGGCATTACAACAAAATATATAGACCGCCATCCAACTGCATCTATGACTAATAATCCACTCACAGGGATATCGTCCGAACACCCCTCAAGTATTAAGTGGCGAACAACAGATAACTGCATTAAGAAAAGTGTGTAATGTAAACAAAACGAATGTCCTTGGACACAAGAATGTTGTTTTCTCCC
The DNA here is from genome assembly GCA_007115705.1 of Dactylis glomerata. Lineage (NCBI taxonomy): Eukaryota > Viridiplantae > Streptophyta > Magnoliopsida > Poales > Poaceae > Dactylis > Dactylis glomerata. The sequence goes on along the minus strand of QXEO01000457.1, from coordinate 424,196 downwards.
TAGTGGCAACAGCACATCTACAACCTTAGAGGTTTCTGTCACTCCCCCAGATTAAATAGAGTCATGAACCCAACTATCGAGCATAAATACCCCCTCTTGGAGTCACTAGTATCTACTTGGCCAAGATAGCTACTAACAACGGAGAGCATGCAAGATCATAAACAACATAGAGATAACATAAGATAATATTCAGCACATCAACTTAACATAACACCAATATTCATCGGATCCCAACAAACACAACATGTAGAATTACATAAAGGTGATCTCGATCATGTAAGGCAGCTCACGATATCTAAACATGTAGCACATGGTGGAGAAGACAACCATCTAGCTACTGCTATGGACCCATAGTCCAAGGTAGACTACTCACTCATCGCGCCGGAGGCAAGCATGGCAATGAAGACGACCTTCGGTGGCGATTCCCCTCTCCGACAGGGTGTCGGGAAGAGCTTCTGGACCCTCCCGATCTCGGGTCGACGACGGCGGCAGATCGCGATGTGTTTCTGGAAAATTGATCGGGTCTTTAGGTTTTTCCCGTCAGGGGGTCTTTATAGGCTAAGGGGAAGCGTCAGAAGTGGACCAGGGCGCCCTCACCACAGGTGGGCGCGGCCAGGGGCTGGGCCGCGCCCCCTGGAGGTGAGGCAGACCCCTGACCCCTCTCCGTCTCCTCTTCGGTTTTCTGGAAGCTTCGGTAAATATTGGGAGGTTCGGCTTTTGTGTCGTCCAATTCTGAGAATATTTCCTGTGTAACTTTCCTAAAACACAAAAACAGCAGAAAACAGGGAACTGGCACCATGGCATCTCATTAATAGGTTAGTTCCGAAAAATGCATAAAAATGTCACGAAGTGTAACAAAACACTAAGCAAATGGTGTAAGAACAAGCATGCAGCATCAAAAATTATAGATACGTTTGAGACGTATCAAGCATCCCCAAGCTTAACTCCTGCTCATCCTCGAGTAGGTAAGTGATAACAAAGAATAATTTTTGAGGTGACATGCACCAACACAATCTTGATCATCTATGTAAGCATTGAGTGCTGGGATCAAAAGAACTTAAAACATGGGCATGAAAGATATAGTCTTGATAGAAGAAACTTAGCAACCATGTTATAACATGAAAAAGAACAGAAACGAAAGATCATTAAAATGAAACAATGAAAGTCAAATGTGTGTTCAAATCATATGGAAAAACATAGCAAATGGTTTTCAGCTTGTCCTTCATGGAATAGCAAAACATAAATGCATAGGACACCTTCAAGCTTAAGAGGGCGACTAGATACAAATAATTTAAGAACAAGCGAAACCAAAATAATGAATCAATCAATGATAAACTTTGAGACTATGCACATTAAACTCAGAATGACAACTATGCTCTCTTAGACGGTGCATAAAGGTAGAAGGTGGGGACTCAACATAAAAGTAAAAGAAAGACCTTTCGCAGAGGGAAGCAGTGATTACAAGTTTTATAAACCTTCAAAAATTATGGTACTTACTAGCTTTGAGCTCTCATTGCCCCCATCATAGGCATCTTGAATGGTTAAAGTTAATGCGAGTACAATTATGAAGCATATGCGTGACAAATCATGAGTTGAAAACCTCGTGTCCCATGAAGTACGAATACCCAAACCTCATGCTACTTGACTTAGAGTCCCAAGCAAGCTCTTGTCATTGTAAATATATGCGTATCATCGAGAACCACCAACGGGGTACCTCCGTGCCCGATGACATGGATCAAGCCCACATCAAAATGACAGGACAAATAGACAATCAACACCTTGGCATCTCTTTTATTTACTATTGGTATAGCTTTTTATTTTGAGATGCGTCATCGAATGTTCACTATGGGCATGCTGTAAATTTCCACCATGATTTATGCATTGCTTAGATTAGCGGCCTAGGCGTTTCTCTAGCACATATAAGAACTCCATGATCTCGCAAGATTCCCAACTTGTTTCACATCGCAAGTATCCATAAACAAAAGATCACGATATCAACTCAAATAAGAAGTGCAATGTTGAAAGCTTACCCCATGATGGCATGGTTTGGCTAATTTCCAACTTACAACTTGCAAGCATAACAACTCAACATAAGAGAGCCACAATGTCAAATTTTTAAGAACGAGAAAAGTAAAGTGTGCCATCAGGTTCGTGAGAGCTTTACTGACCAATTTTCGCATAACACCAAAAAGAGTTTAATTTGAAGGATAGATAAAAGCAAGTCAAATGTACTTTGGAATAGCAAATTGCTAATAGGTATGTATGGTGGACACATTGGAATAACTTGGTTTTTAGGAGTTGGATGCACGAGTAGAGCTCATACTCAGTACAAAATGAGGGCTAGCAAAAGATTGGGAGCGACCAACTAAGAGAGCAATAACGGCCATAATCATGCATAGCGACAAAGCAACATTAAGAGAAGCATAAAAAGGCATAAGTCAAAAACTAAATGATCATAGAGGCTTATGGCGACTTTGTATGAGTCAAACATGTGTAAGCATGCGCCAAGTCAACCCAAATAAAGCATCAAGGAGAAAACCAAATTAATGCTTCTAAATAATAAAAACAACGCATGATTTTTTCAAAGGCTCATTAAGCAATCTCAGTCATTTGAGACAAGTCATGCTACAGCAAAACCACTAATCATACTATCAAAACAATATCAAGCACGACATGCAAAAGCCTAAGCCGCAGTCTAAACAAGCTCCTTTTTGTACCACCCTTTTTTGTATGAAACTTTTTCTCTTTTCCAACACCATTTGAACCTTTTTTAAAACAACTCTTTTGATGAAAACCAACATGGACCAGAGGTCAAAATACACCTTGATGCACAGATATAACAAGATCTGAACAAAAATCAAGTCAAAAAATGAAAACTAAACGCAGTTCTAGAAAAAGAGAACACTCGTTGAATGACAAGAGTGAAAAACGGAGTGTTCTTGGCAAATGAAAGCAAGGCAACCTCTCCAAAAGAAATTTGTTGGGGTCCAACCATTTATTGCAGTAAACAAAACAAAAAAAAACTGAAAACTAAAGTAAAGACGCTCCAAGAAAAACGCATAGTGCATGAAGCAATAAAAATATAGTGTGTTGAAAGGTGACCTGATTTTTGCCGATGAAGAAGGGGTCCCTCGGGGGCATCCCCAAGCTTTGACGCTTGTACCTCTTGGATATTTCTTGGGGTGCGTGGGCATCCCCAAGATTGAGCTTTTGTCCATTCTTCAACTCATCTCATCATTCTCTAATCCCTATACTTGAAAACTTCCTTCATACAAAACTCAATACAATTATATTAGCAGCATTAGTGTAAGCATAATAATGAATCAACCCTTTTTGGTTCAGATTTCAACTCAAAACCACCACATATAAAGCATATACTATTGTAGCAACTTCACCAAAAGTTCTGTGATCAAAAGAACTCAAGAAGAAAGCGATCGAGAGGCAAACACAAATAGTGGCAGAAATCTGTCAAAACAGAACAGCTGACAAAGGTCGATTTTTTCGAGGGTTTTATGTTGCTAAAATAAAAAAGTGTAAAAGTAATTAAAGTTTGGATATAACCTGGGGCATATGCACAAGAAATCTCAGGTCAAAACGATATACTGAGAATTTTCACGAATTTTTACGGTGCAACACCGAAATTTGTTTCAGGACAGCAACATCCCCAAATCTTACCTCACTCAAATTAGAGGTTTCTCTTGGCACAACAATGAAATAAAAAAGGATAAGGAGCGGTTATTACAGTAGTAATAACTTCCAAGACTCAAATAAAAGAAAAAGAACTGAAAGTAAAACATTGGGTTATCTCCCAAGAGTGCTTTTCTTTAACGCCTTTGAGCTAGGCGCAGAAAGTGCAAATCAAGTAATATCAAGCGATGAAGCATCAAGTTCATAATTTGCTCTAAGAATAGAGTCAAAAAGTAATTTCTTCCTTTTCCTAGGGAAGTGTTCCATACCTTTCTTGAGTGGAAATTGATATTTGATGGTGCCTTCCCTCATATCAATGATGGCACCTACAGTTCGAAGAAAGGATCTTCCCAAAATAATAGGACATGAAGCATTGCATTCAACATTCATAACAAGAAAATCAACGGGAATAAGGTTGTTGTTAACCATAATAAGAACATCATTAATCCTTCCCAAAGGTTTCTTCTTAGCAACATCAGCAATAGGAACATCATAATAACACTTTTCAAGCGGTGGTAAATCAAGCATGTCATAAATTTTTCTAGGCATAATAGAAATACTAGCACCTAGATCACATAAAGCATGGCAATCAAAACCATTAACATGCATATCAATGATGGGTTCCCAACCATCTTCTAACTTCTTGGGAATAGAAGCTTTTTGCTTCAACTTTTCATCCCTAATTTTCATGAGAGCATTGGTAATATGCTTAGTAAAAGCAACATTTATAGAACTAGCATTGGGACTCAAAGCAAGCTTTTGCAAGAACAAAATAACTTCAGATATATTGCAGCCATCAACATCAAAATCATTAAAAGAAATAGAGCTATCATCTCCTACACTCCGAAAAATTTCAGCACTCTTTTGAGAAAAAGTTTTTGCAGTTTTAGGCTTTTTAGTACAAGGAGTAGGAGTTTTCTCTATACCAATCAAAGTAAGAGGATTGCTAGAATTTGGAACAACATCATTAGAGGTGGTAATAGTACATACCTTCATCCTTCCAGCCATCTCATCTTCTCTTTCCCACCCGGCATGCAATTCTGCTAACATCCTAACATTTTCATCAATTCTAACTTGGATAGCATTAGCAGTGGCAATAGTATTGTTCTCCTTAACCTCATTAGGCAACACTTTTAATTTTAGAAGTTCAACATCAAGAGCAAGGCTATCAACTTTAGAAGCAAGAATATCAATTTTGCCTAACTTTTCCTCAACAGACTTGTTAAAAGCAGTTTGCTTACCGATGAAGTCCTTGAGCATGACTTCAAGCTCAGAGGGCGCGGCCCTAGTGTTGTTGGAGGAATTACCATAAGAGTTACCATAACCATTACCATTGGTAGAAGGATACGGCCTATAATTGTTACTAGCAAAATTGTTCCTATAAGCATTGTTGTTAAAATTATTATTTCTAATGAAGTTTACATCAACATGCTCTTCTTGAGCAACCAAAGAGGCCAAAGGAACATTATTAGGATCAACATGAGTCCTATCATTAGCAAGCATAAGCATAATAGCATCAATCTTATCACTCAAGGAAGAGGTTTCCTCAACAGAATTTACCTTCTTACCTTGTGGAGCTCTCTCTGTGTGCCATTCAGAATAATTTACCATCATATTGTCGAGAAGCTTTGTTGCGGCGCCCAACGTAAGGGAAATAAAAGTGCCTCTAGCAGCTGAATCCAATAGGTTTCTTGAAGAAAAATTCAGTCCTGCATTAAAAATTTGGACAATCATCCAAGTAGTCAGTCCATGAGTGGGGCAATTCTTTATCATAGATTTCATTCTTTCCCAAGCCAGAGCAACATGTTCATTATCAAATTTGCTAAACTTCATAATATCACTATGCAAAGCTATAATCTTAGCAGAAGGATAGTATTTTCCAATAAAAGCATCCTTACACTTAGCCCATGAATCAATACTATTGCTAGGCAAATATAGCAACCAATCCTTAGCTTTTCCTCTCAAAGAAAATGGAAACAACTTAAGCTTAATAATATCACCTTCTACATCCTTATATTTTTTGCATCTCACATAGCTCAACAAAATTGTTGAGATGAGCTGCAGCATCATCAGTACTAGCACCAGAAAATTGCTCTTTCATAACAAGGTTCAATAAAGCAGGTTTAATCTCATAAAAATTTGCAGCAGGAGCAGGTGGCGCAATAGGAGTGCAGATAAAATCACTATTATTAGTGCTAGTAAAATCATACAACTTGGTGTTCTCATGAGTACCCATTCTAGCAAAGCTAAAAGCAAACAAGTAAAAATAACAACTAATAGGAAACTAATTTTTTTGGTATTTTTGATAAAACGATGCAAGCAAAAATAAAGTAAATCAAAACAATAAACAAAGTAAAGGATGTGCGTGCGAAACTTCCCTTGCAGAAATCTTCTTTTTCCCCAGCAACGGCGCCAGAAAAATAGCTTGATGCGGGTAGAATAACCACCCAGTTGGGAACCCCAAGAGGAAGGTAGGATGAGCACAGTAGCAAGTCTTTCCCTCAATAAGAAACCGAGGTTTATCGAACCAGTAGGAAAAAGCCAAACTTCAGAAGGTGATGCCTGCTAGCTTCGCGATAGCTCCGGACAATTTATAAGGTGCCTCGTCTAGGGCTTTGCTTTACACCAGCAACAACGTGGAACCTGCACACAACACAACCAAGAACTTTGCTCCCAACTTACGATGAGGTTGTCAATCTCACCAGTTTGCTGTAAACAAAGGATTGAGCATATTGAGTGGAAAAAAAAGTAGTATGCGAGAAAGTAAACAGTGCGAGTAAAAGTAAACAGTAATAGCAATGTAAAGGAAATTGGACCGGGGTCCACAGTTCACTAGTGGTGTCTCTCCATAAGATAAATAACAACATGCTGGGTAAACAAATTATAGTTGGGCAATTGATAGAATAAAGATAACATGCATATGTCATGAGGATCACTATGAGATTTACTCTGGGCATTACAACAAAATACATAGACCACCATCCAACTGCATCTATGGCTAATAATCCACTCGCGGGGATATTGTCCAAACACCCCTCGAGTATTAAGTTACGAACAACAGATAACTGCATTAAGTAAAGTGTGTAATGTAAACAAAACAAATGTCCTTGGAAACAAGAATGTTGTTTTCTCCCTAGTGGCAACAACACATCTACAACCTTAGAGGTTTCTGTCACTCCCCCAGATTAAATAGATGCATGAACCCAACTATCGAGCATAAATACCCCCTCTTGGAGTCACTAGTATCTACTTGGCCAAGATAGCTACTAACAACGGAGAGCATGCCAAATCATAAACAACATAGAGATAACATAAGATAATATTCAGCACATCAACTTAACATAACACCAATATTCATCGGATCCCAACAAACACAACATGTAGAATTACATAAAGGTGATCTCGATCATGTAAGGCAGCTCACGAGATCTAAACATGAAGCACATGGAGGAGAAGACAACCATCTAGCTACTGCTATGGACCCATAGTCCAAGGTAGACTACTCACTCATCGCGCCGAAGGCAAGCATGGCAATGAAGAAGACCTCCGGCGGCGATTCCCCTCTCCGGCAGGGTGCCGGGAAGAGCTTCTGGACCCTCCCGATCTCAGGTCGACGACGGCGGCGGATCACGATGTGTTTCTGGAAAATTGATCGGGTCTTTAGGTTTTTCCCGTCAGGGGGTCTTTATAGGCGAAGGGGCAGCGTCAGAAGTGGACCAGGGCGCCCTCACCACTGGTGGGCGCGACCAGGTGCTGGGCCGCGCCCCCTGGTGGTGAGGCTGGCCCCTAGCCCCTCTCTGTCTCCTCTTCGGTCTTCTGGAAGCTTCGGTAAATATTGGGAGGTTCGGCTTTTGTTTCGTCCAATTCTGAGAATATTTCCTATGTAATTTTTCTGAAACACAAAAATAGCAGAAAACAGGGAACTGGCACTGTGGCATCTCGTTAATAGGTTAGTTCCGGAAAATGCATAAAAATGCCACGAAGTGTAACAAAACACTAAGCAAATGGTGTAAGAACAAGCATGGAGCATAAAAAATTATAGATACGTTTGAGACGTATCAGGATGGTGGATACGACTCCGCCAGTGATTATGATGAAGATACTTTGGCTCTTATTGCGTATGATGAGCAATGTGCTGCAGCACCCATGGAGCAAGATTCTGAATATATGGCTGCGGAACATGCGGAGAAATACCCGAGTTTAGTTGCACATCGAGTCTTGAGTGCAGAAATTACCAAGGCCGAGCCCGACCAGCGCCATAATCTGTTCCATACCAAGGGCGTGGTTAAAGATCACTGTATTCACATTATTATTGATGGAGGGAGCTACAACAACTTGGCGAGCATGGAGATGGTTGAAAAGCTTTCTCTTACGACATGACCCCATCCTCGTCCATATCACATTCAATGGTTTAATAACAGCGGCAAGGTTAAGGTAACACGTACAGTTTGTGTGCAATCTACTATTGCTGCATATGCTGATTATGCTGAGTGTGATGTTGTTCATATGCAAGCATGTGCTCTTTTACTTGGTAGACCATGGCAATTTGATACAAATTCTATACACTATGGTAGCACAAATCAGTATTCTCTTGTTTATAATGATAAGAAAATTGTGTTACTTCCCATGTCTCCTGAAAGTATTTTAAAAGATGATCTTGCTAGAGCTAGTAGAGCACATAATGAGGGGAAAAAGCTGAGCGAAAATCAGATTGTTGCTAAGGAATTTATGCCTTCTACAAGTACTTCTAAATCTGATCCAAAACATGCTAATGAAATTCGTTTGAAAAGTACTTGTTTGCTAGCTAGCAAATCTGATATTTCTGAAATTGATGTGAGTACTACTGCATGTTATGCTATCATTTGCAAAGAAGTGTTGTTTTCGGCTGAGGAGATGCCTCCTTCTTTGCCACCTGCTGTTGCTAACATTTTGCAGGAGTATGAGGACATTTTCCCACAAAATGTACCTCCAGGACTGCCACCTATTCGTGGAATTGAGCACCAAATTGATTTGATTCCTGGAGCATCTTTGCCCAACCGTGCGCCATATCGTACCAATCCGGAGGAGACGAAAGAGATTCAGCGACAAATTGAAGAACTTCTTGACAAGGGTCATATTCGTGAGTCTCTTAGTCCATGTGCTGTTCCTATTATTTTGGTACCAAAGAAAGATGGTTCTTCGCGCATGTGTACTGATTGTAGAGCAATCAATAATATTACTATTCGATATCGTCATCCTATTCCTCGTTTAGATGACATGCTTGATGAATTGAGTGGGTCTACCATGTTCTCTAAGGTTGATTTGCGTAGTGGTTACCACCAGATTCGTATGAAGTTAGGAGATGAATGGAAAACTGCATTTAAAAATAAATTTGGCCTATATGAGTGCTTAGTGATGCCCTTTGGTTTAACTAATGCTCCCAGCACTTTCATGAGATTAATGAATGAAGTTTTACGTACTTTTATTGGACATTTTGTGGTGGTATATTTTGATGATATATTGATATATAGCAAATCTGTAGAAGAACATTTGGAACATTTACATGCTATTTTTGATGCTTTATGTGTTGCACGTTTGTTTGGTAAGATTGCGAAGTGCACCTTTTGCACGGATAGAGTTGCTTTTCTTGGCTATGTTGTTACAGCACAGGGTATTGAAGTTGATCCCGCCAAGATTGAAGCAATTTCGAGTTGGCCACAACCCAAAATAGTCACACAAGTGAGGAGCTTCCTTGGCCTCGCTGGATTTTATAGGAGCTTTGTCAAAGATTTTGGTTCCACTACAGCGCCGCTGAACGAGCTTACTACGAAAGATGTGCCCTTTGTTTGGGGCGATACACAACAAGAAGCCTTCATGTTACTCAAAGATAAGCTTACACATGGTCCTTTACTCCAACTGCCTGATTTTAATAAGACCTTTGAGTTGGAATGTTATGCTAGTGGAATTGGTTTGGGAGGAGTGTTGTTACAAGAGGGAAAACCTGTTGCATATTTTAGTGAGAAATTGAGTGGAGCTAGTTTGAACTATTCTACTTATGATAAGGAATTATATGCTCTTGTTCGGATATTAGAAATTGAGTGGAGCTAGTTTGAGACGTATCAAGCATCCCCAAGCTTAACTCCTGCTCGTCCTCGAGTAGGTAAGTGAGAACAAAGAATAATTTTTGAGGTGACATGCACCAACACAATCTTGATCATCTATGTAAGCATTGAGTGCTGGGATCAAAAGAACTTAAAACATGGGCATGAAAGATATAGTCTTGATAGAAGAAACTTAGCAACCATGTTATAACATGAAAAAGAACAGAAACGAAAGATCATGAAAATGAAACAATGAAAGTCAAACGTGTGTTCAAATCATATGGAAAAACATAGCAAATGGTTTTCAGCTTGTCCTTCATGGAATAGCAAAACATAAATGCATAGGACACCTTCAAGCTTAAGAGGGCGACTAGATACAAATAATTTAAGAACAAGCGAAACCAAAATAATGAATCAATCAATGATAAACTTTGAGACTATGCACATTAAACTCAGAATGACAACTATGCTCTCTTAGATGGTGCATAAAGGTAGAAGGTGGGGACTCAACATAAAAGTAAAAGAAAGACCTTTCGCAGAGGGAAGCAGTGATTACAAGTTTTATAAACCTTCAAAAATTATGGTACTTACTAGCTTTGAGCTCTCATTGCCCCCATCATAGGCATCTTGAATGGTTAAAGTTAATGCGAGTACAATTATGAAGCATATGCGTGACAAATCATGAGTTGAAAACCTCGTGTCCCATGAAGTACGAATACCCAAACCTCATGCTACTTGACTTAGAGTCCCAAGAAAGCTCTTGTCATTGTAAATATATGCGTATCATCGAGAACCACCAACGGGGTACCTCCGTGCCCGATGACATGGAACAAGCCCACATCAAAATAATAGGACAAATAGACAATGAACACCTTGGCATCTCTTTTATTTACTATTGGTATAGCTTTTTATTTTGAGATGCGTCATCGAATGTTCACTATGGGCATGCTGTAAATTTCCACCATGATTTATGCATTGCTTAGATTAGCGGCCTAGGCGTTTCTCTAGCACATATAAGAACTCCATGATCTCGCAAGATTCCCAACTTGTTTCACATCGCAAGTATCCATAAACAAAAGATCACGATATCAACTCAAATAAGAAGTGCAATGTTGAAAGCTTACCCCATGACGGCATGGTTTGGCTAATTTCCAACTTACAACTTGCAAGCATAACAACTCAACATAAGAGAGCCACAATGTCAAATTTTTAAGAACGAGAAAAGTAAAGTGTGCCATCAGGTTCGTGAGAGCTTTACTGACCAATTTTCGCATAACACCAAAAAGAGTTTAATTTGAAGGATAGATAAAAGCAAGTCAAATGTACTTTGGAATAGCAAATTGCTAATAGGTATGTATGGTGGACACATTGGAATAACTTGGTTTTTAGGAGTTGGATGCACGAGTAGAGCTCATACTCAGTACAAAATGAGGGCTAGCAAAAGATTGGGAGCGACCAACTAAGAGAGCAATAACGGCCATAATCATGCATAGCGACAAAGCAACATTAAGAGACGCATAAAAAGGCATAAGTCAAAAACTAAATGATCATAGAGGCTTATGGTGACTTTGTATGAGTCAAACATGTGTAAGCATGCGCCAAGTCAACCCAAATAAAGCATCAAGGAGAAAACCAAATTAATGCTTCTAAATAATAAAAACAACGCATGATTTTTTCAAAGGCTCATTAAGCAATCTCAGTCATTTGAGACAAGTCATGCTACAGCAAAACCACTAATCATACTATCAAAACAATATCAAGCACGACATGCAAAAGCCTAAGCCGCAGTCTAAACAAGCTCCTTTTTGTACCACCCTTTTTTGTATGAAACTTTTTCTCTTTTCCAACACCATTTGAACCTTTTTAAAACAACTCTTTTGATGAAAACCAACATGGACCAGAGGTCAAAATACACCTTGATGCACAGATATAACAAGATCTGAACAAAAATCTAGGCGAAAAACGAAAACTAAACGCAGTTCTAGAAAAAGAGAACACTCGTTGAACGACAAGAGTGAAAAACGGAGTGTTCTTGGCAAATGAAAGCAAGGCAACCTCTCCAAAAGAAATTTGTTGGGGTCCAACCATTTATTGCAGTAAACAAAACAAAACTGAAAACTAAAGTAAAGACGCTCCAAGGAAAACGCATAGTGCATGAAGCAATAAAAATATAGTGTGTTGAAAGGTGACCTGATTTTTGCCGATGAAGAAGGGGTCCCTCAGGGGCATCCCCAAGCTTTGACGCTTGTACCTCTTGGATATTTCTTGGGGTGCATGGGCATCCCCAAGATTGAGCTTTTGTCCATTCTTCAACTCATCTCATCATTCTCTAATCCCTATACTTGAAAACTTCCTTCATACAAAACTCAATACAGTTCTATTAGCAGCATTAGTGTAAGCATAATAATGAATCAACCCTTTTTGGTTCAGATTTCAACTCAAAACCACCACATATAAAGCATATACTATTGTAGCAACTTCCCCAAAAGTTCCGTGATCAAAAGAACTCAAGAAGAAAGCGATCGAGAGGCAAACACAAATAGTGGCAGAAATCTGTCAAAACAGAACAGCTGACAAAGGTCGATTTTTTCGAGGGTTTTATGTTGCTCAAATAAAAAAGTGTAAAACTAATTAAAGTTTGGGTATAACCTGGGGCATATGCACAAGAAATCGCAGGTCAAAACGATATACTGAGAATTTTCACGAATTTTTACGGTGCAGCGCCGAAATCTGTTTCAGGACAGCAACAACCCCAAATCTTACCTCACTCAAATTAGAGGTTTCTCTTGGCACAACAATGAAATAAAAAAGGATAAGGAGCGGTTATTACAGTAGTAATAACTTCCAAGACTCAAATAAAAGAAAAAGAACTGAAAGTAAAACATTGGGTTATCTCCCAAGAGTGCTTTTCTTTAACGCCTTTGAGCTAGGCGCAGAAAGTGCAAATCAAGTAATATCAAGCGATGAAGCATCAAGTTCATAATTTGCTCTAAGAATAGAGTCAAAAAGTAATTTCTTCCTTTTCCTAGGGAAGTGTTCCATACCTTTCTTGAGTGGAAATTGATATTTGATGGTGCCTTCCCTCATATCAATGATGGCACCTACAGTTCGAAGAAAGGATCTTCCCAAAATAATAGGACATGAAGCATTGCATTCAACATTCATAACAAGAAAATCAACGGGAATAAGGTTGTTGTTAACCATAATAAGAACATCATTAATCCTTCCCAAAGGTTTCTTCTTAGCAACATCAGCAATAGGAACATCATAATAACACTTTTCAAGCGGTGGTAAATCAAGCATGTCATAAATTTTTCTAGGCATAATAGAAATACTAGCACCTAGATCACATAAAGCATGGCAATCAAAACCATTAACATGCATATCAATGATGGGTTCCCAACCATCTTCTAACTTCTTGGGAATAGAAGCTTTTTGCTTCAACTTTTCATCCCTAATTTTCATGAGAGCATTGGTAATATGCTTAGTAAAAGCAACATTTATAGAACTAGCATTGGGACTCAAAGCAAGCTTTTGCAAGAACAAAATAACTTCAGATATATTGCAGCCATCAACATCAAAATCATTAAAAGAAATAGAGCTATCATCTCCTACACTCCGAAAAATTTCAGCACTCTTTTGAGAAAAAGTTTTTGCAGTTTTAGGCTTTTTAGTACAAGGAGTAGGAGTTTTCTCTATACCAATCAAAGTAAGAGGATTGCTAGAATTTGGAACAACATCATTAGAGGTGGTAATAGTACATACCTTCATCCTTCCAGCCATCTCATCTTCTCTTTCCCACCTGGCATGCAATTCTGCTAACATCCTAACATTTTCATCAATTCTAACTTGGATAGCATTAGCAGTGGCAATAGTATTGTTCTCCTTAACCTCATTAGGCAACACTTTTAATTTTAGAAGTTCAACATCAAGAGCAAGGCTATCAACTTTAGAAGCAAGAATATCAATTTTGCCTAACTTTTCCTCAACAGACTTGTTAAAAGCAGTTTGCTTACCGATGAAGTCCTTGAGCATGACTTCAAGCTCAGAGGGCGCGGCCCTAGTGTTGTTGGAGGAATTACCATAAGAGTTACCATAACCATTACCATTGGTAGAAGGATACGGCCTATAATTGTTACTAGCAAAATTGTTCCTATAAGCATTGTTGTTAAAATTATTATTTCTAATGAAGTTTACATCAACATGCTCTTCTTGAGCAACCAAAGAGGCCAAAGGAACATTATTAGGATCAACATGAGTCCTATCATTAGCAAGCATAAGCATAATAGCATCAATCTTATCACTCAAGGAAGAGGTTTCCTCAACAGAATTTACCTTCTTACCTTGTGGAGCTCTCTCTGTGTGCCATTCAGAATAATTTACCATCATATTGTCGAGAAGCTTTGTTGCGGCGCCCAACGTAAGGGAAATAAAAGTGCCTCTAGCAGCTGAATCCAATAGGTTTCTTGAAGAAAAATTCAGTCCTGCATTAAAAATTTGGACAATCATCCAAGTAGTCAGTCCATGAGTGGGGCAATTCTTTATCATAGATTTCATTCTTTCCCAAGCCAGAGCAACATGTTCATTATCAAACTGGCTAAACTTCATAATATCACTATGCAAAGCTATAATCTTAGCAGAAGGATAGTATTTTCCAATAAAAGCATCCTTACACTTAGCCCATGAATCAATACTATTTCTAGGCAAATATAGCAACCAATCCTTAGCTTTTCCTCTCAAAGAAAATGGAAACAACTTAAGCTTAATAATATCACCTTCTACATCCTTATATTTTTTGCATCTCACATAGCTCAACAAAATTGTTGAGATGAGCTGCAGCATCATCAGTACTAGCACCAGAAAATTGCTCTTTCATAACAAGGTTCAATAAAGCAGGTTTAATCTCATAAAAATTTGCAGCAGGAGCAGGTGGCGCAATAGGAGTGCAGATAAAATCACTATTATTAGTGCTAGTAAAATCATACAACTTGGTGTTCTCATGAGTACCCATTCTAGCAAAGCTAAAAGCAAACAAGTAAAAATAACAACTAATAGGAAACTAATTTTTTTGGTATTTTTGATAAAACGATGCAAGCAAAAATAAAGTAAATCAAAACAATAAACAAAGTAAAGGATGTGCGTGCGAAACTTCCCTTGCAGAAATCTTCTTTTTCCCCAGCAACGGCGCCAGAAAAATAGCTTGATGCGGGTAGAATAACCACCCAGTTGGGAACCCCAAGAGGAAGGTAGGATGAGCACAGTAGCAAGTCTTTCCCTCAATAAGAAACCGAGGTTTATCGAACCAGTAGGAAAAAGCCAAACTTCAGAAGGTGATGCCTGCTAGCTTCGCGATAGCTCCGGACAATTTATAAGGCGCCTCGTCCAGGGCTTTGCTTTACACCAGCAACAATGTGGAACCTGCACACAACACAACCAAGAACTTTGCTCCCAACTTACGATGAGGTTGTCAATCTCACCAGTTTGCTGTAAACAAAGGATTGAGCATATTGAGTGGAAAAAAAGTAGTATGCGAGAAAGTAAACAGTGCGAGTAAAAGTAAACAGTAATAGCAATGTAAAGGAAATTGGACCGGGGTCCACAGTTCACTAGTGGTGTCTCTCCATAAGATAAATAACAACATGCTGGGTAAACAAATTATAGTTGGGCAATTGATAGAATAAAGATAACATGCATATGTCATGAGGATCACTATGAGATTTACTCTGGGCATTACAACAAAATACATAGACCGCCATCCAACTGCATCTATGGCAAATAATCCACTCGCGGGGATATTGTCCAAACACCCCTCGAGTATTAAGTTACGAACAACAGATAACTGTATTAAGTAAAGTGTGTAATGTAAACAAAACAAATGTCCTTGGACACAAGAATGTTGTTTTCTACCTAGTGGCAACAACACATCTACAACCTTAGAGGTTTCTGTCACTCCCCCAGATTAAATAGATGCATGAACCCAACTATCGAGCATAAATACCCCCTCTTGGAGTCACTAGTATCTACTTGGCCAAGATAGCTACTAACAACGGAGAGCATGCCAAATCATAAACAACATAGAGATAACATAAGATAATATTCAGCACATCAACTTAACATAACACCAATATTCATCGGATCCCAACAAACACAACATGTAGAATTACATAAAGGTGATCTCGATCATGTAAGGCAGCTCACGAGATCTAAACATGAAGCACATGGAGGAGAAGACAACCATCTAGCTACTGCTATGGACCCATAGTCCAAGGTAGACTACTCACTCATCGCGCCGAAGGCAAGCATGGCAATGAAGAAGACCTCCGGTGGCGATTCCCCTCTCCGGCAAGGTGCCGGGAAGAGCTTCTGGACCCTCCCGATCTCAGGTCGACGACGGCGGCGGATCACGATGTGTTTCTGGAAAATTGATCGGGTCTTTAGGTTTTTCCCGTCAGGGGGTCTTTATAGGCGAAGGGGCAGCGTCAGAAGTGGACCAGGGCGCCCTCACCACTGGTGGGCGCGACCAGGTGCTGGGCCGCGCCCCCTGGTGGTGAGGCTGGCCCCTAGCCCCTCTCTGTCTCCTCTTCGGTCTTCTGGAAGCTTCGGTAAATATTGGGAGGTTCGGCTTTTGTTTCGTCCAATTCCGAGAATATTTCCTATGTAATTTTTCTGAAACACAAAAATAGCAGAAAACAGGGAACTGGCACTGTGGCATCTCGTTAATAGGTTAGTTCCGGAAAATGCATAAAAATGCCACGAAGTGTAACAAAACACTAAGCAAATGGTGTAAGAACAAGCATGGAGCATAAAAAATTATAGATACGTTTGAGACGTATCAGGATGGTGGATACGACTCCGCCAGTGATTATGATGAAGATACTTTGGCTCTTATTGCGTATGATGAGCAATGTGCTGCAGCACCCATGGAGCAAGATTCTGAATATATGGCTGCGGAACATGCGGAGAAATACCCGAGTTTAGTTGCACATCGAGTCTTGAGTGCACAAATTACCAAGGCCGAGCCCGACCAGCGCCATAATCTGTTCCATACCAAGGGCGTGGTTAAAGATCACTGTATTCACATTATTATTGATGGAGGGAGCTACAACAACTTGGCGAGCATGGAGATGGTTGAAAAGCTTTCTCTTACGACATGACCCCATCCTCGTCTATATCACATTCAATGGTTTAATAACAGCGGCAAGGTTAAGGTAACATGTACAGTTCGTGTGCAATCTACTATTGCTGCATATGCTGATTATGCTGAGTGTGATGTTGTTCATATGCAAGCATGTGCTCTTTTACTTGGTAGACCATGGCAATTTGATACAAATTCTATACACTATGGTAGCACAAATCAGTATTCTCTTGTTCATAATGATAAGAAAATTGTGTTACTTCCCATGTCTCCTGAAAGTATTTTAAAAGATGATCTTGCTAGAGCTAGTAGAGCACATAATGAGGGGAAAAAGCTGAGCGAAAATCAGATTGTTGCTAAGGAATTTATGCCTTCTACAAGTACTTCTAAATCTGATCCAAAACATGCTAATAAATTCGTTTGAAAAGTACTTGTTTGCTAGCTAGCAAATCTGATATTTCTGAAATTGATGTGAGTACTACTGCATGTTATGCTATCATTTGCAAAGAAGTGTTGTTTTCGGCTGAGGAGATGCCTCCTTCTTTGCCACCTGCTGTTGCTAACATTTTGCAGGAGTATGAGGACATTTTCCCACAAAATGTACCTCCAGGACTGCCACCTATTCGTGGAATTGAGCACCAAATTGATTTGATTCCTGGAGCATCTTTGCCCAACCGTGCGCCATATCGTACCAATCCGGAGGAGACGAAAGAGATTCAGCGACAAATTCAAGAACTTCTTGACAAGGGTCATATTCGTGAGTCTCTTAGTCCATGTGCTGTTCCTATTATTTTGGTACCAAAGAAAGATGGTTCTTCGCGCATGTGTACTGATTGTAGAGCAATCAATAATATTACTATTCGATATCGTCATCCTATTCCTCGTTTAGATGACATGCTTGATGAATTGAGTGGGTCTACCATGTTCTCTAAGGTTGATTTGCGTAGTGGTTACCACCAGATTCGTATGAAGTTAGGAGATGAATGGAAAACTGCATTTAAAAATAAATTTGGCCTATATGAGTGCTTAGTGATGCCCTTTGGTTTAACTAATGCTCCCAGCACTTTCATGAGATTAATGAATGAAGTTTTACGTGCTTTTATTGGACATTTTGTGGTGGTATATTTTGATGATATATTGATATATAGCAAATCTGTAGAAGAACATTTGGAACATTTACATGCTGTTTTTGATGCTTTATGTGCTGCACGTTTGTTTGGTAACATTGCGAAGTGCACCTTTTGCACGGATAGAGTTGCTTTTCTTGGCTATGTTGTTACAGCACAGGGTATTGAAGTTGATCCCGCCAAGATTGAAGCAATTTCGAGTTGGCCACAACCCAAAATAGTCACACAAGTGAGGAGCTTCCTTGGCCTCGCTGGATTTTATAGGAGCTTTGTCAAAGATTTTGGTTCCACTACAGCGCCGCTGAACGAGCTTACTACGAAAGATGTGCCCTTTGTTTGGGGCGATACACAACAAGAAGCCTTCATGTTACTCAAAGATAAGCTTACACATGGTCCTTTACTCCAACTGCCTGATTTTAATAAGACCTTTGAGTTGGAATGTGATGCTAGTGGAATTGGTTTGGGAGGAGTGTTGTTACAAGAGGGAAAACCTGTTGCATATTTTAGTGAGAAATTGAGTGGAGCTAGTTTGAACTATTCTACTTATGATAAGGAATTATATGCTCTTGTTCGGATATTAGAAACTTGGCAACATTGTTTATGGCCTAAAGAATTTGTTATACATTCCGATCATGAATCTTTGAAGCATATTCATAGTCAAGCTAAGTTGAATAAACGTCATGCAAAGTGGGTTGAATTCATTGAATCTTTTCCTTATGTTATTAAACACAAAAAGGGTAAATTTAATATTATTGTTGATGCTTTGTCACGTCGTTATACCATGTTATCTCAACTTGACTTCAAAATCTTTGGATTGGAAACTATTAAAGAACAATATGTGAAAGATGCCGATTTTAAAGATGTTTTGTAGCATTGTCTAGAGGGTAGAACTTGGAACAAATTCGTCCTCAATGATGGGTTTGTGTTCCGTGCTAACAAACTATGCATTCCAGAAGGTTCCGTTCGTCTTTTGTTATTGTAGGAGGCACATGGAGGAGAATTGATGAGTCACTTTGGAGTAAAGAAGACAGAAGTTGTACTTGCTACACACTTCTTTTGGCCACGCATGAGAAGGGATGTTGAGAAATTTATTGCTCGCTGCACAACATGTCAAAAAGCTAAGTCACGCCTTAATCCACATGGTTTATATATGCCTCTTCCTATTCCTAGTGTACCTTGGGAGGATATTTCTATGGACTTTGTTTTAGGATTACCTCGAACACAGAAGGGGAGGGATAGTATTTTTGTGGTTGTGGATAGATTTTCTAAGGTGGCACACTTTATTCGTTGTCATAAGAGTGATGATGCTGCTCATGTTGCTGAATTATTCTTTCGCGATGTTGTTCGCTTGCATGGTGTGCCTAATACTATTATTTCAGATCGTGATACTAAATTTCTTAGCCATTTTTGGAGATGTGTATGGGCTAAGTTGGGGACTGAGTTGCTGTTTAGGACTATATGTCATCCCCAAACTGATAGACAAACTGAAGTAGTTAATAGAACTTTGTCTACCATGTTACGGGCTGTTTTAAAGACGAACTTAAAAATGTGGGAAGATTGTTTACCTCATATTGAATTTGCTTACAATCGTTTCGTGCATTCTACAACTAAGTTATGCCCTTTTAAGATTGTGTATGGTTTTGTTCCTCGTGCACCTATTGATTTATTACCTATTCCATCTTCGGTGCAACATAATTTTGATGCTACACAACGTGCTGAACAGATTCTTACGTTGCATAGGATCACTAAGGAAAATATAGAACATATGAATGCTAAATATAAAGTTGCTGGTGATAAAGGACGCAAGCATATTGTGTTTGATGTGGGAGATCTAGTTTGGTTGCATTTGCGCAAAGATCGTTTTCCTGATTTGCGCAAGTCTAAATCAATGCCACGTGCTGCTGGTCCTTTTAAAGTGTTAGAAAAAATGAATGATAATGCATATAAACTTGAGCTTCCTGCAGAGATGGGCACGGTAAGTCCCTCATTTAACATTGCAGATTTGAAACCATACTTTCGAGAAGAAGATGAAATTGCGTAGAGGACGACTTCAATTCAAGAAGGGGAGGATGATGAGGACATCCCTACGGTTGATACAACCGTTGCACCTATAGCCACACTTCCTCACGTTCCATAATTCCAAGGACCTCTTACAAGAGCTCATGCATGCCAACTAAATTATCAGGTACTTTCGATTCTAGGAACTATTCCTAATATTCATGAGAATATGATGCTGCCTAAATCAGATGTGTTTATGTTACTTAGGAATGATGGGCCTAGCATGGATGAGAGGGACAAGCATTGGAGCATGATCATGCATGAGATGATGGCAGCAATCGTGTGAGGATTCAGGATGACGCTGCAAGTGAAGATGTCAGAACTTTGAAGCCACCATAATGAGAAGATGAAGACATGGACAAACTAGAGAGCTACACACTTCAAATTTTCGTCCATGTGATTAGATGGTGCTGCGTCACCTTTAAATAAGGGCCAGGCCCATGTAATTTTCGTCCAAATAAAGGGGCTGAACTTTTAGAGTCCGTATAGTGGAGAGAATCGGCCTAGAGATGGATTTCGACCTCCTTCCCAAGTCTGGCCGAAATTCCCCTCTGTTCCTCCATATATACCCCCATTAGGTCATCGTTTAGACTCGGATTTTGTTTAGTTAAAGACTTAGCCACGAGCTACTCTTCGCCATAGGCACAAGTGACAAACCGACCTTTTGTACTACGCACTTAAAGAATCCCACCTCTTCAATAAAGCTTTCATCTATATTCGCAATATCTTGATTGCATCTATAATTTTTGCTGGTTCTTCGATTGCTTGCAGGGATTGATCCTCGTGATCAGGTTGATCTAGCTCCGACGTGATCAATAGCCTCAGAAGTTGGTGTATCGATTGCTAAGGCGCAACATCTTGCACGTTTGTAGTCAGATTGTCAACGTTGACCTCCACCATAATCAATAGTTATCGTCTCATCGAAAGATTGGGCACCTTTACCCTATCAAATGGAGTCACGAGAGACTGAACTCTGTAGCAAACTTTACAAAATCGGAGAAGAACACCAAATATTTTTTGGGTTTTCGAATTTTAAAACAAGAACAAAAGGAAACAGCAAACAAAGCAAAATATTTTTGGATTTTTTGAATATCAAACCAAAACTAGAAGATAAAGCAAACCAAAACTAAAAAACTTAAGAGGCAAACAAAGAGAAACAATGGAAATATTTCTGGTCTTTTTGTGTTTTGGAAAGCAGAAGTAAAAACAAGAACAACAAAGAGAAAGAAAGCAAAACATGGATATACAAAGTACCGACAAAATATGATTTATAGATGAGTGAGTTGTCGGCGTACCTCCCCCCACGCTTAGGCTTTTGGCCTAAGTGGAGATCAATCCCAACGAGGCCATGAAGTGGCGTCTCCAAAATATGAAAAAGAAGTACCTTTGTCCTGATACGAGCTCGAGGGCGCCCCGGTGTGGTACATGGTGTAGTGGTCAGCTGGCGCCTCCTCTTCCTCCTGGTCCTCGGCGCCCTGCTGAACATGGAAGCCAAGCAACCTAAGCTGCTCGTCCAACTCCTCCTTTGAGCGCGACCAAGGTCCCCTGCAAATACTGAACAAACTGGGCCGCGACAAGGGAACTTCCCTTTCATCTCCATCAGTTAATAACATTCTGTAAACTAGTTTCCCTGCACATGAGTTAGCAGTAACAAAGTGATGGATCTTCATAGCAGCAAGATCAAATCTTTGTGGGACTAACAATGTATCATTAGGAGCAATAGAAAGGCCCAAAGCAGCAACAATGCGCGTAGCAACAATGCCTCCATAGATAGGTCCCCTAGCAGCTAGGCGACGAGCAATGAGAGCACCAAGGTTGTACCTTTTACTAACATCAAGCGCAGTAGCTAGAAAAGCTAAATGATAGTTAGAAATATTACGAGTGTTCTCCCTACCAAGAATACTGGTGGCAAGATAATAAGCAAAGTATCTAATAGCTGGGAGTTGAATGTTTCTTATCTTGCCACGCTGGGCTATGTGGTCATCATCATTGGTCACCCCTCTGTAGAGCTCTAGCAAATCAGCAGGTCGGTTCTGAATCTTCTTCGCTGTCCCAAACATGGTGATACCTAGGATGTAGCAAAATCTCTCCAAAGACATGGTGATAGACTTATCATAAATTTTAAATGCGATAGATGGCTTGAAAGCGGAGTTAGTAAATTTAAAACTGTCAACAAAAATCTTTGTGAGCATAGCATATTGGTTACTCTCATCAAGCATATATGTAGTCAATCCAACCCTGTCAAAAAGGAGTAAGAAATCCTCAAAAATCCCTGCATCACTCAAAAAGTTAGTACAAGGGAAAGTTGATGGATGTGCATCCCCATCATCCCCCTCATCACCAATGCTTGGCGACATAAGGTCTTCATTGTAGGATGTCCTAAATCGAGTAGTTGATCTTGAAGGCCTTGAAGACCTTGGTGCTTCTCTCTCAAAGACTTCTCCATAAGTGTGGTTATCCATTTCCCTTTTCTAAAATTTTTAAGCAAACCTCATAAAAATGATTTTGAGATAAACAAATGTAGGGAACTACTATATGGAGTTGCAAGAGGGCTAACATGCATCAAAATAACTTATCTAAGCAATAGAACAAGCATGCAAACTCATTTAACCTGTCACCTATAGTGCTAAAATACTCAAGAAATACTCCACTAAACAAAATTCTACTTGGACAATCGAAGGAGTCACATACCAGAGAACAAATGCTCCAAATCTCAGCAGCAAAGATGGGCTGAACAAGGAGATCGAAAATCACAAGCAAGAACAGCAAGAACTTGTGTTTGAGCTATGGAGTGAAGATATTTTGGGAGAGAGAGTGAAGTGGCTGGTGGAGAGGTAAGTGGAGGGCCAGGGGGGCCCACACCATGCCACGGCGTGGCCTGGCCCTGGCCGTGCCACCATGTGGTGTGGTGGCATGGTGGGTCCCCCTGAGGTGTCCCAGGTGCCTATCTGCCCCAAATTTGACATAAAAATTTAAAAAGAATTTTCTAGAATTTTTTGAGAAACTTTATTTTCGAGGATTTTCAGAAATTGACAAAAGATTAAGAACTCGGGAAAACGAATATGGAATGATAGAAAGCAAATCCAAACCAAGTCTACAACAGCTCTAAGATACTCTAATATGCAACTAAACAGAGGAAACAAAAGTGAACAAGGTGGAAACATGAGTAAACAAAAGTAAATGCGGTGAAGACATAGTTTCATTCATTCAAAAACCACTTTGTTAACAAGGTTGATCAAGTCTTGTTATAAAAAAAATATTCTATGAAACAAAACTTTGCATTTCACTAAATAATTATGTTACCTCGACCTTGATAGGCATAGTCCCAACCATAACAATTTTATATTCTTTCTTGGGCTTTAGCCTTGAACAATAGATTTCTCCAACTTTGATGGTCTCAATATTTTTGATTGAATTTAGACCATATTTTCTATCAATCTTCTTGGGAAAATAAACCGTGTGCTCCTTATCATTAACATTAAAAGTTACTTTCCCTTGGTTGCAATCAATAACAGCACCTGCAGTGTTTAGAAAAGGTCTCCCAAGAATAATAGACATATTATCTTCTTCAGGCATTTCCAACACAACAAAGTCAGTTAATATCAAACAATTATTATCCACTTGAACAGGAACATTCTCACATATACCGATAGAAATAGTAGTAGACTTATCAGCCATTTGCAAAGATATATCGGTCGATATCAACTTTTCTAGATCAAGTCTCTTATAGAGAGAAAAAGGCATGACACTAACTTCGGCTCCCAAATCACACAAAGCAGTTCTAACATAGTTATTTTTAATAGAGCAAGGAATAGTTGGTATACCTGGATCTCCAAGCTTCTCCGGAACCTTACCATCAAAATAATAATTAGCAAGCAAGGTAGAAATTTCCTCACTAGGAATCTTCCTTTTGTTAGAAACAATATCTTTCATATACTTTGAATAAGGAGACATTTTAATAGCTTCAGTCAAAGGAATTTGCAAAAATAAAGGTTTCATCCATTCACAAAACCTGTTATAGTGTTCTTCTTCCTTGGATTTTTGTTTCTTACCAGGAAAAGGCATTGGTTTTTGCACCCAAGGTTCTCTCTCACTACCATGTTTATTGGCAATGAAATCTTCCTTGGTGTACTTTGCATTCTTAGCAAGCTTTTCTGGTTCCTCCTCAACTTCTTCTTTCTCAGAAGCATTACCGCTTTTAGTTTCAGCATTAGAAATAGAAACACTATTAGGATCCTTACCTGTTTCGGAAGATTCTGCAACCGTTTTATGCTTCTTCTTCTTTTTATTGGAAAAAGTACCATTACCTGCAGCACATTGAGAATCTTGCTCGATCCTCTTAGGATGTCCTTCAGGATATAAAGGATCCTGAGTAGAAGCACCACTTCTAGTGCTTATTTCACAAGCATGTTTTTCTCTAGAAGCATTAACTAGCAAATCTTTTTGCACCTTAGTGAGCTGATCAATTTGAGTCTAAACCATTTGAAAATGTTTAACAAGCATCTTCACATCATTAGAGGTTCTTTCCATAATATCCTGCAACTTATTAATAGCTCTAGAGTTCTTGATAGGGCAAAGGTGTCCAATCTTTCGATGAGATCTTGATACGTCGATTTGGTGGGTGGAGTTTGTGCTTGACGATCCGACTACACGTGCGAAGCTCGTGCGCCAATGCAATCGCTAGGACAATCTCCGGGAGTTACTGATCTTGCGGGTGCACGATCAGCCTGACCAGCGAGGGTCTTAATTCCTACCTGAAATCGAGAACAAGTAAGAACTAATACAGCAATCAAGATATTGCGGATGAAAGATGTATGCTTTATTCAAAAGGTGGGATTCCGAATAGGCGGTCTTCTTCTGGGCGATTGGCCTCAAAAGTCGAGTTCGTAGTTGCAGCAAGGGCTAACTTTTAGTCTAATCAAAATCCGAGTTCTAATGACGGCTACGGGGGTATTTGAGGAGGAAAAGGTAGGGGTGCGACCAGCCATGGGTTGGGTGGTCGAACGGACCCCTAACAGGCCTTTTCTCCTCAAATTCGGACTCCTAAAAGTGGCTGTCTTATTTGCTGCGAAATTTACATGGGCCTGGCCCAAAAATAGAAGTGACGCAGCACCATATGTATTTATGGATGAAATTATGAAGTAGCTCTTTGTATATTTCGTCCAAGTCTTCATCCTTCATTATGGTGGCTTCAAAGTTCTGAAATCTCCACTCGTGGCGTCTTCTTCAATCCTCAAACGCATGCTGCCATCTCCATGCACGATCATGCTCCAATGCTTGTCCCTCTCATCCATGCTAGGTCCATCATTCCTAAGAGTAACAAACATATCTAATTTAGGCAGCATCATATTCTCATGTATGTGAGAAAGAGTTCCAAGAAACGAAAGTACCTGATAGTTAAGTTGCTTGGCACGAGCTCGAGTGATGGGTCCTTGTATGTGTTCCGCTGTAGGTACAGCGGGTGTATCAATAGATGGGATGTCCTCATCATGCTCCCCTTCTTGAATTGAAGTCGTCCTCGACGCAACCTCATCTTCTTCACCGAAGTAAGGTTTTAAATCTGCAATGTTAAATGTAGGACTTACCGTACCAAAATCTGCAGGAAGCTCCAGTTTATATGCATTATCATTGATTTTCTCTATCACCTTAAAAGGACCATCAGCACGTGGCATTAACTTAGACTTGCGCAAATCAGGAAAACGATCTTTGCGCAAATGCAACCAAACAAGATCACCAACCTCAAACACAACATGCTTTCGTCCTCTATCCCCAGCAACTTTATACTTAACATTCATGCGTTCTATGTTGTCTTTAGTAGTTGCATGCAATTTTAAAATCAATTCAGCACGCTGTGTAGCATCGAAATTATTTTGCACTGAAGATGGTAAAGGCAACAAATCAATAGGTGCACGTGGAACAAAACCATAGACAATCTGAAAAGGGCTCATCTTTGTGGTAGAATGCAGCGAACGATTATAAGCAAACTCAATATGAGGCAAACATTCCTCCCACAATTTTAAGTTCTTCTTTAAAACAGCCCGCAGCATGGTAGATAAAGTTCTATTAACTACTTCAGTTTGTCCATCAGTTTGGGGATGACATGTAGTACTAAACAGCAATTTAGTCCCCAACTTAGCCCATAAACATCTCCAAAAGTGGCTAAGAAATTTAGTATCACGATCAGAAACAATAGTATTTGGCACACCATGCAAACGAACGATATCACGAAAAAATAATTCAGCAATGTGCGCAGCATCATCGGTCTTGTGACAAGGAATAAAGTGTGCCATCTTAGAAAACCGATCCACAACAACAAAAATACTATCCCTCCCCTTCTGTGTACGAGGTAATCCCAAAACAAAGTCCATTGAAATATCCTCCCAAGGAACACTAGGAACAGGAAGAGGCATATATAAACCATGTGGATTAAGGCGAGACTTAGCTTTTTGACAAGTAGTGCAGCGTGCCACGAATCTCTCAACATCTCGCCGCATGCGTGGCCAAAAGAAGTGTGCAGCAAGAACATCCTCCGTCTTCTTGACACCAAAGTGTCCCATTAATCCTCCTCCATGCGCCTCCTGTAACAACAAAAGACGAACGGAACCATCTGGGATGCATAGTTTGTTAGCACGGAACACAAATCCATCATTAAGGATGAATTTGTTCCATGTCCTACCATCTTTACAATTTTGCAACACATCTTTAAATTCAGCATCATGCAAGTATTGTTCCTTTATAGTTTCCAACCCAAAAATTTTGAAGTCAAGCTGAGATAACATAGTATAACGGCGCGACAAAGCATCAGCAATAATATTATCTTTACCCTTTTTGTGTTTGATAACATAAGGAAAAGATTCAATAAATTCAACCCACTTGGCGTGGCGACGATTCAGTTTTGCTTGACTACGAATATGCTTCAAAGATTCATGATCAGAATGTATAACAAATTCTTTAGGCCATAAATAATGTTGCCAAGTTTCTAATGTCCGAACCAGCGCATATAATTCTTTATCATAAGTAGAATAGTTCAGACTAGGCCCACTCAATTTTTCACTAAAATATGCTACAGGTTTGCCCTCTTGTAATAACACACCTCCCAAACCAATGCCACTAGCATCACATTCAAGTTCAAACGTCTTATTAAAATCAGGAAGTTGGAGTAATGGAGCATGTGTTAACTTATCTTTCAGTATCATGAAGGCCTCTTGTTGTGCATCGCCCCAAACAAAGGGCACATCCTTCTTTGTGAGCTCATTCAATGACGCAGCAATAGAACCAAAATCTTTGACAAAGCGCCTATAAAACCCAGCAAGACCAAGAAAACTCCTTACTTGGGTGACCGTCTTGGGCTGTGGCCAATTATCAATAGCTTCAATCTTGGCTGGATCAACTTCAATTCCCTGTTCTGTAACAACATAACCAAGAAAAGCAACTCTATTTGTGCAGAAGGTGCACTTCTCAAGATTACCATACAAACGTGCATCACGTAAAGCATTGAAAACAGCACGTAAATGATCCAAATGGTCCTCTAAAGATTTGCTATATATGAGAATGTCATCAAAATATACCACCACAAAACGACCAATAAAAGCACGGAAAACTTCGTTCATCAGTCTCATAAAGGTACTAGGTGC
This sequence comes from Dactylis glomerata, assembly GCA_007115705.1. NCBI lineage: Eukaryota > Viridiplantae > Streptophyta > Magnoliopsida > Poales > Poaceae > Dactylis > Dactylis glomerata. Next base: position 396,475 of record QXEO01000457.1, on the reverse strand, counting down.
ATTAGTTAAACCAAACGGCATTACTAACCACTCATATAAACCGAACTTAGTTTTAAAAGCTGTTTTCCATTCATCTCCTAATTGCATACAAATTTGGTGGTAACCACTACGCAAATCAACTTTAGAGAACATAATAGAACCACTCAACTCATCTAGCATGTCATCCAAACGAGGTATAGGGTGACGATATCGAATGGTAATATTATTAATAGCACGACAATCAGTACACATGCGCGAAGAACCATCTTTCTTAGGTACTAAAATAATAGGAACAGCGCATGGACTAAGAGACTCACGAATATAACCTTTGTCCAATAAACTCTGGATCTGTCGTTGTATCTCTTTTGTTTCTTCAGGATTGGTGCGATATGGCGCACGGTTGGGCAGCGAAGCTCCTGGAATCAAATCAATTTGGTGTTCTATTTCACGAATAGGTGGAAGTCCAGGTGGAACATCTTGTGGAAAAACATCCATGTATTCCTGCAAAAGGTTAGCAACCGCAGGTGGCAAAGAAGGAGGCATATCCTCAAATGAAAACAGTACTTCTTTGCAAATAATAGCATAGCATGGAGTAATATTGACATCAATTTCAGCAAGATCAGATTTGCTAGCAAGTAAACAAGGATTCTTCAAACGAATTTCAGTAGCATGGTTAGAATCAGATTTAGAAGAATGCTTAGGTGGTACAAAATCTGCAGCAATAATCTGATTCTCACTCTTATGTTTGTCCTCATTTTTTAATCTACTAGCTCTAGCAAGATCATCTTTCAAAATTTGTTCCGGAGTCATGGGTTTAAGTCCAATTTTCTTGCCAGCATGTGTAAGAGAATACTGATTTGTTTTACCATTATGTACAGATTCTCTATCAAATTGCCATGGTCTACCAAGTAACAAAGAACAAGCTTGCATAGGTACAACATCACAATCAACAAAATCTGAATAAGTACCAATAGTAAAATGCACGCGTGCAGTTCTTGTTACCTTGAGCTTACGGGAGCTCTCAAACCATTGAATGTAATATGGATGAGGTCGTTGTCGTGTGGGCAGAGCAAGCTTCTCCACCATGTCAATACTAGCCAGATTGTTACAACTCCCTCCATCAATGATGATCCGGATAGCTCTCTCCTTAACAACGCCTCTTGTTTGAAACAAGTTGTGGCGTTGATCATGCTCAGCCTTGCTCAATTGCACACTCAAGACACGTTGTGCAACTAAGCTCTTGTATTGATCAGCAGTTTCAGCTCCCATTACCTCCATCTCCTTGTCAGAATCAGAATTGGCACCATCACGTGCAGCAATAAGTGCCAATGTATCATCATCAAAATCACTTGCAGAGTCATATTCGCCATCTTCAAGTACCACCATCACACGTTTGGTTCTGCATTCTTTTTCAATGTGACCAAACCCAAAACACTTGCGACATTGAATATCGCGAGTCTTCCCCGTGGAGGCCATGGAAGAAGAACTCCGTGTCGGACCAGCAGATGGTGATGGAGCAGGAGCAGGAGCAGGTGGCGTTCTTGACGTCGGCGTGGTATACCTGGAGGTGGAAGGACCTGGTGCATCCCCACGAGAAGGTGGAGCTGATTGGCGCGCAGACCATGAAGAAGTACGACCTGCAGAATTATTAGGTCTTCTCCATGATGGTTGACGATCCTGCACTTCAAGTTCAGCTTTGCAAGCAAGGTGAAATAAACGAGTAATAGTATTGTACTCCTTGTAGTCTAAAATATGCTGAATCTCCTTATTTAAACCACCAAAGAAACGTGCAAGCATAGCTTCATTATCCTCTACAATACCACAACGAATCATGCCCGTTTGTAACTCTTGATAATACTCTTGTACAGAATTTTTGCCTTGTTCTAAACGAGTTAATTTTTTAAGCAAGTCTCGTTGATAATGTGGAGGTACAAAACGAGTACGCATGGCATGTTTTAGACCAAGCCAAGTAGCAGGAATATTAGCATGATTGACTCGACAATATTCAGACCACCAGATAGAAGCAAAATCAGTAAATTCACATGTAGCAGCACTAACACGCAAATGCTCAGGGTAGCGTAAACATGCAAAACGTTGCTCTACTTCTAATTCCCAAGTGAGATATGCATCAGGATTATATCTACCCTCAAATGGCGGAATATTTAATTTTAGCTTAGCCACATGGTCATCATCACGTACCGGACGCGGAGGTGGACGAGCGTTGCGGTTGTATTGCCGCGGACGGCCAGGTGCAGGTTGTTGGACCTCGTCCTCGTCGAGCTCGTTTTCATCTTCGAACTCGTTTTCCCCCTCGTCAGCAGCATATCCGTCCTGGGTGGCCGCCTCCGTAGCGGCCGCAGCAGCTGCCGCAGCTGTAAGAGGAACGCGGCGAGCACGTGGTACAGGGACGGCCGGCCGTGGCAGTGGTGGTAAACGGGCCAGGACTTCCTGGAACCGGGCATCGAGCTTGGTGTTGAAGGATGCCTCAAGACCAGCCATCTTGTCCATCGCATCAGAAAGCTTGGAATCAACATCACCCAAGCGTGTGTCCACATCTTGTGCACGCCCCACCAACAGCCGTGTGAAGTGGGCATGCAACTCTGCACTAGTCATCTTCTCTGGATCAACATCATCCTTCGGGGTTCCTGTCATGGTTAGCGTGGAAGCAAGCACAAATATATATACCTATGCACTACGGAATATGGTGGGATCACGCGTAATCCGTCAAGCGGTATACAAAGCTCTTACAAGTTCTTACCCAACAGGAGGAAGGTGATATGCAACCAGCAAAGAACAGCGACTCCCAAAATTGCACAAGCGATTACCAGGTGTCGATACAAAGCACGTGCAGAAATATGTGGAGCTGTAGGAAGGCTTATATGGTAGCAAAAATACAGCAAATGTCAAAACAGCAATGCAATGTTGAAAGAATGCTCAACCACGGTACTGTGCTGGTCCTAGGCTATACCAAGCTAGAGACGCGAGCCGAGAACACTAAGGAAGTCACGGCGCGGCCCCACAAGCAGAAAGGAACAGCTCCCAAGCAAAATATAAGTGAAGATCTGCAGGAATTGTCAGGTCTGAAACTTCGGAGGGCAAAAACTCAGCCTTCCCGGCCTTTTTTGGGAGTTCTGGGTGTCGCACAACGACGTAGATCTTTTCGCTACGAACATTTTGAGTACTCGCACGTCGAAAACGGAGTTCGTATGCAAAAGTTATGACCAGTTGAAATTTGCTGTCGAAAACCGTCAAAAAACTGACGGAACTGTCAAAATTCAGACTGAATTCGGAATGCACTAGTAGGAACGGGTCAACCCGACTTGGATGCGGAGTTGACTTTTTTTTTTTTTTTTTTTTTTTTTTTTGCTCTTCTTCCTCCTCTTGACTGGCGACCGAAACCTAACTCACGGACTCTGAAAAAGGTACGGATGAAATTGGGAAGAACGAACAAGAACTTATGTGAAGGCGGTGGCGGAAGTATATGGCGTGGTGGTGGAAGGATATGGCGGAGCAGTGGTGCAAGCGTGCGGCGGCGGCGGGACTAAGGTGAATCGAACTCGAAACTCTAAAGGAACAGACACTAAGACCAGCAACTCGACACGCGGATGCAGACACAAATTCAACGATGCAAACTGAAAAGACAATGCAAAGGCTCGGATGGTTTATGGGACGAGATGATCTAACCCTAACTGTATTTTTTGGCTTTTTCGTGGTTTATAGGTATGAACACTGATGCAATCTAAACTACGAAAACAGTAAATCTCACCGAGCAACCTGAAATCTGATACCACTTGATAGGGCAAAGGTGTCCGATCTTTCGATGAGATCTTGATACGTCGATTTGGTGGGTGGAGTTTGTGCTTGACGATCCGACTACACGTGCGAAGCTCGTGCGCCAATGCAATCGCTAGGACAATCTCCGGGAGTTACTGATCTTGCGGGTGCACGATCAGCCTGACCAGCGAGGGTCTTAATTCCTACCTGAAATCGAGAACAAGTAAGAACTAATACAGCAATCAAGATATTGCGGATGAAAGATGTATGCTTTATTCAAAAGGTGGGATTCCGAATAGGCGGTCTTCTTCTGGGCGATTGGCCTCAAAAGTCGAGCTCGTAGTTGCAGCAAGGGCTAACTTTTAGTCTAATCAAAATCCGAGTTCTAATGACGGCTACGGGGGTATTTGAGGAGGAAAAGGTAGGGGTGCGACCAGCCATGGGTTGGGTGGTCGAACGGACCCCTAACAGGCCTTTTCTCCTCAAATTCGGACTCCTAAAAGTGGCTGTCTTATTTGCTGCGAAATTTACATGGGCCTGGCCCAAAAATAGAAGTGACGCAGCACCATATGTATTTATGGACGAAATTATGAAGTAGCTCTTTGTATATTTCGTCCAAGTCTTCATCCTTCATTATGGTGGCTTCAAAGTTCTGAAATCTCCACTCGTGGCGTCTTCTTCAATCCTCAAACGCATGCTGCCATCTCCATGCACGATCATGCTCCAATGCTTGTCCCTCTCATCCATGCTAGGTCCATCATTCCTAAGAGTAACAAACATATCTAATTTAGGCAGCATCATATTCTCATGTATGTGAGAAAGAGTTCCAAGAAACGAAAGTACCTGATAGTTAAGTTGCTTGGCACGAGCTCGAGTGATGGGTCCTTGTATGTGTTCCGCTGTAGGTACAGCGGGTGTATCAATAGATGGGATGTCCTCATCAGTTCTCCAACAAATGATTCTGCACCCTCTTATTAAACTTATCTTGCTTAACAATAAAATTATCAAACTCATCCAAGCATTGATCAGGAGGTTTAGAGTAAGGAATATCTCTATTATCAAAGCGTTGAAGAGAGTGTACCTCAATAGTGGAGGAGCGAGGGATTGGCTTACATAGCTCTTCTATAGGTGGAAGATTCTTCACATTTTCAGATTTCATACCCTTCTCCTTAAGAGATTTCTTGGCTTCTCTCATCACTTCATCATTTAATTCAATCATTCCTCTCTTCTTTGGTGTTGGCGCTAGTGTTGGCTCAGCCATAATCCAATCATCATAATTCCGGCTTATTTTAGCCATTAATTCTTCAGCTTCAGCAGGAGTTCTTTTCCTGAAAACACAACCAACACAACTATCCAAGTATGTCTTAGATTCATCAGTTAGTCCATTATAAAATATATCAAGGAGTTCATTTTTAGGCAATGGCTCTCCAGACAGTGCTCTAATTAAAGAACAAAACCTTGCCCATGATCTAGGCAATTTCTCTCCTTTACCTGCTCAAAGTCAAAGATTTTCTGCAAAGCAGCATGTTGAGCACTAGCAGGGAAATATTTCTGAAAGAAAGCATTAACCAAAGCAATAGGACTATCAATAGATCCAGGAGACAAATTATTAAACCAAACTTTAGCTTCACCTTTGAATGAGAAAGGGAAAATCTTAGCAACAAAGTAAGTACGCAACTTAGTATCATCAGAAAATAAGTTACTTAAAGCAGAAAGCTCATTCATATGTCCCATAGCACTTTCATTTTATGTACCACAAAAAGGTTATTTCTCAACAATAGATATGTAAGATAAATCCAAAGAGAAATTATAATCCTTATCACTAATGTTTATAGGAGACGTAGCAAACTTAGCGTCATGAGACAACTTATATCTAACAGCGCGTCTTGCAAGAAGATCTCTAATAGCACCAGCATCACTAGTAGCATGAAATTCATCAATAAAATCATCATTGAGCTCAATATAAGCTTCCTCAAGATCATCACTAGGACATTCTCTAGACTCAGGTGAACTAACATGTGTAACAGTAGTGTTCCCCATTTGCTTAGTCCTAGCAATTGTAGCATCTAAGAAGGAACCTACTGAACTACTCTCATCAAGCACAGTAGAAGCATCATCAAGATTATCAGAAGCATTTTCAAACTCAGCAGAAGTAGTAGCATGTTCTTGTGGTGGTGTAAGCAACTTACTCATCACAGATGGTGAATCAAGAGCAACAGAGGTGTTCAGAGTTGTACCTCTTCTTGTAGTGGATGGCAATATAGGAAACTTTCCATCACGAGGTTTACCCATGATGAATGGGTTGCAGCGAACAATATGAATCCTAAGTAAACTTACAAATAAATTATCCTAGTACTGAACAACCATAGGCATGTGTTCCGTATATAGTCGTACGTGCTCGCAATGAGAAACTTGCACAACATCTTCTGCCTACCAGCCCATTTGCAGCAGGGCCTCAAGGGAATCTACTGGTAATTAAGGTACTCCTTTTAATAAAGTACCAGAGCAAGGCATTAACACTCAGTGAACACATGTGATCCTCACATCACAGCCATCCCCTCCGGTTATCCCAATTATTGTCACTTTGGGGCCTCGGGTTCCGGACAACGATATGTGTAAACAACTTGCAGGTAAGATCAAAAACAACAATTATCATCATAAAATAATAACAAGTTCAGATCTGAGATCATGGCACTCGGGCCCAAAGTGACAAGCATTAAGCACAACAAGTTGCAACAATGTCATAAGCACTAACAATGGATACTAGGCACCATGTCCTAACAATCTTATAGCAATTACATGAATGATCTCATCGAATCCCTACCACCCCCTTCGCCTACAGCGGGAATTACTCACACATGGATGGGGGAATCATGGATGGTTGATGGAGATATGTCGGTGATCATGATGGCGATGATCTCCTCCAAATCCCCATCCCGGCAAGGTGCCAGAACGGAGTTTTTAGTTCCGAATCGCGGTTTCTGATGGTGGTGGCGTAGCAGAACTCTATCTGGGGAAAACACCGAACCCCCTATATTTTCAAGTCAGAGGCTATATGTAGGCGGAAGGAGGGCTCGAGGAGATGGCTGGGGCGGCCACACCACCCCTAGCGTGGCCTAGCCTGGCCCGCGCCACCAGGTGGTGTGGTACCCTCCTGGCCCCTCTCCGTCTCGTACTCTGGCTTCGTGTGTCTTCTAGTAAAATAGGAATTTTGCAGTATTTTCCGGGATTTTTCCTGAAAGTCGGATTTCTGCACAAAAACAAGACACCAGGGCAATTCTGCTAAAAATAGCGTTAGTCCGTGTTAGTTGTATCCAAAACACACAAATTAGAGGAAAAACAACATCAAAAGTGTTCGGGAAGTATATACGTTTTGGACGTATCAGGGTGCCGCGTGAAGAGTAAGGGGGGCTGCCTGTAGACCCCCGTAGTGGAGGGGATCGTGGGATGGGTGCGGTTGATACGTCTCCAACGTATCTATAATTTTTGATGCTCCATGCTTGTTTTTACACCATTTGCCTATTGTTTCATTACACTTCGTGGCACTTTTATGCATTTTCCGAAACTAACCTATTAACAAGTGCCACAGTGCCAGTTCCCTGTTTTCTGCTATTTTTGTGTTTCAGAAGTGATACACAGGAAATATTCTCAGAATTGGACGAAACCTCATCCTGAAGTCTTATTTTACCCGGAAGCTGCCAGAGATCCGAAGAGGAGTAGGAGGTGGGCCACATTGGCCCCACATGCAGGGGTGGCGCGGCCAGGCCCCTGGCCGCGCCAGCCATGCGTGAGGGCGCCTGGTCCCACCCCTCACGACGCCCCTTCGCCTATATAAAGCCTCGGGACGGAAAACCCTAAAAGAGTCGGCAAATTTCCAGAAAGAGTTCCGCAGTTCCGCCGCCGTCGTCGACGAATTTCGGGGGACAGAAGTCTCTGTTCCGGCACCCTACCGGGACGGGGAAGTGCCCCCAGAGCCATCTCCATCAATCTCCATCGCCGTCTCCGCCGTCTCCATCGACCTCACCGCCATCTCCAGCAACCTTGCTGTCTCCTATGATGAGGAGGGAGTAGTTCATCCCCAGGGCTGAGGGCTCTACCGGTAGCTATGTGGTTCACCTCTCTCTCCCATGATGTGATCTTTATGTGATCGTGAGCTTTGTATCATGTTGAACAAGTAGATGTTATTATTCAGATATTATGCTACTCCTATGCTTAATTACTATAGTGTACTCTAGTGATGTTATTAAAGTAATCTATTCCTCCTGCCATGGTGTAACGGTGACAGTGCGTGCATCGTGGTGGTACTTGGTTTAGGCTATGATCGTGATCTCTTGTGGATTATGAGAGTAATTATTACTATGATAGTACTGAGTGATCTATTCCTCCTTTCATGGTGTAATGTTGACAGTGTGTGCACCGTGTTAGTACTTGGTCTAAGTTGCAATGATATCTATCTTGAATTGTGATCTGATTTGGATGTCTCTATGAGTGGTGTTTGTCAAGTACTTGATGAACTTTAAGGGGTGCTTCTGTAGCCACTACGCAATGATTAGTGATGTTCAATAGGAGAGTAATTCAGAGTACCATAGTGGAGAGAAGTTGTTTATTTGTTCAATCATGTTATATTGTTGGGAGTGTGTCCACTAGTGAAAGTATGATCCCTAGGCCTTGTTTCCAAGCATTGCACACCGTTTACTAGCTGTTTTGTTACATGTTTGCTCGCAGCGATATTTATTGCACATCACGTTTGCTACTTATAATCATCTATACCACTTGTATTTCACTATCTCTTCGCCGAACTAGTGCACCTATACATCTGACAAGTGTATTGGGTGTGTTGGGGACACAAGAGACTTTCTGTATCGTAATTGCAGGGTTGCTTGAGAGGGATAGCTTTGACCTCTAACCTCCCTGAGTTCGATAAACCTTGGGTGATCCACTTAAGGAAACTTGCTGCTGTTCTACAAACCTCTGCACTTGGAGGCCCAACAAGTGTCTACAAGAATAGAAGTGCGTAGACATCAAGCTCTTTTCTGGCGTCGTTGCCGGGGAGGTAAGGTAAAAGGTACTCGCATCCTCCTGTGTGAGTGCTCGGAGTTATTTCCTTTAGATTCTGCAATTATATCTTTTTGTTTCTTGTTTTTATTTTCACTAGTTAGGCTTAAATGGAAAACAATGAGTTCTGTAGTCTTTTTCCTGAGTTTAGATATGAAGTGTTTGAAGAGAAAATTGAAAAACCTTTGGAACTTAATTTGCATGCTAAAAGTGTTGTTAGTATGAATGCTTTCAACACCGTTGTTGCTAATGCTATAGAAAAGTCTAAGCTTGGGGAAGCTGGTTTTGTTAAGCATGATATTTTTAGTTCTCCAGCTTTAGTGGAGAAAGTTTGTTCTGATGATATTTTATCTCCCATATGTGATGTTCCTTCTTATGATGATATGTTTGAAGAATATGCTTTGCGAAATAGTTGCTCTCTAGCTTGTGATGATACTAAATCTCTAGTTTATGATGGCTATGATGATGAGTATAATATTTTCAGTTTACCTACTATTGAGGATAAAATTAGTTATGATTACAATATGCCTCCTATTTATGATGATTATGGTGATGAGAATAATTATTCTATTGAATCTGCTCCTACTACTATTGTTCATGTGGGGATTATTAATCCTTTTATGCATGTGGCTCATGATAGGGATGCTATATGTGATAGTTATATTGTTGGTTCTATTCATGATGCTACTGAAAGTTATTATGAGAGAGGGAAACATGGTTTGATGGATCTTAACAATATTAAGTTTCCCCTCTTTATGTTGTAAATCTTGAAGTGGCACTTGTTTTATCTATCCATGCTTGCTACTATGTGCCTCGTTGATTTATTTTCTTACAAGATTCCTATGCATAGGAAGTGGTTCAGATATAAATGTCTTTCACATTTGCTTTTTGATGCTCTCTTTTGCTTTAAGTTCCTATATGGCGCCTTTGCCTCAAGCTCTTGTATGGCGCTCACATGAGCATCTTTGCAAATTACTGCGCCTAGCTCAAAGGCGTTAAAGAAAAGCACTCTTGGGAGATAACCCATTGTTTATTTTTCAGTAATTTTTCTTTTATTTGAGTCTTGGAAGTTATTACTACTGTAATAACCGCTCCTTATCCTTTTTATTTTGTTTTTGTGCCAAGAGAAGCCTCTAATTTGAGTGAGGTAAAGATTTGGGGATGTTGCTGTCCTGAAACTGTTTTCGGTGCTGCACCGTAAAAATTCGTATAAATTATCTGTATATCTTTTGGATCTGCGATTTCTTGTACATATGCCCCAGGTTATATCCAAACTTTCGTTATTTGAACACTTTTTGATTTGAGCAACAGAAAACCCCTCAAAAATTCAACTTTTGACAGCTGTTCTGTTTTGACAGATTTCTGCCAATATTTGTGTTTGCCGCTTTATCGCTTTCTTTTGAGTTCTTTTGATCATGGAACTTTTGGGGAGGTTGCTACAGTAGTATTTGCTATATATGTGGTGGTTTTGAGTTGAAACCTGAAGCAAAAAGAGGATTGATTATATGTTATGCTTGCACTAATGTTGCTAATAGATTTGTGTTTAGTTTTGTATGAAGGAAGTTTTCAAGTGTAGGGATTGGAGAATGATGAGATGAGTTGAAGAATGGACAAAAGCTCAAGCTTGGGGATGCCCATGCATCACCCGAAGAAATATCCAAGAAGTACAAGCATCAAAGCTTCGGGATGCCCCCGAGGCACCCCTTCTTCATCGGCAAAAATCAGGTCACCTTTCAAGACACTATATTTTTATTGCTTCATGCACTATGTGTTTTTCTTGGAGCGTCAGTTGTTTTTGTTTTCAGCATTAGTTTAGTTTAGTTTAGTTTGCTGCAATAAATGGTTAGATCACATCATGTTGTTTTGGAGGAGATGAAGTCGTTTTCATTTGCCATGAACACTCTATTTTTCACTCTTATCGTTTCAATGAGTGTTCTCTTTTTCTGCTACTGCTTTTGGTTTTCATTTTCGCCTTGATTTGCGTTCAGATCTTCTTATATTTATTTATCAAGGTGTATTTTTGCCTCTGGACCATGTTGGTTTTCCTCAAAAGAGTTGGATTAAAAAAGTTTGAATGGTGTTGGAAAAGAGAAAAAGCTTTATGCAAAAAAGTGGTACAAGATGGAGCTTGTGTAGACTGCGGCCTAGGCTTTTGCATGTCGTGCTTGATGTCTTTTTGATAGTATGCTTAGTGGTTTTGCTGTAGCATGACTTGTCTCAAATAACTGAGATTGCTTAATGAGCCTTTGAAAAAATCATGCGTTGTTTTTATTATGTGGAAGCATTATTTTGGTTTTCTCCTTGATGCTTTATTTGGGTTGACTTGGCGCATGCTCACACATGTTAGACTCTTGCAAAGTCGCCAATAGCCTCTATGATCATTTAGTTTTTGACTTTTGATGCCATCTTATGATTCTTTTAATGTCGCTTTGTCGCTCTGCATGATTATGACCATTATTGCTCTCTTAGTTGGTCGCTCCCAGTCTTTTGCTAGCCCTCATTTTGTACTGAGTATGAGCTCTACTCGTGCATCCAACTCCCAAAAACCAAGTTTGCCATCGTGTCCACTATAAACTCCTATGCATGGTATTTGCAAGCCATTCCAAGTAAATTTTCATGTGCTACCTTTCAAAAAACCTTCAAAACACTTCTCGTTTTGTGACACTGTTTTCAGCTCATGGGGACGTAGTGGTCGGATTTGCTATCTTCCATATTGCTTATTCCAAAAAGAAAAAAAAAGAGAAAAAAAGAAAGAAAAAAGGCACTCCTCCAAGGAATGTGAATGTTGGTGGGCACCCGATGGAATCGGTTAGCCATGGTTTGAGAAAGGAAAAAAGGTGGGGAGGAGTGCCAAGCTTTATAAAAGAGCACAAAAGTGCCAATCTCTCTCTCAAAAACTTGCTTCATTTTTGTATGGAAGATAGTAAGAACCCCATTGCTAGTCGTTGACAAAGACAACCACCTCTCAAAACCCAGTTTTTATCTCTCTGTTTTACAAATGAAAAGCTCTAGCACATGTTTAATCACTGCTTCCCTCTGCGAAGGGCCTTTCTTCTACTTTTATGTTGAGTCACCACCTTCTTTCTTTATGCACCATTAAGAGAGCATAGTTGTCATTCTGAGTATAATGTGCATTGTCCCAAAGTTTTCATTGATTGATTCATGACTATGGTTTCACTTGTTCTTAAATTATTTGTATCTAGTCACCCTCTTAAACTTGAAGGTGTCCTATGCATTTATGTTTTGCTCTCTATGAAGGACAAGCTGAAAACCATTTGTATGTTTTTCCTTATGATTTGAACACACGTTTGACTTTCATTGTTTCATTTTCATGATCTTTTGTTTGTGTTCATTTGCATGTTATAACATGGTTGCTAAGTTTCTATTGTCAAGATTATATCTTTCATGCCCATGTTTTAAGTTCTTATGATCCTAGCTCACAATGCTTACATTTATGATCAAGATTGTGTAGGTGCATGTCACCTCAAAAATTATTTCTTTTGTTATCACTTACCTACTCGAGGACGAGCAGGAGTTAAGCTTGGGGATGCTGATACGTCTCCAACGTATCTATAATTTTTGATGCTCCATGCTTGTTTTTACACCATTTGCCTATTGTTTCGTTACACTTCGTGACACTTTTATGCATTTTCCGGAACTAACCTATTAACAAGTGCCACAGTGCCAGTTCCCTGTTTTCTGCTGTTTTTGTGTTTCAGAAGTGATACACAGGAAATATTCTCGGAATTGGACGAAACCTCATCCTGAAGTCTTATTTTACCCTGGAAGCTTCCAGAGATCCGAAGAGGAGTAGGAGGTGGGCCACAGGGGCCCCACATGCAGGGGTGGCGCGGCCAGGCCCCTGGCCACGCCAGCCATGCGTGAGGGCGCCTGGTCCCACCCCTCACGACGCCCCTTCGCCTATATAAAGCCTCGGGACGGAAAACCCTAAAAGAGTCGGCAAATTTCCAGAAAGAGTTCCGCAGTTCCGCCGTCGTCGTCGATGAATTTCGGGGGACAGAAGTCTCTGTTCCGGCACCCTGCCGGGACGGGGAAGTGCCCCCGGAGCCATCTCCATCAATCTCCATCGCCGTCTCCGCCGTCTCCATCGACCTCACCGCCATCTCCATCAACCTTGCTATCTCCTATGATGAGAAGGGAGTAGTTCATCCCCGGGGCTGAGGGCTCTACCGGTAGCTATGTGGTTCACCTCTCTCTCCCATGATGTGATCTTTATGTGATCGTGAGCTTTGTATCATGTTGAACAAGTAGATGTTATTATTCAGATATTATGCTACTCCTATGCTTAATTATTATAGTGTACTCTAGTGATGTTATTAAAGTAATCTATTCCTCCTGCCATGGTGTAACGGTGATAGTGCGTGCATCGTGGTGGTACTTGGTTTAGGCTATGATCGTGATCTCTTGTGGATTATGAGAGTAATTATTACTATGATAGTATTGAGTGATCTATTCCTCCTTTCATGGTGTAATGTTGACAGTGTGTGCACCGTGCTAGTACTTGGTCTAAGTTGCAATGATATCTATCTTGAATTGTGATCTGATTTGGATGTCTCTATGAGTGGTGTTTGTCAAGTACTTGATGAACTTTAAGGGGTGCTTCTGTAGCCACTACGCAATGATTAGTGATGTTCAATAGGAGAGTAATTCAGAGTACCATAGTGGAGAGAAGTTGTTTATTTGTTCAATCATGTTATATTGTTTGGAGTGTGTCCACTAGTGAAAGTATGATCCCTAGGCCTTGTTTCCAAGCATTGCACACCGTTTACTAGCTATTTTGTTACATGTTTGCTCACAGCGATATTTATTTCACATCACGTTTGCTACTTATAATCATCTATACCACTTGTATTTCACTATCTCTTCGCCGAACTAGTGCACCTATACATCTGACAAGTGTATTGGGTGTGTTGGGGACACAAGAGACTTTCTGTATCGTAATTGCAGGGTTGCTTGAGAGGGATAGCTTTGACCTCTAACCTCCCTGAGTTCGATAAACCTTGGGTGATCCACTTAAGGGAAACTTGCTGCTGTTCTACAAACCTCTGCACTTGGAGGCCCAACAAGTGTCTACAAGAATAGAACTGCGTAGACATCAGCGGTTCCTGGTGTTTTGGCGAAACTCAGTTCTAGAAAAACAAGGAGCGGTCGGGAATAGGGGAAAACAAGAAATGCTTCAAAAATCGATTTGTAATAAAGTTGATTCACACAGCTAAGTACGATTCTGTAAATAGAAATCAGATCTACAAGAATGAACATGCTATAAACTCATCAGATCTCATGCTCCAATCACAGAAATAGAAGAAACTGACATTACGATGAAGTCAAATGAAGGCAAATCGGAGAGAAGGAGCGATGGCTCCTAGCGACCGCCGCCGGCGCCAGCAACGTGGAAAGAACGGACGTCGCCTGCAGGCCACCACTGGTCACCAAGTTGGAGAGGAGCCTATTCTACGGGCCACGGCCACCGCCGCCCGCTAGATCAAAGAGAAAAGATCGAAACAGCGCATAGTGGCTAGAATATGGGTGGGGTCGTGGGGATTCGGGCATGGAAGCAAAAGGGTGAAGTCGCTGGACTGCTGCGATCTGCAGATGAGTAAACTGAGGTGTTTTTTTGGGTTTTTTAGCTTTCCACTAGGAAAAGCAGGCCAATCAAAACAAAGGAAGTGCTTTGGCTGTGGGCTTTTCTAAAACCAACACCAGAAATACACGGTGCGAGCGAAGCACCTGGAAACCGTGCTTCCCGCAGCTTTGCCACTCAAAGCCGAAGCGGTACATTGGACTGCACTTATTGCTTTGCCTATTTACAAAAGATTGCCACAGATCCTTCCCTCGTCCGCGTCTCTCCGCGTCTCTGTCTCCATGTCTCGTTAATCGAGCTGGAGCTGGACCTGAGAATCTCAGCTGTCTTTTGTACGTGTACTAGTACTAGCTCAAGTAAAACTTGTGCGTGTCTCATTTCCTGATTGATTTAAACTGAACCAGTATTTTGCTACTACCTACTAGTACTAGCTCAAGTAACACTCGATCATACGATTGATTGATTTATGTTGTCACACGTACAAAGTTGGCAGTAGTACATGCGGAAAGTACACAATGAATTGTTTTTATATACACGCAATGGTACATGCATGCAAATATTTATGCTACATAAATTAGCAAATTAGCATAAATATACTCTTATACACTTATACCATGTGACATAGCTTTATTTGATAAATTATTTTATGTCTTTACTATTGTGTATTCATGGTATTGTATACTGACCGATACACTTATACACTTCGACCAACAATTATACATCTTCTCGCTATAGGGGTATTTCAGATAATTTGTAACATACAGCTAGGCAGCCAGCCAAGTTGCTAAACAGTGAAACTTAGAACAGCAGCTTTCTATGTACAGCAGCTTTCTCTGCACAGCCAGCCACAGACAGCCCAAACAAACAAGCCCTACGCCTGGTTGCCTGAGAGTGAAGTATACAAGTACTTTTTTTTGCTCTCAAAAAAAAATATGAGTACTTTTTTTGCGAACTGGATTATATACACTTCTGGGTCATGTGCACATCTAATGCGTTACTTTGGGTTCTTCAGGTGACCGTGTCTACAGAATGAACTCCCATGATTAAGTGTGCTTTCTAGAAAATAGCGACCGAATTGGTGACCTTAATATAATATTTGGTTCAGGTCTATTTAAGTTGGATCTTAGGTTTTTTGGTTCGGTATTTCGGTACTAGGTTAATATGCTCACCCTATTAGAATTTGTATTTTTTTAAATGAGAAACACACTCATTCTGTTAATTAGCACGTTCAACGAGATTGTTGTCCACCAGCACGGGACGATCATTGTCTTATGTAGGTATTTCATGTCTTCATCTGTGCTTACCAATCTCTAAAGTTGTACACACTTCACATTTCGCTTTGTATTTTCTTTTCTTTATATGGAACGTACGTGCAGCCAGGAGCTGATAGGATAGATCAAACCCACTGCCTAATGGGCACTAGACACGCTCCTTTATGAAAAGACGAGGATAGTGCCTGAGGGTCAAAGAGATCCACGCACATTGCGGATCGCATGTCTCGAAGAGCGCCAGGAGCAAGCGAAGCTGAGGAGCCTGGCGGCAAATGGGACGGTGGCGAGGATGATGGCCACAATGGGGTACGTGTGTGCGGCATTAGCCTCCGCGAGACCTCGCAATGCGTTGTCCCGCCGCCCAACTGCCAGGGCAGATTCGAAGGCGGCACAGACCAAGCCTGTTGAGAACAAATTTAAGTTCGGTGTGGTGTGCACCGTGATGCGTGATTTAGGCATGATAGATGAATGAACCTTGATGAGCATGGCTTGTTCAGGTAGTAGTGTCGTGTCGATCCTTGTGTTGTTCTAAAGTTCCAAGTAGTAAATACATCAGATACTTTCTGTTCAGCTCTTAGGATATGACAAACTGAGAGAACCCATGGCATATTTGAGGATAAAATGAAGTGGTAGGCAGAACAAGAAAAACTAAATTGTGAAGATCTTGATAAATTTCTTAAATTTTGCCACAAAATCATACAAAATCACTTCTTAAATTTTGCCACAAAAACATACATAAAATATAGTGCAACTGTGACTTAACCTTTATATGGTCACCACTTGATACCTGACATATAAGATCATTTACAAAGGCCTGTTTTAAACATATTGATGTTAATAATAAGATACTACATGGTTCTTTCTATCAAGATAGACTTGGTATTAGGGCTTGTGTGTTAAAAGAAGCATATAAATGTGTTTCTGCGCCAAATTGTCATTGATTTTATGCATGAGCATCACGTGTCTGGAAATACAAAATTCAATATATGATCTAAGGTAAATTTCTAGACATAAGTGTTTTGTATGAAATAAAACCACCCACCACACACCATCCTATGAGATGCACCTTTCACATCGTGCTCGAGAAACCTATGCCCAGCGAGCCAATAAAAAATCACACGCTTATGAATGAGACTGCAAAAAAGACCACGAGCTTGGAACGGAACAGAAAACACACTATAAATTATCAACGACAAAATCAAAGGTGGGCGCGGCAAAGCGCGCTAGGACCACCTAGTGTAGATCATATCACATCCGCACATCAAGCCTATAATGCTCCTGCAATCTAACCAACATACGCATCGAATTGGGAAGCCCACGTCTCACACCACGCTTCATTACAAGCCATGTCGATTTTAGTTGTTTGGCACATGTGCCTCCTCGGGTGCCCAGCCGCCGCCACCATCATTGGTTATTCTCATATTCTCCTTCTTTCTTTCACATATCCTTCATTCCTCCTTCGGCATGGCTTTGAACCCATTCATTTGTTTGTCAGACATATGTGAACAATAGTAATGTATGGTAATACTCCCTCACTTCATAAAGCTAAAACATCTTATATTTCTAAACGGAGGAAGTATTTTATATGGAAATGAGTAGAGATATGTGCACATCTGTACTGCATGGTTCTCAACCATTACCATTTTAAAATAATACTTGCGAGGATTCGAGGCCCTTGGCGACCACTTGGGACTATATATATTATTACGTAAACATCAGGTGCCTCCATTAGAGCACGAATATTGTACTATTTGCACATGTAAGACACGATTGCACGTTGCTATCAAATTCCAAAGTCACGAAAAATTATATAAACGATAAATAATATGGGTCAAAGAAAGTATCATTTTTTTACCAGATAGTTGTGGACCTGTGTGACACCTTTATCCTATTTAAATCTGGGGACACATGTATTAATAATTTTTGTAATTAGACCAAATCTTGTGTCTTGGATTTTAGCTCACCTTTGACGTGCTACTAGAACCAAGTGTTTGACAAATTTCGTGCTAAAAAATTACCACTGCCTCTGCTCTAAATATTAAATAATATGAAGTCTAATTTTAACTTTTAAAACATCTTATATATAGAAGCAGAAGTCGTACTTAACCGGAAATGCACTTTTAATCATGTGTTCATATGCTCTTTTTATCTAAAATATATATATTTTTTTGTTTTTTTTTTGAAAAAAATATATCCGCATGCATATCTTCATATTCTATGTGCGCACATACAGTTTTGTGAAAACTGACATTTTCTGTGGGCTGCGCAAAAAATACAAACAAAAGCTTCACTAAAAGGCTTATTTTAGCACCAATTTTTGTCTTTTTATATGGACTATAGAAAAAGTCGGTTTTTCTTGAAACGACTTCACAAGCGTGTAGGATGTGAAGATCTACATGCAACATTTTTCTTTGCAATTTTTGAAATTTATAGATATCTTAAAAATATATTTTAAATAAAAAGAGCATATGCACCCGGGAATCAGAACTTCTTGTCTAGTACTTAACAAACTACATAAATACTTAATAAACCGTATAGTATGGCTACTAGTAGAATATACGTGCGCCAAACTGTCCCTTTACCTGTAGATAGTTGGGTAATGTATTCATGATACACTATATTATTTAGAACCGTGGTAATAAATCAATGATGTCCGTGGAATCCTTGCACCCTTAGCAATATTTAACTTGGTTGCCAAGTCAATTTACGGCATTCTAGTCACCGTAGAATATCATTCCTTAGGTATTCTTAACATGAATACTCAATTTGAGGCTCTGCATAACACTGCAATGCTTAAAACACATGTATACAATTATTTGACAAGTATGTATTATTGTTTTGGCAACTGCTTCTTGTTTATTTGGCAACCCCAATATACACCAGAGACAACTGGTGAGAATTTTTCCTGTTAAAACTTAGAAACATGTAATCTAGTTTTTGAAGCCCTAGTCGATACAAAACAATAGTAAAATGGAATGATGATAATTTATGAACAAGAGTATAACATCTTTTGAATATTCAAATTTTATGTGTGCTCTTCTATACGGGAGGAATTCTCGTTGAAGGCCCTTGCACCGCAAGACTAATTGAAGAGCTTGCCTCTAAGACTCAAATTAAGAATCTAAATGATTTGGATCGAAAGCATTCATATTCTTTAAAAAACATTCACATTATGATTTTTTTACATATATTTATTGATCTAGAGATAAAAACCCCATCCTACGGTTTTTCAGAAGGAAAAGCCTACACTTCCCCCGGACGATATAGCGTACCCATCCTCCGCCTTATGCATCGAACATGTGTCCAGCTGAAACAATCCCTGGAGCACTGACGTGATGGGTGGGCCCGCATGAGAGCCTTATCTTATCTCCTAGGAACCACTTGTTCTTCGTCTCTATCGCGTTATTTCCAAAAGCAGCCGGCCGGTCGCCCGCTTCCGCCCAACACATCGGCTTCTTCGACCTCCGGCGAGTTCCGGCCACCGTGTCCGCTCCACTGGCGTGCACCGCGCCAAGCTGTAGCTCCCCAAGATCCGCCTCCTCTTATCCCTGCCCCTCTCGCACACACTAGGACCATTCCTCGCCGATATCCACGGCGTTCAGACTCGCCGCCGCCGGCCGCTACTCACATCCGTCGCTCTCATTATTCCACTATGCGCGGCCATCCTAAGAAAGCCGAAGCCGACCGCTTGCTGCAATTGCTGGCCGCCGCTGCTACCATAGCCGGTTGCCGCTGCTACCATAACCGGTGTAACATCCCAGGATTTGAGACAAGAAATAGTGAGGAAAACGATATGTGCATTGCATTCAAGCATCAAAAAATCCGAGAAATTTTTGCGCAACTAT
Source organism: Dactylis glomerata (assembly GCA_007115705.1). Lineage (NCBI taxonomy): Eukaryota > Viridiplantae > Streptophyta > Magnoliopsida > Poales > Poaceae > Dactylis > Dactylis glomerata. The sequence continues at coordinate 376,949 of QXEO01000457.1, read as the reverse complement.
GTTAAAACACAAAGCAATCAAAGTTCCTCTTATTCTGATGTTTAGCTTAGTACATCAGAGGGAGTGCGATGAATTTTGGCATGACCTTTGTTGAATTTTAATTTTGGGAGGAAGAATTTGAATTCCACATTTAAATTTGAAATACAAATAATTTAAATAAGTATGAATTGAATTTTAAATAAGTAATAAACATTACAAAAGTAGAAAGCAAGAATGAATAAGAAATAAATGTTCTTATTATAAATAAATAAGTCATTAAATTACAAATCTCAAATAATGAGATTATTTACAAAAAAGGAATGAAATATTACAAAAATGAACAAAGAAAACCCTAACAAATGTTAATTCTTGTCATCATCTTCATTCCTGCAAATAAGATAAACAAAGAGAAAAGACATTTTTTGTTATGATTAAAATGTTTGCCTCCATATTTTTGGAGGCAATTTAATTTATTAAGCTTAGGGAGAGAATCTAGGAAGAACTCCTAAATTCTATATCCTAGAACTAGAGGGCATCATTTTACACAAATAACCAACTCTGGAATAGGGTCCAAATTCAATACACTTGAGGTGAGAGGCATTTTAAAGGCAGGTAATCAAATTCAATCTAATACTTATAGCAACAGTAGTAGACAGATATTGATACCCACTAGACTAGCTAAGTTTAAATTAGTAAAATCCAAATCAAATAATATCAAATTCATACTTAACAATAATAAGTTAAGTAGAATTAAAAAGATCATAATAACCCATTCAGCTTGGTCACAGTGTTGTTTGGACAGCTAGTAATACAAGTGGAGTACCAAAATAAAGTATCAACCAAGATAATCATGCACAACCGTAGCTTGCTCAGGTGATGCAAGTCAAATGGATATTTTGCACTAGAGTAGATAAACACCACATAGACAGTCCCATCTCACCACCACCTCATTCACATCACCACCACCATCTCATCCACGACACAAGAGCACCACCTACACCATGATCACTCCCTGGAGCACCAGTAACTGATCAAGAGGAGGAGGAGGGCTGTCAAGCAAACAAGAACAGGGCTTCCAGGAAGGAGGAGCAAAGCTGCCAAGTAAGGAGAAACAGTGCTGCCAGGAGAACAAGCTGAAAAGAAGAAGAAGGGCACCTGATCCAAATATCTAGTACCAACCTCATCTCCAACTCTCAGCCAAAGGTGAATAACCAAAGATCAAATAATAGCATATGTTCTTATCAAGAAAAGATTGAATAATGGGGTAGCAGGAATACTCTCAGTAGGCATAGAAGTGCTATGCTTAGATCATCACAGAGTAGTAAAAATCCAACAAAAGTGAGTATCAGTTCTTATCTGTCAAGTAGAAGCCTTAGACTTTTGCATCATTGGCAGGGTCGATAGCAGCAATATGTCTCATAGGATCATAGCGGCTACCAAAATTATTCCATCATCATTGTGCACACTCAAAGAGAGGCTCCACAATCGTTGTAGGATAGAGTAGTAGCATATTTGAACCCAATATGTTATCAGTAAGCACTCATTAGAAGGGCACCACTAAATTATTACTGAATGAAAAAATTCAGTTCATAGTACTGAAAATAAATTCAGTTATAGGAATAACTCAATCCAACATCAAAGGCGCAATATATCTGCAAGCAACACAAGTCACCACCATGACCAGATCATTCACCACACCATTTAAATGGGTATAGTACTGCCAAGATTTCCAAGCATAACCAACTACCCCAACACAATATTCAGTTATCGAGTGAAATGTCAAACCTGAACCCAAAAGTTCAGTCCACACTTCAACTGAATTCAGTAACAATAGCACTGCATAACCACTGTAATCAGTTCATCTGATGGATGAACCAATACAGCTACCACCAGTAATAATTCATAACAACATCTTGCACATCTCAGTACACATAGTTAGAGGGGAGAGAGAGAGTAGAATAGCTCATAGTATTGCCGAGGGGTCGTATGAGTGGCGACGCCGGGGTTGTGTCAACAGCACCATCCCACCGGTGTTGTGGAGGAAGTAGACGACACAACAGCGGCATCGCACTACCATCACAGTACATCAGCAGCACCACCAGTAAACAACCACCACACCACCACCAGTAGCCGCATCGGGGAATGCCGGGTTGCGGGCCTAGTTGCGGTCCCTCAGCATCGTGTAGAGGTGGCCTTTGGAGAATGAAGAGATCAGCAGAGACGCGGCAAACAGGAGGCGTGGCAGTTGGAACCGTGCTGGCGAGCTCAAACTACATCGGCTAGGGTTAGCCGTTGGCGAGGTCACGAGAGGATGCAGAGAGGCCTCAGGGTGGCGGTGGCTGGTAGAGAAGTTCGTGGTGAGTGACGCCATCAGACACAGGTGCCAGAGCTAACCAAGGCGACCGGAGCCGGCCGGAGAAGCTCCAAGCTTGCGGAATTGGGAGCAAATGAGAGAGGCCAGTAAGATCAAATCGAGCCAGGAGAGGTTGTAGATCACGTAGAGACGGTCCCAAGCCCCACCTCACCGGCACTGCAGAAGGCCGAGAGCGGCCGGGGGAGAGCGACAGCACGACGGTGCCATGGGGGGTTCGGGAGCGCCTGTGCGTGAGAACGAGAGAAAGGAAAATGAGAAGAGAGGAGATATCAGGCTGCATTAGTCCTGGCGGGTTAGGTCTAAGCGGGCCGATCCATCAGACTAGGTCTGGCTAGACTAGTGGATCACAACCCAATTAACTAGTCTTCTATTTTTTCTCTAAAAAGTAATTTTATTTAAAATAGGAAAATCAATAACAAATACCGAACAATGAAATATAGTTGACAAGCAAGAAGATTCCTAAACTTAAATAAATAAATAATAATGCATGTCTATAAATTATTCCTCCACTTAAATCCATTATTTATCAATTAATTAATTTAAAATTGCCTTTAATCAAATGTGATACTGATTGGCGGTGCTAGCCACCCAGTTGGGAACCCCAAGAGGAAGGTATGATGAGCACAGCGGCAAGTTTCCCTCAGTATGAAACCAAGGTTTAATCGAACCAGTAGGAGAAAGAAACCACTTCCGAAGGTTGATGCTAGCTTGGCGATGGCTCCAGACAATTTGTTTATGGCGCCTATCTGGGCGTAGCTGGTACCAGCAGGAACGTGGAACCTACACACAACACAACCAAAGTACTTTGTCCCCAACTTGCAGTGCGGTTGTCAATCTCACCGGTTTGCTGTAAACAAAGGATTAAACGTATCGTGTGGTAAAAGATATTGTTTGCAAGAAAGTAAATAATGCTTGTAGAAAGTAAATGGTAATATGAATGTAAAAGAATGGACCGGGGTCCACAGTTCACTAGAGGTGTCTCTTCATAAAGATAAATAACATGCTGGGTAAATAAATTACAGTTGGGCAATTGACAGAATAAAGAATGCAAGCAATGCATGTACATGTCATGAGGATCACTATGATATTCACTTGGGCATTACAACATAATAAATAGACCATAATCCAACTGCATGTATGACTGATAATCCACCCGCCGGATATCATCCGAACAACCGTTGGGTATTAAGTTGCAAGCAACAGATTATCGCCTTAAGCAAAGCGTGTAATGTAAACAATACAAATGTCCTTGAACACAAGATTGTTGTTTTCTCCCTAGTAGCAACAACACATCTACAACCTTAGAAGTTGTTGTCACACCCCTAGGTTACCAGAGGCATGAACCCACTATCGAGCATAAATACTCCCTCTTGAAGTCACTAGCATCTACTCGGCCAAGATATCTACTAGCAACGGAGAGCATGCAAGATCATAAACAACATAGAGATGATAAATCACAAATCAACTTGACATAGTACTCAATATTCATCGGATCCCAATAAACACAACATGTAGAATTACATAACGATAATCTTGATCATGATAGGCAGCTCACAAGATCTAAACATGAAGCACATGGAGAAGAAGACATCCATCTAGCTACTGCTATGGACCCGTAGTCCAAGGTAGACTACTCACACATCACTTCGGAGGCAGGCATGGTGATGAAGAAGGTCTTCGGTGGTGATTACCCTCTCTAGCAGGGTGCCAGGAAGAGCTTCTGGACCCTCTCGATCTCGTGTCGACGATGGCGGCGGCTTGTAGTATGTTTTCTGGAGTAGAGTTTGGGCCTCTAGGGTTTTCCCGTCAAGGGGATTAAATAGGCGGAAGGGCGATGTCAGGGGGTGGACCAGGCGGTCACACCCCCTGGTGGCACGGCCTAGGCCTGGCCCGCGCCACCACAAGGTGTGGCTGGCCCCTGGTCGGTCTCCTACTCTCCTTTGGACTCCGTCTTCGTGTCAGGTAATTAGGGACTTCAGCTTTTGTTTCATCCAATTCTGAGAATATTTCTTGTGTAACTTTTCTAAAACACAAAAACAGCAGAAAACAGGGAACTGGCACTGTGGCATCTTGTTAATAGGTTAGTTCCGGAAAATGCATAAAAACACCATGAAGTGTAAACAAAACACAAAGCAAATGGTGCATAAACAAGCATGGAGCATAAAAAAATTATAGATACGTTTGAGATGTATCAAGCATCCCCAAGCTTAACTCCTACTCGTCCTCGAGTAGGTAAGTGATAACAAAACAATAATTTTTGAGGTAACATGCACTAACACAATCTTGATCAAAACGATGTAAAGCATTGAGTGTTGAGATCAAAGTACTCTAAACACGGGCATAAAAGATATAATCTTGACAATAGAACTTAGCAATTATGTTATAACATGAAAAGTAACACAAACAAAAGATCATGAGTAATAATGCAATGAAAGTCAATTGTTTGTTTCGAGCATATAGAAAAACATAGCAAAGTGGTATTCAGCTTGTCCCTCATGGAGTAGCAAAACATAAATGCATAGGACACCTACAAGTTTAAGAGGGTGACTAGATACAAATAATTTGAGAACAAGCAAAACCATAATCATGAATCAATCAATAATAAATTTTGGGACTATGCACATTATACTCAGAATGACAACTATGCTCTCATATAAGGTGCATAAAGGTAGAAGGTGAAGACTCAACATAAAAGTAAAAGAAAGGCCCTTCGTATAGGGAAGTAGTGATTGCAAGTTTTTATAAACCTTCCAAAAATTATGGTACTTACTAGCTTTGAGCTCTCATTGCCCCCATCATAGGCATCTTGAGTGGTTAAGGTTAATGAGAGTACAAATATGAGATATATGCTTGACAAATCATAAGTTGAAAATCTCATGTCCCGTGAATACGAGTACTTAAACAGTGCTAGTCGACTTAGGTCCAAAGCAAGTTCTTGTCATTGTAAGCATACATGTATCATTGAGAACGCCAACAGGGTACCTCTTGCCCAATGACATGGAAACTAGCCCACATCAAACAGACAATGGGCACCTCGGCATCTCTTTTATTTACCATTTGGTATAGCTTTTTATTTTGAGATGCGTCGTCGAATGTCCACTATGGGCATGCTGTAAATTTCCACCATGAATGATGCATGGCTTAGATTAGCGGCCCAGGCGTTTCTCTAACACATATGCAAACTCCATGAACTCCACAAGTTTCCAATTCCTTTCACACAGATAAGCATCCATAAACAAAAGATCACAATATCAACTTAAATAGAAATAAGTGCAATGTTGAAAGCGTGCCCCATGACAGCATGGCTGAGCTAACTACCAACTTACAACTTGCAAGCATAACATCAATATAAGAGAGCCATAATGGTCAAGTTTTTTAAGTGCAAGAAAGTAAATGTGCTGTCAGGTTCGTGTGAGCTTTACTAACTAATTTTCACATAACAAAAAGTTTAATTTGGAAGATAGATAAAACCAAGATGAATGTACTTGGAATAGCAAATTGCTAATAGGTAGATATGGTGGACACATTGGAAAACTTTGGTTTTTGGGAGTTGGATGCACGAGAAGTATTCCCTCTCAGTACAGATGAAGGCTAGCAAAAGACTGGGAGCGTCCAACTAAGAGAGCAATAACGGCCATAATCATGCATAGTGACAAAACATTATTAACCAAAGCATAAAGTGGTATCACAAGTCAAAAACCAAATGATCATAGAGGCTTGAGGCGACTGGTTTGTAGTCAAACATGGTGTAAGCATGCGCCAAGTCAACCCCAATAAAGCAGCAAAGGAGAATACCACAATAATATGCTCCCATATAATAAAAATAACGCATGATTCTTTCAAAGGCACAATAAGCAATCTCAGTCATTTGAGAAAGTCAAGTACAGCAAAAGCTACTAAGCATATAATCAAAATAACATCAAGCATGATATGTAAAAGTCTAAGCCACAGTCTAAACAAGCTCCCATTTGTACCACTATAGGCATGAAACTTTTTTCTCTTTTCGAACACCAATCAACCTTTTTGAAACAACTCTTAAAGATGAAAATCAACATAGACCTGAGGTCTAAACACACCTTACTACAAAGAAATAACAAGTTCTGAACAAAAATCAAGGCGAAAAATGAAAGCTAAACGCAGTACTAGAAAAAGAGAACACTCATTGAATGATAAGAGTGAAAACTAGAGTGTTCTAGGCAATGAAAAACGGAGTGTGTCTTCTCCAAGAGAAATATGTTGGGGTCCAACCATTTATTGTAGCAAACAAAACAAAAGAAAATTGAAAGCAAAAATAAAGATGCTCCAAGAAAAATGCATAGAATACGAAGCAATAAAAATATAGTGTCTTGAAAGATGACCTGATATTTTGTCGATGAAGAAGGGGTGCCTCGGGGCATCCCCAAGCTTTGACGCTTATACTTCTTGGATATTTCTTGGGGTGACATGGGCATCCCCAAGCTTGAGCTTTTGTCCATACTTCATCTCATCTCATTATTCTCCTTTCCCTACACTTGAAAACTTCCTTCATACAAAACTTCACACAATTCTTACTAGCAACATTAGTGTATGCAAGATAGTAAATCCACTCTTTGGTTCAGTTTCAACTCAAGTATAGCACCCATTAAAGCATAAACTACTGTAGCAACTTCCTCAAAAGTTCCGTGATCAAAATAACTCAAAAAGAAAGAGATCAAAAGGCAAATGTAAATAGTGGCAGAAATCTGTCAAAACAGAACAGCTGGTAAAGATAGATTTTTTTGAAAATCTTCTGGTTCTCAAATCGAAAAGTGCAAAGCTAATGAAAGTTAGACAATAACCTGGGGCATGTGCACAATAATTCACAGATCAAAAAGTCATTCTAAGAATTTTCACGAATTTTTGCAGTACAACGCAGAAATCTGTTTCAGGACAGCAACTTCCCCAAATCTTACCTTCCTCCAATTAGAGGTTCTTCTTGGCACAAAAATGAAATAAAAATGATAAGGAGAGGTCATTACAGTAGTAATAACTTCCAAGACTCAACAAAAGAAAAAGTACTGAAAAGAAAATATTAGGTTATCTCCCAAGAGTGCTTTTCTTTAACGCCTTTGAGCTAGGCGCAGAAAGTGGAAATCAAGTATTTTCGAAACAAGGATCATTAAGATCAATAGCAGAAGTCTTTTCAACAAGGAATTGTATTTTATCCAAATGAGTTTTAGAAGATCCTTTATGAACACTCTTGGGCTCACTACTTTCATCAAAAGAGTTTTCAGAAACAATCCAATCAAAATTCTTTTCCAAAGCTTCATGCATTCCCATGAGTTTAAAAGGTATAGGTACTTTGGTTTTTTCTTTATTTCTACCAAGAACATCTACACATGAGGCAAGCATATTAAAACGCTCAAAAACTTTCCTAACTTCTATGACAACATCTCTAAATTCTTTATGCAAAGTCTCTAAAATAAAATCTCTCTTTTCAGAGTCTTCGATATCATGAAGCTTAAGAAACATTTGCTGCATAAAGGGATTAAGGTTAATAAACCTAGCCTCCAACATGTGAACTAAGTAAGCAGCAGCAACTTCATAACTAGGAGCAAGTTTGGCTAAAGATCTATCCTCAACATCTTCGTGCTTACTGACATGATTAAAGAAATCCTCAATGTTATCTTTCCCTATTATAGAACCACTACCTATTGATATGTCTTCTAGAACGTACTTAGGGAACAACATAATGAACTAAAAGTAAAAGTAACAAAATACCAACTATAAAAGGAACTAATTTTTTGTATTTTTGATAAAAAGGTGCAAGCAAAAATAAAGTAAAGAAAATAAGCAAAACAATAACAAAGTAAAAGATTGGAAGCGAGAGACTCCCCTTGCAGAAATCCTCTTTCTCCCCGGCAACGGCGCCAGAAAAATGCTTGATTGGCGGTGCTAGCCACCCAGTTGGGAACCCCAAGAGGAAGGTATGATGAGCACAATGGCAAGTTTCCCTCAGTATGAAACCAAGGTTTAATTGAACCAGTAGGAGAAAGAAACCACTTCCGAAGGTTGATGCTAGCTGGCTTGGCGACGACTCCAAACAATTTGTTTATGGCGCCTATCTGGGCGTAGCTGGCACCAGCAGCAGCAACGTGGAACCTGCACACAACACAACCAAAGTACTTTGTTCCCAACTTGCAGTGAGATTGTCAATCTCACCGGTTTACTGTAAACAAAGGATTAAACGTATCGTGTGGTAAAATATATTTGTTTGCAAGAAAGTAAATAATTCTTGTAGAAAGTAAATGATAATATGGATGTAAAAGAATGGACCGGGGTCCACAGTTCACTAGAGTTGTCTCTCCATAAAGATAAATAACATGCTGGGTAAACAAATTACAGTTGGGCATTTTACAGAATAAAGAATGCAAGCAATGCATGTACATGTCATGAGGATCACTATGAGATTCACTTGGGAATTACAACATAATACATAGACTGTCATCCAACTGCGTCTATGACTAATAACCCACCCGCTGGATATCATTCGAACAACTGTTGGGTATTAAGTTGCAAGCAACAGATTATCGCCTTAAGCAAAGCGTGTAATGTAAACAATACAAATGTCCTTGAACACAAGATTGTTGTTTTCTCCCTAGTAGCAACAGCACATCTACAACCTTAGAAGTTGTTGTCACTCCCCCAGGTTACCAGAGGCATGAACCCACTATCGAGCATAAATACTCCCTCTTGGAGTCACTAGCATCTACTCAGCCAAGATATCTACTAGCAACGGAGAGCATGCAAGATCATAAACAACATAGAGATGATAAATCACAAATCAACTTGACATAGTACTCAATATTCATCGGATCCCAACAAACACAACATGTAGAATTACATAATGATGATCTTGATCATGATAGGCAGCTCACAAGATCTAAACATGAAGCACATGGAGGAGAAGACATCCATCTAGCTACTGCTGTGGACCCGTAGTCCAAGGTAGACTACTCACACATCACTCCGGAGGCAGGCATCATGATGAAGAAGGCCTTCGGTGGTGATTCCCCTCTTCGGCAGGTTGCCGGGAAGAGCTTCTGGACCCTCCTGATCTCGCGTCGACAACAGCGGCGGCTTGAAGTATGTTTTCTAGAAAAGAGTTCGGGCCTCTAGGGTTTCCCCATCGAGGGGATTAAATAGGTGGAAGGGCGATGTCAGGCGGTCCACCCCCTGGTGGCGCGGCCTAGGCCTGGCCCACGCCACCACAGGGTGTGGCTGGCCCCTGGCCCGTCTCCTGGTCTCCTTTAGACTCCGTCTTCGTGTTAGGTAATTAGGGACTTCTGCTTTTGTTTCATCCAATTCCGAGAATATTTCTGTGTAACTTTTCTGAAACACAAAAATAGCAGAAAACAGGGAACTGGCACTGTGGTATCTTGTTAATAGGTGACAAGGGTATAGCTAATAAAGCCCATTATCTGTATACCCCTGAGGGCCGTTAAGCTAGGCCCAAGTATAGTCATAGTCGAAGTATGAGTCTGTATCGTATAGGGATGTTGTAATTTGTATTGAACCCGACCGGATCCTTGAGACCTGGCCACCTATATATAGGGGCCAGGAGAGGCTGGCCAGGGACAGATTAAGATTGAGCCAAGTTCAATACCACACTTATTTTTGATATATACCTTGTTTGACTAATCTTTACCTTCGAGTTCATCCGACGATGTTTTCCCTCGATCCTAAGTCCTTCATTTAGGACATTTGTTGAGTTAACCCTCATCAATTGGCGCCGACCATGGGGACTCTAGGTGATGGAATCATGAATTCGACGGCTTTTTTGCTTCTAGCCAACAGCAATTTGAAAGTCGACGGAAACCAGATATCCTTCGGGACGTAGATTTTCAACCTCATCCACCAACCCTCACTCCAGTTTTCGCAAGCTTGGACCAGGAGATGAAACTGACGATTGGAAGTCTGAACTTTCGCGTCGGTTCTTTGGGTTCGACTCGCCTCTTGGATTCGGCAAAATCAGTTCCATCAGGAAAAACCACGAAAATCACAATGATAGAATCATCAGTAGGCTCTTCTAGCGAGGCAAACTCGCCGGTTAGGTCCACAACAATAGGAAAAATAGAAGGAAAATTCGAAAAACTTGATGAAACCATGGGAAATCTCGACATAGGAGAAGCAATGAGTCACTTGGATCTTGACCAGAAGGACTTCACCACCCGAAGTGGCGGTGTCTCTGGCAATATGCACCAAGTATGCGTCATCATCACTGAAGCAGCAGAAGAAAATAATGATGACAAAAACCTAGTAGTCGACACTCAGGGCAACTACCCGAAGAGCAATAGTGGAAAAGAAAAGGAGAAAGTATACGTCTCTGCCAGGGAGTGGAGAATTATCATGTCAGCAATCAATCACGGTACAGAGGTACCCGCAAATTCAAGGAGAAAAGTCTTAATGGGATATCAGTATGCCCTGCATCAGCACAAAAAGAAACTACTAGCAGAAAAAAGTGAGCTCAGGAAAAATCAGCTATAGCGCATCAAGCAAATCATATTGGAGCGAGTACGGAGAGACATCGGATTCCAGCAAAGAAACTCCGCGAACCGAAGCACAACAGGAGAAAAGTAGCACGAGGAAGGGAAGAAGAACGCGCAAGGAGCATCAGCATGCCATTGTCAGATGAAGAGAAAAACTTTGTATAGGAAACACCAGAAGCAGCCTTAGTAGCAGCACAAGCATATGTATTAACAACACGACCAGAACCCGGAGATCCACGGGAGCACATGCATCAAGCAGCCTTAAAAATTCTTGGGTTAGTGGAGGATAAGTTAAGACAATGCTCCTCAGAAAAGAAGTCGACATACTACGAGGATCAGCGAAAGAAGAATCAAAGGTACCAATCCTCGCAAAGTCAATCAAGCAACTCATCAAATGACGAAAACCACAAGGCGCAAGCGGAGGATGCAAGGAATATTATAACTCAAAAGAAGGTGAACAAAGCACGCTATGCGTGGAAGGAAGAAAACTACGAGGATGACGAGAAAGAGATGGGCGCGCTATGCTTTACCTGAAGGGTTCACAGAACGCGAGTACCCAAAGGATTTAAATTGCCACACGACCAAGAGAAGTATGATGGGTTACAAGAGCCAAGGCTGTGGTTGTCGAATTACCTTCAAGCAGTACAAATACTAGGAGGAACAAGAGCGACAGCAATGCAAAGTTTACTATTACACCTCACCGGCGCAACACGGTCCTGGTTAAACACCATACCCAATGAGTCCATCGGGAGTTGGGGCGAATTGAAAAATCAATTCACAAGAAATTTTCGGTTGACATACAAGCATCCAACATCAATCGAAGAGGTCAAATCCTGCATGCAGGGAAGGGGCAAAACTCTACGATCATATATCTAGCAGTCGAGTATCATAAAAAACTCCGCAGAAGACGTCTCCGATGACCGGCCAGTAGATGCTTTTTCGGCTGGCCTTCGCCGTTCGGACCTCGTGGAAGAATTAGGGAGAACAAGTCCCAAAATGGTTTCAGAATTAATAGAGATCACAAGCAGATTCACCAACGGAGAAGACGCTTACAACAATAAAAGGGCGCGCTTTCCAGAAGTCGACAGAGCAAACAGACAAAGGCGCAGGTCTCGCAACAAGGATGGCCATGTAAGACGCAACCAAGTAGCCGCAGGATACGAAAGGGGAGACGAGGAATGAAACAAGAGTAGAGAATTCCAAGACAAAAGCAACCGCAGATGAGATAAGCCGAAATATTCTGACCCGTTAGCAGAAGACATGCTTCATGAACCCTGCTGCATCCACTATGCATACCTGGATGGCAAGAGAGTTTTTAATCACCTGATGAGAGACTACAAGACATTCCTAAGATTACAAGATGCAATGGAATTAAGCCAAGGAGCACATCAAGGAAGCATAACCACAGGCCAAGGATATGAAATACAAAGTGATAGAGGTTCAAAGATCTACATATTCGCGATGATTCAACCTGTTCCAAAATCCAAGAAAGAGCAGAAAAAGTATATCAAGGCAAGTAAACCTCACAATATCATCACCACTAGCCACCCCAGAATACCTGCGATGGTCCGATCAAACGATTAGGTTAAGTAGAGCAGACCACCCAAGGAAAGTACCAAGGCTAGGACATGCGCCAATGGTGTTGAAAGCACAGATAGTAGTGTTGGGGATATACCAAATAGGTATACCAGCGACGTAGTCCTAAATCAGCAAGCCAGGGTGGCCCATCAGGGGTGGTATGGCGGATTCGCCATACCGGGCGGCCCAGTTGCTAAGATTACCACGGCGGTACTGGACGCAGGCGCTTATGGCGGTTCCTTAGACAAGTCCATGGCGGACCACCGACGACAGGCCCATGGCGGGCCCGGAGATAGGCCCATGGCGGGTCACCTTGCAGTACACGCATAGGACTTAGTCTAGGACTCCAAGTTGTATCCGCTCCGGTACCAACGTGTAGCCCACGCCAGTCGCCTTTATAAGCCCGGCGTGGAGCAGCCCTTGAGGCACGTTCTAGTGATACGGCCAATCGCATAGCGAAACAGCCAACCTCATCATTGTAATCGAGCACTTGTTGCCATATAGTGAATTATAGCACCACATAGGATCTCGCCACCGTCGCGGGATCTGAAGCTGGGTAACTCGTGCTACCACCGTCCCGGATCGCTCCTCCGTGTTCACCCCCTTCCACAAACCGCCATATCCCTACCCCTATGGCAGATCTGTTGACGAAACCACGACAGTTGGTGCCCACCGTGGGGCATTGCGCGTCTGGAGCGCGGATCCAGGCGGGATCCGCCTTTGCAGGCATTGGCGACACCGTCGCCATCGGGCGCGTCCTCTACGATTCCGGCTTCCCCATCGTCCCAGCGGATAACCTCTGGGTGCCGGCTAGAGAAGACCCTGCTCGATTCACCGTTGTTCCGATTGGAGATATCCACATCTTCATTGGAGAGACAAACCCTACCCTCACCACAGAAACCAATTTCCGGCGGATCGGTACGGCTGAAATCCCCAAACGGACCGCTTCCGAGCTGGATACGGAGGAGGACTCATCTGACCTGGAACTTTCCAAGTTGCCCAGATCGGACCTGAAAAATAATCCCACCCAGCCCGCCCTAGAGGTAGAGGAAGTGGTGGAAGACCGCTGTGAATCCGCCATGAGTAATCTGGCGTTAGAGACACCACGGTACTGCCTTATTGCGTTCGCAGGCATCACTTCGGGATCTACCTCCAATGGAGAAGATAGCCCAGGTGAATCCATCCTTGAGGCACTTAACGAAAGTGGTGAATCGGATGACTGGGACAGCAAGGGCTACGATTCTGACCATTACGACGCTGCCATGAGAAAAATTGAGGCGGAATTGGCGCAGCAGGCACTTGAAGAGCAGCAAGCAGCGGCCAAGCAGGTGTTCGTAACCAACAAAGGAGATGATGCTGGGCAGACAACCGGTGATCCGCCATCTCAGGCAGCCCACGACGGAGATGCCGGCAAAGAGCAGGGTAACCCGCCACCAGCCGCTGATACCGCCATGGAACAACTTCCTGAGATCCACGGCCGACCCAGGCCTCTGCAACCCGCCATCCCCGAGGACCAGCACCCAGAAGACTTCACGACCCCACTGGATAAGGTCGTCTATGGAACTCTAGCAGATCCAATCACCCCTGACTATGTCAGAGATGTGAACGATCTCGAGAAGAAGAGGCGAGCACTCCTCAAGGAAGCAAAGCGAGTCGAGAAGATGGGCCAGCAGCTTGATGGCGACATTGCTAAAGCCCAAGACACGCTGAAGCGCGCAAGGAACATGGAGGAGAAGTATGTTACTCTCATCCAGAACCAGATAACCGAGGGAGGCGACCCGCAGCTGGTACGAAACCTTGAGTTCACCGTACCAACAGCGGAAACTCTGGCCAAGCTGTACATCAAGAATCCGCCATACGTGGATAAAAACCGCGATGAAGTCAGGGCTACGCCCATTGAGAATATCGTGGCTGCAAAGGAGCTATTGGAGCATAATAAGAGCCCAGCAGCCCTAGAGATGGCGGTGAAACTAATGACCAAAGCATTAGTGCAGCAGGAGAAGGCTACGTCGTCACGACGGCTCGAATCTGATCCCGCCCTATGCAGGTCCAGCACTGCCTCTAAAGCTCGGGGGGCTGGCAACTATGGTACGCGCCCTGACAACGAATCTCATACCGGATCCTCAGAAATCCAAAGAAGAGAAGCTCGCAACCGGGCGAACGCCATCCCAACATCCTCCGATGACAGACCAAATGGCAAAGGCCCACAGAGAAATCCATCACCACCCACAAGAATTACCTTGCTTACGGATACCAACAAGACAATGCTGCTCCTCGCCATAAGACCAACATGCCGCCACCAAAGTATAAGACGTTCGAAGTCCCAAAGGGAGGGATCGTCATACGCGACAATGATGGCAAGCGAGGACGAAGCCGTGACGCTGGACGCAGAGACGATCCACCACGACGGGAAACCAGCAGAGACGGCGGATCCAAGAGAAGGGACCGATCTCACCATGACGACGGCGCGCACCATGGCGGCGACAAGGACAAGCATCGCTCCACTCGCCACCACAATGACAAAGGGCAAGGCTCCCGCCGCCATGACGACGATCCATCTCCATGAAGAACAGAAGGAGGCCGTCGTAGCTGCAAAGATCAGTCGCAGGACGGCGAGAGTAAACGACGACGTGACCCTTCGCCATCCCCACCAGGGAGCCCCCATGGCGGTGGCGGTGGTGGCGGCGGACTAGCAAGGTCACGCAACTCTCGCAAGGATCCGCCGGACCAGAAGCCCTACGACGCCCGTACCCATCTAAACGAGATTGCCAAGTCTCAAATAGCCTTCTTCCTCGGCCCAAAGTGCTTTGGACAACGGATTCGTGATGAGCCCATCCCGCATGGGTTCAAGATCGAGAAAAATATTCGCCAGTACAATGTAGTCGATAGGCCTTTGACTTGGCTACAAGACTACTTCAACGCAGTACAGTTCGCTGGGGGATCACCCAATGTCGCTGTCCGCTATTTGCCCCTGATGCTATCCGGCACTGCGAGGTAGTGGATCAATGACTTGGCGGAAAACTCCATCCAAACCTGGTTTGATATGCAAACTGCGTTTACCGAAAACATCGAGGGGACTTACAAGAGACCCCATAACATTGGTGACCTCCAACGGTGCCGACGGGCCGACGATGAGACCTCCCGAACCTTCCTCGCACGATGGCTAGATATGAAGAACTCCTGTGAAGGGGTTACCGACGAATCCGCCATTATCGCGTTTATTGATAGTTTGGAGAGAGGCCAACTGCTCCGCCACCGCCTGTTGCGGGAAAGGAACAAAGGGAAACTGACCCTAAATTCCATGATCACCATTGCAAGCAATTACGCGGCCGCCGCCGACGACGCCCGCGAATCTCTGAAGGCTTCCGCCATCCAGAACACTGGAAAGCGGAATAGCAGCAACAAACGAAAGAATCCACCAGAAGAGCAGCAGGCTCCGGATATGGTGGCCACAACCTTCGCTGACAAGGGCCAAAGCAGCCAGCGCGGCAGGGGACGCGGTACTAGCAGTGGCCAGCCGCGGAGTTCTGCAACTCCCGCTTCGGCGCCATCCGCCCCCGTGTCTTACGACGAATACCGCGATATGCCATGTTTCGCCCATCGTGATGCTTCGGGAAAGTGCAATCACACCAACCGGAACTGCAAGTTTGTCAACGACCTCATGGCGGATCAAGAAGCTGGCTTCAAGCGCAGTCGGCGTCAACGGCCTCGTGGCAAAGGGAAAGCGGACAAAGACAAGGAGTCCAGGGATGGCAGTGACATGGACGAAGACCCTGCGCCCAAACCCGCCGAAAAGGCAGAGGGTGGCGCTGGCAAGGGTAACCCAATCAAGGATAAAAAAGGTGCCTTTCACACATTCCTTGGACCCCCCACAGCTAAGGCACAAAGAGCCGCTATGCGCTCCCTCAACGCCACCGTGCCAAAAATCTGCCAGTACGTCCGATGGTCTGAGGTACCGGTGCACTGGAGCCGCGATGATCATCCAGAGCACATCCCAGAGGGATATTACGCCATGGTGGTATGCCCTGTGATCCACGGCTACGAGTTCTCCAAATGCTTAATGGATGGCGGCAGCAGCTTGAACATCATGTACGTGGAAACACTGACAAAACTTGGCCTTACCAAAACCCAACTCCGCCATAGCGCGGTCACCTTCTATGGAGTGGTTCCTGGTCGCCAAGCCAAGTCCCTCGGGTCCATCACACTCAAGGTCGCCTTCGGTAGTGAGGAAAATTACCGTGAAGAGCCTATAACCTTTGAAGTAGTCCCGTTCAAAAGTACATACCACGTGATCTTTGGTCACCCTGCCTTCCACAGCTTCCATAACAGGCCATGTTACATCTACAATCAGCTGAAGATGCCAGGCCCAGATGGCATAATCACCGTTTATGGTAGTTTCAGAAAGGCAAAGGAGTGCGAGGATGGCGAAGCCGCCTTCGCGGAGGCAGTGTTCTTCGGTGAGGAGTTCAAGGAAATCCATGCCGCTACGGACCCCGCGGAGATGCCGGCATCCAAGCAGGAGATTTCCGCCTCCCCGCCCACCTTCAAGCCTACAGTCGACACAAAACAGGTGGAACTTGTCGCTGGCGATGCTGCCAAGACCACCTCCATTGGGACAAATTTGTCCCCCAAATAGGAAAGCGCGCTCGTCAAGTTCCTCCGTGAGAACCGGGACATCTTCGCATGGCAGCCATCTGACATGACAGGTGTACCTAGGGAGCTCGCCGAGCACGCTCTGCAGATAATTCCTGGCTCCAATCCAGTAAGACAAGCCATGAGACGCTTCGGAGATGAAAAGCGTCGCGCCATAGCAAAGGAAATTTCCAAGCTATTGAAAGCAGGTTTCATCAAGGAAGTGATGCGTACTAAGTGGGTGGCAAATCCGGTGCTAGTTCCTAAGAAAAACACAAAAGTTCTGCGCATGTGTGTAGATTACACTGGCCTGAACAAAGCATGTCCAAAAGACCCTTTTCCCTTGCCTCGCATTGACCAAGTCATTGACTCGACGGCGGGATCGGAGCTGCTGTGTTTCTTAGATGCCTACTCAGGATACCACCAGATCAAGATGAAAAAGTCCGATCAGCTCGCTACGTCGTTCATAACACCTTATGGCACATATTGCTATGTCACAATGCCATTCGGTCTGAAAAACGCAGGAGCAACGTATCAGCGCACTATGCAAAAGTGCCTGGCGGATCAAATTGGACAAAACATCCACGCATACGTGGACAACATCGCAGTTATGTCTAAGAAGCAAGATGGCCTTATAGCGGATTTGCAAGAGACCTTCAACAATCTTAGGAAGTACAACATGGTGCTTAACCCCACGAAGTGCGTCTTCGGGGTGCCAGTTGGACAACTTCTAGGATTCATCGTCTCCCACCGCGGAATTGAGGTTAACTCGGAGAAGATCAAGGCAATCCTCGACATCTCCCGGCCCATAGATCTAAAAGATGTACAGCGACTCACAGGCTGCGTGGCAGCAGTGAGCAGATTCATCAGTCGTCTTGGCGAGAAGGCTTTGCCACTCTACAAGCTGATGAAGAAATCAGACGAATTCGTCTGGACCAACAAGGCAGACGCTGCACTTAAGGATCTGAAGAGAGTGTTATCCACTGCACCAGTCCTAGCGGCTCCCGAAGACCAGGAACCCATGTTACTATACATGGCAGCAACTAACAGGGTGGTCAGCATCGTCATGGTGGTAGAGCATAAGGAAGAAGCACAGGAGTATGGCGTACAGCGACCAGTCTACTATGTCAGCGAGGTCCTGACGGAATCCAAGCAGCGCTACCCTCACTACCAAAAATTGGCATACGGAGTTTTCCTAGCTTCTCGCAAGTTGAGGCATTACTTCTATGACCATAAGATCACAGTGGTGAGCAAGGCCCCACTGAAGGACATCATCAACAACAGCGACGCAACAGGACGAGTTGCGAAGTGGGGCATTGAACTGGCCTCTTTCGACATCGACTATAAGCCTCGTACCACCATCAAGTCCCAGGCTTTGGCGGAATTTATGGCGGATTGGAAGGAAGCACAGGAAACTACGCCCGCCCAGAACCAGAGCATTGGGTGATGCACTTTGACGGGTCAAAGCTGCTACACGGCTCGAGGGCTGGAGTGACACTCAAATCTCCCAAGGGAGATGAGCTAAGCTACGTTCTCCAGATCCACTTCCCCACCACCAACAACATCGCGGAATATGAAGCTTTACTGCATGGGCTACGTGTCGCAAAGGAGATCGGCGTACAACACATCATGTGCTGTGGAGACTCTGACCTGGTTGCTCAGCAGGTGGCTGGCACATACAAAGCTCGGAACGAAGTCATGGCGGCATATAGAGACGAAGTGGATGAGATGGCCAAAAGTTTCCTCGGCTACGACATAAAACACGTACGACGAGAAGATAACATGGCGGCCGATACCTTGTCCAAACTAGGATCTAGTCGTAAGGCAGTTCCGCCAGGCGTATTCCTCGAGCATCTGCGCGTACCATCGGTAAAGAAGGTGGATCCAGAAAATCCGGAACTAGCAAGCTCTCCCGTCATGGCGGTTTTGCCTAGCAATCCGCCATGGGCAGAGCCCTACCTGGAGTATCTGACGAACAAGAAGCTTCCCGATGATGAAGTCCAAAAAAGACAAATTGAGCGTAGAGCCAAAGCGTACACCATCATAGATGGCCAGCTCTACAAACAAAGCACCTCGGGAGTTTTTATGAAGTGCATATCCCAAGTGGATGGAATCGAAATACTAAGAGAGATCCACGAAGGCGAATGTGGGCATCACGCCGCCGCCAGATCCCTAGTAGCTAAAGCATTCCGCCATGGATTCTACTGGCCAAGAGCCAAGGCAGATGCAGATCATATTGTGGAGCTCTGCCACGGTTGCCAGATGTACTCCAAGCAAACCCATATGCCCGCCACAGCGCTGCATACGATTCCTATAACTTGGCCCTTTGCAGTCTGGGGGCTGGACATGGTGGGTCCGCTAAAAACAGCACCTTCGGGATTTACGCACCTCCTGGTAGCGGTAGACAAATTCACAAAGTGGGTGGAAGCTAAGCCCATCAAAAAACTTGATGGCAAAACTGCCCTCAAATTTGTCAAGGATGTTGTGGTTAGATTCGGCATCCCACATAGCATCATCACCGACAATGGCACTAATTTGTCTCAGGGAGAAGTTGAAGAATACTACCATCACAACGGAATCCGCCTTGACCTAGCATCTGTGGCACATCCACAGTCTAATGGCCAAGTTGAGCGGACCAACGGACTAGTCATGTCAGGGATCAAGCCACGCCTAGAAGCACCGCTACATAGAGCAGCTGGAGCCTGGGCAGAGGAGTTGCCATCTGTGCTATGGAGTCTATGGACCACGCCAAACAGATCAACTGGCCTTACCCCTTTCTTCTTAGTCTACGGAGCAGAGGCAATTTTGCCAAGTGATGTTCAGTACGATTCTCCAAGAGTCGAGGCCTACAAGGAAGAAGATGCAGAAGCGTCCAGACAATTATCTGTGGACCTGCTGGAAGAAGAATGAGACCTAGCAGCCCAGAGATCCGCCATCTACCAGCAGAATCTCCGCCGCTATCATAGCCGGCGAGTTCGCCAACACTCGTTCAAAGAGGGTGACTTGGTGCTACGCCTCAAACAGCAGAAGTCCCACAAGCTATCCCCGCCTTGGGAAGGACCCTTCGTCGTCAACAAAGCTCTACTGAATGGCTCCTACTACCTCGTTGGTATTCGCGAGCTAGATAAATGACCCAGTAAGAAGCGCAAACGAAGAGACCCTGACGATATCGTCCATGGAACATCGCACAGCTACGTCCTTTCTACACTTAGCACTCCTCTAGCTATGTCATAGGCACCTCTATATGATCAATGAAATAAAGCATTTGGTTCACTCTTGATTTTTTCTGAGTCTTTTACCTCCTTTATTGTTCATTTAGATCGTATAGAACCCTTTGCGCAATTGTGCTTTGCACTTGCGTCTTTTTTAAATCCGCCATAAGCGGTCCGTGTAAGCTTTTTTATGTTTTGATCTTCATTCGATGTTTTCTGTGTGGATTCCCGAGTAGTGACTTTTTGACGATCTAAGCCGCCATCTGCTAAGGGTTTTGGATGGTTGCTATTAAGTATCGTCGCCCTAGCGGATTGTTCGTGCGAAGATTTCGCCATCTCACGAAAAGTCAAGCACAGAGAGCCGGATGGCGGATCGCATAATCCTACGCGTGAAAAAAAATTCAGTGTTGTTTTTTGGGCATGTCAAAAACTGCAAGTTGCATAAAACTAGGCCTGGCAGTTTCTTCGCACAATAAAACCACTTCATAAAAACAAGCTGCAAGAGTTCAAAAGCATTCCACTGATCCGCCACAAGCAGATCAGTCACAGTGCAGAAACATTCACACGCAGTTTAAGTTTAAATTACAGACCCACTCAGGGGCTGAATTGATGCAAAGTATTTTTCCTGCCATATTGCAGGGCACGTCCTAAGAAGACGGCAGAACCTTGCAGGACACCTCGTCACCGCCATCACCACCTGCAGTAGCCGCGGAGGTTGATGCCGAAGCCTGTGACGGCGACCCTGGCAGCTCGTATGCTTCATAGTATACGTTCAACTGAGTGCCAAGGGCACACAGTTGATCGTATCCAAGCACGCTTAGTCGGATGGCGGCCTCGTCCACCGGCGCACCGTCCTCGCCGCTCTCTGGGATGCCGGAGGTGAGTAGGTCTAGGTCCATCTCAGGGTAGTGGGCCTTGGCCAAGGTTAGAGCTGTCCTGGCACCACCCCGAGCAGAGGACTGTTTCCAGTCCGCCATTAGCCCTAGCACTAGCAGCAGCTTCTGCGTAAGCGCAATGGTGGAGAGGTTGGAGGAACCCGCCATCTGCAAGCTTCCGCACGCCTGGCGACCAGCATTGAGAAGGCCATCAAGCTCCCTCCTCGCTACGTCGGTGGCCATGCGCAGGCCTTTGGCGGTATCCACCTCGCCTTGCCCCAAGGCGACTGCATAGCGGAAAAAGAAGATGCGTCACGCACGGCATAGCAGAAATTGAAAAACTTTACGGTATAAGGAGAAATGGTACCTAGCAGGGTATCCTGGAAGTGATGGAGGAGCTCGTTAAAGCCTTCACGCCGCTTTTCAAATTCAGCGGCGGCTTTGCGGAGATCCTCTATCTCCTTGTCCTTGAGAATCTGGCGCTCCTGATCCTTCAGCTGCTCTTCAAGGAGGGTGTTTGCGGCCAGAGATTTCTGGAGCTGCTCCTGCAGCCCATCCATCGCAATGGCGTGGCCCTTCTCCACCCCCTCAAGTGTGGACTTGAGTTTGGCAACATCTGCATGGCGGAAGTATCAGCACAGCATTGATTGAATAAGCATAAGGGAATTAAAACTTGTTAAAGTGAATTACCGCTATTCTCAAGCTGTTGCTGCAAGTCCGCCACAAGAGCGCTTTTGGTTGCCAGCTCCTTCTCTTGCGAGCTGACAACCTGGACCAGGTCCTCTACCACCTTCTTGTAGTTCTGGCAAAATAAATTTGAAGTGTTAGTCACTCTTAGAGCTTTATGCCGGATGATTATCCGCCATAACGCTCGGGGGCTACTCACGATGATTTTCTAGTCACTGAGAGCATCATGATGGATATAATCCGCCATAATGCTCGGGGGCTACTTATGCTGATTTTTTGTCTTCCTAAGAGCTTTATGCCGGATAGTCATCCGCCATAACGCTCGGGGGCTACTCAGTATGAAATTTTAAAAAAAGTTCTCTATAGAGCACTGTGTGAACTACCAGTGCTCGAGGGCTGTGCTATTCAAAAAGTTACAGAAGTTTCTCTTGAAGCCCCATAGCGGATCAAATTTAAGAATCCGCCATGGCGCTCGGGGGCTACTGGGAGTACATACCTTGTTCATAGTGGCTGTTTTCTCAACAAAAGCGGCGATGCCGCTGGACAGCTGGTTGCTGGCATCTTCCTGGCTGGAAATAAGATTGACGACCTCAAGTTGCTTCTGTCTCCAAAATAAACTGCCCCCCGTCGGAGCATCCGCCACTTGACCCTGAAACGAGCCAGAAGCCTTTTTGCTTTGGACGACATCATTAGCCGTAGCTTCAGTCGTTGGGTTGGCTTCTGGCATTGGGTCAAACTGACCACCAGCATCCTCCATATCGCTATCGATACGAACAGAGGAGGGAGTTGGTACGTCAGGGGTGAGCGGAATAGCGGCAGGGGAGGGCTTGGCTCGCTTGGATGACGGCTCTTTGACAGTAGGCTTCTTCCTTCTAAGTAAAGGAGGATTAGAGATGGAAAGCAGCAACAATGGAGGAGGATGTCCAAAGGTTACCTTGACTTGGGCAGGTTGATAGTAGCAGTATTCTTGGATGGCGTTTCTAACTCCGCCCTGCGTTGAGCTTCGAAACGACGGGAATCAACAGATTTCCCGCCACCACCGCGAGTTTTCCCGCTACCAGTCCGTTTCTTGGGAACCGCCTTCTCCTAGGTCATATGGGCTGTGTCATCCACATTCCCCGCCATCTCCTCTTTGTTCCCGCTAGAGTGAACAACTTCCTCTTTAGCGGTAGATCTGATGTTGAAGCGGTGAAGGGGATGGGCAAAGTGTGCAGGACCAAGCGATTTGACCTGATAAGAGGAAAAATGTTATGAAATATAAAGGTATCATACGGAGCTATGGCGGAAAGGGAACTTACCAAAGGGCAGTTGCCATTCTCAAACATAGCCATGCCGAACTTCAAAGGTTTCTTCCTAGGAGACTTCATGAGAGAACGGATGCGCTTCTCGACAACTTTAGGGTCCAGCTCCTAGTCCGAACAGCGCATGCCATCATTTGCACCAGTATACTCGTGCATCAGGCTATCGCGGTGCTGAAGCGGCTGAATCCGCCGGGATATCCAGCAGTTGATGGTGTCAATTCCTTTCAAGCCATCCACAAATAGCTTGGCGATCCACCGAGCCAAGAGCTTGACATAGGGAGTGGCGGATTCATCGTTGACAGCCGTCCAGGAGTCGCGGGATTCAGCAGCTACGTTCTTAAAGGGAGGAAGGCCGCGGGCTTGAGATGGCGCGGGCTTATCCGCCATATAGAACCAGGATCCTCTCCATCCTATGGCGGAATCCAGAGGCATGATGAAAGGGTATTATTTCGACCTTCGTGGAAGAAAGCAAACCGTTCCGCAGGTTTGAAGGGATCCGTCATCTTCGTAATTGGCCCGCACAGAGAAGAAAAGTTGGAAGAGGTCTACCCTGGGACGGATCCCGAGATATCCCTCGCACAAAGCTGCGTAGCCCACCACAGACACCAAGCTGTTTGGTGATATGTGATGGAGCTGCAGTCCGTAGAATTTCAGAAGATTAGTAAAGAAAAGAGATGGAGGCATACTGAGACCCCTCTCCACATGAGATTTGAGCATCACAATCTCAGAGGGGTTAGGGATAGGCACCGGGGCCTTGAAGACGGTCCGCCATCTAGATTCAGCCTGAGGAGCCACGGTGCCCTCTCCTTCCATGGCCTGGACGTCAGAGTCCTTAACATGGGATTTCTGCCAATACCCATGGAGGTTCTGGGGGATCTGCTCTTCTTCGTCTTCGGCATCTTCCTCCTCAGCTTCGCCCTCCGCCATCTCTTCTTTGTCTTCGGACATGATGTCCTCTGGATCTACATCTGCCATTACAGGATGTGCTCCCTGAGCTGACTGTTGCAGGGGGGAATCCTCCTCCTCAGCCTCAGAATGGTGATGGGAAGGTGATCCGGGGTTCATGGCACAGAAAAGAGGATTCCGCTATGAAGTGCTTGAGCAAGCTATTTCTGGCGAGGATCTTCCGCGGCGGCTCGTCGGAGATGACGAAGCTCTCGTGGTGGCGCTGAAGAGAGAGAATGCGACAGGGGCGAATGAGGGGTGACCGGCTGGGGGAGAGAGGCCGGGGTATATACAGACCCCGGGCCTCGAGAGTCATGCCCGCCATCACCACCGCTCGTCCTGATCGCAGAAACCCTAATCCGGTGACACGTGTCCAGGGGTAAAAAAGTAACTTGGTGAAAACAGTGCGTGCACTGTAAGTCTTGCCCTAGAAGGAACTGCGTACCGGAATTTACGGTGGATTTCCACGGTATGATCCAATGGATCCCGAAAATCTCGCTAAGATAACTACGTCGCCTGATCCGTTATTTACGGCGGATTAATAGATGGAAGAAGGAAAATCAAGATGACCGCCATCCCAGCAGAAGTGAAGAAGAGCTATGGCGGAAGTATCCCACCAAGAACATGCATGGCGGATGTAGATGACAATCTTGAAGTTCCCTGGGGGCTACTGTTGGGGATATACCAAATAGGTATACCAGCGACGTAGCCCTAAATCAGCAAGCCAGGGTGGCCCATCAGGGGTGGTATGGCAGATTCGCCATACCGGGCAGCCCAGTTGCTGAGATTACCACGGCGGTACTGGACGCAGGCGCTTATGGCGGTTCCTTAGACAAGTCCATGGCGGATCCAGAGACAGGCCCATGGCGGACCACCGACGACAGGCCCATGGCGAGTCACCTTGCAGTACACGCATAGGACTTAGTCTAGGACTCCAAGTTGTATCCGCTCCGGTACCAACGTGTAACCCACGCCAGGCGCCTTTATAAGCCCGGCGTGGAGCAGCCCTTGAGGCACGTTCTAGTGATACGGCCAATCGCATAGCGAAACAGCCAACCTCATCATTATAATCGAGCACTTGTTGCCATATAGTGAATTATAGCAGCACGTAGGATCTCGCCACCGTCGCGGGATCTGAAGCTGGGTAACTCGTGCTACCACCGTCCCGGATCGCTCCTCCGTGTTCACCCCCTTCCACAAACCGCCATATCCCTACCCCTATGGCAGATCTGTTGACGAAACCATGACAAGGAGGATACGATGTTGGACGGGTATTTATGGACATAGGCAGTGGCATAAATTTGATATACGCAAGAACCCTGAAGGCAATGAGAATCTTGATGGAATGGTTGAAGCCAATAGATTTCTCTTTCCATGGGATAGTGCCAGGAAGTGCAAATCATCCACTGGGAAAACTTGAACTCGACGTTTGCTTTGGTGACAGCGGTAATTTTCGCAGAGAAAAACTAGAGTTCGAGGTGATGGACTGGCCTTCACAATACCATGCAATCCTGGGGTGACCAGCATTTGCAAAGTTAATGGCAGTTCCGCACTATGCATATCTAGCACTCAAAATTCCAGGACCAAAGGGGGTCATCACAGTACAAGGAAGCTTCAAAGTATCAAACACTTGCGACAAAGAATTCAACAGGTTGGCGCAAACCTTCGGCACGATAGCTGAATATGCAAGACTCAAAGGCGAAACAGATCACAATGTGCTACCCAACATCGGTCGATCCGTGCTTGATCAGGCTTTCAATGCAACACAAGATTCTAAGAAAGTTCAGGTTCATCCGACGGACCCCAACAAGACTACTTCCATCGCAGTAAATCTGGATCCCGCATAGAAAAGTGTGCTCATCGAGTTCCTCCGTGAGCGCTGGAAAATCTTCGCATGGTGTCCTTCCGACATGCCAGGGGTTCCCAGGGAACTCGTCGAGCATGCACTCAACATGGATCCAAAAGCAAGGCCGGTCAAGCAACCTCTACGGCATTTTGATGAACCCAAAAGAAAAGCAATAGTGGCCGAATTACATAGACTAGAAAACACAGGCTTCATCAGAGAGATCAAGGCATCAACGTGGGTGTCCAACCCAGTGATTGTGCCAAAGAAGAATACAGAAGTGCGACGGATGTGCGTCGACTACATGTCCCTCAATAAGCATTGTCCAAAGGATCCCTTTCCACTACCTTGCATAGATCAAATAATTGACGCCACAACAGGATGTGCAAGGCTTTCCTTCCTGGACGCATATTCAGGCTACAATCAGATCAAATTAAAGAAAGAAGACGAGGAAAAAACGGCCTTCATAACGCTATACGGCATCTTCTGCTATCAAGCATGCATTTTGGCCTCAAGAACGCAGGAGCAACCTATCAAAGGATGATGCAAAACTGTCTCGGAAGCCAAATGGGCCGGAACATTCAAGTATACATCGACGACGTCGTCATCACCAGAAGAAAAGAGGATGTTTTAATCAGTGACTTGAAGAAAACTTTCGACAACCTCGACAGGTACAAGCTAAAACTAAACCCGACAAAGTGTTCTTTCGGCGTCTCTGGACAACTTCTAGGATTCCGAGTGTCGACAAGAGGAATAGAGGCAAACCCATAGAAAATTCAGGTGATACTAACGATGGGAAAACCATCCAAGCTCCACGACATACAGCAACTCGCAGGATGCGTAGCAGCGCTAAGTCGATTTGTCGCACGCCTAGGAGAAAAGGCCCTCCCTTTCTACGCACTGATGAAGAAGTCAGATAAAAAATTCGAGTGGACAGAAGAGGCAGACGCAGCGTTTTCGCAGCTGAAAAAACTGCTCTCCACACCACCAGTGATGGTCGCACCAAAGGAGAGAGAGAACCACTACTAGTGTACATCGCCGCTACACATCAGGTGGTGAGCACGGTGTTAGTAGTCGAAACAAGTGAGGAAAGGAACGCACACGGAGTTCAGCGACCAGTATACTTCCTCAGTGAAGTATTATCACCATCTAAGCAGCGTTACTCGCATTATCAAAAGTTAGCATACAGCGTGTTCACAACAGTGAGAAAGCTACGACAATATTTCGCAGTGCATCCAATCATAGTGGTTAACGAAGCCCCACTATCAAACATATTGAACAACCGTGAAGCGACAGGTACGTGTCTCCTTATGGGGAATCAAACTTTCCCCTCTAGACATCACGTACGAGAAAAGGAAAGCTATCAAATCCCAAGTGCTGCCAGTCTGTACATCAGAGTGGTTAGAACTACAAAACACGGGACCACCTGATCTATCAAGTGTTTGGACAATGTACTTTGATGGATCAAAAAGGGTTCAAGGAGCAGGAGCAGGAGTAGTATTAATATCTCCACAAGGGGACAAGCTAAAATATATGCTAAGGATGAGTTTCCCACAAGCTTCCAACAATGAAGCGGAGTATGAGGCCTTGTGGTACGGTATGAAGATGGCCAAAGCATGTGGAGCAACACGACAAAAAATATTCGGGGACTCGAATCTCATAGTCCAGCAGGTGATGAATCGTTGTGACGCCGTCAGCGACAACATGACAGCGTACCGAAATTTGTACTATTACCTGGAGGGAACTTTCGACGGATGTGAAGTCTCGCATATCAGCCGAGCCAACAACGAGGAAGCCGATAATCTGGCAAACATCGGGTCTCAATGCCTGCCCATACCGCCAGGAGTCTTTTGGGAGGAAATCGTCGAGAGATCAATAAAAGGCAGCAAAACTTTAGGTCCAGGAGAACCAAGTCAACATGTGACAACATGCTCGGGGGCTAGCAAAACAGGAACGGAGAGCACATCAGAGCCAGAGGAGGTCATGATGATTAAAGAAACATGGATGCAACCATACTTAGCATATATGATGAACAAAACACTACCCGAAGATATAGTCAAAGCACGAAGGATAATACGGCGATCCAAAGCTTTCGTCATACTACAGGGAAAACTGTATAAGAAGAGCATAAATGGCGTGTTGCAAAGATGTGTCAGCCCACAGGAAGGGCAAGTTATACTAAAGGACATCCACACATGAGTCTGTGGTCACCATGCAAGTAGCCGAGCCATAGCAGCTAAAGCTTTTCGAGCAGGATTCTATAGGTTAATAGCAATTGAAGATGCAGAAGACATCATCCGAAGATGCGAGGCTTGCCAATGATTTGCGTCCCAACCACACACACTAGCAGCAGAGCTCCAGCCAATACCACTGTCATGGCCCTTCGCACAATGGGGTTTGGACATGGTAGGGAAACTGCACAAGTCATGGCCCGGAGGACATGTCTATATGTTAGTAGTAGTCAACAAATTTACCATGTGGGTAGAGGCAGCCCTAGTAACAACTCAGAATTCCACAGCAGCAATCAACTTCATCAATTCAATAGTATTTTGCTTTGGAGTACCTCATAGCATCATCACAGATAATAGCACGAACTTCACGTCCAAGGAATTCAAAGGGTACTGCGAAAGTATGGGGATCAAATTGAAATTTGCATCTGTTGCACACCCAAAGACAAATGGGCAAGTCAAAAAAGCAAACGACCTTATGCAACGGAATAAAGAAAAGGTTGCTAGCGCCACTGGAAAAGCAAAACATGCTTGGGTAGATGAGTTGCCCTCCATGCTCTAGAGCTTGAGAACTACGCCTAATGCAGCTACTCAAGAGACACCTTTCTTTCTGGTCCATGGCGCAGAAGCCGTGCTTCTAGTCGAAATTACTCATGAAGCTCCCAGAATTGCAGCTTATGACGAAACGAATTCTACGGAGGCGCTGCAAGATGATGTTGACACACTCGATGACGAGGGTTAACTTG
Organism: Dactylis glomerata; assembly: GCA_007115705.1. Lineage (NCBI taxonomy): Eukaryota > Viridiplantae > Streptophyta > Magnoliopsida > Poales > Poaceae > Dactylis > Dactylis glomerata. The sequence continues at coordinate 348,042 of QXEO01000457.1, read as the reverse complement.
ACAAATGTCCAAGATGAAAGACTTAGGATCGGGGGAATAGGGCGTCAGATGAACTCGAAGGTAAAGATCAGTCAAACAAGGCGTGTATCGAGAATAAACGTGGTGGTCAACTTGGCTTACTCTCAATCTGTCCCTGACCGGCCTCTCCTGGGCCCTATATATAGGTGGCCAGGTCTCAAGGAACCGGTCGGGTCCGATACATATTACAATGTCTGTATACGGCATGAACTCGTACTTCGACTACGATTATTCTTGGGCCTAGCCTAACGGGTCTCAAGGGTACACAAGTAACAGGCTCTATTAGCTATACCCTTGTCAGTAGCCCTAGAGATTCTACCAGAATTGTAGATTTGGGTTGAATCTCAAATCTTCATATCTTTACCTTGATCAATCTTCAACTTCTTCTTTTCCCTATACTCAATTAAAACAACTTTCATTATATTATCTCGCAAGGGGTTTTTGGTTAACAAGCCTGACAACTCTGATGGATCAAGAGGCCAGTTAACTGCAGGAGCAAATACTTGTCACCTACTTCAAACTCAATCCCCTTGGATTTGAGTCTGGGACCTGGTCTAACCCATTCTTTTGCCGCATTTAGGACTTACAAAGAAAGAGTTCCCGTAGTTCTCAGGGTACCCAGTGCGTCCACCAGGATTTTCTTTGCGTCGTAGACATGGAAAGTTACTAGCAGAGCGCATCCAGGTGCGTATACTAGGCCACACAAGATGGATTTTGGGGTCTTACCTTCATGATCTGTTTCAATCATGGCATTCGAGTTTTGTTGTGATGACGCAACTCGAGAATCATATCTTGCAATTGTTTCGGCCTTATTGGACTGTTTCAATACTGAAAATCTTCGGGTTGTTCAACTTTTGACTAATATGAATTCCCTCCCGATGGGAGAAACATCCATAAACAAGTCGTCTTTCGCTTTCTTTATTTTCCTTGAAAACTTGAAATTTTGTCAGGTGCGCGATCAGCGCTCCCGATGGGAGTAGCCCCCGAGGCTATAGTTGAACGTTTTTTAAGCCATTAACAGTTCCTCCTGCAAAAAGTACTCCTACTCGTGCTTCCAAGCATTTGAAGAAGACGGTGAGAGTGAGTGCTTCTCTTGAAGCCCACCGACCGGTAGCTTCTTCTGATGATCTTTTCGTTGCTTGATCTTTTCTCTCATACTTTCGTTCAGTAGACTTTGATGCAAAAATTTCTCTTCCTTGGCGCTGAGTGTGTTGGTTTTTGGGAGACTGCTCGGGCCTCTCAAGACCCGAGCAGGATTGCCTCACCAACCGGGACTAAAGACCCCCTTTAGTCCCGGTTGGTGAGGCAAACCGGGACTAAAGCCTTTTTTCAGTGGCTTTTGGTTTGCCCATGATTTTCTCAAAAAAATCAATTTTAGGTTTATATTGGTGTGGCAAACAAATTTCATGTTGGGAGTTTTAAATTTCTATGCATCAAAAAACCTTGGGGCTGAGTGTGTTGTAACTTCTACTTGTTCGTGCATCTTCTCGCGGTTTCTTACTCCCCTTTCTTTTCCTGTTTTGGATTGTAGTCGCTTTGACCGCGGCCAATGCTCGCATAGCAGCTCTGGAAGCCGAACTTAATGCTTCTAGAGAAGCTTTGGGAAGGTGCAAATGCTGCCAAGGTTGCTGCTGAGAAGGCCGCTAAGTTAGCAGAGATCAAGGCTAAGAAACCTGAAAAAGCACTTGCCGATGTTGATCAGAAGCGGGTCCAGCGAGAACAAGCTATAGCCAAGCGTCTCGACAAGATTTCGGTTCTTGTTGGCAGTAAGTGTCACGTTGTTCCTTTTTGTCTGTTTGCTCATCCTTCTATTGCTGATATTTGTTCACTTTCTCTTGCTTGTTTCTCTGCGGTGCAGCAGAAAAAATAGGAGTATCTTGGAAACTTCGGCAACTAGATACTGAAGATCCCCTGCTAGCTGCGGTAGATTTGATGGAGTCAAACTGGAAACTAGTCCAGGATGTTCTTCAGCTGACTCGCCCTGTACTGATGCACATTTTTGTCGGGTTATGGCCGAAGAAGAAGGAGGAGATGCCAGTCGACAACCTCTAGAAGCTTGCCGCAGCCTTTGACAACATTGAAGATCCTGTGCTTACGATGAAGTGCACATCGGTAAAGCAGGGTGTTGAGGGGGTGATTGCCCTTGCTCAGGCGCATGGCAAACATGTGGATTGGGAAAAGATTAGCTCTTCCCATGCTCGTCCCCTTTTGGAGATGCTTGGGTTTTTCAAGAAAGCGAAGGAATATGCGCCAGGCATTGTGTCTCTTATTACCCCTTCAGCAGCTTCTTTGACTCCTGCGCCTAGTTCCTCGACTCCTCCGCCTGGCGTTGCTGCTACCGAGTGTTCTGCGCCCTCTACAGCCACGGAGCCTGCTACTGAGGAGGCATAGATTTTAGCCTTCTCTTTGTAATTATTTTTCTTTCGAGTTGATGTAGTAGACCTTTCTATCTTTTGCCGATAATCTATCGGGGAACTCTGTATTTCTTGTAAATATTTTTGCTTTATGAAGTGCTATGCTCGGTCACTCGATGTGTTTCTAAGTTGTTTATCCTTTCATTCTTTTGCCTTCCAGCCTGTGTATGCTAGTGGATCGCTGAATCGTGATCGCGACTCGCCACCCGCAAATATGTCCAACTTTGGGGTTTCGTCTCCTCCTCGTTCTCCTTGTCGATGTACTGAGTACTTGTGGAGGATTTCGGACCTCGAAGGTCGCTTGGCATTGCTGAAGCAGCAAGCAAATCTGCCTTGAACCAGGCTGGGAAGTCTTATAGTTTGATGAGGCAGGTATCTGCGCTTGAAGATAAAGTGTCTGGTTTGGTGGCCCAGGTTATGCACCTTAAGGAATGTGATTCTTATCTTGTTGAGATTATTGAGTCAGCGTGCGAGCAGCTGAAATGTGAGTTTTCTTGGGACCCTCTTGAGTTTTCTGCTGATTTTCTTGACTTTGCACTCTGCTGAGTTTGCGTCTTCCAGGTACTTGCTTGCATCCCACTGATGAGGATCGTCGGGTGTCCGAGCGAATTGCGGCTCTAGAAAGGGCGTCAAGGGATACCAATACTTTGTGGGTTGATCTGCGGCATTGCAGCGCCATTGTTCTTCTGTAGGTTCGTGCTCAGCATATTGGGGGATGGTTGTCAAAGATCATTGACAACCATATACTCCGTTATGCTTCCTCGCAATCCTCCGCTGGAAAATTTTAAGCAGTTGCTCGACGCTTTTAGGTCAAGCCAACGAATTCATCGTTTGATAGAGCTAAACTTAGTAGCTGGTGCTAACTTTGCTCTTGGATGGATACGCAAGTGGCATCCAAGGCTGAACTATAGTTCTATGTCTCTGAGTTTGCCTCTAGGGCGTGCGAAGCTGCAGGTCCATATGGATGCCACGCTTCAGCCGGCGAGGAGAATCATAGCTAGGTTGCTTCAAGAGGATGCTAGATTTTTCCGCGAGCATCATTATTTGATCCCTCTCATGGTAGATGATTCAGATCAACCAATGTTGTAATGTTCTGTTGTTTGTGTATACATATTTTTTCATAAAATGCGAGATTTTTTGTGTTCTGGGGCTGTTTGCCAGAAACTTTGTGCTCAAGACGTTTATATTTGTTTGTGCGTTTGCCGCAATTCCGTAGTGTAGTGCTTGATATTTATTTTGCAAAGACTTTGTAGACTCGAAAGGGAGGAACTTGTCTTTTATTATGCTTGAATATAAGATACATGGGTTGTCCCAAGAGACCCGGCCAGTGACCTGTGTTCTGGGTCTAGAGGGCATTGCCCTAGGATAACTCGTGGCTTATTAGCCTTATTTTTCCTACTCTACTTTCCTAACCTTTTTTGTATGCTTGTTGTCTATGTTGTGGAGATATTCTTTCTTCCCCTGTAGCTTCCTTTGGGTCTGATGACTGTATCCACAGTTTTTTCGCTTCTGGCTCCGCTGGGTGTCCTTTGAGTTGTTTTGTGACGCCTGTAGTCGCGCTTGCTGCTTTACCCTTAGGTTCTCCATAGTTGGCTATCATGCCAAAGTTTTGCGCCATTTTGTGGAATTCTTTGTCGCATAGATCGGAGAGTTCGAAGCTTCCCTTTACTGTGATAATCCCATTTGGTCCTGGCATCTTGAGTACCAGGTACGTATAGTGAGGTACCGCCATGAATCGCGAAAATGCGGGTCGCCCGAGGATCGCGTGATATTGGGAGGGCCAGTCCATGACTTCGAAGTCGAGCTTTTCTCTTCTGTAGTTTTGGTGATTACCGAAGCAAACATTGAGTGCTATTCGACCCAATGAATAGTTGGCACTCCCTGGCACGATTCCGTAGAAGGAGCAGTCTGTCGGTTTCAGTAATTCCAGTGATATGTGCATTGCTCTGAGTGTCTTTGCGTATATCAGGTTTATTCTGCTCCCTGCATCCATGAATACTCTATCAACGTCATATGTCCCGATCTGAGCTTTGAGTACCAAAGGCGCGTTTCCTGGCCGAGGTACTGTTATAGGGTGATCTTTTCTGCTGAATTCTATGGGTTGTTCGGACTAGTGTAAATATTCGGTGGTTGCTGGAGGCGATGTTACTACTAAGTTCACTTGTTGAGTTATACTCTTTTCCTCTTTGTTCGATTTTGGGACTGGTTGTATCATTGTTGTGATGTGCCCTTTGGACGGGATATATCCTCCGTCATTGTCGTTTCTTTGGCTTGGCTGGTTTTGACCTTGTGAAGCTCCATTGTTTGCCTGTTGAGTCGTTGTAGGTGCGTTGTTTGTGTTTCCTTCATACCCTTGCCTCTTTGCTTTGTCTTGTTTGTTGACTGCCACCTCCTGAAGTTTCAAGAATGTTTTGCAATCTTTCATTGCGTGTCTAGACACCCTTTTCCTATCAACGAACGTGGAGTGTATATGGCATGGTCTGTTTAACATATCATCTTGTGATGGATTGTATTCTCGAGGTTCCCTTGACTGGAACCTTTTGCTATTGCTAAAGTCTTGTCTTCCATAGCTATAGTATCTTGAGTTTCTGCGGTCATCTCCTTGATAATTATTGTCTTTATATCACGCGACTACTTGACTGTGAGAACCGTAGTTGTCGTAGTTGCGGAATCTTCTCCTTTGACCACTGTATCTATTTCCCCTATCGTCTTATGATGATCATGTCCGCTTGTTGTTGCACCCGTCTTCGCCATCTGCAAATCTGTTTGCTATATCCATTAGATCTGATACTGACTTCGTCTTGATTCTGCCCATCTCTTCGACTAAGTCTCCTTGTCGCAACCCGAGTGTGAAGGCATTGATTGCTCTTTCATCTGAAACTTCAACTGTGGAGTTCTTGATAATGCTCTACCTTTCAATATACGACCTAAGCGTCTCATTGCGTTGCTATACATAGGCTTTGACTTCTTCTATCGATGCTGGCCGCTTGTATGTTAACTTGAAGTTACTCGTAAATTGCTTTGTGAGTTCCTCCCAGCTTACGATTGTTCCTCTTTCTAATTTACTCAACCATGACCTGGCTGCGCCGGTGAGGTGTAATTGCAAACTTTGCATTGTTGTTTCCTTCGTTCCTCCTAGTATTTTTACTGCATGCAAGTAATCTGAGAGCCATGATTGCGACTCTTGGGATTCATCGTACTTTTGCTTGTCGTAGGGCAGTTTGAAACCCTTGGGTACTGGTGTGGTGCGAACTCTATGAGTAAAGCATGACGCCCCATCTCTTTTTCGTCGTCTTCGTAGTCATATGCCTTGGTGGGAATCCTGGACCTTTGAGTTCCTCCATGCTTCGGGCTTTTGTGGTGTCTTGGTGATGGTGATCTAGATCGTCAGCTATGACTCTGGTGTCGAGGACTGCTGTGACGGCATGGTGACCTAGGCTTATGCGTTCCTTTATTGTGATATGCTTCCTCTTCTTTTGGTGTCAACTTGTTGCCTACCATTCTTAATCCTTGCAGTGCTGCCCAGTGCCTTTTGCTGTTCGTGTACGATGCGTCGCTGCATGCTTTGTGAAGAGCTGCGCTTGCTGCAATGGCTAAATCTTTCCTTTTTGTATTTCGCTTCTTTCTCTTGCTAGTTGCTTTGATTGCTGTCTTAAGGCATAATGGTACCCTAAAAGCATGTTTTTGCTTGCATCTGTTGGTATGGGCACGCCATGTTCTACGGCTGTTTTGATTATCTTCCACTCCTCGACTTACAGTCAAACTTTTTCCCTGCTTGCCAGAGAATCTGCGGTTTCTCCTTCCGCTAAGTGATTTGCTCCTCTGTTTACGTTTGCTGGGTTGAGTACTAGATTGTTGTTTTTGTCGAATTCTTTTGAGTTGTCTCGTGAGTACTTGATACCGGTTGTCGAACTTGCTATTGAAGCTTGAGAAGATAGTTTCGGCATCCTCATGAAGCTCTAGTCCTATCTTCCAGGTGTTCGTTGATTTGTCTGAAGCGTCATCATGGCAGATCATGAGGTCTTCGAGTTGATCCCCTAGGTCAAGATTCTCCATGGTTTCATCGAGTTCTTTGATTTTTCCTCCTGCAATTTCTGCTATTGCAAAGCTAACCGACGAGTTTGCCTCATTGGAAGAGCCCACCGATGATTCGGACATTGCGATTGTCTTGGTTTTACTTGCCGACGGATCCGGTTTCGCCGGATCTGAAAGGCGAATCGAACCCAAAGATCCGACGCGAAAGTTTAGACTTCCGATCGTCAGATCCATCTCTTGATCCAGGCTCTCGAATATTGGAGTAAAGTTTGGTGGATGAGGCTGAAAATCGATGGTTCTAAAGGATATCTGGTTTCCGTCGACTTTGGGACTATTGTTGGCTAAGAGCGAAAAAGCTATCAAATTCATAATTCCAACACCCCGTGTCCCCATGGTCGGCGCCAATTGACGAGGGTTAACTAGACAAATGTCCAAGATGAAGGACTTAGGATCGGGGGAATAGGGCGTTGGATGAACTCGAAGGTAAAGATCAGTCAAACAAGGCGTGTATCGAGAATAAACATGGTTGTCAACTTGGCTTACTCTCAATCTGTCCCTGACCGGCCTCTCCTGGCCCCTATATATAGGTGGCCAGGTCTCAAGGAACCGGTCGGGTCTGATACATATTACAATGTCTGTATACGACATGAACTCGTACTTCGACTACGATTATTCTTGGGCCTAGCTTAACGGGCCTCAGAGGTACACAAGTAACGGGCTCTATTAGCTATACCCTTGTCACTCGACGAAGCAAGAGACGTAGCGCTAGCTAGAGCTACACAATATCAGCAAAGTCCGTGAAATTATCACAGCACTCGAGTTTGACCTCGCTCCTTCGTAGTGGGTGATCTATTCTTACAACTCAAGCAGGACGGTCATGGCAAATTAGAGTCACCATGGGTGGGACCCTACATAGTGACAGAAGTGATACCAGGAGGAGCACATCGGCTACAAGATAAGAACATAGGAAAAGACAAAAGCAACCCGTGGAATGCAGAACAACTTCGGCGTTTTTACGCATAAGAATGCTTCGCTAATAACTTTGAGTTACTATCCTCCAAACCCATAACACGAGGCCACTGGTCGGGTTTCTTGGGTCGACTCTACGATATGTAATTTTCTGCTCGGGGGCTTCAACCCTCGAGTCGTTATGATATAACAGTATAAATATTATTGAGATCATGTATCCACAATGTAACATCCAAGTTTTTATCAAATTTTGAAATAAAAAAAATTATTTTAATTGTATTGATTCAAATATCACAAGGATTTAAAACTTTTGAGTTTATTTAAAAGCTTTATTATAAAAATTATTTTAAACTTCCTATTATTCCTTGAAGAACTCTTTTGAGAAAATAAAATTTCAAAATACTATTTTGTTTTGATTCAAACCTATGCAAGCTTATTTGCATAGGAAGTATTTACCAAATTGTTTATATTAAATAAAGTTTGCATTTTCAAAACTATGTTTGAAAATGAATTTCAAATATTATTTCATAAAGTATTTACTCTTATTTAAAAGGATTATTTTGAAAAACCTATTTATATTCTTGCATTATGCAAATAAAGCCTTTTTGGGCCATTTAAAAGTTTTCTGGAAAATGAGTTTTGTCTTTGAAAACTTGTCACTTACTGGGTTAAAACATTCCTTTGAATTTTATAAAATTTTAGAACCTTGTTTGATTTGAATTGGAGCTCTTATGCAAAATATATAAAAGAATTGGAAATTGGGAAAAAGAAAAAGAAGGAACAAAAAAAGAAAAAAAGGTCGGGGGCGCCATTCCGGCCCGGACCAAGAAGCGGCCCACGGCCCAATTCCTCCCGCGCCCGAACCGGTACCCGCCTCTCCCTCCTCCTTCTCGCTGACAGTTCTACCCCGCCTGTCAGGCTCGCCCTCTTCCTCGGGCCAGAGTCCCTCGCCCGCACGGCTTGCCTCCGAGCCGCCCGATCGCGTCGCACGCCCAAAACCCTAACCCCTCCCTCAAGGCTCTCGCACCTATTTAAGCCCCCTCACCCCCTCTCACGCCTCCCCCGTTTTCTCCCCTTATCCTGCCGCTAGGCCGACGCAATTCCTCATTGAAGATCATGCCCGAAGCTCGTCGACGCCCGAGCTCCTCCAGCCACCCCTCTCCCTCTCCTCTGGAAGCAAATGACGATGAAGACCACGCCATCGAACTCCCCTCGTTGCTCTGATCCTCATCCACGCCTTCGTCATCATCGGAGACCACCGGAGCCTCGCCGATGCTCGTTATCTGGCCGCGCCTCGCTAGAAAGTTCACCGGAACCCTAGCCGGGGTAAGCTCTCTCTCCCTTTCCTCTGCTAGCCATTCGATCTCGATCCAAGTGTCCAAATCAACCACTTAACCAAAAGGGTATGAATCAATCGGATCCCTCAGATCAAAATAAAATCCAATGGCCCACGTACGCGATCCGACCGAACCGGTATGCCCCAATCAGAAGCCGCCACGTGTCAGCCCTCGGTTTAAACAGAAATTTCGAATCAGAATTTAAAACAGAAATTGCTTGAAGTTTGTAAAATTCATATCTTTCAAACCATCCATCCAAAATTTACAAACTTTATGTCTCTAGAAAGCTAATAAAGTGTAGAATCCAATGGTGCAATAATATTCCATAGTTTCAGAAATCAATTTGAATTCAAATTCAAATTGATTCAAATCCTTCTACCACACCAATTAATTCATATCTTTTGTTCTACATATCCAAAAATTACAAATTTGTAGTATTTGGAATCCTCTAATCATGTAGAACATCATAGAATCAAGAAACTTCAAAGTTGATACGTGCACAAACTTTGTGCATTCAAATTCATCCAAATCACTGTTCTGATCATAACTTGAGTTCCAAAATTTATTTTGGAATGAATCCAATTGCAGTAGCTTTGTTTTACTGTAATCTATCCAGTAGTATCACTTCCCAAATTTCTTGAACCACTTCACAAACATTCAAATTCAAATATGAGGATTTGAGTATTTTCCTTTGTAGGTCATCTTATATTCTTTTCAGCCTTATTCTTTTCTACCAAAGTAAATTCTATGATCATATCTGGTTACCAAGATCATTTTGACATCACCTTGTTCCAACATCATATCTATCTAAGTCTTGCTTATGTGGTTCACATATATTCAAATAACAATTGTGTTATTTGAGTAAGTTGAGTTGTATCTCAAATCATGGGTTTTGCTCTTACTTTTGTGGTGTTGATATAATCTATATCATAGCCCTGTTTCCATGATCCATGTTATCCAATAAACCCTTGACCCAATATCTTGCCATATCTCTCTTATCACAGAATCATAAGAAATCTAAAATGTTGAACCAACACTTCTCAATTGCTTGTCTTGTTTGATTATGTTGGGATTGTATGGTGTCTTTATGTTGTGTTATTTCTGTGTTATAGCTTGTACGGAGAGCTACGCGTTTTGTTGAGAGAACTGAAAGAGCTTAAACTCCAAAAAGGCAAGTGACACACATTCTTCTACCTATTTTTACTACCGCATTAGTGTTTTCCAGTAGTATGCATGATAGGTTGTTTTTCAAAGAAGTTTATGTAATTGCTAGATCCTAGTAGTATGTAGCCAACACTTAAGCCCCAACCTTGCTAGGATTGCTACTGTTTTATTGAAAATGATGCTAGCTGCTTAATTAAAAGTAACAACTTCAATGAATCACCTGGGTGGAATGGTAGTTTGGTTTAGTGGCTACTCAGGGTTGCATGCCTAGGGGAAGGACCTAGAGTATGTGGTGACTTGAGAGTGCACTTGTGGTTTGCCACTCAGGACTAAACAAATTAATATGTATTCCATGTATAGTGTACTTCCAGTGCAGCCTTATGACACTATGGGCTCTGTCTTGATTGAGTATGATGTAAGGGTTCATCCATGGGTACTGACAGTGGGTGGTATTTGGGTACGGTCAGACTCGGATGGTTGAATGCTTCTTCTGAAAGGTCTTGTCTTATTTTATTATTTGGGTAAAATGAGTCTTAAGGTGAATGATATGGGCACGAAGGAGGAGGTGAAGCCCAATTTTAGGACTCCACCAAGATGAGGGAACTCATTGCAGATTGGCACGCCAGGACGACCTATGATATGAGATAATTTAGTCTAAGGTGGTGTCAGCAATTTATATACCTGTTTATGTTATTTCGTGTGTCAGGTCATGTTATGGGCCACTTAGGTTTATTTGTGTTTTGGGTTTGGGCCTATCCAAGCCCAACAGTTTTCTGGCCATCTATATAAGGAGGCCAGCCATCTAGGTTTGAGGGGAGTTCAGTTGTTTAGTCAAAAACTATCGTGTGCTCCACCGTGTATCATCCCTCCGGGGAAACGGTGCTGCCGTGTTGTCAAATAAAGATTGCTGCGAGGGTTCTTGCGTCATCAAGGATTATCGAGCTGTGGTTTGAGGCGTGGTGATCTTCAACACGTTGCTTGCTGGATTCGTCCTCGTCTTCAGGTGACGTTCTTCGTGTTATTGGAAGATTTCTATCTGGGTAGACTCACTGCGAAAGATCGGGACAAAACTCATAGGATCATCGGCATGATCCTTATCATGTGGAAAATCATGATAAGGATCACGTCGGTGATCCTATGAGTTTTGTCCCGATCGTTCACAGCGAGTCAACCAGATAGAAATCTTCCAATAACGCGAAGAACGTCACCTGAAGAAGAGGAACGAATCCAGCAAGCAACATGATGAAGATCACCACGCCTCAAACCACAGCTCGATAATCCTTGATGACGCAAGAACCCTCGCAGCAATCTTTATTAGATAACACGGCAGCGCCGTTTCCCCGAAGGGATGATACACGGTGGAGCACACGATAGTTTTTGACTAAACAACTGAACTCCCCTGAAACCTAGATGGCTGGCCTCCTTATATAGATGGCCAGAAAACTGTTGGGCTTGGACAGGCCCAAACCCAAAACACAAATAAACCTAAGTGGCCCATAACATGACCCGACACACGAAATAACATAAACAGGTATATAAATTGCTGACACCACCTTAGACTAAATTATCTCATATCATAGGTCGTCCTGGCGTGCCAATCTGCAATGAGCTTCCCTCATCTTGGTGGAGTCCTAAAATTGGGCTTCACCTCCTCCTTCGTGCCCATATCATCCTCCCCCCTTCAAAAAGCGTTGTCCCCAACGCGTGAGGGTCTGCTCGAAAGGGTGGCAGAATATCAACAATAGCACCACGCATATTCGCCGTCTTCAAGTCTTGCTTACCTTCCTGACCACATCCTCCCTCTTGGCCTACTCGACTTGATACAGCCCTAGGTGGTTGCACCTCTTTTCTTCGCCAAATGAACTTATACTTAGGCGCTTCCACCTTCTTCTTCTCAATCCTGGCTGGAACCTTGCGTTGCTGAACATGAACCTGCTTAGCACGACCCTGCAAAGTAGTAATGCCCGGGCCACACAACTGACGAACACGTCCATCTTTGCCTGTATGCACACGCACTGCTGCTCCAACAAAACGTCTCCGAGGTGTTCTAACAAAACTATGGCTGACTACCGTCAGCACCGTATGCACCATAACACGATCAGCACCACCGTCATCGGTCTGAACACCCATGTCAACACGAACTGGAAGTGGAACGCATGGAATACATGCTGACATAACCTTCCCTTCATCAATATGAGGCTTGACTTCAACCGGCTTGTCACTAACAAGAACAACTGACTTGTCATCTACAGGCTTGGCTGAAACAATATCAGAACCGACGCTTTTCGCATCATGCTCCTCATGCTGCACCTTAGCTAGCCCTAGTTGTGGCTTAGCTTTATGCAACTTCTCCTTGCGAACCACCAACACAACATCGGACTTGATTTGATCATCACGCTGTTTGCCATCATGCATAAAAGAATATGTATTTTCTCTCCCAGCATGCATAGCATTGCGATCATACTGCCATGGACGTCCAAGTAACAGCCCACACACCTCCAATGGCAACACATCGCATTCCACCTCATCAACATAGTCATCAACTGTAAATGGCACACGCACCTTGTGAGTAATCTTTAGCATACCGCAGCTATTAACCCACGCAACATGCCTCGGTTCTAGAGTACGCCATGTGGATAAACTCAAAGCCTCCACAACTGACTTGCTAATGCCATTACAGTAACTACCACTGTCAATCATCAACTTGCATGCTTTGCCTTTCATTATGCACTTCGCCTGAAATAAATTCCATCGCTGGCCTCTATCCGCTGTCATACAAGTCTCATCATGTACTCTTTTGAGTTGCATATTCAGCCCACTCAATGGTACAACCTCCTCCACGATATCCTTTACAACATCAGCCTTGACAACATCAATCGCTGACAATTCAGAATTCGTGGCTGCCACCTTGCTAACTGTCGGCAATGGAACAACTATCAACCTCTCATAAGGAGTCACAGCTGTCGCGACCTTCGGTATAGGAGCTATGCTCTTGCCAACATCCTCTAGCCCATGCACAAACTTGGGTGGCTGCTCCATTTCCTCCATATACGGTAACACAAAACCATCACGGAGAAATTTCTTGAAGTCCTCCCAAGTACAATCAAACTCATTTCTTCCAACCGCCTTGCTACCACCATCTGGTTACTTCAGTGTCCACACGCCGGTAAGCAAGACCATATCCATCATAGCTAAAAAACTTGTCATTGCATGTGCGACATCGACGGAAACCCAGTTCCATGTGCCTTTCCCAATCGTGGTACTCCGCAATTGTCGCAAGTTGATGTAAACGCCAGCTAGGCTTGGATAGCGGCACTCCCTTCTTCATATCAAGATAATCATTGAAAACATCACTAGACTTCTTGCCAAGATAGCACCTATGGCCAAAAACATCTCCCAAAAAAGAATCCATCTTTATATGCACTCAGCCGTTACTGATTGCTAAATGCAAATGCAGCAGCAACTAATGTCCTTTGTCAAGCAAATAATGTCCACCGTCAAGCAAAAATCTGTAGACTAGTGCAGCCTTTACGTACTCATTGAATCAGACTAAAAATCTGTTGATGTATAACGATAAACAATTAATTCCAGCTCTTTTCACGGTCTTCGGCGGGACAAAACTGAGAAACAGAAAAGAAGGCAGCGCGCTTGACCGCAGAGACGGTCTGGGGTCTAGCGACCGAAACTTCCCAGACGAGGGTGAGCGAGCCGCTCCAGCAGTTGGGCCGGCCCACGTTGGCTAGCAGCGTGAGCGCCAGACACGCGGCCTGCCTCGATCGGTCGCCAGACACACGTGGGAGCAAGCGAGGGCATGCACGCGGGATCTATCCAGGGCGATCTGCACTTTTTTTTTACTCAGTAGCGATCGGCCAGGCCAGAGCGATCGGATCCTGGAGAAAAACGTGCACCACCTGGAATCCCGGCCGGAATGCCCACGCGCGGGATGTCAACCGCTTCGCGATCGCTAGGCACGCCAGGGGACGGAGGACGTCTGTCGTCTGGCGCCAGCGAGCAAGGCCTTTTTTTTATTTTTCCATAGTGATCGGATCTGGTTGGGCTGTGAACGAGCACAATTGAATCTCTTCTTTCTCCTTTCCTTGTGACGTGAATGCCAAACAATCAAAAGGAAGTTGAAGTAGATCCGATCTCCACAAGAAACACCACAATGATTGCTTCAGGTGGCAGGAAAGCACCACATCTCCAACAGAACGAAAACAATCTGAAAACCTCTGATGAAGAACAATTCGCAATGGAATCTGATCTGAAAACTCTTCGAACAAAAACAATCCAGAGAACAATCAATCTGAAATACTCGCGGTCATCAACCCAGTAATCTGATACCACATGATAAGGATCACGCCGGTGATCCTATGATTTTTGTCCCGATCTTTCACAGCGAGTCAACCAGATAGAAATCTTCCAATAACACGAAGAACGTCACCTGAAGAAGAGGAATGAATCCAGCAAGCAACGTGATGAAGATCACCATGCCTCAAACCACAGCTCGATAATCCTTGATGACGCAAGAACCCTCGCAGCAATCTTTATTAGATAACACGGCAGTGCCATTTCCCCGAAGGGATGATACACGGTGGAGCACACGATAGTTTTTGACTAAACAACTGAACTCCCCTCAAACCTAGATGGCTGGCCTCCTTATATAGATGGCCAGAAAACTGTTGGGCTTGGACAGGCCCAAACCCAAAACACAAATAAACCTAAGTGGCCCATAACATGACCTGACACACGAAATAATATAAACAGGTATATAAATTGCTGACACCACCTTAGACTAAATTATCTCATATCGTAGGTCGTCCTGGCGTGCCAATCTGCAATGAGCTTCCCTCATCTTGGTGGAGTCCTGAAATTGGGCTTCACCTCCTCCTTCGTGCCCATATCAGTGAAAGTGCACAACCCCTGAAGGGTGTAAAACTAATCGATTAGCCGTGTCCCCGGTTATGGACAACTTGAGTCTCTAGACATGGATGTACGGAAGAATCTCATCACCCTTTCTAATTAATTAAAATAGTTTAGTCATTCGAGGGATGGACTCGGGTGTCTAAGTAGTTCAAGATAGACTTAACCACATGGGGGTCATTTCGAGGGATGGACTCGAGTGAATTTCATGTGCTCACCTCAAAAACCTTTTCAAAGTTTTAAAAATGTTTTGAATTGGAAGATGTTGGATAAAATTGGCTTTATGCAAATTAGCCCAAAAGATCCACCAGCCGCAGCCAAATATCATGTAGTATAGTTCTTTCACAACTGCCACCAAATATGTGTCATTTGCCAGTACATTGTTGTACTGACCCCTTTTATTGGGGCTGCATATTCAAACATGCAGGTTATTCGGATGAGGAACAATTAGTAGGATCTCGAGTCTACATTCCAACATGTCTGCCTATGGTACGTGATGAAGATGGAGGCTCATTGCCATTATGCTCTCTGCTGTGTATTGTAAGGTTGAAGACTTATGTAACTGAATTTTTGTTGTAATTATGATACTATTGCAATGATTACTATATTTTGTACTGTGGTGCTATCAGTGATCCAGGGAGTAGCACTTAACACATGAGTTCTACCTTTTTCAAAAGGTAGGCCGCTACACACAATTTCTCATGAGTAATTATGGGATTGTTCGCAACACTACATTCGGCAATCAAAGAGCAACCAGTAAACAAAAGCACATTGATGCTAAAGTAAAATCACCTCGGAACATTGATAGTTCCCTTGGCCTCATATTAAGGATGCGGTCATAAGAACCGAGTTCATCACATGTAATCATTACACAATTTTACCAAGGAGTACAAGCAAAAGGATTACATAAAAAAGACAACATTTATTGAAAGTGTACTTCTGACTCATATTTCTTCTGGCACTGTGTGCAGTCAAAGATCTTCACGTCAAACTTTGATGTCCCGCAGTGATAATTGAAGACCATGAAGAAAACCTGATGCAGTTCATGGTCCTCTGCAAATTGGGGCCGGCCGCCCCTGAAGTACATCTTGCCACGACCATTGTAATACACCTCCACTTCATATGGAGTTCCTCCTCCAAACTCTTTGCGCAGGATGGCTTCACAGAGTTTGCGCCCGTCCATAAATTTAGTGAACTTGAGCGGAACACGCTGCTGCTCATGACATTGAGCACCAGCAATGACAAAGAAGGAGAAAATATTGACAGGAGGAGGAGGAGAAGCATTACGGGGAGCAGTGCTCGCACCCATAGTTTTGCGAGCAGCGGAACAGGAAGGTTTAGATTTGTTCTTACTCCCCAGTGGGTGGCCAGAGCGCCGTTTCATGGGCGTGGCAGATGATGAAGCCACCATGGACAAATCCTTGGGCTTGTTTTTGCTGCCACGCGGACGGCCGCGTCCAAGCTTCTCCATCACAGCGCCGACATCTAGGTCGATCACACTGGCGTCCGCCATTCGAAGATCTGCTTCGCACGAAGAAAACCCTAGATGAGATTTGAGGGGAGAAGACGATGCGGCGGAAGAGACCTACAGTGGAAAGTTTAGGGTTTCCCTTGGCAAGCCAGGGCCCCTCATTTATAAGGAACCTTTCAGGGGCCTTTACAAATTAAAAAGGTCCAGGTAAAGTACGGCCTTTATCGTCTCGTCCAGAAAAGAGAAGAAACAATGGGAAGTAAAGAAGGTTTATTGCTATTCAAGAAAAATAAGATGAGAAGGAGAAATACTTGAGTCTATAACAGGCTGCAAGCACCCTCTTATAGCCTCGGGGGCTACTACCATCGGGTGCGCTAGGCGCGCACCCGACGAAATAAAGCAAACAAATGATAAAGCTGGGAGGATGAGAAGGCAGAATATTTGAGCCTATACTCGAAAAACATTTGACTATAGCCTCGGGGGATACTATCATCGGGAGCACTGGTCATGCACCCGATGATGATATAAAACATCAATTAAGCAGAATCATCTACTTTAGTGTCGACAAGGTTAAATCCATCATCGTGGTTTCACTATCATCGGGAGAGATTTGCGACTTGTTGAAAAAAACAACTCGATGATTTTATACATTGAAATAGTCAAACAAGGCTGGAGTGATTAAAAGAATTGATTCTCGAGTTGCATCATTGCGACAAAACTTGAATGCCATGATTGTAACAAATCATGAAGGTAAGACCCTAGGATCTGTCCTGTGTGGCCTATTACACGAACCTGAATGCGCTCTGCTAGTAATTTCCGCATCTGCAATGCAAAGAAAAATCCCGGTGGACGCACTGTGTACCCTGAGAATTACTGGAATCCTTTCTTTATAAGTCCTAAATGCGGCAAAAGATTGGGTTTGACCAGGTACCAGACTAAAGTCCAGGGGCTTAAGTCTAAAGTAGGTAGCAAGTTTCTATTCTGACAGTTAACTGTTTTTATGATCCGTTAGATAAGCCAGGCTTGTTAACCAAAATCCCCTTGAGAAATAAAATAGACTGTTTAAAAATGAAGAAGTCGAAGAAGGAAGAAGCCAAAGATTGAACAAAGTCGAAGATATGAAGATTTGAGATTCAACCCGAATTTACCATTCAGGTAGAATCTCGGGGCCTACTAACAAGGGTATAGCTAATAAAGCCCATTATCTGTATACCCCTGAGGGCCGTTAAGCTAGGCCCAAGTATAGTCATAGTCGAAGTACGAGTCTATATTGTATAGGGATGTTGTAATTTGTATTGAACCCGACCGGATCCTTGAGACCTGTCCACCTATATATTGGGGCCAGGAGAGGCCAGCCAGGGACAGATTGAGATTGAGCCAAGTTTGATACCATGCTTATTCTCGATATACACCTTGTTTGACTGATCTTTACCTTCGAGTTCATCCGACGCCGTTTTCCCCCGATCCTAAGTCCTTCATTTAGGACATTTGTCGAGTTAACCCTCGTCAATAGGTTAGTTCCGAAAAATGCATAAAAACGCCACGAAGTGGAAACAAAACACAAAGCAAATGGTGCATAAACAAGAATGGAGCATAAAAAATTATAGATACTTTTGAGACGTATCAAGCATCCCCAAGCTTAACTCCTGCTCGTCCTCGAGTAGGTAAGTGATAACAAAATAATAATTTTTGAGGTGACATGCACCAACACAATCTTGATCAAAACGATGTAAAGCATTGAGTGTTGAGATCAAAGTACTCTAAACATGGGCATAAAAGATATAATCTTGATAATAGAACTTAGCAACCATGTTATAACATGAAAAGTGTCGATGGATTTCGTGTCGCAAGAACACGGGGTACCACGCGACGGACCCAAAGATTCGAACGCAGGGGGCTGAACGTGTGAGATCTCGGATCGTAGCGAAGCACGGTGACAGAAGATGGGCTCGGTTTGCCCCCGAGCAGCGTTGCGATGGCGAAGACGCTCGAGCCTTGCGTTGGCGTCGGCCATGTCGAAGCAGATCTTGGAGAAAACACACCACAGCCCCCTACCTGGCGCGCCAAATGTCGATGGATTTCGTGTCGCAAGAACACGGGGTACCACGCGACGGACCCAAAGATTCGAACGCAGGGGGCTGAACGTGTGAGATCTCGGATCACAGCGAAGCACGGTGACGGAAGCCTCGAGTCGTCGAACGCACAACGCACTGCAGAGAGAGACACCGAGCCTTACCCAGGTTCAGGGCCCTCGTGGTGAGGTAAAACCCCTACTTCCTGCCTTCTTGTATTGCAACGCGACACCTCGCGAGGAGTACAAGGCCTTGATTACAAAGCTCTAGCTGGCCAGAGGTTGAAGAACCTGCGTGCCCAGCTAGCAGCCTCCAGAAGATCAGATCCCATCTAAGGGGTGGCCTCCCCTCCTTTTATAGCGCCAAGGTCCTCCTTCCCCTTATCTTCTTGGGGAAGGGGTTGCCACACACACGGCCAAGGAGGGTGGACAGCTGTAGACTACACTCTTCTGTAGACATGGTCTTCGTAGAGTAGTGGCGCCGGTCCACAGGAGTGGGTGGAGGAAGCTGACGTCCTCCTCTGGCGCCCTGCACCGTCCACGCTATTTTTAGGGGGCGGCCAACAACCACTGTGCCACTTTGGGCAGGCACAGTGAAAGTTGGTCTCCTCCCTGTCGGGGGTAGCGTGGGCGGTACGCGGTCTTCTGCCCGTTATCTTCTTGCTCTGCATGCAAACGTGCTGAGCTAACGTGGGCGTGCTTCCTTTCCTCACCAGCAAGGGCTCGTGAGGAGGTCTTCTGGTCCTTAGCAGTTTTGGTCGTCGTTCTCCTCACGAGGCGCCTCCTCGTGAGGGTCTTCTCCGCAGCTTGGGTCGTTCATTCTGAAGGTGGGCCGATGACGTGGCCCAGGAGCAGGTGAACCAGGATACCCCGGTATCCAGAACACCGACAAAAAGTAACACAAACAAAAGATCATGAGTAATAATGCAATGAAAATCAATTGTTTATTTCGAGCATATAAAATTGTTGAAGAAGGATTCAAGGCCGTGGATCCCAACAACTTGACAAGAAGAGAGGTGGTCGATGGCCAACTCAATGCAACCGCTCTTCACATGATTCAAATTGTCGTTGGGTCCAAGGACTTGCCTCACATCCAAAACTTCTCCACCGCCAAAGAATCTTGGCAAGGCCTCTCCGATGTATTTGTTGGGAATGAGAGCATGAAGAGGACAAGATATGTGTCCTTTAGCAATCAAGCGGAGGGATTCTTTATGAAGGATGGTGAGGACCATCAAGAGATGTATCGAAGACTCAAGGCCATTGCTACCACCTTGAAGAACGTAGGTGCTCATCATATTGATGATGAGTGGATCAAGATGAAGTATATGCTTGCTTACATGCCATTTGAGCCCGCGGATTTGAAGAGTGTTCAAGGAAAACACAACTTTCACGAGATGACTTCCAATCAAGTGATGCAAGAGATGCAAGCCTACAAGGTTGCCGCACAAAATGTGGAAGATTCGCGTGCTCGTGCCATGGAAATGCAAAGAAGTTCCAACCTTTATTTGAAGGCAAGTAGTGTGGTTGAGAGAGAAGTTCCTCTTCAAGCAAGTATTGAAGCAAGACTAGAGATGTGCCCCGAAGATATAAGGCATGAGTATCACGAGCACATGGCTTTCTATGGAAAAACCTTTTGGGTTGATCCCAACAAGGCTAAAGAAGATAATCAAAGAAGAAGCAAGTCAAGTGGATTTCAAAGGAATGACAACAATGGTAAAAGGGTGAGGACATGCTACAATTGCAATGATAGATTTCACTTTGTTGCCGAGTGTCCTTACGAGAAGAGAGAAGATCATGGTGGGAAGCTCATTTTCAAGAGCAAGACCAAGTCACCATCAAAGAAGCCATTTGTGAAGAAGGGTGGACCCAAGAAGAAGCAACCAAAATTTGTGTTCTTGACTCAAGAAGAGTACTCCAGAAGTGAGAGTGATGAAGAAGAAACCTCTACTAGTGAGGTGGCCGCAATTGCAACCACCTCCACTCCTCCCGCATCACTCTTTGAATCCCCCAATAAGAACTCTCCCATCAAGAACGTCAAGTGCCTTATGGCCAAGCCTTCCGAGGTATCATCCACCCCTTCCTCTTCCATCTCTAAGACAAACTATGCCTCTTTGAATGATCTTGCTAGTCTTAGAGTAAAGGAAGAAATCATTGATTTTGACGATTATGTGTCTAGTTTAGAAGGTGTACACAAGTTACACTTTGAAAGCCTATTGAGTCAATATGGTAAAACTCTTGAAAAACTAGATGAACAAATGAGGCTTGAAAAAGAGTATGCTCATGAAATTGCCTCACTAAAAGACTCTCTTGAAGGAGAGAAAGAGGAACGAGCAACTCTTGAAGAGAAGCTCGATTCCATTGAGGAATCTAATAATGAAGTTATCTCTAAACTCATTAAAGAGCGTGACCATGCACGTGCCAAAGTAAAAGTGCTTTAAAAGGAAAAGATTGAATTTGGTGTTGGTCATGATAAACTTGTTAAGGATTTAGACAATCTTGACAAGGCTCACGAGGCCTTGAAAAGTGAACACTCTATTCTCACCAAGTCACATGAACAACTTCAAATTCAATTGACTAAAAATGATGTGCCTAGTTCTTCTACTTCTACTTGTGAGCATGCAAATATTATTGAAGAAAATGCTAGGTTGAAAGATGAGCTTGCCAAGTCCACTATTCCCATAGGTGAGAAAAACTTGAATGACCTTTTGAGTAAGCAAAGGGTATTCGATGATAAAACGGGACTTGTCTCAAAGAAGAAGAAGAACAACAACAAGAAAAAGAAGTCCAAGCCAGCACAAGCAAAGAAGGATCCCATTGTGGGTGGCAAAGCCAGTCATGACAATCTTGCGGGAATTGCTAACCCTCACTATGTTTTATTTCATGATTATTATGGTGATGTGTATGCAAAAATATGTTGGTCCAAATGATAGTTATGTTGCTTGGTCTATTTGGGTTCCAAAGACCCTTGTTGCTAACAAAACAGGACCCATTGAGAAATGGGGACCTAAAACCAAGCAATTATCTCTTGTAGGACTCTACTTCCCGTGGATCAAAATGGGTGCTTGATAGTGGATGCACAAGTCACATGATTGGAAGCAAGAAGATCATGATAGAGATGAGGCCTAATGTCAATAACATAACCGTCACTTATGGATACATGTCACAATCCAAGGTATTGGGTCTTGGCAAGGTGGTGGTCGCACCGGATATTTCCCTTGTGGACGTCATCCTTGTTGAGACTCTTGGTTATAATTTACTTTCAGTTCGTGCACTTGGAAAGATGGGCTTTGCCATCTTCATTGATAATGATATTGTGGTACTCTTGTGGAGCAAGTCTCTAAAGGTCACTTTCGTTGGGCATATTGAAAACAACTTGTATGTGGTAGACTTCTCGGGGAAAACCACTACAAGTGCAATGTGTCTATTTGGAAAGGCCGATGTGGGTTGGCTTTGGCATCGCCGACTAGCCCATGTCAACATGCAAACTTTGCAAAGCCTTCACAAGATGGTGTTTGCAGGGCTTGCATTCAAGAAAGTGTTTCTTTTGCCAAAGATCGTGTTTGCAGGGCTTGTGTTCAAGGAAAAATGCATGAATCTCCCCATTCAAGCAAGACTATTATTTCTTCCAAGAGGATTTTGGAGCTCCTTCATGTGGATCTCTTTGGTCCTCCTTCTCATGCAAGTCTTGGTGGGAAGAAATATTATTTGGTGATTGTTGATGACTATTCAAGATATACATGGGTTTATTTCTTTGAATACAAGAGTGAGACTCAACAAACCATCATCGACTTTGCCAAAGAAGTTGAACGTCAATATGGGCAAAATATATTGGCAATAAGAAGTGACAATGGCACCGAGTTCAAGAACTACACCTTGAATGGTTTTCTTAGTGATGAGGGGATACGACATCAGTATTCTGCTGCATACACCCCTCAACAAAATGGTGTAGCCGAGAGGAAGAACCAGACTCTTATGGATATGGCTAGGTCCATGTTGGCGGAGTTTAAGTCTCCATACAACTTTTGGGCCGAAGCTATCTCTACGGCTTGTTATTCATCGAACCGGCTCTTCCTCTACAAAGGTTTGAATATGACTCCATATGAAATAGTCACCGGAAGCAAGCTCAACATCAAGTACTTTCGGGTTTTCGGTTGTAAGTGTTTCTTTCTTAGACAAGGAGTTCGTTTAGGTAAATTTGATCCAAAAGCATTAGAAGGTATTTTTGTTGGTTATGGTGCCGAATCCCACGCTTATAGAGTCTTCAACAAGTCCACCGGACGTGTTGAAAAATCTTGTAGTGTGGTGTTTGAATAAAATGGTAGCTCCCAAGGGGGGCGAGATGTTACTTGTGATGTAGATGATCAAATACCTCAAGATGCCATAAGAAGAATGGGCGTGGGATTTATCCGCCCCATTGAGGGACGCCTTGTGGAGGACCGAGAAGAACTATGCTCTACTCAAGTGGAGCCCTCATCTACACAAGTTCAACAAGCCTCTCCTGAAGAAGCAACTAATGCACCAACCGAAGAACAAGACAAGGACCTTCATGAAGAAGAAGGGGCATCACCATCCTCTCCGGTTATCTCAACCGCCCCTAGTTCTTCACAAGACCAAGATCAACCTACTCATGAAGAGAGTGATGATGTGCTCAATGATGATCAAGGTCAAGTTAATGGTCAAGACGGGGACCAAAATGATCAAGATGATCAAGTGATCCCTCAAAGGTCAAATGAGGAAATCGAAGCCCGTCGCAAGAGAAGAGTTGAAAGAAACTTGGAACTTAGTGGTCATACCCTTGAGAGGGTAATTGGAGATTTAAGAGGCGAAGTGTCACCCCGAAGTGAATTAGTAAAATTTGGCAATCATCAAGCCTATATCTCCATGGTTGAACCCAAGAAAGTATTTGAAGCACTTGAAGATCCGGATTGGTTGGATGCTATGCATGAAGAACTCAATAACTTTAAGCGCAATAATGTGTGGGTGTTAGTGGAGAAGCCAAGAGAGTGCCGCAATGTGATTGGCACAAAGTGGATATTCAAGAACAAGCAAGATGAGCATGGAATTATTATGAGGAACAAGGCAAGATTGGTTGCTTTCTCTCAAGTTGAAGGCATTGACTTTGGAGAAACTTATGCTCCTGTGGCTCGCCTTGAGTCCATCCATATCCTTCTTGCATATGCCACTCATCATAATTTTAAGTTGCAACAAATGTATGTTAAAAGTGCTTTTCTTAATAGTCCATTGAAAGAGGAAGTGTATGTTAAGCAACCCCCAGGGTTTGAGGACCTCAACTTACCTAACCATGGCTAGAAACTCCATAAGGCACTCTATGGACTTAAACAAGCTCCACGTGCGTGGTATGAGCACCTTAGGGAGTTGTTGTTGGACCGTGGGTTTGAAGTTGGGCAAGTCGATCCCACTCTTTTTACTAAAAGGGTCAATGGGGAGCTTTTCGTATGCCAACTATATGTTGATGATATTATCTTTGGCTCTACTAACAAATCTTTTAATGATGAATTTTCAAAGCTTATGACCGATAGGTTTGAGATGTCTATGATGGGCGAAATAAAGTTCTTTCTTGGTTTTGAAATCAAGCAATTGAAAGAAGGGAATTTTATTAATCAAGCCAAATATGTCCAAGACATGCTCAAGAGGTTCAAGATAAAGGAACTAAATGGGGCCGTCACACCAATGCTCACTAAATGACATCTTGAATTAGATCCCAATGGTAAATATGTGGATCAAAAGGTATACTGTTCTATGATCGGTTCTTTGCTTTACCTTTGCGCATCTAGACCTGATATTGTGTTGAGTGTAGGTGTGTGTGCAAGGTATCAATCCACTCCTAAAGAAAGCCACCTAGTGGCGGTCAAAAGAATCTTTTGATATTTGGTTCATACCCCAACTTATCGGCTTTGGTATCCTAAAGGCTCACCTTTCTCTCTTTGTGGTTACACGAATTCGGATTGGGCTGGTGACAAGGATGATAGGAAATCAACCTCCGGGGCTTGCCAATTTCTTGGTACGTCTTTGGTGTGTTGGTCATCTAAGAAGCAAAATTGCATATCTCTCTCCACCGCCGAAGCCGAATACATTGCCGACACAAGTGGATGCACTCAATTGTTGTGGATGAGGCAAACTTTAAAGGAATATGGTGTCAATTGTGACAAAGTGCCTCTTTTATGTGACAATGAGAGTGCTATCAAGATAGCCTATAATCCGGTGCAACATTCAAGAACCAATATTGAGATCCGAAAACATTTTATTAGAGATAATGTTGCCTGTGGTGATATTGAACTTCCATATGTTTGCACCAAGGATCAACTTGCCGATATATTCACGAAGCCCCTTGATGAAGCAAGATTTGGATATTTGTGGAATGTGCTAAATATCATTGATTCAAGGAGTGTGGCTTGAGCATCTTGTAAATACACCTATATTTCAATACTTGTTTGGTTTAGGTGTGGGCATGGAAATAGGGGGAGTGTGGTCCTAATTAATTGGGCTATCCCTCCCCCCATAATGCCGATAGTAACAAAATCATTCTCTTAATATCATTTTGTGATATGTGAGCTTCAATAATGAGTATTCGTTATGGACCCAAGATACATCTTCGCGGTCCAATGCCAAAACACTCATACATGGTGGCCTCGGCCACCGACCTTTTTTTTTTGAAGAATTGATTCATTTTAAATCTTATTTGGATTTATTGCATATCCTTTTGTCTCATTTATTTTGGTATGGGACAACACTTGCATTGGTTTTCCTTTATTTGATTCTTGCAATGTCAAGTGCCAAGAACCACTCAATGACTTTGTCTAATCCTAAGCCCTTCTCACCCCTGAAACACTCTATCTTAGACACAAGTTATGTCTCAAACAGTTTTGACCGAGAATGGTAGCTGCAAGCCAGATTATCCGCCCCCTGGCCGGATATTCCGGGGGCCAGATTATTTGCCCCCTTTGGGCCGTAATCCGCCTCGGCGGGTTTCACTTAAAATCGAGGGGATCAGGGTGGGCTAGGCAGTTGCCTTGCCTCTCCACCCCCGACCCTCTCTCTCCTCCTCACCGCTGCCTCCTCTCATCGACGTCTCTCCGGCCACCCGTTTGGCCAGATTTTGCCAGATCTCGCTCTCCTTGTAGAGGGGGAGCTTCTCCTCCATGCAGTTTCTCCAATGGCGGATGGTATCTTCTCCAATCCTCAACTCTTTTTGTTGTTGTTTGGGGATGTTTTACCTTGCCTAGTTTTTGGAGATTAGAGGGTTCTTGGTCTCATATCTTGTTCTAGGAATGTTAGTCTTGCAAGTAGTTTACCCGATCTACGATGTAGAGTTGATTTCATGCTATTTTCAAGAATTTCGAGAGGGGCGGAATATCCGGCCTTGGCTTGGCCGGAATATCCGGCCGCCGGATTATCAGGTCCCTGGTGGACCAGAATTTCCGCCCCTAGACAGCAACCTACACATAATTGATTTTGTAACTACTTTCTCTACTAAGGTTTCTAGGCACCTTCCTGACTTGTGTGCATCATCTCATCCATATGCTATATCCCTTATTCACCTCACAGGTTCGTCCTCGAAGCCAAAGCCTCGTCAACATCCACGGAAGATGCACATGACTAAGCACGGGATGCAGGATGATTCTGCTCGTAGGGAGCATGAGCAGCATGCATCTTGGGAGAAGCGTGAGGCTGCTCGTGTGAGGGCCCAAAATGCAAAGGAAAAGCAAGCCATGGGAGAAGCTGTAGGAAGGAACAAGAGGAAGGGCAGAAGCAGGACAAACTACATGAGCTTGCCTAACTCCGACAACCACATGATCTGTCGCAAAGACTACTATGCTGATAAGGAAAGAGATGAAACTAGTGAAGGCCACAAGTATTGGTGCATTCAACATTTGCACTGTTAGCTTATTTAATTCATATATTTTGTTTCAAGTGTCCAAAAATTATAAATTTATAGTCTATGGAATCCTCTAGTCATGTAGAACATCATAGGATCAAGAAATCCCAAAGTTCATACGTGCACACACTTTGTGCATTCAAATCTATTCAAATCACTAATTTAATCATAATTTGATTTCTAAAACTTATTTTTAGAGTGAATCCAATTGTAGTAGCCTTGTTTTACTGCAAGTTATCCGGTAGCATCACTTCCTAATTTTATTGGATCACTTCACAATTATTCAAATTCTAATATGAGGATTTGAGTAATTCCACCATAGAAATAATTCTATATTCTTTTCAACATTGTTTCTTCCAATCATAATGAGTTCTATGATCCTATCTAGTACTAGAGCACATCTTGAGACCACCTTGACACATATCATATCTATCTAAACCTTATTTGTCTAGTTCACACATATTCAATTTACAATTGTGTTAATTAAGTAAAGTGTGGTACATCTCAATCATAGAAATTGTTCTTGCTATTGTGGTGTTGATTAAATTCTACCATCATAGCACATATCCACCCTCCATATTGTTCAATAATTCCTTTGAGCCATCATCTCAAATGTCATCCATTCATATTCAATCATTGTTCACTTAATCTTGATTTCATGTATTGAACTATTCAATTAGCAAATGAGTTAATTGAGTAATTCAACGCTACATAAAATCTTTACCCATGGCCTAAGTGTAATATATGCTATTTAAGAATAATTGTTGTCACACTTATTCAATAGTGTTGCTATTGTACTAATTGATACTTATGTGATCCAATTCACACGAGTCTTCCCAAATATAATGCATGCTTTACTAAAGCATAAAGACTACATCAATTATATCTTGCTTAGTCCAATTTACTCCAATCATATTGATCTTTTCCAACCAAACTCTCAAATCCATATCATACAATTCACTATTCTCTTGCCATATCTTTTCTATCACAATATCTTGAGTAATCTAAATTGTTAAACAAACACTTTTCATTTTGTCTTGTTTGATTGTGTTTGTATGGTATGTTATTTTTGTGCTATAGTTTGTGCGAAGAGCTACATGCTAAGTTGAGAGAAGTAAAGGATTGTATTCTTCAAAAAGGCAAGTGACACACATATCTTCTACCTACTTTACTACTGCATTAGTGTTTTCTAGTAGAATGCATGTTATGTGGAATATTCAACTATTTTACAAAATGCTAGATCCCAGTAGTGAGTAGCTATCCCTGAACCCACTTGCTAGGATGCTAAAATATATGAATATTGATGCTATGCTTTGATCACATGAAAAGTTGTTTTGTGAATAAATTAACAACTTCAACTAAAATGAACTACCTGGGTGGATTGGTTTGTTAAGAAGAGCGCGAGGAAGGTGGGTCTTGGGGCACATGCTAGTAAAGATGTGCAACTCAGGAAACCGCTAGGGATGGCCACTCGAGATTCAAGAGATTAATATGGCTTCCATGATTAAAGTACTTCCAGTGCAACCTTATGACAATATGGGCTCTGTCTTGATTGAGTAGGATTAAGGGTTTAGCCATAGGGTACTGACAGCAGGTGGTAGCAAAATATAGGGGGTACGGTCAGATCCAGATGGTTGAATGCTTTTTCTGAAAGGTCTTGTCTCATTTTTTGTATGGGCGTAAAATGAGTCTTAAGGTGAAAGTGCACAACCCTTGCAAGGTGTTAAAATCTAATCGATTAGCGGAGTCCTCGGAATGGACAATTGAGTCTCTAGCCATGGAATGTTTGGAAGAATCTCATCACCATTTCTGAATGCTTTAAAACTTGACTAGCGACTATCAGGAGAAGCTCAGGGCCATACACTCCGAGGGGTGGTGGTTTCTGTTATTTCAAAAACTATGTTGAGTTTCGCCCAAAAACTATATGCCTAGCTAGTATGTAGTGTATGGGGGTTATTTCAGCCCTTCATAAATAAAATTTTGATTAAAAAGATTTTGTAAAAGTTTATAGGATAAAAACTTGCTTTATGCAAATTAGCCTTTGAGATCCACAAGCCAGATATCATGTAGTTTAGTCTTTTCACAAATGCCACCAAATATGTGTCATTTGCTAGTACGTTGTTCTACTAACCCCTCTTGGGCTGCATATTCAAATGTGCAGGTTTTTATTCGGATAAAGAATGACCGGTAGGATCTCGAGTCTACATTCCAACATGTCTGCCTGTGGCACGTGATGAAGATGGAGGCTCATTGCTACTATGCTTCATGCTGTGTACTCATAAGGTTGAAGACTTATGTAACATGATGAAGATGGAGGCTCATTGCTACTATGCTTCATCCAGGGAATGGCATAGTTATATAGGAGTTCTGCCTTTAGGTAAATGTAGGGCGCTATAGCTGCCTTCTTTCTTCCACCAGTTGCATATACTGCATTAAACTTTGCTCTGACACAGGTTGTGAACAGGTTGAAGCTTGACTTCTGGTTGCTGCCTCTGCATTTTCCTGCTCTCGAGCTTCCCTAGCTCTGAGTTCATTTTCTGTTTCTACTTGGTCTCGTGGCATTTACCTCTAGACCTGTTGCACTTACGTCAGAACACCTTGTTGCATCATGCAAATGCATAGTGGGTTGTTCGTTTTCAATGCACAGTGCTATCTCACACAATAACTCCAAATCCAATAAAACCCAAATGTTTGCGAATCATACATACCATACACATATTCTTCACAAAATTCATAAGGTAAACATTTCAGATATACTCATGTAAAGGAACATATACCATGTATTCACATACATTCTGTACAAATATCCACATGACATGAGTCATAGCTCAATTATTCATGTCGCAGGCCGCAAACATACATTACTCAACACGCTACTAGTCCAGATACTCGTGGAACTCGTGTTTCTACTACTATGATAACTTATAACTGCTCCAGATGACTCAGTTGCACTCGTAGTACCTCCCCGGAACATAACCGTTGAAGTGCGCATACCTCCGAAGAGTGCCTGGCAAAGCGACTTGCTTAGATGATGGGTGAATTGGGTCCACTACCGGTTCCTTCTCCATCTCACTTCCCGCAAAGAAACTCTCCAAACTCTGGAACATCTCTTCTGGTCTATCATTAATGTTACGGATGCGCCTACTTCCTCCCGCATCGAACTCTAACAACCAAGGTTCCTCCCTCTTCATATCCGGATAGAAAGGACGTCCATCCTCAGTATAGGAACATGCAAGTGGCGTCATCTCCTCATCGCTACTCCTACTCTGGTCAGTGGTAGCTTCCTGACATGACTGCAATGCCTCCAAGCAAAGAGCAATCTCTGCCCTAGACTCTTCCGGATCCATTTCTCCTCCTAGAGCACTTAAATTCAACTGTCTAACGTCAATCACTTGCCACTGGGTCCTACCAACCCTAGGCTCTGCCTCAACATCATAACGAGGTAGATCCTCGTCATCCGTACCCCATCCTGTAGGAACAATGGGCTCAAACATGTCTGGCACTTCCCAGCCATAATCATTGATGTGATGACCTTCCCTAGCGACAAAAGCTTCATAGGGTGTAGGTGACTCCAAATTTGACTCCGGCACGACACCGTCTTCTACTATGCCATCTCCTACATCCTCTTCTAACTCTTCTTCCATCGGCTCTTCTTCCTCCCATGGCTCTTCATGAGTGCGCTGATACTCAACCTCGTTGTCAGAGAGTTGTCTTCTACTCAAGACCAAATCCTGATCCAAAAACTCATCTAATAACTGCTCGTAGTCGGACACCAGATTGATGTGGAGCATATAATAGATCTCTAACAATGACATACAACGGTCCAGATACCGTGCCTCCATATCGGGTGTATCCCTAATGAAAGAGACGTGATCCCACGTCAAGGCCTCCTCGATATCACCACACAGAATAGTCAGAAAGACACTTCCCGCGAGCTTCTTGGCAGCATATCCCCGGATAGCAGTGATAGCTTCAAAGAAAGCTACCTCCCTAGCCACCCCGGATATTCTAGACTCTCCATAGGGTAATAAATACCATGCTCCTATTTCTCTTGGTAACTGAGCAGACACTCGATACTTAACCGGAATTCTTCCATCAAAGTAAGCAAACTCTCGAACAAGTGCCTTAGGGGAACAGTTACACGTCACTAATAACTGTTTTAGGATTTCATCAAGACCTCCAAGGTAATTAGTCAACCAAGAATTTGTCACAATCACGGTCCGATCAGGCATCTCACCCATCTTTCTGGACTGTAAAGAGAAACAAAACATTTTAGCAAAACTTGCTAAGGTAAGACAAGAAGTATAGCACTAAGTATATGACCGGAATATTCTCATTTGAATACCCATCATATTCCTTAGAGAATTTCTTATCTTAACGACTCTCGGCTCCTACAGGCTATTCCCATTACTAGGTCGTCCAACCAAAGTTCGAAGCATTGCTCTGATACCAGCTGTGGTGACCCAACACACCACTACATGTGTAGTGTACAAGTCATTGATATAATACTCATGAAAGTCCCCTTCCGTAAATATCACATCCCTTAGAGTGGTACAATAGAAACATTGCTGGTCCGCAACTTTATGTGTTCATAGATACCAACCAAAAATGTACAAAAGCTTTGAGGTCATCCTCGGTCCACTGAGGAGTCTCATATGTAAACCATTTCAAACTAGCAAATCTAATTAGTAATGGTAGTATAAGGCATAGCACCATTACGAGCATGAGCAACTTATTTGTGAATAGTTGCTATGCTCCACTAACTATTCTATAATTCTATGCTTCGGTGTCCGGTTCCTCGTCGCTATTACCGTAAATGATACCCTAGTCAACTCCTTCTACTCCCCCAGAGAGATCCGTCTCCTTGTGTAGTATTGTTCCTCACTAACGTTAGGAACATCTTCGCTGTTCTCACAATCTAAAGCAAGGGTTTTCGAGGATAGATTGAGTACATGCGTACTCAACAAGTTCTATGGAAATGGTGTATCATGCTATAACAATAGCTTGGAATAAAAGAATTCCAAACATATGCAAGTTTTGTAAAATAGTTTTCTTGGATGAATCAAAGTTTTAGTTTCATAAAAACTATGTTCATCAGTCTTCGCGGGTTGTTAGAACTTTTGCATAGTTCCTTTCCACGCGGCGTTCACAATTCCTTTCCCAGAATAAGGAGTAACATGTCACAATTCTATACACTCTGCAAGGGTGCGCTAATTTGCCCACAAATGTCCTTGACCCTATTGCCAATATCATACTTCCTATGGTATGAGGCCAGTTACCAAGTATAGCCGAATCATGTCGAGCACAACCTAATTCCGTAATCCACCCATCGCAACTAATTCGAACCTCGGTCCAAATCAATTACCCTCTCCGCTAGAAGACATTAACCGTTACTCTGTAGCACAGAGCAGGGACGTTTACCACGGGCTCCCACCCACTGATTTTCCCCAAAAGGAATCTCAATCCGGCTATGCCTCCGAGGATATACGAAACTCAGAAGTACCATCTATCTCGCTTGTGCCATATCAAGTTCTGTGGTCAGCGCAATTTACGGTGCTTTGGAATGACTGATAACAGTTGTTATTAAATCCTAGGTATTCCCGATATAATGGAACCTCCACCGTACGACATTTCGTTCATACGTCTTATCAGTGGTTCCATCCTCCACCAATTCTTTTGGAAGAAGTATTTTGATGCAATTGGTGTGAAATACTATGCAATTGTATACTATTGAAAATAATCAACATATATGAGCAAGAATGAACTTGCCTGACAACTCACGCGGATCATGCATGTGACGGCACACCTGCTGAACGGCGTAGGCGATGTCAGGGCGTGTGAAGGTGAGGTACTCAAGAGCCCCGTCGAGACTCCGGTACTCAGTTGGGTCGGCCACGGGAGGGCCGGCAGAGGCGGAGAGCTTGGGCGACGTGTCGACCGGTGCCATGATGGACATGGGTAGCCTCCATGACTTCCTCGGCATCGTGGTAACCCGCAACTCCTCTGGCATGCACCTCTCGCAGGCCAAGTACACGGCGGAGATTCTGGACAACGCCGGCATGACTGCTTGCAAGTCCGCCACGACATCGGTCGACACGTCACCCAAGCTCTCTGTCTCTGCCGACCCTCTCGTGGTCGACCCGACTGAGTACCGGAGACTCACCAGGGCTCTCCAGTACCTCACCTTCACGCGCCCTGACATCACCTACGCCGTTCAGCAGTTGTGCCTTCACATGCACGATCTGTGCGAGCAGCACTTGGCAGACATTAAGCGCATCTTGCGCTACGTCAAGGGCACACTATCTCATGGACTCCAGCTTCATTCGACTTCACCGTATTCCATGGTCACCTACAACGACGCTGACTGGGCCGGCCGCCCCGACACTCGACGTTCCATGTTGGGTTTCTGCGTCTACCTCGGTGACAACCTCGTCTCATGGTCTTTGAAGCGGCAACACATGGTATCTTGCTCCAGCGCCGAGGCTGAGTACTATGTTGTGGCTAATGCCGTTGCCGAGGCTACTTGGATTCGCCAACTCCTCCACGAGCTTCATCGACCATCTCCTCCAGCTACGGTTGTGTTCTGCAACAATGTCAGCGCAGTTTACATGTCAATGAACCCCATCCAGCACCAGCGCACGAAGCACATTGAGATTGATCTTCACTTTGTTCGCGATCGTGTTGCCATGGGTCAGGTTCGTGTGTTGCATGTTCCCTCGTCTCGACAGTTCGCTGACATCTTGACGACGGGTCTTCCATCACTGTTGTTTCTGAATTTTCGGTCCAGTCTCAACGTCCATACTCCTCCCGTTGCAACTGTGGGGGAGTGTTAGAGATATGTGACATTATGTGATATATCTCTACCAAAGATATGTCACATTATGTGACATAACTCCCTGATCCTCTAAATCGTGGAGAGTCCTTAATGATGTGATCTCCCATTTATGATTAGGATTATAATTCTTGTATAAATACACATGCAATGGAAAGGCCCAAAGTGTGGTCAAAGGTTTTACTTGACCCTGGACCTCAGGTTCTGAAGACTGACCATTGTCTGAATAGAAGACAATGTTTTTAAAAATCCAAATGATTTGAAAAGATTACTTGCAACTAATTTTGATAAACCCTTCCCGTATTTATGAATGATTTGTTATTTGAGTTTCTTGTTGCTCATATGAATTTTCCTTTAGAACCTTCATATGAATTTCACTTTAGAATGTTCATATATTTGAAGAATTCTTTCATTGTTTACAAGGGATATACTGCTTTGCTATAGAAAGACCCATTGAACTGAAGCACATCGCTGATCAAACAACCGGATAAGCTATGAGCCGCCGGACGGATCGCGGATAGCCAGAACTCTGTGAAAAATCTTTCTATGCTGCAAAGACGGATATATTGCAAACTCAGAAGAAGTTCCAAGATATTTTTCTTAACTGATTTATGTACTATTTTGAATATTTCCATATTCAAAATGGTATTCTTTTTGTTCAAAATAATAATCTCCAAAAATTTGGAAAGTATTATTCTTTGTTTTTGTTTTCTTTTGGTACTTTATTAATACCCAAGTCATTTAGCAAAGACATAATTGAATTTTTGTTATTAGAACTTCATACAAGTGATATAATAATATTCAAAACTTTTCTTGGAGTTTAAAAGTATTTTGATAAATATTGGAATGAGTATTTAAATTATTCATCTCATTTATCAACAAAACAATGGTTATAAAGTTTTATTTCTAAAATTTTCATTCAATGACATATTTGAGTTAGTAATAATTTTAGCTTTCCAAAAAGGTATTTTTCATAATTTTTGGACTCCGAAATAAAAAGTAATGGTTGTTTTATAGTTCAGTCCCTGGAATTAAAATAGTTCACATAAAAACCCTTCAAATGGGACCCACCTATCAGTCAAAATGGTCAAACTGACCGAAATGGTTCGGTCATACCAAACCGAACCACTCTCTCTCACTCGCGCAACTCCCATGGCGATCGAGCCGCCGACGCTGTCGCCGCCGTGTCCTAGCCAATTCTGACCAGCTCCGGCCTCGCCGTCGCCACCAAATTGATCCCCTCCCTTGATTTGATCTTCTCACCGAGGGAATCGAGCTGGGGTGCTCTGCTATGCTCGCATGCATCCCCCTCTGACCCGCTAGGGTTAGGGTTATGCTAAAGTCATCGTCTAAGACGAGCTTGGCTGTCCAGCTCGGCTAGGCTGGCTGGCTTGGCCTCTCCTAAGTGGCCTAGGGTCACTGGCTTGGCTGCATCAAGGTCTTCTTCCTCGATCAATGGCCTTGGCCATGTCTTCGGCTACCTCCTCTTCCCCTCCCATGGAATTCAGCTCCATGAACCAAGTAAGTGGCTTCTCCCCCTCTCTCACTTGCTCTACTACTTCTCTAGTTAGCCTCTGGATTTCCCCCTTTGATTCCCTTCTATTTTGGAATTAGGGTTTTGCTATACTGAAGCAAATCTTCAGTTCATGCATGCTCTGTTATGATAGCATACTCTAGCTAGTGTTATCTAGTCTACTGGTAACCTAAGCTTCCTAGAAATGCGCATTCAAGCATGGTTTGCTTGCTCTCCAAAATTGTTCTCTGAACTTGCACTGTCTCTGACAGTTTTGAGCTCATACTCTGTCAGTATGCTCTGGGATGCTTGCCTATGATTCTAATGCTCTATGTGCTATGCTTGACCACTGCTTGCACTAGGAAATTTAGTTTGCTATCTAGAACACTTGAACTCTGAATTTCATTCAGTGTTATGTCAGGCATTCAGTTAACACATACATTCAGAAACTTGCTTGAGCTAGTTCTCATACACATATAAGAAAAATACATCAGTTGCAGCTCTTAGAGCTTGCAACTATCATTTCCTTTGAATTATTAACATAAAGATTTTTTGAATCTTAGGATTCAGAGAAGTATGTATGTGTGCTGTTTCTAGTAAGATTATGAAGTAAATAATCACTTCTAGTGATTTGCACTTCATGTTCTTCCTTGAGCTCACACAGAAAATTCTAATGGTTGTGCTCCCTAGCATGGCTATGGTGTTTCTCATTTTTAGTAGTTCACAGTGATCTTGCCAAGTGTGTGTGTGCTATACCACTCTCTCTGCCAATAGTAATCCTAGTAATACAACATTTGGAGTTTCCAAAGTGTGCTTGATGTAGATTGGGCAGTAATCATCTGCCTTGATGAATATGATGATGAGCTTGAGCAGCACCTCCTTGCTCTTGTTCAGCATGAGAAGCACCTCCTTGCTCTTGTCCTTCTCCTACCTTCTATGGTGCAAAGTGTGTTATGGGCTACTCACCAATGGTGAGCTTGCTCCTTTTCTCACTCCCAACCTCTGGCTTGGGGAGTTTTATGAGCTTTTGCTCTTAACCTCTAGCCTCTGTACTCAAGGTGTTCTTATGAGCTGCTCTGAGAATTTTTGTGAGTGGTTTTGTGTGGAGCGAGGGGGTATTTATAGTGTGGGATGTTCACTGTGGTGCTGACACCTATTTACATGCATTTGATGACTAAGGTGCTTGTGCACTATTCTGAACCGCCTCTCTGTGTTGGATTCTAGCCCAGATTCATGATTTTCATGAATCTGTTAATGGTGGGTGCATTTTATAATGTTTTCCTTAATCAGCTTGCTAAAACTTTGTTTCTACTTACTGAGCTTATAATTCTGTGATGGTTTCCAAATCTGCATGCTAAGTTAGTGATGGTTTTGGTATCTGGTTCATCAAATATGCTAATGACTTGCTAATCTTGTTTAGCAAGATCATGGTCTTATAATTTTGAACATTTTTCCTTGTGTTTGTTTCATCATGGAATCATGGCTAGGGTGATCTTCTGGTACATTGGCTTATTACTTGATATTATCTGTTGGAATTATTTTTGGCTGCTAAAGTGATATTCTTTTCCGTCATACTTTTGACTGAAGTATTTCCTATATTTAACTAGGTCATCTAGCTGGCCTACTTGTTTGGTTTATTGCAGCAAAGATCAAGTTTCTAAACATTGGATTTCATCATATTTTTATTCTGCTATTGGATTTTATTCACTGCCCTAGCTAATTAAGTCCAGAACAAGTTTCTGGACTTAATCCACTAGATTCCAAATAAAAAGGTTGGCCCTAGGCCTAACCAACATTTTAATCTAACCAAACCTTCTCCTAGTGTCTTAGTGTGCAGGTTAAAGAAAAGAAGAAGAGGATCAAGAGTAGATAGATGTAGTCTAGGTTTTCTTCTTTTTTCTTCTGATCTTTGTAATCAGACCACAATGTGGTATGTAAATGTAAACTTGTATGATACAAATCAATAAAGATTCTTTTTATCTATCATATGCAACTTGTTTCACATTTTTCTATTTTTTATTTAAATTGTTATTAATATTTGAATTTGGCCCTAATTATTCATTTATGAATAATTTGAAATCCAAAAATTTGAATTTGGACTTAATCAAATATCTTGATGATCAATGTGTTGTTAGGAAGTTATAAACTTCTTTTAAGTGATATGTGTTGATATAATTTTTATCCCACATATTTTCCTAAGTTCAAATATTTCAAATTTCAAATTTGATTCAAATTCTAGAGTTTAAATAAGACCTCTAGTCAAACTTCACATTTTGAACCTTAACAAAATAAGTTTTTGAAAATCCACCTTTTTAAAGGACTGAAATGTAATTCACATATTTAAAACCACCCCTTCTCCAAATCCTATATGTCGGGATGCTACATCGACGG
Source organism: Dactylis glomerata (assembly GCA_007115705.1). Lineage (NCBI taxonomy): Eukaryota > Viridiplantae > Streptophyta > Magnoliopsida > Poales > Poaceae > Dactylis > Dactylis glomerata. The sequence continues at coordinate 311,010 of QXEO01000457.1, read as the reverse complement.
CCTTCTACGCGGTCTTCTTGGGCAGCAGCACCTGTTTGATGTAGGGGACCATGCCGCCGTGTAGGATGGTGACGCAGGCGAATAGCTTATCGAGTTCCTCGTCGCCCCGGACGGGGAGCAATAGGTGCCTCAGGATGATGCGGCTCTTCTTGTTCTCCTTGGCAGCATTTCCAGCAAGTTCAATCACCTTAGCGGTGAGGTACTTGAAGACGGTGGCGAGGTACTTGAGGACAACAGCGAGGTAGACGGGAGCCCCACTACCGACGCGCTCCTTCAGGTAGCGCCGAACGCAGCCGACAAGGAGCTGCAACCCGGCCTTGATGGACCTCATCACCGACTTCTTTCTGGGGCCGCCCAAGACAGCGGCCCTCCTAAACTTCGCTCTAGTTATGCTGCCTGAGACTGAGATGTCCATTCCAAGAAAAGGTGGAAGATGAATGTTGCCAAATTAAAGGATTGCCTTTGACTGTTGATTCATAATACTTACGCCCCTCCTCACCTTTGCATTGAGGCACGTGACTTCATGTTGGCTGACATTGTGATAGTTCGTGTGACTGGCATGTTGACCCCATATACAGGGGTCCCAAATGTCAATGACTCAAATTCAGCTGACTTCATAGTCCGCAAAGTCAGCCAATCTGTGGGAACAAATCAGGATCTCTGGGACGACAACATTAGAATTAAAACTGGGGTGTGTCTAGCACTCAATTTACTTAGAATTAGCTTAGAGCTCAATGGACTGACATTATCACATCTCAGTTGGAACTCACCACTAGCACGAATCACGAAGGAAATCTAACAGTCTGGATGTACTGTTCCTAGTTGCAACCTCACTTGAAACTAAAAAAATCAGTTGCAACCCAATTTGCAACTAAAAAGTACTTAGTTGCAACTCAACTTGCAACTCAGTTGCATGAATCGCGATGAATCTGGCGGTATAGGACTCTATTGATCCCTAAGCTAATTCTCAATCCACTGAGAATTGGCAATTCCGTAAACTAAAACCACTCAAAAGCAGAAAATTATGTACTAGCTAGTCCTAGTTTCTCACAAATACAACCATAACCAAAGATTGGTATATTTTCTAGGAAATAGGCATGCACGTGACTTACAATTTAAAATAATTTATTCGGTTCAATTCTTGTTAGGAGCTTCACAAATCAACACACTTTGTGCTCTTCCTGCACACACGGTTGCTGGGGTTACATAGCTCTAGGCCACATGCAAGGTATTTTCCTCCAAAAAGTTTAAAGTGTATTTGATGTACCCACAGTTCAATGTTGAACTGAAACATCCGACTGTCCAAAGAAATGCAATATATTCTAGCACACCGAAAAAATTGATGAAACCACGGGTATGGCCACACCCTTCAAGGTCCCAAACCTTAAAAAATTGTAGTGGTGCCATTCTGCACCCTGCCCTTGATAGCCATCTCACAAAAACTGCATGTGTGTTCGGACCCTCACACACGCTGATAAAATGGAAAAACATTTTTTCCTGACAACCTAGAATACCATAGTTGCAAAAGTTGCTGGAGATGGGGTTATATGGAACCCTGCCAACTGTGTGGCGAGATTCAAAAGTTTTCCTTTTCAAAAGGCAAAACCCTAGCTCATTACCCTTGAAATCCAAGCGAACTAGTTCGAGGTAGCTCACTTTTGTGAAGGATTTTTCATGAAAATGCCCATAGACCATGTATCTTATTTTTGCTCGTAACTAGGTCACATAAACCGATAATGTGCGCATGTTTTTTATTTTTCTATTTTTTCTTGAATTAGTTATGCTCATTTGAATGTGGGTCAAACCTCAGAAAATACCGTTGACCATATTAAACCCTCGCTGGGCATCACCTAACCCTAACACCCAATTATGACCATTGGATCAAACACTATTGCCCAATGGCAGCCGTCGAATCGTCTCTTTGCGAGAGGCTGGTACGCGATCCGCAAGAGGCTAGTTCTGCGATGTGATTGGCTAGACAAGTTTTAAGCTAGCAAGGGGGGTTGAAGTTTGGTGATGGAAAGAACAGCAAGGCTTTTTGGACACAAGGCACCAGCGGGCCCACCTCACCATCCACTAGAACATCTGCCTCTGATACGTACGATCACACGTCCTCTGGCGAGGGATCACTTCTCACTATAGGCTTTTATGAAGCCATAATTATTTTTGTTGAGACGAGATGAGCTGTTGCACAGTACTACTTGCATAGGAGAGAGAGAGAGAGAGAGAGAGAGACCTCGACTCTAGAAACTTCCTTTGCTGACCTCGTTTTGGGGTGCCTCTCTGCATAGAGAATCGACGAAAGCTCAGCTGTTCGAGCAAGTAGATCGGGAACAGAGGCCAGCCAGACTTCGGTTCAACTCAAATTCAGCAAAAATTTCCTGCATGGCCGTTAAAAAGGGCTCAATTTTTATGTTTCACATTATGCATTCTACATATATAGAACCCTTCTAGGGCACATTAGAGCATTTTCTCCCTGCATAAAATACAAGCATACTACTAGTAGTAACTAGTAAGTGATAATGTGCCCAAACTTGGCAAACATGTGCATCTGGTCATGGCAAACAACATTTATAATAAGAGTTTCAAGCTTTGTTTTGACACAAATGAGATGTTTTCCATTTTTATTAGTTTCAAGATATCGCAAAATGTGTGTTCTTTTTGTGAAGCGGCTACCACATGAATAAGGTGCAAGATGCATGCCACCATTGCCATTTTCATGGTAAGTGTAGGCCTTTAATTTGTAGGATGGTTAATTATAGGGGATGACCATTTTCTCGAGTGCTAGCTATATGTGAAATTATTTGTTAGTTTGTACCAATTTTAGTCAAGTTTGAACTCTATGTACGATAAAAGTTGGTCATAGAATGAGGAAAAATATACTATTTGATGGTTCCCTGCAATTTTTGAACCCATGTATGGATGGTGGCCATGCCTGCAAGTTAATTTGAACCAAATATTTGAAATGAAAAGAAGGCTCTATTAAAAACAAAAAATCTCACGCATCGAGTTACCTTATGTTACATACATGCAGTGACAACCTTGATCTTTTATTTTAGCTTTTTAATAGAAAACTGTCTTCACATAGCAGTAATTAAGACGACCCTCTCTTTGTGGACCCCACTTCAAATCTAGGTAGATTCGATGGTGTGCGCCGACTATGCTAGGTGGATGCCGCACTCAAGTATGGCATGGTTTCCAAGGTTCCACATATGTAGGTATTTTCCTCCAAAAAGTTTAAAGTGCATTTGATGTACCCACGGTTCAATTTTGAACTGAAACATCCGAATGTCCAAAGAAATGTAGTATATGCGAGCACATCGAGAAAACTGATGAAACCATGGGTATGGCCACACCCTTCATGGTCCCACACCTTAAGAAAGTTGTAGTGGTGTCGTTCTGCACCCTGCCCTTGGTAGCCACCTTACAAAAACCGCGCTTGTGTTCAAACCCTCACGCACACTGATAAAATGGAAAACCTTTTTTTTCCTGGCAACCCACAATACCATAGTTGCAAAAGTTGTTGGAGACGGGGTTATACAGAACCCTGCCAAATATAGGCCAAGATTCAAAAGTTTTCCTTTTCAAAATGCAAGATCACCCTAGCTCATTCCCCTTGAAATCCAAGCAAACTAGTTCGAGGTAGCTCACTTTTGTGAAGGTTTTTTCCTAAAAATGCATGTAGACCATGCATCTTATTTTTGCTCGTAACTAGGTCACATAAGCCGATGATGTGCACATGTTTTATATTTTTCTATTTTTTTTGAATTAGTTATGCTCATTTGAATGTCGATCAAACCTCAGAAAACCCTATTGACCGTCTTAAACTCCCGCTGGGAATCACCTAACCCTAGCGCCCGATTATAACCGTTGGATCAAACCCTATCTTGCCCACTGGCAGCCGTCGGATCGTCTCTTCGCGAGAGGTTGGTACGTGATCCGCGAGAGGCTAGTTCTGCGACATGATTGGCTAGACAAGTTTTAAGCTAGCAAGGGGGGTTAAAGTTTGGTGATGGGAAGAATAGCAAGGCTGATACGTACGATCACACTATCCTCTGGCGAGGGATCACTTCTCACTGTAGGCTTTATGAAGCCGTGGTTGAACCGAGCAGTGTGAAAGTGGCCAAAAATGTCAGCCGAGCTTGCTCGCGGGGCCAAGAATATTACTAACTAGTACAAATTCGCTACTTAGAGACTGCCCTTACAGGCAGTTTCGCTCTGTTACGAAATAAGCCACCTCACCTAGATAATCCTTGACAGTGAGCACTGGAGAACCGTCTGCAAGAATCTTGGAGACGACAGAGAATGGTAACCGCTTCCATAATCCAGGCAGTTGTTATCGGTCCATATTGTGAACCGCCTCTAAGACTTTTTAGAGTCGGTTGCTAGTACACACCGCCTCCATGACATTTTTCTTCACATGCGGCGTAGAATAAAAACCGCATCTATATTGTGTTGAGGCGATTTGTAATTTTATTAGTTTCTACGAGTTTTTAGCCACAGTCGCTTGCTAGCTAGAACGGCCTCTAAGTTATACCTGGATTTTTATGCTGACTGTCCGGTTTATATATTCTGCCCGCCATGGAGGTTGAGGTTGTCCAAGGCTGCTGGGGCTGGACTGTTAGGACGTATGTTTTAAATCTTGCCCACTTTGATTTTATACAATCTATTTTTTGATGCAATTACATAACTATTATCATGCAATCAAGTAATGCTCACATGCATATTAGTAACATACAATGCTGACAATCATTTCCTTGTTGAATACAATCATATACTACTTCACACATTTTAAACCTAGACATGGCGATTATAACCGTGACTAGGATAACAATGGCACCGAAGGCGTATTGTAGACACATTCCTTCCAGAGAACATACTTTTTCATCTTCAACCTAGTTGTTTGCCTAGCTTCTTGCTTCTTGATATTGTGTTCATCGATGATATCAACCAACGCCAACTCTAACTTCCCCTTCTCTTCCACAACTCTATCCATTTTGTCGTTGATGATTTTCATTGCTTGCTCCATCTTCCGAATTTTCTCATGAGCTAGCCTTAGCTTCTCTTTGGTCTTCCTCTTCTTCTCCCTTGTAAGGTTTAATTTTTCTAGGAGAATGATTTTTCCTTGTAGACAATGTTGAAACTGGGCACATCCATCCCGAATACCACACTCACGGGCTGAACAAGCAGTAGATCGCAGAGTGGCTACTCTAGCAAGAGGCCCTACATGGGAGGTCAGAAAATTTCAGATGTAAAAAATCAACGGGTACACATTTGGTATGAGGGAAAAAGATAGAACAACAACAATGCAAAACAGTGGTGTATGCTTAGAAGCATTGGAACAAAATGAAGAAGAAGAAATTAGACAGCTCTACTACAGATGTATAGAAGAGATTTGGGAGCTAGACTATGTGGATTTCAAATTTCCATAGTTCCGTTGTCGCTGGGTTCAAAAGAATCAAGTGAATTCAAATGACAATGAGCATACAACCGTTAACCTAGATCGCGTTGCTTACAAGGACAATGCATTCATACCAACTAACCTGGTTTACCAAGTCTTCTACATCGTCGACCCGAGGAATAAGAATAGACATCTAGTTATGCCGTCAAAGAGGAGTATCATTAGTGTTGACGGTGTGATCTCCGAGGAAGATTACAACAATATTGATGAAACGCCTGGCCCTTCCTGCTCGCTTAAGCAAAGAGAGCAAGATGAGGTTATTCTGGAATCGCCGCACATTCGCGATCAACATCCAGAAGCATGAAAGCAATTGAAAAACATTTGTATGGATATATATGCACTTAAGAACATATGAATCTGTTAACATTTTAAAAGATTCGTGTTTCTAAGTGTGAAAGCATTTGAAGAACTATTTGTCTAGATCAACATTTTGTAAGTAAACACTCTTCCAGAGTGTCCAGTTTTCACTCCAGAGGGTCCAAATAATGTATCTTTAGAGGCGGTTTGATCAAATAACCTTCTGAGGTCCTTAGAGGAGGCCGCAGCAGGTCCTCGCCGGCGGCGACCAAAGGACATGGCGGTGTCCCCCTCCTCTGCCATTGTTTTTAAACACATTACCACAGTACACAAATATATATAGCTAGATGATCCATGAACAGATACTAACACATTACACAAATATATATAGCTGGATGATCTTTGAACAAATATTAACACATTACATATAGTACGCAAAAGCATGTCCCATAGGGCCGGTAGTGACATGCCTTAGGTAGAGATCACCCAATACATAGCTAGCTATATCATTCAAAATATGACATATATACTATATAGCGACACAAGCATAGGTTGTTTTATTTGTTCCAATTCATGACCAGTTGCCCCAGCCGCCATGGGTGCCGACGACCACCTACTCCCACTTGTTGATCGTCAGCCCCTCTCCCAGTTCATCTGAAGTGTTCAGATTCTGCTTCCAACGCTTGTAGCTCTTATGATCCTCACCACTCTTGCATCTCATGCAGAGCTTATCATTCTGAACTGGATGGCCTAGACCTAGCCCTTCCTTCGTCTATAAGATCCTTCTGTACATCACGTAGGACACATAAGCATCAATTGCCGCATACCTCAGGTGCTCCAGGCTAAGAGGTAGATGCCATTGTTCGTGCATAGCATCCATGCACTTCTCCTTCATATCCTTGTAGGAGTGGTCGATGATGGCTGCTGCAAGAGCACCCATGCCAGCCCTATCACCCTTTTCCACGATCTTGAACATGGCCTGGAGGTCGACACAGTACTCTAGAGGTATATGAATCCCCACATGCCACAGCATCTCAATATCCCTTCTTGTGTCCACGCTAGGAAAAGTGATATGTTTATTATGCAAGAACTCTCTGAGCTCTGGGCAATACTTAGAGCCCCTGCAATGATGATAGACAAGAATAAGATCTCTCATGGCGAGTTGCACGATGGCGACTGTTTGGCCACGACCGGGAGGGGTGTACTCCAGGTCTAGCCCCACAAATCACCGATTCCCTTCTTATATTCATCAAGCCTTTGCTCGAACATGGCCAGGGTCTCATCGAACTTCCAGGAAGAGGAATGGGGGGGGGGGGGGGGGGGGGGGTGGTTCTGGCAGAGAGAGGAAGAGGAATGGGCGGCAGCTCATGGGGAATGGGGAATGTGGAATGGGGATGCTTCCGGCCGGCGATGGCGGTATGAAGGCAGAACAGAGGAAAACAGAGGAAAAAAGAACGTTATTTTTTAAGAAGCGGTTAATAAGCCTGATCGTCGCCAAAATATCTAATGCACACCGCCACTTCAGATTCATTCTTAGAGGCATTTATTTATCTGGATCGTCTATATAATATCAAATTAAAATAATTAAGCCCGCGTACTGTTGTTTGGGGTCCGCCCAGTAGTGACAATGGGTCCCATAAGGAAGCGAGCTGGCACACAAGTACTAGAGACGGTTTAAAATATTGCCCGTCTACGGTGACCGTGATGGTTGCTAGCAAGGACACTGGACGCGGCGGTGTCCATTTCTCCGCCGTGAGGGATGCTGAGATCTCGCCGGAATGCAGGGTTAAAATGCAGATGGCCATTCTGACTAGGCAAATATATATAAGCTAGTAAACATACATATAATCCAAGAATTATTACTCAACCAATAGGCAAATAAACCTACATATATATATGGTGCAGTGCAAAAGTTTATATGTAGCACACCCACATAGTATCATACACTAGTTGAATGCCCGTGCGTTGCTACGGATTTATAAAAATATTAATCATCGTTTTGTTTCACCGTATTTCACTTCATCCCTCCCTTTTTTACTCTAACCTTGCAAGAAAGTATCGTCTTCCTCCTTTACCCGCTTCGCCCTCGCATGTATCCACAAAACAACATAATATAATGGATGCTTGCAACTTAGTTCGCTTAGGCTGGTACCAGTGCATCACCCACTCTCACCCCACTATAGCCTCGCCACGTCAGCTTTTACCCTCACTCTCACCCCACTCTCACCCCCACGGTGCCAGTGCACGGGCTATAGTGCCAGCTCTCACTTCTCTCTCCTCCACATCAGCTTTTCTCTCTCCTCTCTTTTACAACATTCAAAATAATGCCCACGCTAGAGCCGATCGCCCGCACCCACACGATCACGCCTGATGGACCGTCGGCGGCGTCGCGGCGGTCTTGGCATCGCCTCGGGGTTGAGCATCGCCTCCTCATACTCCGCCTGGAATGCATCGATCATATCACCCTCCATTCCGTCGCTGGAGTTCGAACTGCTGCTAGAAGACATGGCGTCGAGAGGAGTGGAAATGGAGAGTGGAGGAGATGAAGTGGGGTGTGGAATGACTGAAACCAGGTGGGGGTATTTATAGGGGGTTGGGGATGAAATTTGGAATTTTTTGCAAAAAATTTCGAATTTTTTTGAGCTCCAACGGATACCTCAACGGCTAGCTGATGTGGACGAATCAGAGCTCGCCACGTCAGCTAGCCGTTGGCACTACCGCCTCGCTCCCGCCCCGCTATCGCCCGCCTCCCGCCCGCCTATCGCCCCGCTCCCGCCCCGCCAACGCCCCGCCCCGCTATCGCCCCGTCGCGCCCCCCTCTCGCCCCCTATCGCCCCGCTAGCGCGGGCGCCGGCCGGGCGATATCGCCCGCTATCGCCGGGCGACGGGGCCGGCGCCCGCCGCTCCGCTACCGCCCGCCTCTCGCCCGCCTCTCGCCTCTCGCCTCTCGCCGGGCGGTAGCGCCCACGCTACCGCCCGCGTTGGCACCAGCCTTAGTAAGCTCCCACCGAATCTAAAATTTCGAGAATGCAAAGGTCACATGCCACATCGAATTCCATGTAAATCAAGCAGCTACAATAATATATGGATGCTTGCAACTTAGTTTGCACAATGAGCTCCCGGAATTGCCATGTTTATGATGGTCAATCATTGGTACTAAATGATTACACAGTCGGCAATGTGTAAATATAATAAAAATCCTCAAAGAAAATCTTGTGGCTGCTTGAAAAAAATAACCAATGTGCATACTTCATTCTATATTATTTATATACTCTTAAGTATATCTCTTCTCTATAGTTTGTGATTGATATAACCTCTTCTTTTCAAAAAATACTATCAATACCTGAAGAATATTACAATAACCACTGAATTGGCGCAAACAATATAAATGCATTTATAAGACATACTTATTATAGAATTTGATAAAACATTTACATGTCTCTACGGCAGGTGCTTAGTGTCCTAGCTACGCTTAGAATCTCGCTCGCGATAAAAAAGGTGAAGTGGCGACCATCGTACCACAGACCACAACGTCTTCCTCATCCTCCACCCTCTCCCTTCTCTGGCCTTGTTGCCAACATGCCTTTTCTTCCTCCACAACACCCACCACCCTTTTCTCTCTCTCGGTTCACCAACATCAAGGGATGACAGAATGCAATCATGCGCAACATGTGCATGTTTGGTGATAATATAGGTTGTGCTTCCATGTTCATCTAAATAATCTAAATATTAATTTGGCATGAGAGCATACTTGGTGCACCCGAGCACCAGTTTTTGAAATTTTTAAAAATAGTTAAATACATACAAATGTTCTGAATACTTGTGTGAAGTTTGGTAGAAATTACGTTGTATTTTGAGCTACAGAAAAAAACAAGTTCTGTGGTTATATAGACTCAATTTTTTATCAGAAATTTGTCTTTTTTATAGCTCAAAATATAGCATATTTTCCACCAAAATTTCTAACATACATTTAGAATGTTTGTATGTATAAGCAGATTTAATTTCAGTATTTTTGGAATCTCATAAATATGTTTTTTTAAACCAGGAACACTGATGCTCATGTGTCAAAAGCATTTTTCGTGCATTTCAAAATAAACCATACACATAGGGATGTGTATACTAACCTGCTAGGTCTGCAATATCCATTATCGCCTTTTCCATTTCTGATTGTTGGTACTGAACTACAATCCATAGGAAAAATGGTATGCTGCTGGATAGATTCCTACAAACAACAGTCGTGAACCATTCAAACAACCAGGCAAGGAGAAAAATTGGTAAACCTGGAATTCGTCCTAGCTCTGCCCGCTGGTACATCTCTTCTCTGTTGGGCAGAAATCTAGCTTTTGGGTTTGTACTTTCCTGCTATGATCAACTGAGTACACTTGAGATGGAAGAAAATTTTCTTCTAGAGAATAACAACAGCATCTTTTCAGAGAGAATTAATAACTGAGGTAGGACGACCTAGAGTAGGTCAACCTGATGGCAAGCTGGGCTACAAACTCGTCTGGGAGTGTCTAGGATAGGGTATTGGGATTCACAGATGCACATACCTGAATTAAGAAGATCAATGTGAAACCTAACCATATTCCCTGTACAATACTCCTAAAAGGATAAAACCTACCAGAATGAGAGCTGAAATTATTCAGCTTACATTATTGCTGCATTACCTCGTCGCAGACTTGTGCTCAATCCCTTGAAATCTCGCCTTCACTTGCTAACCTCCACAAAGATGTCTGGCAACCCAATGCAGTAGACCTTGGAGATACGAATTCTGCGCTATAGCAGCTTGGACATCAAGAACTCCAGCAATGGCATATCCTGCCTCTTAACAATCCTAGATGAGCACACATACACATACCAATGAAATTAAATTGACCATGGATTCATGCAGTCATCAAGGAATCAGAAAATAGTAGTAGTACTCCCTCTGACCCATAATACTCTTCGCTAATATAGATGTGTCTAGACATATTTTAGTATCTAGATACATTCATATTAACGAAGAGTAATATGGGTCGGAGGGAGTACTAAATTTGAAGTGAATACGCATGGACAGTACAAAGCAGTAGAGGTGGTGCTGGAGCAGAATGAAAATTGTATGAGACCATTTGACAGTGCAGGTTCGGATGGCGTCGTTGATGCCAAAGCCTCGGCGCGTCGACAAAATATGGCCCAATTCTCGCTGTGTCCACCATGACATAACAAGTAGAGTTGCTGTGACAAGTTTCATTATGTCTGAATCACAAGATTCTCCCCCATGCCCAACAATCGGAATTCAGGGTTCTGTATGTCTGAATGACAAGATTCAAGAATATTTTCAGAAACATTGCTTATCATTTTCGGAGATGTGAGGCATTGGTCATGTAAAGGGAGCTTCTGATCAGGCATCTTCCTAAGCATTCAAGTAATTTTAATTTAAAATTAGCAAATGGCAAAAAAAACGAGGTCATGAGTTTTACCGCTCAACTATGTACTATTAGTCCATCAAATTTACACAGGCATCAAATTTACCACGGTGGTCAGAAAACTCAAAAGCTGAGCTATGTCATGATTTATCACCTGATTTTGTCACATCTAAACCAAGCAATTGAGCCACTGAAGGTGAATATCAAATCAATTGTTTGCGAGCTATGTCATGATTTTTTTTCTCAATCTAATCTAATCTACGTCAGGAGATGTAAATCATAAAATTAAAAGGGAGACCATCAGACCAATTGCTTGCCACATGTAGCAGCGCACATCTGCAACTAACAAAGTACCACCAAACAACATTGCATCAATCCTTCACAAGAGTAATATCTTGATTTGGGTGTACAGATTTGAATTAAACGAAAAAAGTGAAGGAACCCTCACCTGTGCCGCTTCCTACGTTGCAGAGAAGCCAACGGACGCAGCGACCAGTCCCTTGTCCAGCCAGATCAGAAGCTGCGTTGGAGATCCGGATGAAGCCCCTCGGTTCAGCTCTGCCCCAACCTTGACCAACGCCAGCATCCGCCACCATCACCATCAAGCCTCTACCCCCACCAAATGCGCCGCCCCTGGCTCTTCTTCAGCCAGCACCCACGAATGGCGGTGCAGGTGAGTCCATCCCAGGCCTAGCTAGCCGGAATCAACGGACAAGCGCCATCATGTCGCCTATGTGCTCGCCAGCAGCAACGGGCGGCAAGGGCTGGAGGAGGGGATCTGGCATGGGGTCAGTATGCCCAGCGGCGAGAATTACCTTCGATGGAGGACGTAGGGGAGGCGGGGACATGGGCGTCGGAGAAGAGCTCGCAGTGGAGGCGAGTATTTGCGGCTGTGCGCGCAGGTACCAGCGGCCGCGTGGAGCTCTAGGCCGGGGGCGGAGGGAGCACGGCGGTGTCACAGGAGTCGGATGCTCTGGACTGCAGGTGCCCTGGCCAGGGCCCCGCGAGAACCACCGGAGCCGAAGCTCCGTCCTCCTCCGGCCGGCGTGCTCCTCAGAGGCACCATCTCACCGGTGCCCCGCGGGCCGGCGCCGCCGTTCCTCCACACGGCCGACCGCCCCCGCGTGCTCCACTACCCGGTGGGCAGACGTGATGCAGGCTCCTTCCTCCTCTTCTACTACCGCGCTGCTGGAGCCGTAACCCCCTGGCTCGAGTTCCCCCTGCACATCAGTGAGGTCTCCCGTAGACGAGAACCCAGGAGGGGCCGTAGGAGGGATGCTGTGCGGCCCTCTCCCATATAATTTTCTTCCCCTTATTCTTGCCTCTATCCATCCTTGTGATTAATATGCGTGATTCTTGTTTCCTCTATTGATTCCGTGATTAATGCCTGTGATTTGTGTTTCTTTTTTACTGTGTATACATGACGCAAATAGACGTGTGACAGGGGTATTTTCGTCACTTACATGATGTATGTCGAGTGGGTGGCTTCACCACCAACTCGAAACCAATAGTAAAGAAACTCGAAACCAATAGTAAAGATATACTATAGTAAAGTTCGTTGCTTCTCCTTCATACATACATAATAGTCTAGCTAGCTGACATGATCATCTAGAACGACCTATCATCACCGTCTTCATCGCCCAGGTCGTTAAAAGGTCATACTCTTTCATCATCAGTTACCACTGCTGCTTCTATAGGTGACACAGAACTTCTTCATTATCAACCCCAAATACATCCCCCTCATCTTCTAGATCACTCCACTCCTCCTCCAACCCTGCTAGAGTTGGCATATCTCTTTTGTGGTGCATGCTTAAGTCTAGCACAATCCTTATGACGCTTTTCCCTATCTTCCATGTAGATGCAATACCACGTTCGGAGCCCCCGAATGATCCGGTTCTGCCTCCTCTTGCTATCATAAGCCATATCCTCCATACAATAATCCGCATCTCTAGTGCACTTATCCATCAGGTAGTTAGGTTCACGCCTTTGATAGGCTTGTCAATGAGGGGTTTGTGAGTACCCTGCCTCTTGGCATTGGCAGTGTAGCGGGTGTAGGATTTTCGAGTGACACGCTCAATGAATGCTTCAACGTATGGAGCATACACTAGTGACCTGCGACTATCAACCATGCTCCTCCTTATCTCTTGATACAAGAGATCCATCACATCAATCTTTCCCTTCTTCATTTTTAGGATGAACCAGAGGAGGTTTTTTTTTGCATATCCACGTATGTGAGACGTGTCTCCTAACTTCGGGAACAAGGTCCACCAAAAAAGTCTATGCAATATGTCAAACAAGGGCAAGAGTCCTCCAATATTGCCAAAGCACAACATTCTTGGCCTTGTAGTACGGATAATAGCATCCATCTAGTTCACTGGGCTTCTTTGTGAGATCAGCGTCATGGAGACGGAAGAAAGTGGTATCATTTGGATCAACCATCTTGATTCCAAGAGCTGCAGCAAATTCAGTAAGTGGGGCACAGTATTCTTTGTCCTCGGTCATCCACCGAAAATGCCTAGAATCATTCTTTTCAAGAAAGAGGGTAGAATAGAATTGGATCACTAGTTTTTTTGTTGTAGTCATGCTTGAACTCCATGATCTCCACTAAGCCTAGGCGATCCACAAGTTTCAAATATGTTGACAAACTGCTCCTTGTTGTCTTTGATTTACCCAAAGTCGATTGCCCTTTGAGGAGCAATCCTAGTCTCAAGTTGGAGAATCACTTCTAGATAGATCTTTTTTTGATTGAGTGTACGGTAAAAACTGGAACCCAAAGTACTATGTCTCGGAGCCTCATATGGGTTGTCATTCCAATGAAGAGCTTCATACTAGCGCTTTAGCAATTTCATCAAGCTTATACTTTTTTTAGGCAATGCTGCTTTACGAGCTGCAACCCTACTGACCTTCTTTGCGGGGAGGAGTGATGAGCCGCCTACCATTATCAGCTGCATCTCTTGTTTTTCTTTTAGGATTGGTCCTCCTCTTCACCTCAGTCGGCACATCCACATGCGTTTTCCCTTTCTTCTTTGCAACCTGATCATGGTTACTCGAACATTTAGGAAGCTCGCCCACTAACCCTAAAAAAATGATACAAAGAAATTAAGTAGAAAGATAAGGAGACCTGCAGGTACAGTAATAGAAAGATAAATGAAACACTAAGCGTCCTTAACTCTGATGAAACTGAATCATAAACAACTAATTAACTATTGAAAACCTTTTAGTGACATGGAAATTACCTAGAGCTATTTCAATGTCAATTGTATTGTTTTATTAAGTATGGTTGAGATATGTTACTGCTGAATCCTACTATCCATTGGTACTAGAATAGATTTCACAGAATATCCTAGTTCTACGATGGATTTCACGAAATATCCTAGTACTACGATCAAGGTCACATAATTTGTCAGCGAAATTCTTACCTGCAGATTTGTCCGACGACACCTCCGTTCGATGAGATTGCGACCTCGCTTCGGAGGATGTTGAGGCAGCGCGGCATGCGCTAGCAAGGAGAGCGGCTGTAGCGGCGGAGAAGTCATGCGAGCGGTAGCGCAGACATTGGTTTAGGGTTTGAGAGGCAGTGGCTGCGGTGCCCTCTGCTTCCCTGAATAATAGAGGCATGCTCTAAAAAGTAGTGTGTGAAGACCGTCGAAACGAAATCCAATGCCCGAGATTTCCTTAGCATAGAGTCCATTTTTTATAGAAACCGTCTCTAACAATAATACTAATTGAAGTTTGAATCAAGATATCTTTTCTAAAATGATTTAGAGTTTATTAATAACATGGGTGTATATTTATTTAACCTTTATATTTGTATATTATGATCAAATTTTAGATTTGCTTCTAATCCAGAGCTTTCCAATAAATAGGGAACGTCTAGATTATTTTCTTTTAGCATTTCTTTAACAAATATTTGACTATACTTTGGCACAATAATCAAATAAATTAAAATACCACCTAATGGTGCAAATTGGAATTTTTCTAATTTTATATAATTTATTTTCTATTTTTTAGTTAAATGGATAATTGTCTATTAAGATGATTTAATTGAAAATTTGAACTAAGCATTCATGAAAAAAGGTTTTAAATGGATGGAAAAATAAATATTAAGTACCTATATAACAACAATATCACATATCATAATTTAACATTAGGAAATGGGTAGTTTGCTTGAATGATGTTTGTATCTACATATTGTATTAGTGATTTTAATTATTTAAATGTCCAAAATATGTCAGATAATTATGAAACTTGCAATGTGTTCACTTTAGGGTACCTATATGGTGTGATAAATATATTAGTGAATTCTGAAACACTAGCACAAATGTTGCTTTGAAACAAGTGCATCCACACTGGAAGCATCATACCCTATCAGGGTAGAATACAAAGTTTGTACTATGTTGTATGAATTTCTTCACCATATGAACTTAAGTTTTGGCAGAGATATTAATTTTGCACTACCTATCATTTATGCACCTTCATTTTACTTTTTTTTGAATAATTTGCAAAATTTAGAGTTCTTTTATATTCTGGAGTATCTGAATAAATTCGGAGGTTCCGGTTACCTTATCCAGAGTGTTCAGATTTTGTGCCGGAGGGTCCGTAGATTTTAGGATTTAGAGATGGTTCTTACTTACGTCCGTCTCCAGGGACCTGGATCCAAATATTTTAGAGTTGTGGCGGCAAATTCGATTACTCCCAAAGTACAACATAGGTAGGGGAATTTTTCCTCATTCGCCCGCCCCGACCCCCCATAGTACTCAAACCCTCGCCTCAGTGCGCGCGCAGATCTAGCCCGTGCTTCTCCCCACCGCCGCCACCTTCTTTCCCTGCAGGTGCTTCTCCCTATCACCGTGCTCCTTGAAGACCCTGCTGGCCGTCCTCTCCATCGCAGGCCACCCCCTCACACGCGGATTGAGAGGCTCTCTGGCCCACCGGCCACACCTCCCCTTTGTTGGGCTCCCCACCGGCTATGACGAGCTCCCCTATATTGGACTCTCTGTCGGGCTCCCCTATGTCCGGCTCTTCGTCGGGCGGTGCTCCATCGCCGCAGCGTTCTAGCCGCTTAGCGCTTATTGCAGCTGACGACGACGATATCTAGGACGACAACGAGGGCACAGAGTCGTCATAGTTTTCTTTCTCTTTTTCTACTGTTTGCACATTTTGTTTAGTTATCTTTAGTGCCTTTTCTTGTAAAAATAGGACATTTTGTTGATGGATGCAAGTGGTGTTTTCTTTCTAATAAAATCACATCCTATGAGTGTCTTCACATAGTGTAATTATGTGCTGCAGTAGGTATGAAGCTAGGTTTGAGTTCATACATAGTCGTTAATATACCTAAAATATTGGTGTTAGAATGTCTACTAAAGTGCAGTAGTGATTTTTGTTAGTGTTTTTTTAGTTATATGTATATATTTTTTGTGTTATCTCATAACTCTATAAATTTTCTATATATGCAGTAGTGACGACTCCTCTGACCCTCAGTTACCCAAACGAATCAGAAACAGAAAAGGCAAATTGGATTGCCATGGGAGATCAAGTCGATCAAAAATTAAGCATTTTGTCTATCACGTCAATCCCCAAAACGGAGCCCCTTTGAAGCCAGATTCAACAAGAAAGAAGTTCTTGAGGCTCTGTGGAATTGTGGCACGAGAATGGGTTCCCATCACCCTTCAGGACTAGAGGAAATTAGGGATGGTCGAGCATGAAGAGGTCAAGAAAGAGATCATGCAGTACTTCAACATCCTAAGGGCGGATGACAAGATCTGTGTTGAGCGAGCGGCTTTAATGACCGCTTGCAAGGCCTGGAAGCAATGGAAGTACAAGCTCATGACAGAGTTCGTGGAAAGAAATAAGAGCCCCCTTAAACTGTTCCCGTGGATCAGCATAGAGACTTGGTCTGAGTTTGTGAAGCAGAAGACCTCAAGCGAGTTTGTGGCAAAGAGTAAGGCGGTGAGACTGCTCGCCCAGACATACAAGAACCCCCATAGAATGGGGGCTGAAATGGGAAACAAAGGATTTTGCTTTAGAGGAAGCCGGATTGCCGAACCCATTTTCTGATATCCATGATTAGAGGGCAAGATCTTGGTCCAGAGCTAGAGCTATATGTAATACAAAGACATGCTTTGTGCCACCTTTAGTTAGAAGTGAGGATATCGCAGCCTCTAAAAAATTGGTTGACTACGATGCTCAAAAGCGAGAAGGCACCTTCAGCGGAGATGTCCTCGTAGCGGGGTTGGGCCCAGAGCACCCTGGTCGTACGAGGGGAGTAAGTTCCATTGCCCCATGGAAGATAGGACGCAACTAGAAGTTGGAGGACAAACATGCAGCTAAAAAGCTAAGAAATAGCAGTATGAAAGAGAGATGCATGAAAAAATGAAATTTGAAATATTGGAAGAGATAAGAGCAGAGTTGAGACAGTGCGGTACTCCATTACCACCATTGCTTTAAAATGGTGTTACAGTTCTGAGAAGTGTCCTTCCCGAGATTTCACCCCGGGTACTGAAGTCATCACCACTAACGTCTTTCCTGACGTGATCAGCTTTCCTTGTGATCACATGGTGGTTGTTAAACCCATGGTCTGCAAAGTATAGCAGATCTAATAAATTATCCATTTTCATATTGACCGATATAAACTTTTGAGGCAGGTAGCCACTACCTGCCAGCTAGCGAGGAAAATCGGCTCGAATGTACCCGAGGTGGCTGCGTGGGGGCAAGTCCATCCTACAAGGCAAGGGGATACGTCACACTCCTCTGCCATGGGCGATGGTTTTGCTAGGGGGAGCATTGATTATGTCAACTATGGGTTCGATGATATCGTTCTGCCGGTCCCTCCACATGATGAAATAACGACTCTGATTGATGCAGATGGGGGCTTCATGTAGTGGCCCAAGAAAGATATCCTTCTTGCCAACCCAGAGACGGCCTTGACACCAAATAATCACCATCTTGAAACCAAAGAGATGGGTACCTTGCCTACGATGAATTTGACCCCCATGACCAGAGTCTTTGTTGCTATGGGGCAGTCCTCAGAAGAAGCACCGACCTCCCAGAAGATATCGAAGACATCGCCTGTTGTTACCAAAGCTCCTCATACCCCTGCTAGTGTACCCGTGGCTAAAGAGACTACGAAGAGCAGAGTCCATTGTGACATGCGTCTACCACCGATGACCTCTGCAAAAGCCCACACCCCAAAGATAGCAGGTATTTCACCAGGGCCTCCAGCTCATGTGAAAGTTGTCAGTACTGAGTCCAGAGTCCATGGTGACATGCGTCTACCGCCGATGACCTCCACAAAAGCCCCCCACTCCGAAGATAGTAGAGATTTCACCAGTGCCTCCTGCTGTGTCTTCTGCAACCCCCACCAGTGTTGCCAATTCCAGAGACAATGGTGACATGCGTCCACCACCGTCGACCTCTGCAGAAGCCCTCCCGCCTCGAAGATAGCAGAGATTTCACCAGTGCCTCCTCCTGCTGGGAAAGCTATTAGTACTGTTGTGTCTACTGAAGAGAGCACCACCAGTGGGAAGTCCAGAGTCCATGGTGACATGTGTCAACCACCACTGACCTCTGCAGAAGCCCCCCTGCCCCGAAGATAGCAGAGATTTCACCAGTGCCTCCTCCTGCTGTGAAAGCTATGAGTACTGCTGTGTCTACTGAAGGGAGCCCCACCAGTGTGAAGTCCAGAGTCCATGGTGACATGCATCCACCGCCGCCGACCTCTGCAGAAGCCCCTCCGCCCTGAAGACAACAGAGATTTCACCAGTGCCTCATCCTATTGTGAATGCTATCAGTACTGCTGTGTCTACGGCAGAGACAACGACCCCCACCAGTGTGAATTCTAGAGTCCATGGTGACATGTGTCCACCGCTGCTGACCTCTGCAGAAGCCCCCTGTGCCCCGGAGATAGCAGAGATTTTACTAGTGCCTCAGGTGCTCGTGAAAGCTGCTATGTCCTAGGCTAAATCTGCTGAAGAGACAACCCCCACCGGTGTGGCCGACATGACCACAGTCCCGATTGACATGCCTACGCCAATGACGACGACGTTGCTCTCCGCACAAGTGCCTAGAGCTGCTGTAAAAGCTAGTAGGACGGTTGCTAACAAATCGATCGTAGATACACCTAGGCTCACACGCTCAACTGCGCCCAGGAATATTACAGAGACTCCTCCAGCTGGTGTCAATAACAAGGGCGGCAAGAGGTATGCAAAAAAGGGGCAGAAGAGAAATCGGTAGCTACTGGTTAATCCTGCTGATATGACCCACAAGCAACTGCAAGAATTCTTTAACTCAGGCGGGATTCTGCCGGAGGCCGACATACACCCGACATACAAGGCTGGGAGTCCACTCCTAGCCGATGATGTTGCTACTGAGCTTGGCACTGCTATTGAATCATTGATGAATCACTACATGGATGACCTCAAGAAGTCAGAGAGCAATCGAGCACCGGGACTCATGGCTAGGTTTTTCCTTGAGAACTTTCACCATGGCAGTGAGGCTCAATTGTTCATTGTGGGTTGGGAGGACTTGTATGACCTGCTAAACATTGATGCCTTTGATGTCTGCTTATTGAGAATCATATCATTGTGAGTATTTAATAATTAACCAGTCAATCCATGCATGATACTCACAGCTATGCAGTTTAATATATGTTTGTGTCTATATGTAGGTTAAATTTGTGAGAGCCAGGGCCAGGAGTTATAAATTAGCCTTCGTCGACCCCGGCTTTGCTTCGCAAGCAAACATGGATTTGAGCAAATGGAATGTTGAGGATTATATCATTAATGTGTTCGAGAAGTGAAAGACCACGACCTAATCCTATGGCCTTATCTTAAAAAGTATGCTAGCCGATGCCGCATCCTCATCCGGAAATATTGATCACGTTCACCCCACTAATAATTGGTTCAACTTTTAGTTTTCACTGGATTCTTATCACTATCTCACTATCGGATGGGAATGTCTATTATTGTGATCCTTATACTAGTAAGAAAATAGAATATTTGGATGTGAAGAAGCTTGTTGACAGGTGATTTGATACTTTCATCTGCATATTAGTGAATTTAATTGAGGATATACATTCCTAGTTTTGAAATACTTCTCTTTTTTCATCCATATTCTTTTAGATCGTTTCAAGTATTTTGCTCCAAAGAACAAAATGCACCGAAGAACTACAAAACGCTAACCCATAACTTTGGTCATCCGGTTAGTTTCCACCAACATTGTACACATATATGTATGCTTGTTTAATATATTTTCTAGTTAGTATGCTCATTTCTGCATATATATGCTCTGTTTCAGTGCCACTAGCAGCCCCCATCGACGTACTTGTGTGGCTACTATGTTGCCCTACATATGACCATCGTGATGGCAATGCTTGAAAATAAAAAACCAGGCGAGCCTCTGGTATGCAAACATCGTCTTTTGCTTTTATTGAAATAGTCTTCTTATTTGTACAGGTTTTGATAATGATTTATTTTACCTAGCCAAACATCGGAATGAACGAAATTCCGATGATCAAGCTAAAATCGATCTACTCAGAGATTGCCGAGTTTTTGGTTAAGAACGTGATGCAAGCCGACGAAGAGTTCTACAGTGTGTGAGAGGATTGTTCAATGTATGTTCAGACTACTGTCATGTATGTTTTCTTCCATCTGTAATAGTTTCTTGAAATTGTCATGTATATAGCTAGAAATTTGTGGTTGATATAAGTACACCACTCTGTAACTTTTGATTTATATCTGTAACTATAACTGCTGGTTTATATCGTCATACACTCATATTGTTCGTCATACATAATGCTTTAATATACAGCTAGTATTTTCTGGGATATAATATGTGTGTACCATGCATTCTGGATTTTTTCGGACCATCCGGAAATATTGGCAGCTGCAAACAGCGGCTGGACAATCATGGTCCAGCTAGGAAGTTTACGAGAGGCGGTCTATCTTGAAAACCGTCTCTTTTGGTAAATTTCTTTAAAACGGCCACAGACAAAATCCATCTCAACCACCAAAACACATTGAGGCAGTTCACAGTATCAACCATCTATAAAATTCAAACGGGCTGCATAATTAACCGCCTCCAAATTAACTTTTTGAGATGGTCATAAGGTAAATCCATCCCTATTTCTTGAGGCGGTCGCCAATATGATACGTCTCTCTTTTTGAGGCGGTCTCTCGTCATAACCGCCTCTAAAAGTAGATGTCTTGGAGACGGTGGTCATTCGTAAGCGTCTAAAGTATTGGAGACGGTGGTCAGTAGTAAGCGTCTCCATTCTTGGAGACAGTTCCTTCAGTAAACCGTCTGTGGGGGTCATGTTCTTTGAGCCAGAAGTAGAACCATCTGTGGATGGCTCATTGTTAGAGACCAAGGGCTTGAGCCGGATACAATAACCGTCTGCAGCCCATGGACAGTAACTGGCTCTAATTAGCCGGTCAGTACTAGTGACTCTGCCCCGCTTCCACCCTTTCACGGAGCTGTTGCATAATTTTTTGTTGAGATGAGATGAGTTGTTGCATAGTACTACTTGCACAGGAGAGAAATACCTCGATTCTAGAAACTTTCTTTGCTGACCTCATTTTGGGGCGCCTCTATGCATAGCGAATCCAAGAAAGCTCAATCGTTCGATCAAGTAGATCGGAAATAGAGGCCAGCCAAATTTTGGTTCAACTCAAATTCAGCCAAAATTTCCTGCATGGCCGATACAAAGGGCTCACTTTCTATGTTTCAAATTATGCATTCTGCATATATAGAACCCTTCTAGGGCACATTAGAGCATTTTCTCCCTGCATTAAACACAAGCATACTACTAGTAGTAACTAGTAAGTGATAATGTGCCCAAACTTGGCAAATATGTGCATCTTGTCATGGCAAACAACATTTACAATAAGAGTTTAAACCTTTGTTTTGACACAAATGACATGTTTTTCTTCCCATGTGAAGACCAGTAATGGCGGCTGTGACCAGGTTCCCGATTGCTTTTCTTCCATTCGTGGAATGGTCTTTTGTGTAAATGTTGTGGCCCTGGTTATAATTTCCTATTATTTAGTCAAGCATGTATGTAATATGTACTCCCACCATATCATGATGAACAAGACCCTTGAGGCTAATATAGCTTTCTAGTAAAAATGGCTTATATCTCGAGCTCATCTGTGTTAGATGCAGCTTGGCTTCTGCGATCTTCTGTCGACAAGACGGTGATTCTGCAACCTCCAAGGCACAGGCTTTTCGAGTCTGTCATGGAGCTTGTCGCTTCTCTGCCACCAAGTGGTTCGTCCCCGGTGGCAAAGAGGTGAACTGCGGCTGTGGATCTTCGTCGGAAGGGGCTCCCGAGCACTTTGCCCTATTCATTGGTGGTGATGCCTGGAGGGTGGATATGTGGCAGAGGCATTCAGGGACCCGATTGCTTTACTTTTCTTTGTTCTAGCTTATATTTTGGAGGTGATGTAATACCTCCACGTGCAAGGGTATCAAAAATAAGTTGCAAAATGACACCACTCTAATTTTCGACAGCAAGGATTTTTCTGGAGTCCTCAAGAAAGCACAGTGCGCTACCACAGTATGTTTTGTCTGAACAGAGTATAATCATTGCACGATAGCTTACATGGGAAGGAAGCGGTTCCTTATTCGCGGATGGATCCCTCCGGAACAGATATTTACATTGCCTTTACCGCTCTAGATTTTTTACCAAAATAAATTTGGACTAGATCGACTGACCGAGGAACTAGGACCTAGATCGCTTTCTATCTCCACTAAGAAGCACAAGCCTAGAAAGAAGACCCATGTATACACCAAATCTACTGTAGTTAAAACTCTAGCATTCCACCCCAATTGAATTGCAGGTACTGCAAAATTGTACGAGTTATGAACTAAACTGTAGGGTATTAAAGAGAAACTAAGAATCACACGCAACATGTCAGGACTACATTTTTCACTGAAAGATGTCCAATTACGAGAGATGGCGATTTATCTCAAACCCTAGCTAAACTAGTCATATTGGTACATGCACGACGCACCAAAAATATATAATATTCCATTTTTTACCCCTATTTTCATGTCTAGCTTACCACTATTTACCGAATTTACATCCTTAATACCCTTTTAATTTTTTGGAGCACTTTAAGCAATGGGTCCTGGCAATCAGGTACACGTGGCATTTTGGCGGTTTTTGTTTTCATGGTTTTCTCCTTGCCACATGTACCCCACAGCCATGACCCGCCAATCAAAGTGCTCACAAAATTTCAAAAGGGTAATATGTGGAAAAACTTTTCTAAATAGGTAAATAGGATGAAAAATTGCTAAATGTGGGTAATCAGTGCAAAAAAGTGAAGTACTAGGGGTAAAAAATGGAATTCACACTCTTTTGAAAAAGGGAAGTACCTCGGGTCCTTTGAAATGTCAAACAGAAGAACTATTCTTGTTTCAACTCAAAGCTTTTCGTTTGTATGTCAAGGTATTTTGACAAATCACCCAATTGGTGGTTTCCATGTATGTAGTTTTCCTGGAAGAAGAATGTTTATTTATGCATGCAAACCATGGTCTTTCTAAGCTAAGATTAGGTTACTCACCTCTGCAATTTAATTTTTTTTTTGACAAGGAGCATATATGTCTACTTATCAGGTAACCCCTCTTTGACCCTCAGAAAATGGAACACAATTTCCCCACCAATACATGGACGTCTGGATCTAAGTAATCCAATGACCATCTAGTACGTCACAGTAACGTCCCGATCCAAATAGTCGAATGCATGAGCCTTTCTTGTATTCTCTATGCACAGACGCGTGCCAAAACTAGGACACCCTGGAACGAACCAAGCAGAGTCAACAAGAACCTGAAGTGCTGACAAGGTCATTCTAGGGGAGTCACAAAGGTAGAGTTGTTTTTGTTGGCAGTCACACTTTGCCAAGACAAAGTTTGGCAGCCACACTTTACCAAGACAAAGTTTGGCAGCCATAGTTTATTAGGCATGTGTTTGGTTTTTGCCATACTTTATTATTCGTATGGCGCAGCTGACATAGATTTGATTTTGCGAAAGTTGATTTCCAATTTCTTACCCACACTTTACCATTTCTTTTGCTTGGCAAATTGTGTCTAGGAATCCAAAGACCCCTTAATCCTGAGATATTGAGAAATGGAGAGAACAATGCACAAAAAAGGGCTCAGCATCAAGTTAAGCAAGGTAAAAAAGACAAGCAGGCCAATAAAAGTGATGATCCAAACCATGGGCAAAAAAAACTTCGTTTCAACTCCACACTAGTGGATCCAACAATAGTAGGCGCAACAAATACCCACCCACAAATTCTAGAACCACTAGCTGCTAGTCCAGTAACCCAGCAACAATTGGCAGCAGAACTACTTTCAACCGCAGGTTCTCAACAACAAAATGGTGATGATCTCCCACCGATCCATAG
Organism: Dactylis glomerata; assembly: GCA_007115705.1. Taxonomy (NCBI): domain Eukaryota; kingdom Viridiplantae; phylum Streptophyta; class Magnoliopsida; order Poales; family Poaceae; genus Dactylis; species Dactylis glomerata. The sequence goes on along the minus strand of QXEO01000457.1, from coordinate 286,441 downwards.
TCCTACCAGAGACAACTACTTCCCTGAGGAGGAGACCTGCACCTAACTAGGTACATGTTCTGTGGCTTATAGTTGCATTCTCTATATACTTTGATAGCTTGATCTAACACTTGAATTAGTAGTCGCATCAATACCAATAAGGAAACCGAGGGGGGCAACGACAGGGAAAAAGCTTGAAGATTTGGTTACAAGAATGAATAGAAGGCTAGTCATCACATCTATACAAGATTGTTTTAGAAGGCCTATTGATCCTAAAGAATCTGCTCTTATAGCATAAGAGATAAGTGTTTTTGTTAGGAATGATTTTCCTATCTTCTGAACATGGAAACAAGACATAAACACCCCTGAGCATTTCAAACGACTGGTGTGCAAGTTACATGTAAGTATTGTTTTTCCTAGACGTAGTAAAGAATACCATGCTGCTCTCTCCCATGCATGCATGCTGTATATAACTCACTGAAGATTCCTATTGTTGTCGACAGGAAAAGCTCAATTTTGATGAGGATATTGAGGTTGTACGGGCTGTTATCACTAAGATGTTCCATGCATCTATGAGCCTGTAGCGCCATAAGGTAAAGTCCAAATACTTCGATGCTATTGCTGCAAGTATGATACCGGCATCATCTCCTCACAAAAGCACTGGTTTGATCCAAAAATGTGGTATGTTCCTGAAACATGTGAGACCCGATCACAACTCGTAATTCTTTTTAGGCATGTTTCCCACTAATCTCCTTTTACAAAAATTGGCTGTAGTGAACAAGAATATCCGCAATAAACAAAAATTACCACACCGTACTAGATCTTGTAGCTACATTGGGCACCTGTACCTCCAAGTGAGGACCTATTGCTTTGTAGTGCTATTTTCCATTATTTTAGTAGTCTATCATGTAGAATTAGTTGGCATCTTTATTCCTCCATTTTGACCATGGTATGCAATTTATAATCGTATGGGCCAAAATGTTGAAGTACAACGAGGCAAAGAAAACAAAGAACACCAATGGAGAGATGTGAAATGATGGAAATGAAGAGATGAGCAACAATGCCAATACAGAGACTCTGCTGCAGCAATTCAAGAAATGCCAAGGTGCAGAGAAGGGAAGGATTGGAGAGTACGCACAGGAAGTTATTGGAAGTCTTCTCTATGATTTGCAACTAATTAAAGTCATATTTATTTTTCAAATGTACAAAATGTTGTCTTGTCATATCATGCACCTTACGATAAAGAAACATGCAGATGTTCACACACTGGGACATATTTTTATAGTCATCTTAACACTAAAAGCCATGTCAATATGATCTTATATGCTTGTAAGAAATGTGTACGATGCGTAGTCAGCAATGCCAACTTGTAGGATTAAAAGTAGTAGTTCATACACATTTAAAATCTTCTATCTGCATGTTTTACGAACTGAAACATTTCAGGCCAAATTGAAAGTGGCGCTTGCACTACCTGGGAAAGACGGTCTAGAAAAATCCAAAGAAGAATGCATCCATAAATTTTCCTAAACTCTAAAAGAAGATTGTGGTATCGCCAGAAACACTTTTCTCCGCAATACTGGGATTGTAGCTATCTCGTCGAAGTCCAAGTTGAAGTCCAAATTGATGCCTTCACAAGTTCAAGTTCTGGAGGAAAAAGTCCTAGCAGAAAGAACTATAGGAGATGAAGTGAGAAGTGAGGTCGAGAATGTCGGTGTACTGGATTCTGGGGTATCCCGGTCCACCTGCTCCTGGGCCACTTCAATAGCCTAGCTTTGGCCTTAAGGAGTAGGAAGAAGTTTGAAGCCCAACAGAGAAGACCCTGGTAAGGAGGAGCCTCACGAGGAGAACGATGGTGAAGCACTAAAGATAGGAAGACCCCCTCGCGAGGAACTCCTCGTGAGGGCGAAGACCAGATCTACAACAACTAAGCATAATCCTATGTTGATGAAGGGATAAGAGCAGAAGGAAGCTTGCCGCCCACGCTACCCCGACAAGGAAGCGGACCATCTCTGCCATGCCTGCATAAAGCTGCACGACGGTTGCTGCTTTCCTCCTAAAAATAGTGTAGATGGTGCAGCGCGCTAGGGAAGGATGTCAGCCTTCCCCAACATTCCTGTGGACCGGTGCCTCTGCCCTTCGTAGACCAAGACCATCGAAGATTGTAGAGGGACAGCTGTCCCACTCCTTGGCCATATTGTGGCAACCCCTTCCCCAAGTTGATGAGGGGAAGGAGGACCTCGGTGCTATAAAAGGAGGGGGAGCAGCCCCTTAGAGAGGATCCCCAACTTCAGGTTCTAGCTAGGCTAAATGGGTTATTCTAACTCCGGCCAGTTGGAGCTCTGTAACCAAGACCTTGTAGGCCTCATGAGGTGTCGCAGTGCAGTACAAGAAGGCAGGACGTAGGGGCTTACCTCACCACAAGGGCCATGAACCTGGGTAAGATCGGTGTCGCTCTCTATCGTGCGATGTGCTCTCTGGCATGTCGAGTCTTCCATCGCCGTGTTTCATTGCTCTCTTGATTTCACGTGTACAACCCCCTGCGTTCGATACCTTTGGGTCCTTTGCGTGGTACCCATGTTCTTGCGACATGAAATCCACCAACATTTCGCGCTCCAGGTAGGGGGTTGTGGTGTGTTTTCTAGATCTGCTTCAACATGAACAACGCCAACGCACGACATGAGCGCCTCGCCGCCACAACGCTGCTCAAGGCAACACCGAGCCAATCATCCATCATTAGCGCGCCTCAGCTGAGGTGGAAGAGGAAGAGGATTTTGAGTCCTCCTACCTCTCGTCCGGGCACAAGGAGCCTTCACTCTCCTTTACCGCCACCGCTACGTCTCGTGCTCGCTCGGGAAGTCAGTTGATTCCTGTGCAGGCTCTTGCCATGGTGCAGGAGTTGCTGCGCTACCAACCCACTGAGGACGGCCATGAAGGGTGGCTCACTCGAATCACCAAAATCATCGCCATCGCCAACGAAGACCCGGCCCTGGGGGTCGCCCAGGGTATGAGAGTGCCAGATCCGGTGGCGGGGCCCCATGCCCCGGGTGCCGAAAACGGCAAAGCTGCTCCGGCAAAGATGGGCAGCCTCTCATGCGGGACCTTCGCTATGCGGAGAGCCAAGCTGCGAAATCGTCCAATGCGCTCCGGAAGACGCACGCGTCTCACTCAAGCGCCGCCGAGAAAATCATGACCGCGCCATCGATGACATCGGCAACACGGGCAAGAACGTCAAGGTTCCCGGGGAGCTCGTCTACAACCCCGGGTTCCTCGCTCTCGCTCGCCAACAGCGCTATGTGGTCTGGCTTGAGAAGTTCAGGCCGGACATGGGCGTGCGTTACGATGGGTCCTCCAACCCCGTTGAATTCCTCTAGCTCTACATCGTCACCGTCCAGGCCGCGCATGGAGATCAACGCGTCATGGCCAATTGGTTCCCCATGGCCCTCAAGGATGCAGCGCAAACTTGGCTCATGAACCTTCCGCACGAGTCCGTTACCTCTTGGAAGGATCTGTGCCGGCAGTTTGTCACCAATTTCATGCCTACGTACAAGCGCCCTACCACAAAAAATAACCTCAAGGCGGTTTGTCAGTACATCCAGCGCTTCAGCCAAGTGCGGAACAAGATTCCTCAGATCTCCAACAACAATTGCCGATAGGTGCGCCAAGGCCGAAGAAGGGAGGCTCTTCGTGCATAATCTGTCGGAGGCGCCTCTTCCTAAGTCCAAGTCGAAGGACCCCAAGCACAAGGAGGCTGCTGTCCTCGCGGCGGAGCCCAACTAGAAGCACCATCGTGGAGACCGATCCGAGCGTGACAAGGGCGGACGACACTGTTACTGCATCCTCCATAAGTGTGACACCCATCATACCGATGATTGTTGGGTTGTCCGGAAGTTTCATGAGCCGAACGGAGTCACAAAGCACCACGGGAGCAGCCAGAGCTACAGTTGAGGCGGCTCTCGAGGCTACCACCGCAACACGACCGGGATGAGGGTCACCGGCACAATGATCCGTCGCGTGCGGATCCCGAGCCTTTACCGCTGCCTCCACCAGCCAACGACCACCACGAAGAAAACTAGGGGGGCTACCAGGAGCCCCGGGGTTTGGCCTCCTACCTCGTGGGAGGTGCCCAAGCTCCGCTATCAAATCGCCACTTCAAGCAGCTGTCGTGTGAGATCACGGAGGCATAGCCGACACTAGTAGAGAAAAGCCTACCACCGGCGCACCAAAAACGTCTACCGCCGGCGCATTCCTGTGCGCCAGCGACACCATGCCGGCGGTAATTATTACCCCTGGCGTATTTTTTTGTTCGCCGGCGGTAACATACTCTACTGCTGGCGAATACCTGTAATTTGCCAGGGATAATATATTTCACTGGTGAATGATATGATGCGCCAGGGATAACTGACTTTTCACTGGCGAATATGTGGATGCGCCAGGGATAATATTACTATGAGCCAGCAAACAAAATTGCAGCAGCAAAAAAATAAAATATAATACAGAGATAATACATAGATAATATCTAGAATAATAGCAGCAAAACAAGAATAATATTTACAAGTAATCAAGACTCCAATATTACACACAAGTGTTCAAGACTCCAATATTCATAAGTTGCACAAAGTCTTGATCCAGACTTACACACATAATAGACAAGTAGCTAAACAAGTTGCACCAATTCTTGATCCGGACTTACAAGTTTTGTTCAGGAGAGTACACAAAGTAGCTAAACAAGGAACACATAGAAAAGAAAGATAGTGGCGGCGGTGAGCATCATCACGAGGAAGGTGGTCATCCGGCTCCTCTCCATCTCCCTCGTCCTCTCTCGCGCTAGATAGTTGGCATATCTAGTTTGTGCCTCTGCCAAAGTATGGTATCCCTTGTAGCTATTGCCGCTGAAATGGTGTACCTGCCTCCTACATTCTTCCCTGTCGTCGTAGACTCCGGGAACCTTGCCCTTGTACATGACATACCACGTCATCTACACATAAGGAAAAAGTTAGTGGTTAAGTAATGAAGCATGAAAGTTGTGCAATAAATACGGTTGATAAACTAACTCTAAGTTTTGGGTTTTGGCGGGAAGGGATGGATTCCGTCGAGCGTGTTGAATGTCCTCGTGTCATAGCACAACTCTAAGCAGGTCTCGATTTCTGCATTTGGCGGTGGTGTGAAGCCGGCGTGGAACAAGCCACCCTTCTTGGTCACATCCCTCGAAATGATCGAGCAAATGGTCCATTGAATGGCACGGAACTCAGCTCGCACCTGTGCATCGGTGGTGTTCGCCATGTCTATGCTAGGTTTTCAGAGTCTTTCTGGCACCAAGAGGTCTTGTTCTGTTTTGATGATGTCCCTCATATGTAGGATGGTGTACCAGGCCTCCAGCCCACTATCTGGCTCAGCCTGCTTGTGGCAGCAGAACTCGGTTCTGTGGAAGAGGGTGAAGCAGCCTCGTATTTTTTTCTACTTTTTGATGGGGCGGTCGGCCTTAGCGACGAAGCCGTTGAAGGCTTTATCAAGAACACCCTTAATCTCAGTGTAGTCCTTGCGATTCACACTCCCCGAGTTCAGGTAAACCACTCCCGATTCATATGGGTGAACGACGAGGAGGGTACAGTGAATTCCTCTGCGCAAAACAACAAGTGATCCTTAGATAAAGAAAATTTACGGAAGAATTAATGTACCAATGGGCAGCGAAGGACTACTTACTTGGGGAAGTAGGGCATGAGAAAGCAGTCCTTATCCTTGTTGGCTACCATGAAATCCTCGATATACTTCGAGACAATCGCCCGATTCACAGGGGCGCCAAGAAATAGCTCATCCATGTAGAAGGGGTCCATTATCATGTGCCTCCCTCTTCTCTCTACGATGATATCGTGCGCCATGCTGAGCGATATCAGGCGGACCAAGCTTTTGTCCATCCGGAACATGTGCAAGAGCCTAAAGATGTCTTTGAATCTAATAAAGAAAAGATCCCCTGGGTACCCATCCACAAAGCCCACATTGGTGGGCACCTTGACCACATGTACCGGGTACCCAAGATTTTTCTCTCTGAGAAGTTGGTCCTCCAGATACATGATGCTGTCATGCACGTCCTTGATGCTGCCCCCATATCTTTGAGAATCTCACTCAGCAGCATCGGTGAACCGAGATAATGCATCTTCCTCCAAGGGGTCGACAACCTGTCGAGAACCCGAGCCACTGGGCGCACAGAGGTAGAGGCCGCTTCACCTTTCTTCTTTCGCTTCCTCTCCTTATTCTTGTTGCAGAAGGGAGTGCCTTTTTGTTGCATCTCCTCCTTGGTTAGAATGAAGAGTGTCTTCGGCGAAATCATAGATTGCGGCGGCGCGGTGAAGGCGGCAGCTTGTTCCTCTGGCGTTTCCTGAGAACTGAACATCAGCTTCTTCGCCAGAGGACCACGGCCTTGATCGGGTACATGTCGAGGAGCATCGTCGGCCTCCAAATCAGCGATAAAAGTATCGATGGGAGCCTGGTCAATATCCATTGCGCCATCGTGCTCGGGAGGATCATAAGTGGGTGGAGTGTCAGGCCTTTCTTCCCTTGCCTCTGGCACAGAGAGCAGAGTGACCTTGCCTTGGCTCGGTGCCACCGATGCAACCGGTGGAGTGACCCTTTCTTGGCTTGCCTCCGACCTTAAGGCAGTGTTCAGCCGAATCAGGGCTTTCGGACATAGCAAGATGTGGTTCTTTAGTTGTCCGATCTTCAGCTCGCTTTCGGCATCCGCTGGTTGGTTAGGAGGATCCAACTCATGGCAGAACGGCAACACATGTGCCACCTGAACCCGGTGCACGCTATCGGGCATAGGGTTGCCATGGTACTGCCGGCTGAGTGGCATCAAGATGTTTCCCTTCGCCACGCCCTTGAACTGGTTGTCCAGTTTTAGTAGCAAGGTGCATTGTGTCGAGCTCTCCTGCAGAAAAACAACACGTATTTCAAAAGAGAGTGGCGGCGATGAAGTAATTGACTACTTGCAGAGGAGGCTTAATTTATTACCGTGAGGGCGTCGAGGTTGGCAAGCATCGACGGACCGGCGGGCGTGCAAGTGATGGAGGGGCTGCTAGCCGCCACGGCCGGCGAGTCCTCCGTACGGCCAGCACCTGTGTTGCTGCCCCCCGTAGTCACTGTTGCAGCGTGTGTATCATGTTGTGGTTCACTTTGAGCCCGCAGCGCCTCTTTGTCCGAGTTGCTGGCGCCTAAGCTCAGCAACGGTAATGGCCCCATTTGGCCTCCCGCAATATAAGCGGCGATCCTCTGGGCGAAGTCGGGCATGATTTCGTTGACCTTCGCAACAGTTTTCTCCTCGACCCTCCTTTCCATGTTTGTTTCCAAGTCCGCGATCTTTCTCTTGAGGGCCTCCGTCTCTGAAGTGTCCTGGCTCTTCTTCGCCTATCGCGACTCCTTGGTGCTAGGCTCAGCCAAGCCATAGGCGGAGTGCTTGCGACCAGCTCTAGCGCCGGTGACACGGCCTAAGTGCGGCCTCTTCAACGGAGGCTGCTCCTTTGCGATGTTTATGCCCCTTACGTAAGGATTGTCCCACGGGACTTTGCCTATTGACGTCTGGGACGAGGAGCCGGCGGAATCAGCTGCTTGTATTTGTGCTTGTTGCAGAAGAGACAACATGAACAATTTTAGAATTGTGTGCTACTAGCTTACAATGGACTTAACAATCTTGTAAATTTCTTACCACTACTTTCCCGACTTCCGCCACCTTCGGGTCCGTGCGCAAAACTACACCCTGCACCACCTTGGGGTCCGTGACGAGTTTCCCGGTTTCCGTTTCTTTATGGTACCGGGACCTGACAAATGCCCTGAACAGTGGGTCCGCATACCTATCGTAGGGGTTCTCGATGCCCTGCTCTATGTATGCCTGGTCCTCCTTATCCCATTTTGGCTTCTTGCCGTCCTAACCATGGCAACCGAGACGGTGGTGCCTAATGTTCTTCTCCGCGAGGTCCTTTCCCCATTGGCTTTGCGCCTTGGTGAAATCATCGGCTTCATTCGCAAGGAAGACCTTGAAGTCCTCTTCCGTCATCCGCGGAAAGTGGCGATGGACCTCTTCAAAAGGCTCATGATCAGCAATCATTTCCCTCAGCATAGTTTTATAACTGCTAAGGTGTTTGGTGAACCTAGTGAGGGCATATCTGTTCACAATATTCTTCTTCAGATCCTAGTTTCTATACTCCGGAGGGAACTCATACCGTGCATGCAGCCTCAAGATTAGCTGGACACGCAGATGGTCCTTACTTCAGAGGTTCGTCTCATTGACATTGATGACGTCATGAAGGATTGCTGCCAGCTGGAGGCCATACCCCTGTGCGAATTTTACTGGCTCCTTAGGAATACCACTAGCGGGGTCAACCAATGTGAATGTGTCCCGCTGGGTGGCGACAAGGTTTGGGCGCCACTTCTTTCGAACTCTTTTGTTCACTTGGCTAGATGTCTCGGAGCCACCCGCGTCGGCGCCACTATCGGTGGTTTCCTGGTCGATGACCCTCCTCTCATAGTCATCACCAGCATCGGCATCGTCATCGGCATCGTCATCGTCACTAGGCCGATATTCAGCATCTTCCTGCTGCGACTCTAGGGCCATGAGCCTGTAGTGCTCTTCCATATCTAATTGCCGAGAAGACGACCCAGCGACGTCGTCGTCGACGTTCCGGTTTCCAGAAGACGACATGGCTACACAAGAGATAAGAGTTTTTAGACAAGAGACAAGAGATAGCGACACAATTTTTCACGGCAAAAATTCGGCATGACCTTTGCTAAAAATGGTCATGCCGGAGTGCCAGAAATTCGCCGGAACGGAAGTTAATCAACATTCTGGCGAAACATTGGCACTCAATGTACCTGCACAACATACACATTGCTTCACATGTTCCCAGTACATACTGTAAAATGATTCCTAGTACAAAAAAATATTCACAGTACCATGTCCTGTACAAGAAATATTCATAGTACCATGTTCCCAGTACAAGAAATATTCACAGTATCATGTTCCCAGTACAAGAAATATTCGCAGTACCATGGTCCCAATACAAAAAATATTCACAGTACTTAAGATGGTCTTAATCCTGCTTGCCGAGAGTCTTAAAATTTTGCCACATTATTATACAAAGCTTGCTGAGAGTCAGCTAAATATGAACCAGAATATTCAGTTCACTACAAATATCACAGGGACTATAACTGTACCATTTATCCAATCAAAGTTTAGTATGCTTACCATTACCAATTTTCATCTTTTAACCCACGAACAGAGCAAACCACTAGTGGCAGTGGCAGTGTGGCACTATACTTGTGCTCTGGATAACATCCCTAATACTCCATATGTAGGAAGTTTTCAAGATCAATGCATCAACATTTCTCATTTTCACAATTACTAAGAGATCACACATTGCCACATTTTTTTAAAACTCTATCACTCTATCACTCTATCAAGACATATATAGAAACATGCTTTAACTAAGACAAATAGCATGCACATTTACTTATGCAACAAAAATAGATTAAACCAGTGGACAACTAATTAAATCAACTTAAGCATGCTAGAGGAATCAACTTAATTTATTTTTGTATGCAACTTAAGCACAGTGATAAAACAACTTAATTAAACCATGCACTCAAGAACAATGGTTTCCATGTACCCTTGTGAACTTTAGCAACTTACGATATACACAATGTCAGAAATAAAAAATACTATAATGCAATTGCTAAAGAAATACTACTTGATATACACGGGTTTGTTTAGAGAATCAAGTGTCGTCCTTCTAGCTAGCAGTGTGAGTGCCCACTCTGCCCACCTGCTTTGAGGCCTAACCTCCACTTGGTGCCTTCAGGTTGTCTTCTCTCTAAGAAGGAACCAAGTGGTAGGGTGCCTCAGGGTTAGTTTATAAGTAGGTATAGTATGGAAGTATATATTTCACTTAGAAGATATTGATGTAAATCTACCCAATGTGCTATTTACATTGTTTTTAATGTGGAAATGTGAGCTGCTATAAACAATTCTATGAGAATGAACATTCCACTGCATAAAAAATCCGTAGATTGTGGATGAATGGAAGTTGGAAATTACTTAATTTTAGCCGTTTAGATTTAAACAATATCGGCCAACAACCAATCTTAGAGTCTTAGCAGTTTGTTCACTCCATAAGTCACAGGTTATGCTTTAGATATCATCAGAATGTTCTTGTAATACTAAGATGATTTGGTGGTTCAAGGATTCAGCAAAAATTCATACGAAATTCAACCATTCAAGTCCGAGTTCACGAAGTTAAAAAGGTATTTTACTAAGAGCAAAATATATATACATCACGGTCATTTTGTTAAGTAGAAGGGAACTGATTTTGATGTCAAGAACAAGATACTTGTTCCCTAACTGACTTCCCTCGTAAACTCAAAAACAAGATATGTTCCCTAACTGATTTCCCTCCTAAACTCAGAAACATATTTTGTCTTAATTATAAATTAGCTTAGATTCAATAGCCAAAGGTACATATTCCTAGATACCAAGAAGTTCTCAGAACAATCACCAAAATAGCTATAAGCATAGGCAGCAAAATTATCGCTATTATTTCATAACTATCGATCATCATCTAAAGTTCTGAACAATTCCCCACATCTGAAAAAACAGATGTTGAAGTGGGGCAGGAACAAGGGCGCAAGAACAAGCAAAGAAGTGCTTACTTTGGGAGACGAGGAGGAGCTTTGGGGCGGTCCAAGCAGCGGACGCCGTGATGCAGGAGAGGGGGGAGGCGGAATCAAGCGACTGTCGGCCGGTCAGAGGGTGGTGCCGTAGGATTAGGCGCGGTGGCGCAATCCCCGCCTGCCGCTGTGTCACCCCTGCTAGGATTCTGCGGCGGGGGAGCACACTAGACCAGAAGAGACGAGGGGCCGGCGTCGGGGATGAGTAGCAACGGCTGTGGCGGCTGCGTCTTCGGCTTCGCTTCAGCGGCGGGGAGGGTTCGTGCGGTGGAGGTGAGATTGATGGGGGATTAGGGTTCATGGAAGGAGAGCGAGCGAGGCCAACCAGTATAGGCAGGGGAGGCTTACCCCTGGCGAATTTAGGCATTAGAGAAGGAATTCGCCAGGGGTAATGCATGTCCCTATGACATGTGGGCCCGTGGAGCTTACCACTGGCGAATTTAAGGTCGGGTTCGCCAGGGATACAAAGCCATTGGGACCCACCTATCAATTTACCCCTGGCAAATATAGTGTGCAGTTCGCTAGGGGTAAATTGACAGGGGTAAATTTACCCCTGGTCCCAGTGGCCTTGTATCCCTGGCGAATTTAGTGTGTTGTTCGCCAGGGGTAATATGACAGTGTTTTTTCTTTTTGCTTTGTTTTTGTGTTTCTTTGTTTTTTCTTTTTGCTTTGTTTTTGTGTTTCTTTGTTTTTTTCTTTCTGCTTTGTTTTTTGTGTTTTTTTTCTTTTGCATTGTGATTAAGAAATATGTGATAAATATATGGGCATAAGACAAGGAAAATATAATTGATAAATATAAGTATATGTGTCCTAAACTTATACATCATTAATTGGAGATCGATACATATCATTGCGATGGAATTTGTAGCGTTTCCAGGCATCACACTCATCTTCGTCCTTGCGAATTGCCTTTCTGGGTCATCATTGTTGAATACTTGACCCCCATATCGTGACTTCTTCTTGTGTACGGAACACCTGTCCTAGGTAGTGTGGTCCTTCTTCTTCTTTTGGTGTATGTTGCATCATCTTCATCGGATTCTTCCATCATTGGGTCTCCTACGAGGCCGTCGAAGTCTTGCTCGTCGGTGACTCCATCCATTCCAACGAGGGCCCTTTTGCCACTCCTTACAACAACACGACTAGGCCTGGATGGGTCGGTTATGAAGAAGCATTGCTCCACATGCATAGCCAGTACCCATGGCTCATTTTGCGCGGTAGGGTTCTTGGGCTTGGATTTGTTGGCTTCGGGCATACACATAGTGGTGAAATATTCATCTTCTTTTGTGATGTTTGTAGCCCATCTGACACAGAACATCGGAAGCTTCTCACCAATGTAGTTGAGCTCCCAGATTTCCTCGATCTTTTCATAGTATCTTTTCTTCTCTTCACCCGTGTAAGACACCATCGTTACAAATGAGTTCTGATAATCGCCTCCTTTGTCTCTTTCCTCCGTGTAGAATGTGTACCCGTTGATGTCGTATGCTTGATAAGTCATGAGGTTGGGCGCGGGTCCATATGAAAAGGCGAGTAAAATTCTGTCGCTCTCAGAGGTCATTGGTGGGGGATCGGCATCGATCTGGTCTTTGAACCAGCGTGCAAAAGAGGAGTTGTGTGCTCTAAATATCTCTTCTTCCATCATCGGCTTGCGTGCACTGTTCTTGATCATGGTTTTGTGCTCTTCCACCCAAGGTTCGAGATCTTCAATGTGTTGTAGTGCTACTAAGTGGGCCCTGTTGAAGTCGGCTCTCCGACCAGAGCAGTCCACATCCATTGCTCTCTTGCCAGTGTTGTGGCCTACTCCCTCAAACCTGCCAAGGTGCTTGTTTGCGGGCAAACCAACCAGTGTGTTCTCCTCATTTAGATAGTTCTTGCAGAAAGAGATGCACTCTTCGGTGAGAAATCCCTGGACGATGCTTCCATCTGGATGTGCCCTGTTACAAACGTATGCTTTGATGATCCTGTTCATTCATTCTAACGCCATCATGTTGTGCAAGAATGCAGGCCTGAGATCCTCGATATCATCCACTATATGGACAAGCAGATGGACCATGATGTCAAAGAATGTGGGCGGGAAGTACATCTCAAGCTCGTTTATGATGGTGACGATCTCTTCCTGCAGCCTCCATAGTTTCTTCACGCTTATCGACTTTCGAGTGATGACGTCGAAAAAGTGACAGAGCCTAGTAAGTGTTTGACGGACGTGCGGTTCCATTATCCCTCGGATTGCTACCGGAAGTATCTGCATCATCATGACGTGACAGTCATGAGACTTCATCCCGCTGAAGATTTTTTTGTTTCGGTCCAGGTATCTGCTTATGAGCCCTGCGTAGCCTAAGGGAAATCTGACTCCCAGGAGGCACTCGAACATCTGGTCTAGCTCGTTGGGACTTAGAGTGAAGCAGGAGGGGACGAGGCTGCATGATTTGCCCTTGCTGATCTCCGCCGTTGGTAAGTGAAGCTCTTTCCTTATATTTAGGTCCATGAGGTCATTTCTCGCTTTTGGCCCATCTTTGGTCCTATCCGACATGTTGAACAGAGTGCCGAGCAAGCTCTCGCACACATTCTTCGTGATGTGCATGACATCAAGGCAATGAGGCGTACCGAGGATCTTCTAGTAGGGCAAGTCCCAAAACACGGACCTCCTTTTCCATACACCCATGAGCGGTTCCACTTCAGCCTTGTTCTTCTTGTCTCCTCGCTTTCGCTTCTTTATTATCTTTCCCGGCGGAGGGCAATTTTTCCAATCTTTCAACAAAATATCGATCTCTACGCCGCTCCTCTTAGGTGGAGGTCCTTCGAGCTCATGTTTACCGTTGAAAAGATCTCCACGCCTTCTCCAGGGATCGTTCTTGGGTAACCACATTCGATGCCTCATGTAGATGGTTTTCGAAGATCCGGGATCCTTACCCAGATGTAGAAATGGCGTCAATTCCATGCACCTCACACAAGCCTTGTGTCCGTGGCACACATGGCATGCAATATATCCGTATGCAAGATAGTCATGCACCGTTGTGAGCAGCGCGACTTTGAGACCAAAAGTTTCTTCCTTGTGGGCGTCCCATGTTTCTACCCCTTCCTCCCACAAGGTGTCTAGCTCTTCCTTCAACAACTCGAGATACAGGTTGATATCGCTCCCTGGCTGTGTCGGCCCTTGAATTAGCATACTCATGTGTATGTACTTTTTCTTCAGGCATAGCCAGGGGGATGTTGTACATCCATAAAAACACCGGCCAGGTGTTGTGCTTGCTGCTCTGGTTCCCAAATGGATTGAGTCCATCGATGCTCGCACCAAGCCTGATGTTCCTTGGATCTCTCCCGAATTCTTCGTAGTACTCCTCGTCTAATGCTCTCCACTGGCTTGCATCCGAAGGGTGCGTCAGCACTGGCTCTTCAACCCGTTTTGGATCAAGCAACACCGTCGTCTTTCTATCCGCGTGCCAGAGCATGAGCTTTGCTTCCTTGGGGTCCACAAAGTACCGCTGAAGACGGTGCCTTAGATCGAAACAAACTTGGAGTGGGGTAGATATTCCGAGCGAAACACAGAGGAATATATGAGTTCAGAGGAAAGCTTACAAGCAATTTCGTTCTGATGTTTGGGGGTAATCTAAACGTAGTCTAAATGACACAAGGGGGCGCCCCAGGGGTACTTAAAGGGGTTGGGGCGTCCTGGGCAAAGACCTGGCCCAAAACCAACCTGGTTTGGGCCCAAACGGACTCGGTTCGACTCAAACTGGTACATACCGACCCATACATGGGTTCGGCCTATTTTGGCACGCAGGCCATGAGTGTGGCGCGCCTTAGACTCGTAGACATCGCGTCGAAGGCTATCCTAGCGCGCCATCTTATGCTCTCGCTCATGTAGACTTGATGTTCTGGTGATCTCCTAGTGCGTCTGCCTCCCTCTCCTCCCTCGCGCTGATCATCAAGTCTTGCTCATCTTGCTGCGACGCGTCTCCTCCTCGTGAAGTGCTTGTGTTATCAACAAACCTAATCATGCATAGATGCATAGACTTAGGTAGTATAAAGCTCTCATTAAATAAAACATCAGGTTCAGTTAAGAGTGAGTTCACCTATTGTTCCAGTAGCTTTGCACGTGCTCTTTTAATTGGTCCAATCCTAATCTCGTTGGACTTCTTCGCAGCAATATCTTTATCATCAATAGGAGCAGGAGATAATGGTGGTGTAATAGGGATGTCCTCATCATCCTCCCCCCCCTTCAAAAGGCGTCGACCTCGACGCTGCAATGTCTTCACCATCATACGGTGTCAAATCAGCAACGTTGAAGCTATTACTCACTCCATACTCAGCTATATGAAGATCTATCTTGTAGGCATTATCATTAATCTTGGCAAGAACCTTGTAAGGACCAGCACCATGGGGCAGCAACTTGGACTTACGTAGCTGTGGAAATCTATCCTTGCGAAAGTGTACCCACACCATATCGCCGGGCTGGAACAAGACCTCCTTTCGCTTCTTGTTTGCACGAGCTGCAGTATACTTGCCTTTCTTTTCAATAGCCTCTTTAGTCTTCACATGAATCTTCCTCACAAAATCTGCCCTCTTTGATACCTTCATATTGACTCGCTCTTGGATAGGAAGAGGCAACAAATCTAGTGGCGTAATGGGTTTGAAGCCATAGACCACCTCGAAAGGACATAGCTGCGTGGTAGAATGAACCGCCATGTTATATGCAAACTCCACATGCGGCAAACAATCTTCCCACTCACGCAGGTTCTTCTTGATCATGCATCGCAGCACTGTGGAAAGTATGCGATTTACCACCTCCGTTTGACCATCAGTTTGGGGATGACATGTAGTGCTGAAAAGTAACTTCGTGCCTAGCTTTCCCCAAACTGTCTTCCAGAAGTAGCTCATAAACATCACATCACGGTCAGAGACAATTGTCTTGGGTACTCCATGCAAGCGTACAATGTTCCTGAAAAAAGGTTAGCAATATGCGATGCATCATCGCTTTTGTGGCAGGCAATAAAATGAGCCATCTTTGAAAATCTGTCCACTACCACAAATATAGAATCATGGCCTCTTTTAGTCCTAGGCAAACCTAATACAAAATACATGCTAATGTCCTCCCATGCTATAGTAGGTGCTGTTACTGGAGTATACAAACCGTGAGGCTTCAGCTTGGAGTTTGACTTGTTGCATGTAATGCAACGCTTGACAAACCTGTCCACATCACACCTCATCCTAGGCCAATAAAAGTGATCAGCGAGCATGAGTAGCATCTTTTCACGTCCAAAGTGACCCATCAAACTGCCGGCATGTGATTCCTATATGGCGCTGAAAAATCATGATCAGTAGCATATAAATCACACAAACTCTCTAAACCAGGATCTTTAATGTCTAATTGTATCAACAACATGTTCTTCCTAGAGAGAGCATCAGCAACCACATTGTCTTTACCCTTTTTATGTTTAATTGTGTATGGAAAAGACTCAATGAACTTAACCCACTTTGCAAGACGCCTATGCAAATTAGATTGAGCTTTCAAATATTTCAAAGCTTCATGATCAGAATGTATGATAAATTCTTTTGGCCACAAATAATGTTGCCAAACCTCAAGAACTCTAACAAGTGCATACAATTCTTTATCATAAACTGGATAGTTCAACCTCGCACCACAAAGTTTTTTAGAAAAATAGGCAATAGGCCTACCCTCTTGCATCAACACACCACCAATACCAATGCCACTAGCATCACATTCAATATCAAATTGCTTAGTAAAATCTAGTAGTGCGAGCAAAGGTGCAGAAGTTAACAAACGTTTCAGCTCATCAAAGGCATTATCTTGGGCTGCACCCCATACAAATTCTACACCTTTCTTAGTTAACTCATTTAAAGGTGCAGCAATAGTACTAAAGTCTTTCACAAAACGGCGATAAAAACCAGCAAGACCGTGAAAATTTCGTACTTGACTAACATTCATGGGAGTAGGCCAATTTTGAATAGCTTCAATTTTAGATGAATCTACCTCTACTCCATGCTTAGAAACAACAAATCCCAGAAATATGACCTTATCTTTGCAAAATGTGCAGTTCTCAAGGTTACCATATAACTTAGCATCATGCAACACTTGCAAAACTTGTCGAATATGATCACTATGTTCAGATTCATTGCGGCTGTAGATTAATATATCATCAAAATACACAACCACAAACTTGCCAATAAAATTACGCAAAACATGGTTCATTAATCTCGTGAAGGTACTAGGGGCATTAGTTAACCCAAATGGCATGACTAACCACTCATATAAACCAAATTTTGTTTTAAAGGCTGTTTTCCACTCATCCCCTTCTTTCATCCTAATTTGGTGATAACCACTACGCAAATCAATTTTAGAGAAAACAGCAGCACCACTCAATTCATCAAGCATATCTTCCAAGCGTGGAATAGGGTGACGATATCCAATAGTGATGTTATTTATTGCTCTACAATCTACGCAGATGCGCGAGGTACCATCTTTCTTAGGAACTAAAATGACAGGAATAGCACAAGGGCTTAAGCTCGCACGAATATAACCTTTGTCGAGAAGCACTTGTACTTGTTTTCGTATTTATTTTGTCTCCTCGAGGTTGGTGCGGTATGGTGCTCGGTTGAGCAGCGATGCTCCTGGAATCAAGTCTATTTGATGCTCAATGGCTCACAAGGGTGGCAGACCTGGAGGCACCTCTTTCGGAAACACGTCGCTAAATTCCTGTAACACATTAGAAACACCAATAGATAGAGGGGTCATGTCGTTAGTGTAACAACTCAGAAAATTGTAATCCACTTCCTATTAATTAAAGTGCCAAATTTTGGACCAAGATAAAACTTTTTATCTATTATTGCATTTATGCATGTATTTTCCATTATATGTATTTTATGATTTCATGTGTGTGATTAATTGTTGTGCAACAGTTAGTTAGTTATAACTTAACCAACAGAGACATTAGAGAAGGATTACACAAGCCAAAGAAACCAGAAATAAAAATCATAAAGAAAAAGAGAAGAATAAGATGATCTATGAAATCTTATTGACTACCCTACTTTGAGCCTTTAGAATAAGAAATCTGTAACTCAACTGAGGGTTTGGCCAGTTAGTTGAGCTTGACCAAGTTACATACTAACTCAAACAAGAAGTTTTCAACCAAAATTCAAATCAGAGCTTGACTCAAACATCAGCCAAACTTCGAATCTGAAACAGTGACAATACCAAAATTTGAAATAAGATTTCTGCAAAACTTATTCTTTCTTGGTAACAAAAATATCACTGGAAACCTTGGCTAGTATGTTGATCACCCAAAGTGGAAATTTTCAAAATTTCGAATTTGAATCTCTTGCAGGCATTTCGTCGAACACCTGGCAGACGAAAATCGAGAGAAATCGAGTTCACTGTGAAGATCACTGTCGCCGTTCGCTCAAACCCTGTAGCCATGCTCCTGGACGACGCCGCGGTCGACCCCAGCTCCCTCTGCCCCGACCCAAGCCGTGCGACATGGGAGGAAACGGAGGACAGCACCCGGACCCCCCTATCTTCTCCTTCTTCCTCTCTGCAAGCTCCCGACCACCGTGCCCTTGCCAGCACCGACCCACAGCACTCCGCGGCCGAGACAACAACCCTCCAGCACGCGAGCAAGGCCGTCGAGGCCGGTGTCACCCGTGCACATCGCCAGCATGCCCTGCGCCGGCCACCCACTGGGCGCCCCTGTCCCCGCCGCTCTGGACTATAAAAACCCCAGTCGATCAAACGAGAGGACTCACCCCGATCCCAGCTACATCCCAGACACACTCATCTCTACCCGCTCGCTCTAGCTCGACGTCGCCAGCCCCGCCGGCGAGGTACTGGACGCGGAGGGCGCCGCCGCGTTCGACCTCAGGGGAGCAAGCCGACGTCGGGAATTGGTGGCGGAGCCTCACCGGAGTCGTTTCCGCCCGTCGCCGTCGAGTTCTGCTTCCCCTACGCGCGCCGCCGTCGCCGTCATCATCTTCTTGATCTGTCGGTAGCGTACCGATTCGGTGCAGGTGAGCTCCTCCGTCACCGGCGAACACGATGCTTGTGAGCCGTTAGATCTTGATCTGTCGATAGCGTACCGATTCGGTGCGGGTTAAGTGACCTTACGGGTGGGACCCTCTTGTCAGTTCGTTTTAAAACAAATCCCGCCCGGCGCGAAACGTTATCGGGCCGGCCCGTTCGGGTTCTGTAGAGAATCGGCCCATTGGTTTCGAATTCAGTCCGTTTCATTTTTATTTATTTTCCCGCGTTCGAATTAATTCAAATAACTTTCAGATATGATTTTCAAACTTAAATTCCAAGAGTTTTAGAAATCCATTTTTAGCAAATGAATATGCGTTGGAAAGCTTAGGAAATGCTCTACACTGTAGAACTGGTCAGAATTAAAGTTGAGGTAGGAATTTAAATAAATAATAATAATGTGACCATAGCTTTATTAATCATAGAACATTTCTAGAAAATTATTTAAACCACCTAAAATTATGAAATTTGGTTTGTGAACTCACTAATGACCTATCCTACTGTTTAGTCAACCTTAATCAACTCAAACCTAGTTAGTGATATCACTTAGACCTTAATCCAATCCTATTGGGTAACATAAAATGATAGATTTCTATTGCACACTTAGAATTAAAATTTTGCCCTCAATACCAACCCACTTAATTAAACCCTCCACACTTGAACTAGTCCAACCACGCTTAGTTCAATACCCATGCTTGGAAAGTAAGCCACATATGGTACTTGGTAGAAAATTTAACTTACACACTCAATGCAAACTTGGAAGAAAACTTGCAACACAATTCAAATAAAATCCAATAGGAAGGCTATTGTTTGAAAACAAGTATGTGTGCTTGGTGTGTTGTTAGCATGGTGTAGTGATGATGTGCTTTGTGTTTATCCGTTGTTAGACGCTAGTTTTACTGAGGAGGATATTGAAGGGGAATTTTATCAAGAAGAAGAAGAATACCCCGGACACTTTGCCAACCAAGGCAAGCCATCTTCTTGAAGCATATTCCAAATGCCTACATTTACTATTGCATTCTACTTGTTATAAGTAAATTGCATGATTGAATTGCTAGAGTAGAATGGTAGAAGTGTAGTGATATCTTGCTTAGCAAGAGCATCAAGCTAAGTTTATCCAACTATAGCTTAGTGGTATCATCACTCAATATAGTTGCTTAGTCGCTAATAAAATTGAGGCCATCTCTAAGTGGAACCCCATTTGAACTTGGGGACTTGAACTTGAAAACTTGAAACGAAGATTCTCCTACATGATGGTATTATGAAGGAAAATAATACTGACTAAGAACTATGGAATGTATTTGCTAAATGATAATAAGTGAGGTACCATGTGAGCCAACCATTACCGTACGACCACATTACCCCTAAATGGGAAGGGGCTTAGTCCGTAGCTTGTTCACCCTAGTATGGGAGGTCTTGTATCATCCTTTATAGAAGTGCACCGTGCGCGGGTACTTCTGAACCGAGTGGAAATTCCATTCATCCGGCACTCCGGAGCGGGCAAAACTAGAGACGCCGGAACGGAAGATGTCCGTGTCTCGGGCTCTAGGGAAGGATCATGTCCTAGAGTGAGCAAGTGAAAGAGTTTGTTTGATTATCTGAACCTCGCATACTTTGTGTATGACGAACCATGGATTTCTCCCGGCAGATGTATCGAATCTTGTGGGTAAAGTGTACCCCTCTGCAGAGGTTTCAAACTATTCGAATAGCCGCGTCCTCGGTTATGGACAGTTGGCAAACTGTACTTGACTTTTGTCAAGAATGATAATAACTTATGGTAACCTTGGTGAAGGACATGACTTGACTTGACATTGATATTGACACACTTGAAGTTCCTCTCTAGATTGAACTTAGAGAACTAAACCTCTTTTCCACCAATGAACATTCTTGGGAAATAAAACTAGCTTTTGCAACTAAACTTAGTGCTTAGTCCACCATATCAACCTTGCATATCTACTTCAACATTTCATTTATAAGATGGTTTGCGAGTGCATCCAATGTACTCACGGCTGTGTCCCTGGCTATCAACTTGGCCAGACTATGGGGAAGAGTATCCAGAGGAAGGGTACGAAGAAGAGTATCAGAACTAAGATCTTCTACTGAGTCGCCATTGCCTGTAGGGTGAAGGCATGGACCCGAAGACGTTATTTCCGCTGCTATATTGTGATTGTAATATGAACTTGGTCTCTATGACCATTGTAACTGAACCATCGTATTGTAATGTCTATGGAACTGGTTACCAACTACGTTATGTGTATCACAACAATGATTCTGGGATTGTGGTGGAATGCATAACGGGCACTTCGAATTTGTGATAAATTCGGGGTCGTCACAAGTTGGTATCAGAGCCTAGGCTGACCATAGGAGACCTTAGTTAGAATGGGCGTTAAAGAAACTTTTACAAAAGCAAAGATATAAGTAATGGTTTGAAATTGCTTAGTCTTTTCCTCGCTATTTGCAAAGTTTTGTACCTACTTCAGTTTTTACCTACTTAAAAGTTTGCACACTTGAGTTGATCACTAACTTAATCTAATCTAAAACTTGTAGATGGCACCAGTATTCACTGAGCAGTACCAGTTGGGCCATGGTGGCAGCCTCTGTTTCGAGCGCGACCTCACCACCCTGACCTTGTTCCTAGATCGTCTGTATCCGGAGTTCAAGGGAGCCATGCTCAATGAGCACCCGGATGGAGAGCTACGGTGGCTTGTCAGGGCCAGTTGCCGTGGCAAGAAGGGAGATTTGAGTTCTCCAAGGATCAAGTTTGAGCTTGTGGAGAACACTTGGGCCGATGGTTTGGTCCGAGGTATGCAGGAGATGCACGCCCGCTTGTGCGGACTGCATGTTGAGGAGGTCCAGGGGAGCGCTTTAGGAACTTTGCTCGGCGTGATGCGGACGGGCGTCCCGCAAACATGCCAGGGCAAAATGAGCCAAGTACCTACATAGATCACATGGACTTCTTGCTGTACTCCACTCAGCAGGAGGCAGATCGTGCCCGTACCAAGGCCAACCTTGAGCACTTCGCACTGGTGGAGGCAAGGAGCACTATCAGGATTCTTGCTAGGGATCGCAAGAGTCTTCGCCGCCAGCGCGATGAGAGGGATCACACCATTGATGAGTTGAAGGCCAATGTGGCTGAGCTGACGGAGTACATTGAGAGTCTAGAGAGCTACCTTGGTAAGGAGGAAGGCATTGATCTCCGCAAGGAGGATAATGCCCTCATTAGTGACGAGGATGACTTCATGGAGGACCTTGATGATTCGGAGCATGATGAGGATGCTGGATTCATTGTGGATGATGAGGAAGAAGACCCCGAGGAGCCCGGAGTTTAGAGTTGGAGAACTCCGTGTTATTTAGTTATGAGTTTACTTTGAGTCACTTCGTGTAGGTGTGAGTTGTATCCCCCTCTCTAGTAGACGAGTCGCAATGGTTTGATGTAAACCATTTGTAATGTGTGAACTCGTGTGTATGATATGTTTGATGCTTGCTGAATGAAATATGAATTTGGCCCTTAAGGCCTTAGTAAGGCAAAAATTGCATCATCCATGTTACATTTAAATCTTAGCAAATTAGCTTTTCCCTCTTGTCTTACACACCTTATCTTCAGATACCGCGAGCACCCCCACCCCCGAACCCGGAAATGGCCGAACTGCTAAGGTTGATCATGGAAGACCGAGAAGCAGCCCGAGCTGAGCGCCAAGCTAACTTGGCCACTCTTCAGCAACTAACCCAGATGGCAATGAACCACAACAATGGCAATGGAAATGGCCATGGTGAAGGAGAAAACAATGGCCATGGTGATCACCGATCCAAGTTAAGGAGTTTCCAAAACACCAACCCTCCTATGTTCACTAAGTCTGAAGAACCCTTAGATGCCGATGACTGGCTTCGCACTATGGAGAACAATTTGGCAGTCGCCGAAGTTGGAGAAAATGAGAAGGTCTTGTACACCACCCACTATCTTGCGGGAGCAGCAAGAGCTTGGTGGGATAGCACTCGTGCAATGCAAGCCCAAGGGTATGTGATGCCTTGGGAGGAGTTCAAGAGCAAGTTTAGCAAAATCCATGTTCCGTTGGGATTGGTTAAAAGGATGAGAGATGAGTTCAGGAATCTGAAGCAAGGTTCCCCATCTGTGGTTGACTACCGTGACAAGTTCCTTACCTTGTCTAGGTATGCCCCAGATGACACCAACACCACTGAGAAGAAGCAAGAAAGGTTTCTGGATGGACTTCATGATGAGATGCAATGTGTCCTGGTCAGCATTCACTTTGCCGACCTGGAGTCATTGGTTGACTCTGCCATTCAGATGGAAGGCAAACTCAAGCAAGCTGCAGAGAACCGCAAGCGCCGTATGATGTATCAAGGCAACTCGAGCAACTCGCAGAAGCCTAGGGGAAATCCACCTATGGGTTTCGCCCCTAGACCTATGAGGCCATCTGCACCTGCTCCACGTCCCAACTTTCCTAGCCGTCCGCCCGGCAACAACTTCAACTGTGCACCTCCGAGACCTAATGGCAACCACTTCAACACCAATACCCCTAGGCCAAATGGCGCCGCTGTGCTGCCCAAGCCTGGTGACAAGTCTGGTGTTACCTGTTATGAGTGCGGACTCAAAGGGCACTACTCCAATGAGTGCCCCAAGAAGCTAAATGATGCGTCCAAGACCACTGCTCCTGCTCAGCAGCAGCGCCGTGTTGGAAATGGCAAGAATTATCCACCAAGGAACCAGCCTCACCCTCGAGGCCGTCTGAACCACATGAATGTTGAAGAAGCTCAGGAAGCAACCGACATTGTGCTTGGTATGTTCCCTGTTAACTCAGTTCCTGCAAGAGTTCTGTTTGATTCTGGAGCTTCACACTCGTTTGTCACTAAGTTATTTGTTGATAAAAGTGGACTTCAACCAACACCCCTGAAACATGCCATGTTAGTACAAATACCTGGGTCAACAACAAGGGCTGAGTGGAACTGTTTGGAAGTTCCCATAGAAATTCATGGAATATCTTTCTTAGCCAATTTGATAGTTTTGGGAACCAAAGGTTTGGAAGTAGTTCTTGGTATGAATTGGATGTCTTCCCATCAAGGAGTGATAGATTGTGCCAAGAAGACCATCACCATGAAGAGTAGCACTGGAATTGTAGTAAAGCATGTGTCCGTAAAACCACCTCAGACCACCAGATGTCATAAGAGTATCTCAGGACCAACTATAGAGGAAGTTCCCATCGTCTGTGAATACCCGGATGTTTTTCCCGATGAGCTACCCGGAATGCCACCGGATCGGGATATTGAGTTTATCATTGAGCTTATTCCTGGGACTGGATCCACAGCCCAACGACCCTATCGTATGAACCCAGCTGAACTAGTGGAATTGAAGAAGCAATTGGATGACCGTTTGAGTAAGGGATTGATTCAGCCAAGTTCTTCTGCTTGGAGATCACCCGTCTTGTTTGTGGATAAAAGTGACGGTTCCAGCCGACTGTGCACTGATTACCGCAAGCTAAATGATGTGACCATCAAGAATAAGTATCCTCTTCCTAAGATTGATGATCTGTTTGACCAATTGACCGGAGCTCGAGTCTTCTCCAAGATAGACCTTAGAACCGGATACCATCAACTGAAGATCCGTGCAACTGATATACCCAAAACAGCCTTCACTACCCGATACGGATTATATGAGTACACTGTAATGTCCTTCGGATTAACCAATGCCCCTGCTTATTTCATGAACCTCATGAATAAGGTTTTCATGGAGTTTCTGGATAAGTTTGTTGTTGTCTTCATTGATGACATCCTTATCTACTCCAAGTCCGAAGAGGAGCATGCAACCCATTTGAGATTAATCTTAGAGACTCTGAGAGAGCATCAGCTTTATGCCAAGTTCAGCAAGTGTGAGTTTTGGTTGAAAGAAGTTGGATTCCTAGGCCATGTGTTATCAGCTGGAGGAATATCAGTAGACCCAAAGAAGATCAAATCAGTCATGGAATGGGAAGCCCCTACCACTCAAACTGAAGTTAGAGGTTTTCTCGGATTAGCGGGATATTACCGCAAGTTTGTTGAAGGGTTTTCAAGCATTGCCCGGCCAATGACCCAACTGTTAAAGAAGGACAAGAAGTTTGAATGGACCCCTAAGTGCGAAGAGAGTTTTCAAGAGCTCAAGAAGCGATTGGTAACCGCACTCGTCCTAACCATGCCCGATATCACCAAGAACTTTGATGTCTATTGCGACGCCGCCAAACTTGGACTTGGTTGCGTACTAATGCAAGAAGGCAAGGTCATAGCTTACCTCTCCCGGCAGCTCCGACCTCATGAAGAAAATTACCCAACCCATGATCTGGAGTTAGCCGCCGTAGTTCTAGCTTTGAAGACCTGGAGGCACTATCTTATGGGCAACCGTTGCGAGATCTACACTGACCACAAGAGTTTGAAGTATATTTTCACCAAGAAGGAGTTGAACATGAGGCAAAGAAGATGGATAGAGTTGATCAAGGATTATGATCTGGAAATTCATTATCACCCCGGTAAGGCCAATGTGGTGGCCGATGCATTGAGTAGGAAGCCCTGCTCGTTGAATATGATGATCAAAGAGGAGCAACCCATGTTGCACCAAGAGTTTGAAAAAATTGGATTGGAACTAGTCAGTCGAGGATTCTTAGCCAACCTGGAGTTTCAACCCACCTTGATGAGCCAAATTAAAGAAGCCCAGAAGGGAAGTGCGAGTATTGACGGAATTAAGCGCAGAATTAGTTCCGGCAAGGTGCCAGGATTTGAAGAAGATGATCAAGGAGTTCTTTGGTATAAAGGACGTATCTGTGTGCCTGCGGACTCAGAATTGAAGGAAGTTATTATGAGAGAAGCCCATGAGACACCTTACTCCATTCATCCCGGTGGAACTAAGATGTACCAGGATTTAAAGGCGCAATTTTGGTGGCATGGGATGAAGCGTGAGATTGCATCGTTCATATCTAAGTGTGATATTTGTCAAAGAGTCAAGGCTGAACATCAACGTCCTGCTGGATTGCTGCAACCTTTGCAAGTTCCGGAATGGAAGTGGGAATCTGTTGGAATGGATTTCATCACTGGATTTCCAAGGTCTAGCCGTGGCAATGACTCTATTTGGGTCATTGTGGATAGACTGACCAAAGTTGCCCAGTTTATTCCCGTCAAGACCACTTATACCTCAGGACAGCTGGCAGATCTTTATCTATCCAGAATTGTGAGTTTACATGGAGTCCCAAAAACCATAGTTTCCGATCGAGGAACTCAATTCACCTCAAGATTTTGGAGAAGTTTGCATCAAGCCTTGGGAACCAAATTAGCCTTTAGCACAGCTTACCACCCTCAGACTGATGGACAGACAGAAAGAGTAAATCAGATACTTGAAGATATGTTGAGAGCTTGTGTTCTAGCCTATGGAGCTAAGTGGGAAGATTGTCTGCCTTTCGCGAAGTTTTCCTACAACAACAGTTATCAAGCCAGTTTGCAAATGGCCCCATTTGAAGCTTTATATGGAAGAAAGTGCCGTACCCCTTTGAATTGGTCGGAAACCGGAGACAGTCAGATATTTGGACCTGACATTCTGCAGGAGGCTGAAGAGAAGGTTCGCATGATTCGTGATTACCTCAAGGCAGCCCAGTCTAGACAGAAGGGTTATGCCGACAAGAGGCGTAGAGAACTGACCTTCCAGATTGGAGATTTTGTTTATCTTAGAGTATCACCTCTCAAGGGAATGCAGAGATTCCAAGTCAAAGGAAAGCTTGCACCAAGGTATATTTGACCCTTCAAGGTACTAAGCCGCAGAGGAGAAGTGTCATATCAGTTGGAAATGCCCCCTGAATTGTCTGAAGTGCACGATGTCTTTCACGTGTCTTTACTTCGGAAATGTCTTGAAGTACCGGAGAAGCCAGAAATCTTCAAGAATATTGATCACCGTTCCGTGGACATCAACAAAGATTTGACTTACCGTGAAGTGCCTAGCCGTATCCTCGAGGAAGCATATAGAACCACTCGAACCCGAAGCATCAAGTTTCTGAAAGTTCAGTGGAGTAATCACACCGAAGATGAAGCCACTTGGGAACGAGAAGATTACCTTCAGAAAGAGTTTCCCAATCTTTTCAGTTCTTAATTAGTGAATCTCGATGACGAGATTCTTTTTAAGGGGGGAAGATTGTAACAACTCAGAAAATTGTAATCCACTTCCTATTAATTAAAGTGCCAAATTTTGGACCAAGATAAAACTTTTTATCTATTATTGCATGTATGCATGTATTTTCCATTATATGTATTTTATGATTTCATGTGTGTGATTAATTGTTGTGCAATAGTTAGTTAGTTATAACTTAACCAACAGAGACATTAGAGAAGGATTACACAAGCCAAAGAAACCAGAAATAAAAATCATAAAGAAAAAGAGAAGAATAAGATGATCTATGAAATCTTATTGACTACCCTACTTTGAGCCTTTAGAATAAGAAATCTGTAACTCAACTGAGGGTTTGGCCAGTTAGTTAAGCTTGACCAAGTTACATACTAACTCAAACAAGAAGTTTTCAACCAAAATTCAAATCAGAGCTTGACTCAAACATCAGCCAAACTTCGAATCTAAAACAGTGACAATACCAAAATTTGAAATAAGATTTCTGCAAAACTTATTCTTTCTTGGTACCAAAAATATCACTGGAAACCTTGGCTAGTATTTTGATCACCCAAAGTGGAAATTTTCAAAATTTCGAATTTGAATCTCTTGCGGGCATTTCGTCGAACACCTGGCAGACGAAAATCGAGAGAAATCGAGTTCACTGTGAAGATCACTGTCGCCGTTCGCTCAAACCCTGTAGCCATGCTCCTGGACGACGCCGCAGTCGACCCTAGCTCCCTCTGCCCTGACCCAAGCCGTGCGACATGGGAGGAAACGGAGGACAGCACCCGGACCCCCCTCTCTTCTCCTTCTTCCTCTCTGCAAGCTCCCGACCACCGTGCCCTTGCCAGCACTGATGAGGACATCCCATCTATTGATACACCCGCTGTACCTACAGCGGAACACATACAAGGACCCATCACTCGAGCTCGTGCCAAGCAACTTAACTATCAGGTACTTTCGTTTCTTGGAACTCTTTCTCACATACATGAGAATATGATGCTGCCTAAATCAGATATGTTTGTTACTCTTAGGAATGATGGACCTAGCATGGATGAGAGGGACAAGCATTGGAGCATGATCGTGCATGGAGATGGCAGCATGCGTTTGAGGATTGAAGAAGACGCCACGAGTGGAGATTTCAGAACTTTGAAGCCACCATAATGAAGGATGAAGACTTGGACGAAATATACAAAGAGCTACTTCATAATTTCGTCCATAAATACATATGGTGCTGCGTCACTTCTATTTTTGGGCCAGGCCCATGTAAATTTCGCAGCAAATAAGACAGCCACTTTTAGGAGTCCGAATTTGAGGAGAAAAGGCCTGTTAGGGGTCCGTTCGACCACCCAACCCATGGCTGGTCGCACCCCTACCTTTTCCTCCTCAAATACCCCCGTAGCCGTCATTAGAACGCGGATTTTGATTAGACTAAAAGTTAGCCCTTGCTGCAACTACGAGCTCGACTTTTGAGGCCAATCGCCCAGAAGAAGACCGCCTATTCGGAATCCCACCTTTTGAATAAAGCATACATCTTTCATCCGCAATATCTTGATTGCTGTATTAGTTCTTACTTGTTCTCGATTTCAGGTAGGAATTAAGACCCTCGCTGGTCAGGCTGATCGTGCACCCGCAAGATCAGTAACTCCCGGAGATTGTCCTAGCGATTGCATTGGCGCACGAGCTTCGCACGTGTAGTCGGATCGTCAAGCACAAACTCCACCCACCAAATCGACGTATCAAGATCTCATCGAAAGATCGGACACCTTTGCCCTATCAAGCACCGACCCACAGCACTCCGCGGCCGAGACAACAACCCTCCAGCACGCGAGCAAGGCCGTCGAGGCCGGTGTCGCCCGTGCACGTCGCCAGCATGCCCTGCGCCGGCCACCCACTGGGCGCCCCTGTCCCCGCCACTCTGGACTATAAAAACCCCAGTCGATCAAACGAGAGGACTCACCCCGATCCCAGCTACCTCCCAGACACACTCATCTCTCCCCGCTCTCTCTAGCTCGACGTCGCCAGCCCCGCCGGCGAGGTACTGGACGCGGAGGGCGCCGCCGCGTTCGACCTCAGGGGAGCAAGCCGACGCCGGGAATTGGTGGCGGAGCCTCGCCGGAGTCGTTTCCGCCCGTCGCCGTCGAGTTCTGCTTCCCCTACGCGCGCCGCCGTCGCCGTCGTCATCTTCACTGCGCGCAGGTGAGCTCCTCCGTCGCCGGCGAACACGATGCCTGTGAGCCGTTAGATCTTGATCTGTCGGTAGCGTACCGATTCGGTGCGGGTTAAGTGACCTGATGGGTGGGACCCTCTTGTCAGTTCGTTTTAAAACAAATCCCGCCCGGCGCGAAACGTTATCGGGCCGGCCCGTTCGGGTTCTGTAGAGAATCGGCCCGTTGGTTTCGAATTTAGTCCGTTTCGTTTTTATTTATTTTCCCGCCGTTTGAATTAATTCAAATAACTTTCATATATGATTTTCAAACTTAAATTCCAAGAGTTTTAGAAATCCATTTTTAGCAAATGAATATGCGTTGGAAAGCTTAGGAAATGCTCTACACTGTAGAACTAGTTAGAATTAAAGTTGAGGTAGGAATTTAAATAAATAAGAATAATGTGACCATACCTTTATTAATCATAGAACATTTCTAGAAAATTATTTAAACCACCTAAAATTATGAAATTTGGTTTGTGAACTCACTAATGACCTATCCTACTGTTTAGCCAACCTTAATCAACTCAAACCTAGTTAGTGATGTCACTTAGACCTTAATCCAATCCTATTGGGTAACATAAAATGATAGATTTCTATTGCACACTTAGAATTAAAATTTTGCCCTCAATACCAACCCACTTAATTAAACCCTCCACACTTGAACTAGTCCAACCACCCTTAGTTTAATACCCATGCTTGGAAAGTAAGCCACATATGGTACTTGGTAGAAAATTTAACTTACACACTCAATGCAAACTTGGAAGAAAACTTGCAACACAATTCAAATAAAATCCAATAGGAAGGCTATTGTTTGAAAACAAGTATGTGTGCTTGGTGTGTTGTTAGCATGGTGTAGTGATGATGTGCTTTGTGTTTATCCGTTGGTAGACGCTAGTGTTGCTGAGGAGGATATTGAAGGGGAATTTTATCAAGAAGAAGAAGAATACCCCGGACACTTTGCCAACCAAGGCAAGCCATCTTCTTGAAGCATATTCCAAATGCCTAGATTTACTATTGCATTCTACTTGTTATAAGTAAATTGCATGATTGAATTGCTAGAGTAGAATGGTAGAAGTGTAGTGATATCTTGCTTAGCAAGAGCATCAAGCTGAGTTTATCCAACTATAGCTTAGTGGTATCATCACTCAATATAGTTGCTTAGTCGCTAATAAAATTGAGGCCATCTCTAAGTGGAACCCCATTTGAACTTGGGGACTTGAACTTGAAAACTTGAAACGAAGATTCTCCTACATGATGGTCTTATGAAGGAAAATAATACTGACTAAGAAATATGGAATGTATTTGCTAAATGATAATAAGTGAGGTACCATGTGAGCCAACCATTACCGTACGACCACATTACCCCTAAATGGGAAGGGGCTTAGTCCGTAGCTTGTTCACCCTAGTATGGGAGGTCTTGTATCATCCTTTATAGAAGTGCACCGTGCGCGGGTACTTCTGAACCGAGTGGAAATTCCATTCATCCAGCACTCCGGAGCGGGCAAAACTAGAGATGCCGGAACAGAAGATGTCCATGTCTCGGGCTCTAGGGAAGGATCCTGTACTAGAGTGAGCAAGTGAAAGAGTTTGTTTGATTATCTGAACCTCGCATACTTTGTGTATGACGAACCGTGGATTTCTCCCGGCAGATGTATCGAATCTTGTGGGTAAAGTGTACCCCTCTGCAGAGGTTTCAAACTATTCGAATAGCCGCGTCCTCGGTTATGGACAGTTGGCAAACTGTACTTGACTTTTGTCAAGAATGATAATAACTTATGGTAACCTTGGTGAAGGACATGACTTGACTTGACATTGATATTGACACACTTGAAGTTCCTCTCTAGATTGAACTTAGAGAACTAAACCTCTTTTCCACCAATGAACATTCTTGGGAAATAAAACTAGCTTTTGCAACTAAACTTAGTGCTTAGTGCACCATATCAACCTTGCATATCTACTTCAACATTTCATTTATAAGATGGTTTGCGAGTGCATCCAATGTACTCACGGCTGTGTCCCTGGCTATCAACTTGGCCAGACTATGGGGAAGAGTATCCGGAGGAAGGGTATGAAGAAGAGTATCAGAACTAAGATCTTCTACTGAGTCGCCATTGCCTGTAGGGTGAAGGCATGGACCCGAAGACGTTATTTCCGCTGCTATATTGTGATTGTAATATGAACTTGGTCTCTATGACCATTGTAACTGAACCATCGTATTGTAATGTCTATGGAACTAGTTACCAACTACGTTATGTGTATCACAACAATGATTCTGGGATTGTGGTGGAATGCATAACGGGCACTTCGAATTTGTGATAAATTCGGGTTCGTCACAGTTAGAAACCAAAATGTTACCCTTGTACATAAGCACAAGAGGAACAGCTGTAGGATCCTCACGAAACTCTCTCAGAATAGATTTGGTGGCTAAGTGGCTAGCATTACTAAGGAATGCGCTCCCTCACTCATATTTTTACCACTCAGATTTGGCTTGTGGCTCTCCCTCACCGGAAGTGTAGGCTTTCGTCTATCTACTCTCTCACTCTCTTTCTCAAGATTGACTTCAATTTTTTGACGAGATTCATTTACAATAGCTTGCGGTGCCATAGGTCTCAAAGTAACATCCTTGCCATGCCAATATAACTGATATGTGTTGGCTTTCCCATTGTGATGGACATCACGATCATATTGCCATGGGCAGCCCAACAACAAATGACATACTGTCATAGGAACCACATCACACTCGACGGTGTCTTTATATGGTCCAATCTGAAACTCAACACGCACCATGTGGCTGATCTTCATCTCTTCGCTATCACTTAGCCACTGAATAAAATAGGGATTGGGGTGCGGGATATATTTGAGCTTCAGTTTTGTACAGAGCTCTTTACTATCCAAATTGCGACAGTTCCCACCATCAATAATAACCTTGCACGCCTTGCCAGAACCAACAGCAGCTTTTGTTTGAAACAAATTACACCGCTGTTCCACAGAATCTGGGCTCACACTCAGCACCATAGGCGAACAAACAATAGTAGGCAGTGATGACGCATCACCATAGAGCATATCATCATCCTCCTCAGCTGAATTTGGATCAGCATCATCACCTATCTCGTACTCTTCAGTTTCCTCATTTATCAACATAACCTTTTTATTGGGACAGTCTCGCCTGAAATGACCCATACCACCACATGTATGACAGTTCATATCCCTATTTCTTGATGTAGAATTGGAGGAACCAGTACCACTAGCAGCAGGTTGTGATGTTCTCTTGGCATTGGAAATAACCGAATTAGGTTTTGAGGAAGCATTACCACGGAATCCAGAAGTACCACTAGAGGTAGGCACACTAGGGTCTGTACGTGGGGAAAAACGACCTCTACTTGCTGTAGAGCGAAGTCCAAATTTAGCATCTTCGGCCAATGTCAATTCTGCCTCACGTGCTTGATGAAGCAAATCTATCATATCAAAGTATTGGTGATGCCAAACAATGCGTCGAATGTTGTAAGTTAAACCAGCAAGAAAATGCTGCATTGTTTGTTCCTCTGGTTCACGCACCCTAGAACGCTACATAATCAACTCCATCTCCCGATGATAGTCATCAACAGACTTAAGACCTTGCTTCAAATTCATAAATCTATCATAGAGAGAACGAATATAATTGCGGGGAATAAAACGAGCATGCATCGCTTCTTTCATACCCCTCCATGTAATAATAGGTGGATCTCGAGCTTCAAGCCTGGACTGAACAATATTATCCCACCAAAGCAATGCATATCCATCAAATTCCGAAGATGCAAGTTTTATTTTTTCTATCCTTGGTGTACTCATGCATGCGCCATAGTTTTTTCACCTTCAGCTCCCAATTGAGGTACTCTTCCACATCAGTAGAACCAACAAACTTGGGTATAGTGAACTTTGGGTTGCCCAACCCATCATCATCATGGTTAGCTGGTTGGGCAAAATCATCATCAAAGCGACGACGTGTGCCGAGAGGAGCAAAACCACGACCAGGCGGGATACCAGCACCTCGGCCTCCATTCCCACGACCACCGTTACCACCAAGAAGTAATCCTTCACGACGACCAGCAGCAGCTGTAGCATTAGCGTCATCATGTGCGTGATTGTCATCCTTAACACTCGCAACAGCCTCATGATCAAGTGGTTGCTGGTGATGTGGACGATCAAAAAAAAGCTTGCAACATATTCACAGCTTGTGTCAAATCTGCAATAGAACGCTGAATTGTGGTCACAGTTTCTTATATCGCAGTGGCTATATCGTGTGTTGCATTCAGCTTATTGTCAACAGCAAGCACATCATCAGGTAAACTATCACAAACAGCATTGAACCTCTTCGTCAAAGTATCATGAAGATCTTCATATTCATTCCAACGCACGACCTCATTTGGATCCTTTTTCTGCTGCATAGCATCAGACTCAGACACGATTAGTAGGTTAGTGCAAACAAAAATAGGTGTATGGTGAAACTCTCACAACTCACGCAAAACTGAAAGAAAATGAGGTATCTTACCGTTCCAAAGTGAATAGAAGAGCTTACTTGATGTGGGGTGACCCCCGAGGTGTGGCCCGATCTTCACGGATTCACGAGATTTGGGGCGGGGAACGAGGATGAACACGAAGAACACGATGAACACGATGAACAAATCAAAGGCAAACACACACACACAAGATACATACCGGTTGTCCTCGTTGGCCCGATTCACCAACTCAATAGAATCACAAGGAAGAGACTCCAAGAGTAGAATTCCTTGTGAGAGATTGACTTGCAAGGGATAGAATTCCAAGAGGGGAAGAGACCAATCAATTGGATAGAATTACACACTCTTGTATGCAAGAGATCCAAATCAAGGTAGAATTCCCCAAATAGAAGAGATCCCAAACAAAGAGGGTGATTTCTAGATGTAGATCTAGTTGGGTTCCCACAAGGGAGAAGGCATCATGCCAATTCTTATCTTAATTCATCTCTATCTTATCTCTAGGGGAGGGGGAGCCATATATATAGGCAGCCATGAGCTAGGGGTAGTTTGGTCACTAGGGAAATAGATAACATAGGTAGCTTCATGGCCAAGACATAGCTGACTCGAGCAGGCCGGCTATAGCCGGGGTTAAGGCCGGCTTTAGCCGGTGGGCCGGCTTTAGCCGGGGTAGGACCGGCTTTAGCGGGTCCAGCTTCAACTGCCGCCTCTTCTTGCGGCGTTTCCAAGCTTCTTTCTGGTGATTCTTCTTCTTCCTTCTCTTCCACGCCTCGATGATGTCGGACTTGAGTGTTGACGCACATGATGTTGTGAGGTCCGAAAGCCACCCCGTATCATCTCCCCCTGCTACAAAGAACGTCGTCCTCGACGTTGACTCAACATCATCATGTAGGGGAGGTAGATGTAGGCGATTGTACTTGGAGTGCGCCATGTGGTCGTTCTTGTGAAGATTGGTTTGGCAACTCTTGAATGTTCCTTCATCTTCCATGAGGCCTACAAAGGTCACAAGGAAAGAGAAACAACACTCAAAGAGTAGCCAATTCTTAGATTTTATGGCATGAGTTCGTGAGTAGAAGGAGGTCACCTTACTAAGTTGTTGATGTGCTCTCATTGTAGAAGTTTTTGATTGAAACCACGCGCGGGAGCGCATCCACCAAGAATATCCATGTGTACCTACGCACCACAAAGACCAAGCAAAGTATGTGTGTGCGTGATAGGGGAGCATATCATCAAGGACATGTCAATTATTGTTCACAACACAATTAGCACAACACAAGTATAATAAATGGAATGCATAAGCAAGGTCTATGTGTAAGCAAATTGTTTCAACATCTTCCAAATATGGGAACACAAAAACTCCATCAAAATTTGAGAAGACCGTGGTGTCCATCTCAAGTTGAAAGATATGCATATTATTGCGCTCAAGGCTTTGGAAAGAGCAAGTATTCAACATCCTTGAAGCAATAAGAGGAGAGTTTGGCAAAAACACATACGGCAAGATATCAAAATCATCATCAACATGTGTGCAAACAAACCATAGGAAAGAACAAGTTTTCATCATATTTTTTGCAACACAAATCATATTCATCCAAAAGTAGAAGGAGATATCGTTATCACAAGTGGTTATACATCCCAACCAAAAGAAAGAGCAATTTGTCAACTTGTTGGATGCAATACCAATGAACTCAAAGCGGAAACACATGTGACAAGTCATGACAAATATAGCAATGTGGTTGCACACAAAACAAAAGGAAGAGAAATCGTTCTGCATGTATGTTGCAACACATAAAGCATCAATGTTCAAAATCATTGGAGCATGATTGTCACAAGTGGCACCAAAATCATCAACATGCTTGCAAAGAAACCATATGGAAGAGAAATTTTTCAACATGTTTGATGCATAGCATGTGAAGGGTATGCGAGCGGAGTTTGAGTTTGAACTCACAAGTATTGTGCTCTCAAGAGCTCTTTTCGCCAACTCGTGCTCAATCGAGGTTGACGTTGTTATCCGCGTACCTACACACACAAACGATATCCAAAACAATGTGTGTGCATGGTAGATGAATACATCATTCATCATGATACATCTCTTTATTTGCACAACACCATTAGCCTCAAGCAAGATATTATAATATTCATGGTGATTATGCAAAGTATATGTGGGAACATGCGTATCATGTGGAAATGCAAAATCTTCATTAGTTGAGAGAGCTATGGGGGCCTTCTCATTGTCAAACATAATAACATTAGTGCAAACCAAGCATTTGAAAGAGCAAGTGTTCAACATGTTGGTAGCATTAATGGAAGAATATTGCAAGCATTGTGCACAAAACATTTTCAAAATTTTATCCTTGTTGTCGACAAACCTAGGGAAAGAGCAATTGTTCGACAAGGTTGTCACAACCAAAGTATCATTGTCATCATTGCAAGCAATATATGGGAAAGAGCAATTGTTCAACATATTGCATGCAATAGGCGATAAAGTGAAGCACTCATAGCTTAGCATCTTCATGGGAATCATGGCATTACCAACACCTATGTTGTTACCTTTGTGGTCGCACTCCTTTGAAGTAGGTGTTATTGAAGTAGGTGGCTCCAATTGGCCGACATGCTCATCATCTTCTAAGCATGGTGTGTTATCATCATGTGTATGCACCATGTACATCTTGTCCAAGGTTGGCGTCGCTTCATCCATGGGATCTATTGCAACATGAGAAAACACACTCAACGTAGAGGGTAAGTTGTTAGAAATCGAAATGGCCTCACTTGACCTATCAACTACCACTCTTGTCTCACTCGGTGTATCACTCATGCTCTCAAAGTGGAAGCACTCACACTCACGTATAGTGGATTCACTCATCTCACATATAGTGGAGTCCCTCACCTCCATGGATTGGACGTCCTCATTATCCGAGCAACCTAGCAAAGAAGAAGACAACACAAGAGGAGTAGAGGTTAAGTTGTTAGAAAGCAAAATGTCCTCACTCAACTCATGTGGTGTATCACTCTTGCTCTAAAGGTGTATGTGGCTCTCATCCTTGCATGGGGTAGGTTTCGTCCTCTCACATAGGCTATCAAGATGGTGTTGTTGGTTTGCACGATGCTCTTGAGGGTGTGGTTGTCGATTGCGCTCAAAGTTGTCGAAAGACGACATGAGTCGTTCCTTGCTTGCGGCGAGCTCGGCGTCCGATTCCGCCATCCTTGCGGCCCATTCCTTCCTCCTTACGGTGAGCTGTGCTTCCAATTCCGCCATGTTTGCGGCCCATTCCGCCATTCGTGCGGTGAGCCTTGCGTCCAATTCCATCATCTTTGCGGCCCATTCCTTCTCTTCTGCGTGGAACTTTTCGAGCCAAGGGTCGTTAGGTTCTCCATCTTTATCTTGGTTTGCGTGGTGCCGATCTTGATTCACCATAGGTGGGGCACCATGATGTGGTTGGCCTTGAGGTTGATGTGCCGCTTGTCGCGGTTGTTCTTGATCTTGTTAAGGATGTTCATGATGGCTTTGATGGTGATGATCATGAGCCTTGGAATGGTTCTCGTGGTGATGAGACTGTCTTGTAGGAGCCATTGCGGAGGTGTCATGTGGGATGGGAGACACCATTGGAGACAAGGTCGCATCTTGGTAGGACATCTCACGGCTTGGCAATCTCGAAGCTCTTGTGGTGGTTCTCCTCGAGGAGGTGTCGTGGACGTTGTCGTAAATGGGCTCTTCAAGGCATGGACACCATGTAGGTTGTTTGTGGTTAGCACCATGCTCTTGAGGTTGGCGACGACGCTCATGGTCACCCACATGATTGGAGCGTGAAGAAGACCTTGATGAGCTCAACCTTGTGCGATGAGCCGATGTACACCAAGCATCTAGAGATTTGGGCGCTTCATGATGTTCTTGTTTGGGACGTTCACGAGCCTCGGCACGCTTCCTTTCATGTATGCATTGACGAGGAAGATCATGTTGGCGTTGTGCTTGGTGAATTATGTGATGGTCTCGAGTATCTTGATGTGCCCATGCACGCTTGTCGTAGTCGAAGGAGTTGTCGATGTATTGTTTCTTGTCCACCTTGCTCATGTAGTCGAAGTTGTCGTAGTCGGTGTAGTCCTCCGTGAACTTTCCATGATAGCGTCCGTTGAGCCTAGACATAGCTCACACAAGGCAAGATATATATATGTAGAAGTGGTGGGGGATAGAAAACTACAATTAGATCACTTCCCGTAGAAACTATTGAATGGATGAAACACCGAAAGGACAACCGTGGTGCAGAAGTTAGAACACACGCAAAAGGCTATATGGTGGATGGGAAGGAAATGTGGAAATGCCAAACGAATATGATCAAAAGAAAAGTCTATTGTCAAATGTGGGTAAAATCCAAAATCAAATGTCAAGAACGATGATCTACGTCAAGGAAACACGGAAACACACACAAAAGATATAATGGGGTTAGCGC
This sequence comes from Dactylis glomerata, assembly GCA_007115705.1. NCBI lineage: Eukaryota > Viridiplantae > Streptophyta > Magnoliopsida > Poales > Poaceae > Dactylis > Dactylis glomerata. Next base: position 248,451 of record QXEO01000457.1, on the reverse strand, counting down.
GACAAAAGAAGTGAGCAAGAAAACAAAAAGGTCCTAATGAAGACTATTAGCTCGGTGTCACGCCAACGCAAGAGAGACCGTAGCTTGGTTGCATAAGAAAGAAGCAACAAGATTTGCACAAGATGCCACTCTTCTCTTTTCTCTCTTTTTGCTTACAAGCTTTGAACTCCTTTGTATCGGTGGAACACACACTCTTTTTGGATTTTTGGTGTTTCAATGCTTAAAAGCTTATTTGCTATCTATGTATGTCACACAAAGGCTATTTCTTCTTTTGTGTATCTCTCTCACCGAGCTTGCTTCGGAGCTTTGCTCAACTTAGGCACACACACAAACCCTCTCACGGTCGTGAACACTTGTGCAATGCTTCGCAACACTCGAAAAGCCACTCTCAATAGGATAGGTACACAAAGGAAGAAAACAGGTTACAAAGGTGGTGCAAGTTATACCTATGTGAAGGTTAGGCGGTGTCAAAACACACAACTTGCGGCGATGTCGATGAAGATGGAGTCAAAAGACTAGTCGAAGTTCCGGGGTGCCGATGCCGTCGTCGCGATGTTGATGTAGACGCGGTATTACTCGGCACGAACAAGGCACGCGAAAACCGAAATCCGAACACACACGTCAATGCCCAAAAATTTGGAGCAAAAAGGACTCACAAAAGTTATCAAAGTTTGTGTCAAGATAACACCGGATTTTGTGTCAAAGGGACAAACGGATGTCAAAAGGGGTAAATGGTGTGAAGATGGGAACAAAATGTTGTCAAAATGGTATGTAGGCCGATGTACACCGGCTTTAGCCGGTTTGATGGCCGGCTATTTCTGGTAGTGGTGGTCAAGCTGGCGGAGCTTCGTGCGAGGCGCTGGGGCTGCGAAAACCAGCCAGGCGGTGGTAGAGCTGGGACGTGGACGGGAGGAGTGGCTGCCGGCTGTGTGCGCAGTAGGAGTGGCCGCGGGGCTCGAGGCGAGCGGGGCTAGGCGGCCTGCAGGCGAGCGAGGTGGATGCGGCGGCTGTCGGTGGGCGAGGCCAGCGCGGGCGTGGGAGTTGAGCGGGGCAGGGCGGCTTGGTGCGGTCCAAGGCGGGGCCGGCTTGGCTTTGCGACAGGGTGTGCGGGGCGACAGAGCGGGGGTGAGACCGTGCGCGCGTGGGGTAGGCGAGGTGAGGCGGGAGCAGCTATGCGGTGGCGGTCGGTGGCTACGCGGGCGGAGGAGGCTTGCTGGGAGGCATGCTGAGCAGGGACGGTCGGCAGCGTGGTGAGCTGCGCAGTGGGGCACGAGAGCGAGGCGGCCTGGGGGCATGCAGATCGAGGTCGACCTGGGCGGTGAGCGCGAGCGGAAGGCTGGGGGCGGCTGCCGGAGGCGCACGCGGATCGATCAGGGACGAAGCAGCGTTGACCTGCGGAACAGGGTAGTGGGCCGGCTTTTGCCGGACTGTGGGCCGGCTTTAGCCGGTCTGCTGTCCGGCTTTTTCCGGTTCGCACTTTTTCGAGAAAATTCTACGCGAGCTGTTCGTCGATATGGGCGCAAATTGGAAGATAAAAATCGTCGATTCCAAGAGAAATAAGAGGAATTGGGACTAGAAAATTTGTGGCAATGTAGATCAACACCCAAAACATCAAATCTATGGATCAAAACCACAAAAAACTCAACAAATCTAGAGATCAAAATTTGAGGCAATTTTGGGGCTATTTTTTGTATTTTCGAAATTTATGGTGGAAATCACAAACGAGAGTAAATCCGTGGCAACCAAAAGCTGCTGATACCATATGATGTGGGGTGACCCCCGAGGTGTGGCCCGATCTTCACGGATTCACGAGACTTGGGGCGGGGAACAAGGATGAACACGAAGAACACGATGAACACGATGAACAAATCGAAGGCAAACACACACACACAAGATACATACCGGTTGTCCTCGTTGGCCCGATTCACCAACTCAATAGAATCACAAGGAAGAGACTCCAAGAGTAGAATTCCTTGTGAGAGATTGACTTGCAAGGGATAGAATTCCAAGAGGGGAAGAGACCAATCAATTGGATAGAATTACACACTCTTGTATGCAAGAGATCCAAATCAAGGTAGAATTCCCCAAATAGAAGAGATCCCAAACAAAGAGGGTGATTTCTAGATGTAGATCTAGTTGGGTTCCCACAAGGGAGAAGGCATCATGCCAATTCTTATCTTAATTCATCTCTATCTTATCTCTAGGGGAGGGGGAGCCATATATATAGGCAGCCACGAGCTAGGGGTAGTTTGGTCACTAGGGAAATAGATAACATAGGTGGCTTCATGGCCAAGACATAGCTGACTCGAGCAGGCCGGCTATAGCCGGGGTTAAGGCCGGCTTTAGCCGGTGGGCCGGCTTTAGCCGGGGTAGGACCGGCTTTAGCAGGTCCAGCTTCAACTGCCGCCTCTTCTTGCAGCGTTTCCAAGCATCTTTCCGGTGATTCTTCTTCTTCCTTCTCTTCCACGCCTCGATGATGTCGGACTTGAGTGTTGACGCACATGATGTTGTGAGGTCCGAAAGCCACCCCGTATCATTACTGACGAGGGTTAACTCGACAAATGTCCTAGATGAAGGACTTAGGATCGGGGAGATAGGGCGTCAGATGAACCCAAAGGTAAAGTCAGTCAAACAAGGTGCGTATCGAAAGTAAACGTGGGTGTAGAACCTGGCTTGCTTTCAATCTGTCCCTCACCGTCCCCTCCTGGCCCGTATATATAGATGGCCAGGTCTCGAGGATCGGGAGGGATCCGATACAGATTACAATATCGACATACGACATGAACTCGTATTTCGACTAGTATTACAATTGGGCCTAGCTGAACGGGCCTCAGGGGTACTCAACTGACGGGCTCTATTATCTATACCCTTGTCAGTAGCCCCCGAGATTCTAGCTGAATTGCAGATTCGGGTTGAATCTCAGATTTTCAAATCTTTGACTTGATCAATATTTGACTTCTTCAGTTCTTCAAATCTTCGACTTGGTCTTTCGACTTATCTTTTATCATAATGTTTTGCAAGGGGTTTTGATGAACAAGCCTGACAACTCTGATGGATCAAGAGGTCAGTTAACTGTCGGAACAGATACTTGTCACCTACTTCAAATTCAATCCCCTTGGACTTGAATTCGGGAAACCGGTCAAACCCATTCTTTTGCCACATTTAGGACTTACAAGAATGAGTCCCAGTGGTTCTCAGGGTACCCAGTGCATCCACCATGATTTTTCTTCGCGTCGTAGACACGGATACGTACCAGCAGAGCGCATCCATGTGCGTATACCGGGCCACACAGGACGGATCCTAGGGTCTTACCTTCATGATGTATTTCAACCACGGCATTCAAGTTTTGTTGCGATGACGCAACTCGAGAATCATATGTCACAGCCTTGTTTGACTGTTTCAATGTACCAAATATTTGGGTTATTCAACCTTGATCAATAAAAATCCCACTCCTGATGGGAGTAATGATGCTTCATGAAGCTTCTCTCGCCTTCTTTTCTCCAGTATTCATGAAAAAACATCATCGGGTGCGCGCCCAGCGCTCCCGATGGGAGTAGCCCCCGAGGCTATAGTCGAATATTTTCGAGTATAGGCTCAAATATATTGTGCCCACTTTTAATCATCAAAACATAGCTTTATTGATAATATCGTCGGGTGCGCGCTCAGCGCTCCCGATGGGAGTAGCCCCCGAGGCTATAGTCGAATATTTTCGGGTATAGACTCAAAAATGATTTCTTTACTATTGAAGTCTGACACCTTTCATTCGCAGAACATTATATCCAATATTTGTCGAGTAGCCATATCTGTCGCGTTATTTTTAACCTCACAACTACTTGTGACGTTAGTAGCAGAATCCCTATGTACGTCATGTTGACTAAACGCTGACCATTGCGTGGGCAGCGCGGTAATTTTGTAATTTTCCTTCCCGTTAGTGGGCTGCCGCTTCCGCTTCTTACGCCATGTCTCAGCCCACGTTCCTTCGTCAGGAAACTATATAAGGGGGAGATTGGGGAATTTCACTGTTTACCAGTTCCTTGCTTCCGCCGCCGCCACCATTGCTGCATACCTTGCGCACTTCTGATATCCTACTCAGCCCCCATGCACAAGCCGTAGATGCGCATTAAGCACCTTGCGCAGAAGAACAAGATGGGCAAGAGCAGCACTGCTAACTCCGCGACCAACTGGGTGCCTTCTGTTTTCGCGCAGAAGGATCTGGACAAGGCCCAGGCTGACGGCCTCATCTCTGATGACGATCAACTCATCTTCCCCAGCACCGAACGGATCCCCAAGCCCCAGAGCGGCTTTCGGGTGATTTTTTGCTTTTCTTTTGCGCGGTCTTTCTCTCCCTGCCCACGAATTCCTTCGTGGGCTTCTTTTCGTATACGGTGTGCAGCTTCACCAGCTCACACCAAACTCGATTCTCCACATTGCTTGTTTTATAACTCTTTGTGAGTCGTTTCGGGGGATCGAACCCCATTTTCTTCTTTGGAAATACCTCTTTCATCTCCGCCTAGTATCCCTTTGTCAAAAAAGCCTGAACTGGGCGGAGCTGTTATCTCTGTCCGTGCTGAATCTCAGCACCTGGAGTTTTCCATGGCTGCCTCAGTACAAGGTTGGAGGACGAAATGGTTTTATATCAAAGACCGGAAGGTCTCTTCCTCCGACCAGTACGGCATTGCCCCTTTTGATGCCTCCAAAGAATTGAAAAAGTTGGCCTCGTGGGACTCGCCTCCCACAGATGCTGAGATGGAGGAGATCAAACCACTTCTAACCCGCATCCAAGCTCTAAAAAGCGGCAGAGGAGGCGCGCTTTTGGGTACCCAACTCATGGTGTTTTTCCTACGACGTCGAGTTCAACCCCTGCAGCATCGCCTTCCCAAAATGTGGATGTTTTCTGGCTTGGGAGATTCTTCTCGAGTATCTGAAGATCTTATGGAGAAGAAAGATCTCGACAGACAAGTCAGAGCTCTTACTACTCTCACCAAGGATCATGAAATTGCAGAATTGGCCGCTAATTACTTTGACTCCAAGCATCCCTTGGCCACGGTATGTACTTTTCCGTCTATCCCTTTTCGTTTTTCCTCCTTCTTGTTGTTGTTTCTTCTTTTCTTGACTTCCTTGCGATTTAATCATTGCGCAGAACCATCTATTCCTTGTTTCTCGTCCGCCTCTATGACTGCGAGTACTTCTTTCGACGCTTCTCAGCTGGTTATTCCTACTGACGATGTCAGTACCGTATGTTTCTATTGTTTTATGGTTTTGAACCACTCTCCTCATACACTTCCTTGGACAGGCTCTTCTGAAAAAGTTCTCCTCCTTGGGTAATGAATGTGTCGAGTTTCTGAAAGCGGCGAGGTCTTCTCACGGTAAACTTTTGCTACCCTGTGTCTTTTACTTTGCCTGTCTTTCCGTTTCTGTGATTCTTTTATTGAGTTTTCCTTTATCTTTCTTGTGCTGCAGATGATTTGGTGGCGGCTAATGCTCGCATTTCGTCTTTGGAAGCTGAACTCGAAGCTTCCAAAAAGGCTTTTGACGCTGCTACTGCTGCCAAGACCAGTGCTGAGAAGTCTTCTAAATCAGCATTGGCGAGGGCGAAGAATGTGGAGAAGGCCCTTTCTGATGCTAATAACGCGCACCTCCAGCGGGAACAGGCCGTGACTGAACGGCTTACCAAAATGTCCGCTTTTGCTGGAGGTGAATATCACGCCTTTCTCTTCTTTGTTGAATTGCCTGCTTTTTTTGCCTTCTTATTTGTGCTTTTCCTCTGTATTTTGTTTCTTTGGTCGTGTAGAACATACTGGGGTGTCCTCATCATCTTTGCAGCTGGACGACGATTCTCTCATGGCCGCAGTTAACTTGCTGGAGGCAAACTGGATTTCTATCCAAGAGATCATCGAGTTGGCTAGCCGCGTGCTCACGCGGATTTTCGTCGGGTTGTGGCCCAAACAGAAGGCAGAAGTGCCAGATGGTGATTTGAAGAAACTTGCCAAGGCGTTCGACACCCCTGATGACCCTATTCTTCTGATGAAAGGCCGCTCTGTGAAGCGAGGTGCAGAGGGAGCCATTGTGCTTGCTTACGCACATGGCGAGGAGGTTAACTGGGAAAAAGTGAGCTCTTCCCGTGGTCGGCCTCTTTCCGAGTTGCGGAGTTTCTTCGAGAAGGCAAAGAAGTACGCGCCAGGCATCATATCAATTATCTCTCCTTCGGCGGCTTCTTCGACCTCTGCGCCTGCTTCTTCGACTCCAGCATCAAGTGCACCAATGCCTCCTCCAGAAGCTGCTGCTACTTCTGCCACGCCTACCTCTGCCACGGAGCCGGATGCTGAGGTGGCGTAGACTTAGTCTTCCTTTGTAATCTTCATTTCTTTTGGTGTAATGAACTTCTAGTTATATTTTGCCCGAGAGCTAATCAAGGGGCTTGTACTCGCTGTAAATACTTCTCTTTTGTGAAATGATTGAATCTTGTCTCTGAGATATTTGTTTGCTTCTTTCTGCTTGACTTCCAGCCTGCGCACACTGGTGGGTCTCCTGGCTATGATCGCGGTTTGTCGCCTGCCGCTGAGCTTGGTTCTGATGTTCCTTTCTCTTCTTGCCGATGCGCTGAGTAATTGTCAAGGATTTCAGACCTTGAGGGCTGCTTGTCTTTGATGAAAAGTCGGGCTAAGATTGCTTTTGACAAGGCCAGTAAATCTCATGGTTTGATGAAACGAGTGTCCATCCTGGAAGACGAAGTGTCGAGTCTAGTAGCCAAGATCACACATTTTGAAGAATGTGACTCCTTGTTGGCATAGTCGAATCTGTTTGCGAAATGTTGTTGTGTAAGCTGCCGCGAAGCCTTCTTTTTTACGCTTGCTTTGGTTTGCTGCTTGCTAACTCTTTATTGCGCCACAGGTTCTTGCCTTGATCTTGTTGGTGAGTCACGTCGGGTTACTGAATGGATCGCGGCTCTTGAGATAGCTGCACAAGGGACTGAGAGCTTATGGTCAAATCCCCGTCGCCGTTGTGCCATTGTGATTCTTTAAGACCGAGCGCAGCACATTGGAGAGGCCGTCGATGGTTGTCAGATGTCTTTGACAACCATGTATTCTGTCATGTTGCCTCGTAACCCTCTGCCGAGAGATTTTAGGCAACTACTCGAAACTTTCCGGACGAGCCAGCGGGTTCATCTTCTTATAAAGCTTAACTTGATTGCTAGTGCTAACTTTGCTCTCGGATCCTAGCGAAAGTGGCATCCAAGACTTAATTATGATGCCATGTCTCAGAGTTTGCCTCCAGGACGAGCTATGGTTGGAGTTCACATGGATGCGATGCTAGAGCCAGTGAAGAGGATCATCTCCAGGTTACTACAGGAGGATGCGAGGTTTTTCTGTGAGTATCATTACTTGAATCATTTTAACGTGGATGACTCAGATCCGCCCGCGTCATAGTTTTGATGTATATATTTTATAAACCGCGAGAGTGTTTTCCCTGAGCTGTTGCCAGAGGGAAATTTTAGTACTCAAGGCGTTTTATGCGTTTTGGCGTTTGCCACGTTTAAAATTTGTAAGACATGTAAACTCGAATATGAGGAACTTTGTCTTTACTTATGATTATAATGTAAGATACATAGGGTGACCCAAGAGATCCGGCCAATGACCTGTGTTCGGGATCTAGAGGGCATTGCCCTGGAATAACTCGTGGCTTTTACAGCCTTATTTTTCTACTCTAGTTTTTCATCTTGTTGCCTATGCCGCCGCGGTCTTCTCTTCTTCTCCTGTAGGCTTGTCTTGTTTTGATGGCTGTACCCGCGGTTTTTTCACCTCCGGCTCTACTGTGTGTTCTTCGAGTTGTTGTACGGCTGCTGTAGTCGAGCTTTTTGTCTTGTCTTTAGGCTCTCCGTAATTTTCCATCATGCCAAAGTTTTGAGCCATCTTGTGGAACTCCTTGTCGCATAGATTGGAGAGTTCGAAGCTTCCTTTAACTGTGATGATTCCTTTGGGTCCTGGCATTTTGAGTACCAGGTACGTGTAGTGAGGTACTGCCATAAATCGCGAAAACGCGGGTCGCCCGAGGATCGCGTGATATTGTGATGGCCAGTCCATGACTTCGAAGTCAAGTTTCTCTCTTCTGTAGTTTTGTCGATTTTCGAAGCAAATGTTGAGTGTTATTCGACCAAGTGGATAGTTAGCACTTCCTGGGACTATTCTGTGGAAGGAACAATCAGTTGGTTTCAGGAATTCCAATGAGATGTGCATTGCTCGTAGGGTCTTTGCATATATAAGATTTATGCCACTTCCTGCGTCCATGAATATTCCGTCGACATCGTAAGTCCCGATTTGGGCTTTGAGTACCAAAGGCGCATTTTCTAGCCGAGGTACTATTATTGGGTGATCATCTTTCCTGAATTCTATGGGTTGCTCCGACCAGTGTAGATATTGTGTTGTTGCTGGAGGCGAAGTTACTGCCAGATTAACTTGGCAAGTTATGCTTTTTTCCTCTTTGTTCGACTTTGGCACAGGCTGTATCATTGCTGTGATGTGCCCTTTAGATGGAACATATCCTCCATCGTCATCGCGTCCCTGATTTGGCTGGTCTTGATTTTGAGGAACTCCATTGTTTTCTTGCTGATTTGCAGGCGCACTGCTTGTGTTTCCTTCGTATCCCTGCCGTTTTGCTTCGGCTTGCTTGTTTAGCGCTGCTTCCTGCAGTTTCAAAAACGTTGTGAAATCTTTTATTGCGTGTCTGGATACTCGTTTCCCATCAACAAAAGCAGAGTGTATATGACATGGTCCGTTTAGCATATCTTCCGGTGATGGGTTGTATTCTCTGGATTCTCTTGTTTGAAACTTTTTGTAGTCTTCTTTCCCATAGCTGCGATATCCCGAACTTCTGCGGTCGTTCCCTTGGTAGTTGTTGTCCTTGTACCCTGCGGCTACTTGGCTGTGAGAGCCGTAGTTGTCATAATTGCGGTATCTTCTCCTTTGACCTCCATATCTATTTCCTCTATCATCCTCTGGCGATCGCGTGCGTTTATTGTTGCACGCATCTTCTCCATCTGCAAATCTGTTTACTACATCCATTAAATCTTATACTATTTTCAGCTTGATTCTGCCCATCTCTTCGACTAGGTCTCCTCGCCGTAACCCGACTATGAATGCGTCTATTGCTCTTTCATCTGATACTTCCACCGCTGAATTTTTGATGATGCTCCATCTTTGGATATACGACCTTAGTGTCTCGCCGCGTTGCTGTACGCAGGCTTTGACTTCCTCTATGGATGTTGGTCGCTTATATGTCGACTTTAAAGTTACTCGTGAATTGCTTTGTGAGCTCTTCCCAGCTTCCAATTGTTTCTTTTTCTAACTAGCTCAACCATGACCTGGCCACGCCAGTGAGGTGTAATTGCAAACTTTGCATAACTGTTTCTTTTGTTCCTCCTAATATTTTTACTGCTTGCAGATAATCCGAGAGCCATGACTGTGGCTCCTGCGATCCATCGTATTTTTGTTGATCATGAGGTAATTTGAAACCTTTGGGTACTGGCGTGATGCGAACCCTATGGGTAAAGCATGATGCCCCCATCTCCTTTTTGTCGTCTTCGTAATCATACGCCTTATTTGGGGACTTGGATCTTCGGGTTCCTCTGTACTTCGGGCTTTTGTGTCGCCCTGGTGATGGTGTTCTAGATCATCGACTGCCACTCCTGTGCCGAGGACTATTGTGACGACGCGGTGATCTTGGCTTATGGGTTCCTTTGTTGCGATATGCCTCCTCCTCTTTTGCTGATAATTTGTTGCCTACCATCTTCAATCCATTTAGTGCTGCGCGGTGCATATGTTCCCTCGGGTCTCCTGGATTTGGTCGTGTTGTATGTAAGTATGCTTGAGCTGCCACCAGTGCTGCTTCAGGAGTTTTTGGTATAATGTTTCCTTGCTCGTCGACCGATAGGAAGGACGAGTCGAGGTTTTTGGAGATGCTTTGCCTTTCTGAGTACTCGAGGTTTTCATATCTTGATCCATGTCGATGATGCCTTCTATGACGCGTCGCTATGTGCTCTACGAGCAGCGTCGCTTGCTGCGATGGCTGAGTCTTTCCTCTTCTGTATTTCGATCCTCTCCTTTGCTAGTTGCTTCGCCTGCTGCCTTAGGGCGTAGTGATACCCCAAAAGCATATTTTTGCTGGAGCTTGTTGGTATTGGCGTGCCGTGCTCCATGGCTGTCTTGATTATTCTCCACTCGTCGACTGATAGTCGAACTTTCTCCCTAATTGTTAGGGAGTCTGCGGTTTCTCCTTCTGCTAAATGATTCGCTCCTCTGTTTATATTTGCTGGAATGAGCACTGGATTGTTGTTTTCGTCGAGTTTCTCTGAGTTGTCTCCTGTGATGGCGAGTATCTGATATCGATTGTCGAGTTTGCTGTTGGAACTTGAGAAGATCGAATTGTCATCTTCAGAAAGCTCTAATCCTGTCTTCCAGGTGTCTGTTGATTTTTCCGAGGTATCATCGTAGCAGATCATGAGATCTTCGAGTTGAACTTCTAAGTCGAAATTCTCCATGATTTCGTCGCCTCCTGCAATTTTTCCTTCTTCTGCTTCTGCCAAGCTGACCGGCGAGTTTACCTCGCTGGAAGAGCCTTCTGATGATTCTGACATTGCTATTGTCTAGGGTTTATTTGCCGACGGACCCGGTTTTGTCAGATCTGAATGGCGAATCGAACCTAGTGATCCGACGCGAAAGTTTAGACTTCCGATCGTCAAATCCATATCTTGATCCATGCTCTCGAATACTTGCGTGAAACTTGACTAGTGAGATTGAAAATCGATGGTTCCGAAGGGTATCTGAATTTCGCCAACTTGCGGATTGCTGTTGGCTGAAAGCGAAAAAGCCGTCGAATTCATGATTCTAACACCCAGAGTCCCCATGGTCGGCGCCAATTGACGAGGGTTAACTCGACAAATGTCCTAGATGAAGGACTTAGGATCGGGGAGATAGGGCGTCGGATGAACTCGAAGGTAAAGTCAGTCAAACAAGGTGCGTATCGAAAGTAAACGTGGGTGTAGAACCTGGCTTGCTTTCAATCTGTCCCTCACCGTCCCCTCCTGGCCCCTATATATAGATGGCCAGGTCTCGAGGATCGGGAGGGATCCGATACAGATTACAATATCGACATACGACATGAACTCGTATTTCGACTAGTATTACAATTGGGCCTAGCTGAACGGGCCTCAGGGGTACTCAACTTGTAGAGGCAAAAACGTGCACGGATGTGATGTAACAAATACCGAGGGAAAGACTATCACACGACAACCAGGGTATATGGTGGGGCTTGGTATGGATACCTAACTACACCAAAGTACAAGTCTTAGTGCTGATCGTATGACAAGACCCACGGAAACACACACGGTGGAGATAAACGGGGCAAAGCAACTCTGAACAAGACTCAACAGATATAAGTGACAACGCACAATAGCTCGTGTTGCAGTGCACAAGAGAGACGCTAGCTGGCTCAAAGGAAACAGGCATAAGATTGCGTACACACGCGGCAGCAGCCTGATAAGCACGAAAAAGCTAGTCTCGATGGGTAAGCTCCTAACAAGATGTTGTAGAAAGGCTGTAGCTAAAGCTCTCAATATATGTAGGAGTTATGCTATGTGGATACCGCGGTAGAGAAACTGACATAAACCGTGTCGCTGCAGAGAACACACGGTCACGGGAACAACGCACGACAGCGAATATCGGATACGCACTGTCACGGTAGAAAAACGTCAGAAACGTGTGTCGCGGCAGGAAACTTGGCGAGGCCAAAGAATTGAGTATCTTTTTTTATTATTTGGGTGCGGCGTTTACTGCTCAGATTGATGTGCACCCACGTTCCCTTTTTTACTTTTTTTTACTAAACTAAACCGAATTTGGGCCTAACTGAATTGGGCTGGTCCGGGCGCCTGGGGAAGCAGCCAATCGATCTATACACAAAATACGCATCTACTTTTACGTACTATTTTTTTACCTTTATCGTTCTTCTCTGCCATGCTCTAGCAGTCCTAGGGTTTGGTTCAATCTTTACCGTTTTGTGCTGAAAAGCGGTCGTCTCTCCTCCACGAAAGCGAGGGGGTCTTTGTTGCTTTGCTCGGAAAGCATCCGTTCATCGTTACGAAAGCACGGCGATTATCCTGGTGTTGCACAACAGTTTTACGTGCCAACAGTATGGAAGAGCTTCGCATCGCTACCTCCTCTCGCGAAACGAGGAAAGTTACTTTAAAGACCTCTCACGTCATCGTGGAATCTTCAAGTGGTTAAGAAGAAGAATATTATGAGGAAATCTATAATGACTTGGCTCTTACGGCTTGCAACTTCAACTGAAGCATCACATCACGTACATCAAATCCAAGATGAAGGATTCCTCCAAAGTTAACCTCAAGGAACGTTTTTGCTAAACTTGTGAGGGAGCCTGGACACTTCATCAACAAATGTCGACTAAGAAAGGCAAAAGGAGAGATCTGATATTTTAGGGTTATGTTACAAATTTGAAACTTAGTACCCAGTCTGATGGAAAACATGTTAAACATATATCAGACAGGGTGAGGAACCTAACCAGGGAGAAACATATGTGCACATTAATTAAGTGAAACATGGCTAACTCTATTGGGATGTTTGGCATTCGAGTAAAAACAATAATAGAGCCAACATCCAGCTATAAGCAAATGCAGCATCATCTATAGCTAACTTTATAGACAACATGTACAATAGTTAACTGCAAAAGTGTACAACTTTATAAATATATAGTCCACTTGACATTCTTACAAAGTGCCTAAGAGCACATGTAAGAGCTAGCTCTTGCATGAGAGCCCACCTCTCTTCTCTCCTCTAACTCATCACAAATATATTATTTTAATCCTTATAGCCAACTGACTAAACCTATTGTAATTGCTCTTAACATTCGTCCAACAAAGCTCATATGTATTATCGAGTCTTCATTGCATCATCAAACGATACATCCAATTATGAAGTGGGAAAAAGAAAACAGGACGTTCTATAACCAGGGGCAAGTTTGGCACGTACATCACCACAAACGGCCTCCTGGAATCATCTCTGGCACGTACATCACCACAAAGAAGACAACCAGCGGAACATTCTCCAAACACCTTCTTGGATCACGAGCACGGATCTCAACAAGATCCGCCTACACCACATACCCGCCTTTTATCTGCCAGAGCCATTCCCCGCCACTCCCAACTGCCACAACGGATAACTAAGCTCAGGAATCGGCGAATCGCAAAAGCACAGACACACACGAGGAACACGCAACCAGAAAAAGATTGCCAAGATGCAAGCTTCCATCTCTTCTTCGATCCTCACGAATCCGTGCCCCAGATCGCTCTTCCCGCGTCCAGGGACGCAATTTCAGCTCCTTTCCTCGTTTGCGGGAGCTAGGACGAGTGCTGCCACGGCAAGAAGATCCGTGCAGGGCGACGGGTCGGCCCGGTGCGTGGTGACGCCGGCGTCGTCGTCCCCGGCGGTGGCCGCGGCGGCGACGGAGGTGCCCGAGAAGATGAAGGCGTGGGCGTACGACGATTACGGGGACGCTGGCGTGCTCAAGCTCGACGAGGCCGTGTCGGTGCCGCCGGTGGGCGAGGACCAGGTGCTAGTCAAGGTGGCCGCGGCGGCACTCAACCCCGTGGATTCCAAGCGGCGGATGGGCAAGTTCAAGGCCACCGACTCCCCACTCCCGGTGAGCTCTAGCGTTGCTTGCACTTCTTCAATTTCACTCCAACATTTCCTGACACTTCATTTGATCAGTCGAGCCGTTCATTTGTAGACTGTGCCAGGGTACGACATGGCCGGCGTCGTCGTGAAGGTCGGCAGCCAGGTGAAGAACCTCAAGAAAGGCGACGAGGTGTACGGCCACATCAGCGAGAAGGTCCTGGAGGGACCCAAGCAGTATGGCTCGCTGGCGGAGTATACTGCCGTCGAGGAGAAGCTGGTTGCCGTCAAGCCCAAGAACATCGACTTTGCAAAGGCAGCAGGTCTGCCGCTCGCCATCGAGACCGCCCACGAAGGCCTCGAGAGGGCGGGGTTCTCCGCCGGCAAGTCCATCCTCGTGTTGGGTGGAGCCGGTGGAGTAGGGTCCCTTGTCATCCAGGTCAGACATTGCTCCTGCTTCAGCTCAGTCCGAGGATGCGTTTGCAGGTTGTTTAGTTCAGCAATAGGCTACACAATATTTTGACACTGGTGTTGCTCCTGATGTGTAATGAAGCTGGCAAAACAAGTTTTTGGCGCATCGAAGGTGGCAGCTACAGCTAGTACTCCAAAGCTCGAGCTTCTGAAAAGCCTGGGAGCCGATGTGGCCATTGACTACACCAAGGATAACTTTGAAGACATGCCTGAGAAGTATGATGTTGTGTTCGACACAGTCGGTAAGTTCGCCACCGGAAGACTGACAAAACACCTCAAGTATCAGTTGCCATAATGCTTCACAATTTCGGGTTTCAGGTCAGGGTGACAAGGCCGTCAAGGTGGTGAAGGAGGGTGGCAGTGTAGTGGTCCTCACCGGAGCGGTCACTCCACCAGGGTTCCGCTTTGTTGTGACCTCTGATGGCTCCATCTTGACAAAGCTCAACCCTTACCTCGAGTCCGGGAAGGTGAAGCCAATCGTTGACCCAAAGGGACCGTTCCCATTCTCCCAGGTTGTGGAGGCATTTTCTTATCTTGAGACTGGGAGAGCCACCGGCAAAGTAGTTATTTCGCCTATTCCATGAGACCTGTAAATGGCAGAAATTGCTCTTTGAACAAGTAAGAGCCACAGTGGGCGTCTGGAGTGTATCAAATAGGCTACAGTAAAGTTCATTTCAGGTACACTTCATAGAGGTATACAATGTGCCGAACCTCTGATCGGTGTGCAGTCTGATTTGAAGAAACATACAGTACATGAAGATTGTCCTTTGTTCATGAGGTTTATGTAACTACAGAATTGCCGATGCTACATCAAGAATTCAGTTGGGATCTAATGACATGTTTACTGCTTGGGAGACAGTCTGATTGGGCAGATTGCAAATGCCATGCGGCGTGCTGCAAAGGCCAACGAAAACCGCTCATCCTCAGTCAGTGTTCTCTCTATAACCTTGACAACAGATGCATCCTGCCATGAGAAAGATTACATTTTATCATATTGTAGTTGGCTAAACTTGCTTAAAAAGCAGATGCCCTTCTATCAACGAATTGATCTATAAGAATGCTACTTAGCAGTTAGCATACATATAGGTAGGTGGGCATAGGTATACATATAGAATCAGTGGGTTTGCATACCCTTATCTGCAATTGGCTAGGAGCCGGACGAATCCGGGCAATATCACCAACTCTGATCACGTTGTTGACGTTTCCATGTTCATCTGTCTCTGATGGCAATGAAGTAGAGTGCCTCCAGTGACCCCCAACTATGAACTTGTAATAGTACCTGAACCAGTATGGGTTAAGATGCAGATAGCTCCATAAGTACCAGAAAAAAATTGATCAGAAGTTAAAATGATATAGAAATATGTAATATGTATTATCTCGTCCAATAATGAACTCCAAAGCACAATAAATCTTGTCACTAACGTTTCAAAATAGAACAATTGGGAACTTACTTTCCATGTCGAAGTCGAACTTCAGCTTCATATCTGGACCCACCCTGGTGGTTACACTTCAATTTGTCTTTCCAGTTACTTGTGAAGTCTCCAACCAGTTCCACATCCTCACCCTGGAGAAATGTGTAGCATTCAACACCGTCAGGTTAGTGATTATAAAGACCCACATAGAGATTAAGTCCAATGATTTTTACACCAAAACACGGCTCAATGATACATTCTGCTATGAACTAAACTTACCTCCCGACCACTGTTCCAAACAAAGCACACTGAATGTGTAGGAGTTCCATCATGTTTTCCATTTTCAACCAATGCAATGAGATCCCATGTTGCCCAGACAATTGCAGCCCTGCATATTTAAAGAAAAATTAAGCACCCAAAACAGCAGCCATGACAACAAGGTCGATAATGGAAATATTAAAGGCACCAAACTCCTGTTTTTCAGTTAGGTCAATTCCAGAAAATTAAAAAGAAAAACTTTGTCAGCTAAAACTACCTGTCAGGTCTGCACGAGTGCAACCCAGTGATAAACTTGTGAGCAATATGAAGCGGTGTATCTTGAACCCAATGTAGATATGCAATCACACATGCTGGTGATCTATCATATCCAGTGGTACAAGTCACATATATACGGTAGTTCTTCCTTATAAGGCGCAAAAGAAGACCAACACAAAAAGGAAGCTTCTTTCTCAGGTCCATGGAATCAACCTCTCTGAAAAAAATAGAAGTAAATAAAGGTGTATGTAGTTGAACGAAAATGAGATTGCAGTGACAGTAGCGAGCATATAGCAGTGATGTTTTATTTCCTATATAAAGAAGAACTGAAGTACTCATTGAACATGCACTATACCAGCCAGTATCTATACTGTATAATTAAAGTCCACAATAAACTCCATGGTCCACTTTGGCAGTCAAACCCAACTTTGACTACACAATAAAAATGAATAAATATTTATTTTTGGAAAGAAAAAAGGCTAATTCAAGCACTCAGGCAAATGATAATAGATAAAAAGCACTTCCGATATTTCTACTGTAAGGCACTGAGATTTTTCATTCTGGTGAGAAGAAAAATAATCCTACCGTATAGGGTAGTTAATCATCAAGATGTTATTCTGACGACAAGAATTGTTGATCGCCTCGGAATTGATTCCCCAATTGACACGCTCGCTTTCACTTTGGAAGTTCAGGACAGCAGTAATACCCTGAAGCCTTTTGAAATATCAGAAACTTAACTGAACTGTAAAAGGCCTACGAACTGAACAAATAAGGTTTCTGCTCATTGTGATATGTTCGAAACCTACCACAGTTTCTGATAACATCTTCACATCCTTTTCTGTTTGTATGCATGATCCAACAAATATTTGTTCAGTAATCTGTCACAAGAATACATCAAATATTCAAATGATTGTTATGCTTATAAAATATGATATCATAAGTTGTGAAAGGATATGGACAGCACCTTCATGTAGAAATAAGAAGAGGATAAAGAACTACTACCTCCGTTCTGAAATATAAGCCTTTTTAGAAAGCTAATTTAGCTCTCTAAAAAGGCTTATATTTTGAATCAGAGGTAATATTTACCAACCTTGCTATATTGCATACCAAGTGAATGATTATAGTACAGTTCGCCTTTAGCACGGTCTAGGGCTTTAATGTACTCCTCCAGAGGAAAACTACCATGTGCCCATTCAGCATCCATATCATCCTCATCAGAGTAGAAGCCAACAATCTCACTTATCCGATTTGCAAGGTTTGTGCTCCTACTATTGAGTCCATCTTTCTCTCTATATAAAAGCGCCCATCCTTGAGAACTTAGCAACCTTGGAGAAAATATAGCAAATCCAGAGTTTCCATTCCCCGAAGAAGAGTCATTCAACTTTGAGGACAACAGAGCACTATTCCAGGCAGCTAGAGGAACCCTCCCTTTATTAAATAGGATATGATAATCTTCATTTTGATGCAACTGATGTATTGGATAAGGAGCAAATGGCCTTTCAAGGACAAGATTGCATGGTCCTGACTTTTCCTTCAGTGCCATCCTGCAGATACGTTACAGAGAAGATATGAAAAGGGCTCTAGTTACAAGTACCAACTTCAAAGAGTTCTCACTGGCTACATCATTACTTTCAGTGGTTCATTTCTATGATTAGTTAAGGATGCTAAACCACCAGTGTTTACATGGAACGGTACAGTTTATACTGTCACTAACTCTGTAATTTCCATTTGAAACAACTGTATTACTATTTTGCGCCACAATCCTACTTTTAGAAATCTTATGGTTAAACTATGCCAATTTACTGCATATTACACAATTTTGATATGCCATACAATTTTCAGTTCACACCACACTTTAGTTCTAAGTTGCAATAGATATACAGAATAACAAAGCAAATAGTAACAAAAAATCAGAATGGACTGCAATGGTACTTAGAAGAAAATAAAGATGATGAAAGGAATACTCTTCTTTCAGCTACAGAAACTTTACTAGTGCCATACTCCGTGTCACCTAGGTCTCTGATGTTAACCAGAGCCTCATCGTGCTCATTGCCTGCCTTCTTTAGCGTATCCCCAACCATTATAATCCGTGACTTCTCTGCATTCCCCTGCGAAAAATAGAGCAAGAGATCAACTCAAGTGAAGTGAGCAGCAGGAGGAATGGCGTTACGAGCTAAGTTTCAGATGTAAGGTTTTTTACCCCTCTCTTGAGGGAGTGGACGAAGACGCGGCCGTCGGTGGCAAGTGCGAAGCGGAGGCCCAGCGGGCGGTCGACGGCGACCATGTACTCGTTGAGGTTCATCCTCCCCGCCACCGCGGAGGCCGTGCGCTCCTCCTCCTTCTCGCCGCCCGCCATAGCCACCGCGACGCCCAGCCTCCTCCTCCTGCTGCTGCTCTGAACCCTGGAAGCCGGCGGCGGGGCCACTGATGCGCCACCGGGCGCGGTGAGGAGGGCAATGTTTGAAGCGGGGATGAGGCGGAGCGCCATGGCTGTGGATCGGATCGGGAAGGAGCGTGGAATGGCGGGGCGGCGCAGGATCAGGAGGACGGGATGGGAAGTGTGTGGAATGAAACCGAAATTGCTTGGGAGTTTGCGCGCGCCCGGCACGGTGGGGATGGGATGGCCGGATGGGAGACGAGTGAGCCCTCCGTCGCTCGCAGAACGTGATCGCTTGGGGCCGATGGGTAGCCTGCATTTTTTTTTTTTTTGCTCATTGGACGCAGTGTTGGTGGGCACGGGTATCAAACGGGTCAAAACCAGCGTTGGCATTTCATTTATTGGACTGGGTCATATAGAGCCAAAAAGCCCATATTGATTGGATGCTCTCACTTTTCGTCGTTGTGCAAGCTGTTTGCTTGCCGTCTGAAGAACACTCGCACTGAGATGTGCTCACCACTTTCAAACATTGGTGAGCTTACCTTCAAACGGTAGCATTACAACACACAGTGATCACAACATTAGGCATAAATGACTGCATAATAAAGCAAGCACACGTTGATCACACACTATAGCATACTTAATTATAGGATGTTTAAACAGACTGCACACCAGGGGAACATTTCTCTGACACATAATAGGTTCACATAGGACCAACCATCGCATAATTACACCAGGGGAACACTCTCCTGGCACAAAACAAGTGTTTTCATCACCCGTCAGGACTAACTACTTTAGTTCATAACATTACCTGGGACGCAACATCACTTCGCCACCATCAGGCCATGTCGCTTGCACTTCATCATCGGCTGGACGGAGGTGGTGGCTCGGATCAGGGTGAACTGGAAGCAGTTGACGTCGAGCTCGAAGACGAGGACGTCGTCCTTCCGCAGAGTGAGCTTCTTCACCATGGCCTCCCAGCCCCGCATGAAGAACAGCTTGACCTGGAACCACTCCATGTTCCACCCTATACTCGCAGAACTCGTCGTGGCGAAGCGGGATGGTGGCACCTGCCTGCGACGTGATCTTTAGCACCCTGGACACCTCCCAGGCTATGGCAGGAGGGATGACAAGGACGACAAGGTTGCACTCCCTGAGCTGGACGTAGAAGCGCCTTGGCACCTGGGCGACCTCGTAATGTCCTAGGCGAGGTTTACGGCCCGACGTCGACCTACCCTCCCGCTCCCTGAGATAGGCGACCGCCCCAGGAACTTCTGGGCGCGCGTCGATGTAGGGGTTCACAGGGAGCTCGTCCTCCACTTCCAGATCCCGGTGCACCTAGCCGGCGACGATGGCGTCCCAGTCCTGTACATGATCAGCAGAATGATCCCACATCAACGACAATGTCTACCAAGCAATTTGTACCAATGTCTAACAGCAATTTGTACCAATGTCTAACAGCAATGTCTACCAAGCTTACAACAATGTCTACCAAGCTTACAGCAATGTGTACCAAGCTAACACCAATGGCTAGTTTGCACCAATGTGTACCAAGCTAACACCAATGGCTACTTTGCATCAATGTGTACCAAGCTAACACCAATGGCTAATTTACAATAATGTCTACCAAGCTAACACCAATGGCTAATTTGCACCTATGTCTACCAAGCTAACAGCAATGCCTAATTTGCACCAATGTCTACCAAGCTAATATTAATGGCTAATTTGCACCAATGTCTACTTTGTAGCAATCCTACCAATGTCTACTGCTAGACGCGCATGTCAAATCGTCCATCCTATGACATGTCTACTGCTAGGCGTGCATGTGAACTCGTCGATCAGGATTGAAGCCATGGGGATGAAAAACGGTGATGGGAAGCCATTTAGTACTAGTCGGCCTCAAAAAACCTGTCAATCTAGGATTCAAGCCATGGGGACGGGAGAACTTACCTCGGGGGGGGAGGAAAGACCTGCTGGCGGCTTGGAGGGGGAGTAGCCGACGCCGGAGATCTTGTGGTCGCCAGCGATGGGGCCTGTGAAGGCGCGACGCCTGGCGGCGGCGGCACCATCGGTTCGATCCGCACCTCGCTCGACGGTTGCGGGTACGGGGCGAAGCGGGACAACTCAACCCTCCTCCTTTGAGAAGGGTGAACCACCCTCGCCGTCTCCCGGCTACCGCCGGGGGCACCCGCATTGATCTCCGCCAGTCGGCGAGGATCAATGGGCAGGAGGGGATCAAATCTGAGCGGCGGCGGCTCGAATCTGCCCGTCGGCAGATCTGCCTCTGGCCCTCCCTCAGCGGCAGCGACGACCATCGATGCTCTCGTGGGCGCCCGCGCATCATCGCGTATGGCGACGACCGTCTGAGCGTCGGCTCTACGGGCGGTCCAATCGGCGTTGCCGCCCTGCCGAGGTCTTCCGGGTCGCAGTCGGTGACGATCAGCATCCTCGCTGGAGTCCGCCGGACCGGAGAGGAAGGCGAAGGAGGCGAAGGCGCAGGCGATGCATCCATGGGTGAGAGCGGTTGATGGGACGTGAGAGGAGCGGTGACTGTACTGAGACTGGGGACAGTGCAGTTATGCCGCGTCTCTCGCGATTTCTCCACGCGTGCGACCGGGGGAGATTTCGAGGCGTCTTTTGCCTCTGCCCAGCCTGGCCCTAGGGAAACCGCTGATTCGGGTGTTTCCACTGGGCCTGCGCGAGGGGTGCTTTAACGCGCGCCCTGGCCTGCACTGAGGGGTGTTGTGGGCATCCAAATGGGTCGCTATCTTCTCCCCAGGGTCTGGTCCAACTGCTCACAGGCTACCAAACGCGCCATTAATGTAGTTGTCGTTGCATCGCTACTAGAGTACTGTAAATCCGTTTTTCGGATAGTTTCTTCGCGGCTACTGCTTTCCTTCTCCGCTCCATGACGATAACATAGTTCACGTGGTCATTCATGCAGCTGACGGCGATGGGTTTTTAAAGAGCAACCAAGATATTTTGATCAGTTACATGAGCAAGCAAACACGAAAACTAAAAAACACGTCCAAGAAAATGGTTGTCATGAAAAATTTGCAAATATAACATTAAAAGGATTAAAAAATACAATAACAATTCCTAGGGTTTCCTACGCACGCCGAAGCCAGCATCTGGCACCCACTTCTGTCGCCACCTAGACAGATGCTCGAAGAACGTCAAGCCTCCATTATTAGCATATTAAAAAAAGTGTCATCACAAATGAAGCTCTGTGAGTTGATAAACAGGCCCACTGCAAGCAGCAGCGAGACACATGACATTGTGCCACGTCGATCTGGGTATGTCTCTGTGCTGTCTTGGACCCATATTAGCCGCATCCCATTGACAAAGTCAGGGAAGAACGACTGATCCACCACTTTTTCGGACCAACATTCTCGCACGGGAGTATCTACCTCGCACGGGTCGCTAGTGTCGTCATTGAAAACAGCGAATGCCGGAGACACGGGGAAACTGATCTCCAAACTGAAGAACAAGTAGACCAAGCCACCTGCTCCAAGCTGCTGCTGATTAAAGCACCACCGATATGAGACAGAAGCAAGAGCGCCCTATTCCAACGAAACATCGTCCTCGCTACCGATATGACGCCCCTAGAAAGACATGCTAATCCTAATTACTTGTCGGAGTCAAAGCGCCGAGGTCCCCACCCCCTGTCATCGCCGAAACCATGGAGGAGGAGACATGGACCCGCGGCATTGCCAGCGGAGGTAAGGGCAAAGTAGTCACCTCCCTAGTATAGGTTATGTATCTAGGGAGAAGGTGATTGGACTCAACTAGCAATCTGAATCACACTACACAAGATTTCTTCAAATAAGACTATTTTTTGGAAGGATTTTTGGTTTATATTGCAGAGAAATAAAACATCTAGATCCACATATAGAGTGGATGCTAGGGTTTCTACAACCCGGAATTCAAGATGAGATCTAAAATGATTACAAGTTTGGCTTTATAGGCCAACACAAAGTTGCGGTGGTTGGAAAGGTAGCAAAAAGAAAATTGCAGCGGAGATACAAGCCAGTGATAATGTCGAGTGGATGAACAGTGATATCTCGACGCTTGTAGGCCGTTGGATAGTGATCAACGACTCAGGTTTGTTTGATGGTGGCGTGGAGTAGGAATACATCTACTGATGTAGTTCCTGACAATTCCTCCCCGCGAGACTAGACTTATCTCTCCGAATATTTTCTGAACAAAGGTAGCATCCTCCCAATTGGCTGCTGCTTTTGGTAGGTTAGCCCATTTTGAACCAACCAACGAACAACATGAATGGATATCCCCTTGAACATTGGTACCAGTTTTCTTTCCAAGATTGCTTTAGGAGCAACTTGTATGTTCACATAGTCATCTGTGAGTGGCAGGTGGGGTGAAGGAACTACTGATTTGCCTAGGTATTTCTTTAGTTGGCTAACATGGAATGTTGGGTGAAGTTTGCATCCTTCAGGTAGTAGAATGGTGTCAGCTATCTGCCCTACTATAGCAATTACTCTGAAGGGGCATCTGTGTATTGATGAGATGGTTTTCCTATGCAACCATAGTTGTTTAACCTGGATCAACAATAGGGCTATTGTAGTACTAACAGCGACAAATAGCTCCTAGTATGTATCGTCCCTTAGGAGCTATGTCGAATGGTATCCACTCTTACCCCATAGCCATGTTGTTAATGCGGCCACGTTCACACCCAACATGGTGTTTGGAAATAGCGATACTATAAGTTGCTAAGTAAACGGTAATGAGGTAATGGTTTAAACTACTACTACTAGAACTGGAAGAAAACTAGTGCAGAAGTAAATACTAATTATGTAGAAGGATGGATGCAATGAGAGGTTTAAGTGTAAGGGATTTAGTTCATGATGATAGTGAATGTACCAAATGGAATAAGTGGAGTATGTGAATTGTCACGCATCATATGAAATATGCAAGTAGGCAAGCAACCCATGATTACTTGGAATCAACAGGGCATTTCTCATCCAACACTCATGATTCTATAGTGCATCACTAAGCAGCCCTTGCTATGCCCCGTGATTAAGGTTGTGATACCGAATCATGGCTTTAAACTCTATGGTTCCTTGTTGTTCCTCCAGAAATACTAGCTCCCCTTTGGCTACTACCTTGTCACTAGGTAGATCGCCGGTTTACTAATAAACAAGTTCTTATCTATGAGGTTCCTATGATCATGTCGCTTGGATCCTTATTAATAGAGAACAAGCGTTACACACACATAGATAGTCACCATTGCACAATCATATTATTACTCACAATCACAAATAGATGAAGAGTATAGATACATCACATCACTTACAAATCCGCACACCTAAGGGGTTCATGCCGAGATACAACCTATCAAGGAGACCATGATGGGGAAGGAGGAAGATGCCACAGTGATGAAGATGGTGATGGAAGCGGTGACATGGTGATGGCAGCGTGGCGGAGGGGCCATGTCCCCGGTAGGGCTTCTCTCGGTCTTCCTTCAAGGTTGAGGTCTTGGCTATGGTGGAGATCTAGATCTTGATGGAGGTGTGACGGCGGCAAAACTTTCCAATGGAGGAATATGACAAGGATGGAGAGGATTGACTCTGGTGGTTCTCCTCCCTTCTTTATATAGGCCTAGGAGGGCCCCTAGGACCTCCCAATACCGTCCATATGACTCGGGGAACCCTAGGATCCAACGGTGGCCAAAACAGTGAAGAAACATGCATATTCTAGAGGTTTCCGTTGTTCCCGACCCGCGATAGGGGCAGCGGTACGACTAGAACCCGTATGGTTGCTATTTAAACTTTGAGATGTTGATACGTCTCAAACATATCTATAATTTTTGATGCTCCATGCTTGTTTTTACACCATTTGCCTTGTGTTTCGTTACACTTCGTGGCGTTTTTATGCGATTTCCGGAACTAACCTATTGATAAGATGCCACAGTGCCAGTTCCCAGTTTTCTGCTATTTTTGTGTTTCAGAAAAGCTACACAGGAAATATTCTCGGAATTGGACGAAACAAATTCCAGAAGTCTTATTTTTCCCGGAAGAGTACCGAAGACCGAACGAGAGCCGGAGGGGGGCCAGGGGCTGCCCACACAACTGGGGGGCGCGGCCCAGCCCCTGGCCGCGCCCACCCATTGTGTGACCACCCTGGTTGCCTCCTGACGACGCCCCTTCGCCTATAAAAAGCCTCCCGACGGAAAACCCTATAGGAATTGGTGAAATTTCCAGAAGAGTTCCGCAGCTCCGCCGACGAATTTCGGGGGACAGAAGTCTCGGTTCCGGCACCCTGCCAGGACGGGGAAGTACACCCGGAGCCATCTCCATCGGTCTCCATCACCGTCTCCACCGTCTCCATCGACCTCACCGCCATCTCCATCAACCTTGCTGTCTCCTATGATGAGGAGGGAGTAGTTCTCCCCTGGGGCTGAGGGCTCTACCGGTAGCTATGTGGTTCACCTCTCTCTCCCATGATGTGATCTTTATGTGATCATGAGCTTTGTATCTAGTTGAATTGGTAGATGTTATTATTCAGATATTATGCTACTCCCGTACTTTATATTTGTAATCTCCGGAGATACCTTGTATCATGGTGTGAAGGTGACTAGTGTGCGCATCATGTGTATCTTTTTGGTTAATGTCTCTATGAATTGTTGGTGTTTGTTGGAACCATCTAGTGCGTTCACGGTGATAGTGTGGGACAATCTAGTTTGGGTACATACGGACTTTGAGGAGTGCTTCGTAGCCCTACGCATGATTAGTGTTCATTTTCCATTGGAGAATTGTTTTGAGTTGCATATTGATGATAGTATCTATTGGTTCAATTATGTTATATTTGTTGGGAGTGTGTCCACTAGTGAAAGTATGATCCCTAGGCTTTATTTCCAAGCATTGCACACCGTTTCCTTTCAGTTTTGTTACATGTTTGCTCGCAGCGATAATTATTTCAGATTACATTTACTACTTATAATCATCACTACTACTTGTATTTCACTATCTCTTCGCCGAACTAGTGCACCTATACATCTGACAAGTGTATTGGGTGTGTTGGGGACACAAGAGACTTTCTGTATCGTAATTGCAGGGTTGCTTGAGAGGGATAGCTTTGACCTCCTCCTCCCTGAGTTCGATAAACCTTGGGTGATCCACTTAAGGGAAACTTGCTGCTGCTCTACAAACCTCTGCACTTGGAGGCCCAACACTGTCTACAAGAATAGATGCGTGCGTAGACATCAAGCTCTTTTCTGGCGCCGTTGCCGGGGAGGTAAGGTAAAAGGTACTCACATTCTTTGGTTACTAAGTCATTTAGTTGCTGGTGAGTGCTCGGAGTTATTTCCTTTAGATTCTGCAATTATATCTTTTTTTTATTTTTTTTATTTTCACTAGTTAGGCTTAATGGAAAGTAAAGAGTTCTTTAGTCTTTTTCCTGAGTTTAGAATTGAAGTGTTTGAAAAACCTTTGGAGCTTATTTCGCATAGCAATGTTATTAGTACGAATGCTTTGAATACCGTTATTGCTAATGCTATAGAAAAGTCTAAGCTTGGGGAAGCTGGTTTTGTTAAGCATGATATTTTTAGTTCCCTAGCTTTAGTGGAGAAAGTTTGCTCTGATGATATTTTATCTTCCATGTGTGATGTTTCTAATGATGCTTGTGCTCCTCATCCTTTTAAAATACCTATGAAGATTGTTGAACGTGCTATGGATAACTGCTATTTAGGAGATGGAACTGTCCATCCTGGTGATCATTTGCTTTTTATACATGAATTATGCGAGTTGTTCAAGTGTGCAGGTATTTCGATGAACTGAGTTAAGAAGAAGCTATTCTCTTTATCACTGAAGGGCAGAGCTGCGGAATGGTATAAAACACTGAAGGATGGCCGACCTATTGATTGGGAGGAAATTGTACCTCTCTTTTATTCTAAATTCTATCCTTCTAGTGAGGTTTATAAAGATAGGAATTACATTTATAATTTCCATCCGCATGAGGGAGAAAGCATTGCCCAAGCGTGGGGAAGATTGAAGTTACTAATGCACAAATGTCCTATTCATGATCTTCCCCGTAATATTGTTATTGATAATTTTTATGCAAGGCTTTCAGGACATTACAAGGACCATCTAGATGCATGCTTGGATGGGTCTTTCACAAGGAAGGATGTTGACACCAAGTGGGATCTGCTTGAAATAATTCAAAACAATATTGAAGGTTGGGATAGCGACAAAGGTAAAGGATCAGGTATGAATTACAAGTTTGATTGCATTAAGTCTTTCGCTGAAACTGTTGATTTTCAAGAGCTTAGTGCTAAGTATGGTCTTGATCCTCAAATTATGATTGATTGTTTTAAAGCCTTTGCTTCTCATATTAATGTTCCTAAAGGAAATGGGGACGTGTATTATGAACCTTTTAAGGACACTTGCATAGAAAGTGATATTGTTGTTGATGATTGCAATAAACATGCTCGAACCTCTGAAAGTCCTATTTCCTATAAGCATGTTAATTTTTGTGGAGTACATAGACCTTGTGAACAGAGTCACAACAAGGAAGATTATTGTGTCCACCACGCAAATGAAGAAACCCGAATGTGGCAAAAGGCTATAGGTGAGCTCGGTAAAAAGGTTTGTAAGCTTTATCCTTTTCTTTGTAAACATTGCGATGACATAGGTCATTTTAATTTCCAATGCTCAAGCCCTAATAGTTACTCTTATAGTACTGCAAGTTTGTATTGTGATGACAAGATTACTCTCAATCAGCATGATGAGCTTACTTTGTTTTTAGGGTGTGAAGAGATATCTAGAAAGATTTCTTTGGTTGATATGAATGATGCTAATATTAATAGCACCCTTCGTGGTTGTCGTCTCTATTGTGTTAAAGATTGCCTTGCAAATACTTACTTACAAAATCTTATAAAACATGATGTTTTGCCAAGCTATGACAGGACTGATAGATGTTTCTATCTTATTAATAGAGAGGAGGAATCCTCCAAAGTTTCTTCTGTTGTTTCTATCAGTAAACCAGATTATGTGGAGAAGATGCCTTTCCCTCCTAAAGGATATGTGGAGAAGATGCCTTTCCCTCCTAAAGGAGAGAGTAAGGAGAGTAAGAAGAGTAAGAAGAAGAAGAAGAAGAGGAGTAAAAGGCGAGAGGAAACGGTATCTTCCCCTAAGCATGTTGCTCCTATTATAGATTATGATAATTCTGATTGGGATGATGTTCCTATGCCTGTTACCTATGTTAGTGATCATGATTGGGAAAAGCACTCTACTTTTGATATTGAAAATCTTTTTGGTACCAATTCTAAAGTTAATAATTGTTGTACCATTAGTATTATCCATGTTCCTTCTTATGATGATATGTTTGATGAATATGCTTTGTGAAATAGCTGTTCTCTAGCTTGTGATGATACTAAGCCTCTAGTTTATGATGGTTATGATGATGAGTATAATATTTTCAGTTCACCTACTTTTGAGGAGAAAATTAGTTATGATCACAATATGCCTCCTATTTTTGATGATTATGGTGATGAGAATAATTATTCTGTTGAATCTGCTCCTGCTACAATTGTTCATGTGGGGAGTATTAATTCGTTTATGCATGTGGCTCATGATAGGGATCCTTTATGTGATAGTTATATTGTTAGTTCTATTCATGATGCTACTGAAAGTTATTATGAGAGAGGGAAACATGGTTTGATGGATCTCAACAATATTGAGTTTCCCCTCTTTATGTTGCAATTCTTGAAGTTGTACTTGTTTCGCCTTCCTATGCTTTTTGCTTTGCGCTTTCATGACTTGTCTCTCTACAAGACTATATTTCATAGGAAGTGGTTTAGATTTAAATGTGTTTCATATTTTCTTTTTAATGCTTTTTATTGCTTCAAGTTCTTTTGTGGCGCATTTGCCTTAAGTTCTTCTATGGCGCCTACATGAGCATCTTTGCAAATTACTGCGCCTAGCTCAAAGGCGTTAAAGAAAAGCACTCTTGGGAGATAACCCAATGTTTTACTTTCAGTTCTTATATTTCTATTTGAGTCTTGGAAGTTATTACTACTGTAATAACCGCTCCTTATCATTTTTATTTCGTTGTTGTGCCAAGAGAAGCCTCTAATTTGAGTGAGGTAAGATTTGGGGATGTTGCTGTCCTGAAATAGATTTCGGTGCTGCACCGTAAAAATTCATGAATATTCTCAGAATATCTTTTTGACCTGCGATTTCTTGAGCATATGCCCCAGGTTATTTACAAACTTTTATTAGTTTAACACTTTTTGATTTGAGCAACAGAAAACCCTTTAAAATTCGACCTTTGTCAGCTGTTCTGTTTTAACAGATTTCTGCCATTATTTGTGTTTGCCGCTCGACCGCTTTCTTTTTGAGTTCTTTTGATCACGGAACTTTTGGGGAAGTTGCTACAGTAGTATATGCTATATATGTGGCGGTTTTGAGTTGAAATCTGAACCGAAAAGGGGTTGATTCATTATTATGCTTACACTAATGTTGATAATAGAATTGTGTTGAGTTTTGTATGAAGGAAGTTTTCAAGTGTAGGGATTGGAGAATGATGAGATGAGATGAAGGATGGACAAAAGCTCAAGCTTGGGGATGCCCACGCACCCCAAGAAATATCCAAGAGGTACAAGCGTCAAAGCTTGGGGATGCCCCCGAGGCACCCCCTTCTTCATCGGCAAAAATCAGGTCACCTTTCAAGACACTATATTTTTATTGCTTCATGCACTATGCATTTTTCTTGGAGCGTCAGTTGTTTTTGCTTTCAGTTTTCTTTTGCTTTGCTTGCTGCAATAATGTTTTTATCACATCATGTTTTTGGAGAGAGAGACTTGCCTCGCTTTTCATTGCCAAGAACACTCTAGTTTTCACTCTTATCGTTCAACGCGTGTTCTCTTTTTCTGCTACTGCATTTAGCTTTCATTTTTCGCCTTGATTTTTGTTCAGATCTTGTTATATCTTTGCATCAAGGTGTATTTGGACCTCTGGTCTATGTTGGTTTTCATCAAAAGAGTTGTTTCAAAAAGGTTTGAATGGTGTTGGAAAAGAGAAAAAGTTTCATGCAAAAAAGTGGTACAAAAAGGAGCTTGTTTAGAATGCGACTTAGACTTTTGCATGTCGTGCTTGATATCATTTTGATAGTATGCTTAGTGGTTTTGCTGTAGCATGACTTTTCTCAAATGACTGAGATTGCTTAATGAGCCTTTGAAAAAATCATGCGTTGTTTTTATTATTTGGAAGCATTAATTTGGTTTTCTCCTTTGATGCTTTATTTGGGTTGACTTGGCACATGCTTACACATGTTGACTACAAAATAAGTCGCCTATAGCCTCTATGATCATTTGGTTTTTGACTTGTGATACCACTTTATGCTTCTTTTAATGATGTTTTGTCGCTATGCATGATTATGGCCGTTACTGCTCTCTTAGTTGGTCGCTCCCAGTCTTTTGCTAGCCCTCACTTTGTACTGAGTATGAGCTCTACTCGTGCATCCAACTCCCAAAAACCAAGTTTGCCAATGTGTCCACTATAAATTCCTATGCATGGTATTTGCAAGCCATTCCAAGTAAATTTTCATGTGCTACCTTTGAAAAAAACCTTCAAAATACTTCTCATTTCGTGACACTGTCTTCAGCTCATGGGGACGTAGTGGTCAGATTTGCTATCTTCCATATTGTCTTATTCCAAAAAGAAAAAAAAGAGAAAAAAGAAAGAAAAAGGCACTCCTCCATGGTATGTGAATGTTGGTGGGCACCCGATGGAATCGGTTAGCCATGGTTTGTGAAAGGAAAAAAGGTGGGGAGGAGTGCCAAGCTTTATAAAAGAGCACAAAAGTGCCAATCTCTCTCAAAAACTTGCTTACTTTTGGTATGGAAGATAGTAAGAACCTCATTGCCAGTCGTTGACAAAGACAACCACCTCTCAAAATCCAGTTTTTATCTCTCTGTTTTACAAATGAAAAGCTTTAGCACATGTTTAATCGCTGCTTCCCTCTGCGAAGGGCCTTTCTTTTACTTTTATGTTGAGTCTTCACCTTCTACCTTTATGCACCGTCTAAGAGAGCATAGTTGTCATTCTGAGTATAATGTGCATTGTCCCAAAGTTTTCATTGATTGATTCATGATTATGGTTTTGCTTGTTCTTAAATTACTTGTATCTAGTCACCCTCTTAAACTTGAAGGTGTCCTATGCATTTATGTTTTGCTACTGTATGAGGGACAAGCTGAAAACCATTTGCTATGTTTTCCATATGGTTGAAACACACACGTGACTTTCATTGTTTCATTTTCATGATATTTCCTTTGTGTTTCTTTTCATGCTAAAACATGGTTGCTAAGTTTCTATTATCAAGATTATGTCTTTCATGCCCATGTTTTAAGTTCTTTGATCTCAGCACTCAGTGCTCTACCTCATTGATCAAATTTTGATGGTGCATGTCACCTCAAAAATTATTGTTTTGTTATCACTTACCTACTCAAAGACGAGCAGGAGTTAAGCTTGGGGATGCTGATACGTCTCAAACGTATCTATAATTTTTGATGCTCCATGCTTGTTTTTACACCATTTGCCTTGTGTTTTGTTGCACTTTGTGGCGTTTTTATGCGATTTCTGGAACTAACCTATTGACAAGATGCCACAGTGCCAGTTCCCTGTTTTCTGCTGTTTTTGTGTTTCAGAAAAACTACATAGGAAATAATCTTGGAATTGGACGAAACAAATTCCAGAAGTCTTATTTTTCCCGGAAGAGTACCGAAGACCGAACGAGAGCCGGAGGGGGGCCAGGGGCTGCCCACACAACAGGGGGGCGCGGCCCAGCACCTGGCCGCGCCCACCCATTGTGTGACCACCCTGGTCGCCTCCTGACGATGCCCCTTCGCCTATAAAAAGCCTCCCGACGGAAAACCCTATAGGAATTGGCGAAATTTCTAGAAGAGTTCCGCAGCTCCACCGCCGCCACCGAAAAATTTCGGGGGACAGAAGTCTCTGTTCCGGCACCCTGCCGGGACGGGGAAGTGCCCATAGAGCCATCTCCATTGGTCTCCATCGCCGTCTCCGCCGTCTCCATCGACCTCACCGCCATCTCCATCAACCTTGTTGTCTCCTATGATGAGGAGGGAGTAGTTCTCCCTCAGGGCTGAGGGCTCTACCGGTAGCTATGTGGTTCACCTCTCTCTCCCATGATGTGATCTTTATGTGATCGTGAGCTTTGTATCTAGTTGAATTGGTAGATGTTATTATTTAGATATTATGCTACTCCCATGCTTTTTATTTGTAATCTCCGGAGATACCTTGTATCATGGTGTGAAGGTGACTAGTGTGCGCATCATGTGTATCTTTTTGGTTAATGTCTCTATGAATTGTTGGTGTTTGTTGGAACCATCTAGTGCGTTCACGGTGATAGTGTGGGACAGTCTAGTTTGGGTACATACGGACTTTAAGGAGTGCTTTGTAGCCCTACGCATGATTAGTGTTCATTTTCCATTGGAGAATTGTTTTGAGTTGCATATTGATGATAGTATCTATTGTTTCAATTATGTTATATTTGTTGGGAGTGTGTCCACTAGTGAAAGTATGATCCCTAGGACTTGTTTCCAAGCATTGCACACCGTTTCCTTTCAGTTTTGTTACATATTTGCTCGTAGCGATAATGATTTCAGATTACATTTACTACTTATAATCATCACTACTACTTGTATTTCACTATCTCTTCGCCGAACTAGTGCACCTATACATCTGACAAGTGTATTGGGTGTGTTGGGGACACAAGATACTTTCTATATCGTAATTGCAGGGTTGCTTGAGAGGGATAGCTTTGACCTCCTCCTCCCTGAGTTCGATAAACCTTGGGTGATCCACTTAAGGGAAACTTGCTGCTCTACAAACCTCTGCACTTGGAGGCCCAACACTGTCTACAAGAACAGACGCGTGCGTAGACATCAGATGTCCGCAGTAAAATGGCCGTTGTTTCCTCATATGGACTGTGTTTTTGTTGTTCTTCGGCTCGTTGAACTCGTATGGAAGAGGGCTACAACACCATGGTCTTGGATTTGTATTTTGTTATTATGAAAAAATCCACTTTTTCCACTCTTCAAATGGCTAAGTCTGGTGGCTGCACCTCCTCCATATTTGCACCTCATTGGTTTCTCTTGCATTGCTTCATCCTTAATTGTACCTTGCAACACATATCAAAGACAAGGAAAAATCATAAAATCCGAATAAAACTAATAATTGTGCAACACTCATTGGAAATGAAAGAGAACTTGTAAACATGCATAAATGGCATAGTATGAACTTGATGGAGCATGATATGAGTGGCAAGTAGCACATTTTACATGATGAAAATATGTTGTAAAATGCACTCATCAACATCCCCAAGCTTAGACTTTGCTCGCCCTCGAGTGAGAAAGCTGATAATAACTTCATGCTATCATCTAGTTTATTATTTTAAGATCAATGCTTAGTATCCTTATTTTTCCTATAAGCTTAAAGTAAGATAGAATGTAATCATACAATGCAACATGGGCTCAGTTATGTAATTTCCTTACCACTTAGAGATTAATCAAAACTTATATGCTCCTTGTCAAAAGTAAATCTAGCTTGCAAGAAAACTTGTGATCCTCCTATATTGCATTTTTCATTGTATTTTGTATTCTCACTTTTGTGAGGTAAAAATGTAATCAAGAGTGAGAGATCATGTTAAAACAAGCATAGCAGTTAAGTATTGAGATGATGCCAAATCTTTAGTGAGTTTAATCAGACTATGTAGGCTTGGAAGGACACTCGTGAGCACCACCAAGTTTCATTTGGCTTTAATAATAATTTCTCATAGCAATCAGAGGAGTGATCCAAAATTTGCTTGCATCGTAGACCCATGAGAATGCCAATACTCTTACCCATTATAGCATTGCTGCTACAAATGTTTAGTCAACTCATAGCTGAAATCTAGGAGTTTCCTCCATTAAGATCATTCGTAGGCCAGCGGAATTGTTAGCATCCCATGGAGTGCGACAGTGTTGCAGACATGCATAAAGCTATATCATACTTTAATCAACAAGTCAAATTTTGGCATGCATCTCAATTACCTCTAAACATTGGTTTCTTCAAACAAATCCTTTAGAGAGTGCTATCAAGTCTATCATTAAATTTATGGGGTTGAATATCTCCAAGGCTAAACCCTCAAAACAATTAAACATCACTCAAGCTATTGGAAACTTTCTCATTATCACCGTACACATATTATCATTTTTTAGTCATATAAAGTGTAGAAATCATGGCAATGTTTTCGAGAGGATCACAAAACTTATCACAAGCTCGACAAAGATTTAAACAAGGTGCATCAAAGCTCTAACTCAACTCTTATGGGGTCTAACATGAGCAAGTATATCCCTCATATATATACAAATCACCACTGATTTAAGCAAGCATTCAAAACAGAGAGATACATGATTGCATGAATACTTTATCGAGTATGAACATTGCACAAGACTCTACACATGCAAAAGTAACTTCCCCAAGCTTAGCATTTTGCAAGAACCAACTTGAGAAGATTACAAAAAGAAAAGAGAAAATGCCATTATAAAAAGAGAGTGTGAGAAGTGATTACCTCCCCAAGCTTAAGTTAAAGCAAGGGTGTCACAATTTTACCGTTGAGGTACAAATAACCTCTCCTTCAATGGATATGAACCTTTGCTTCAATGGATATTCCTTGATGCGATCTGGTGGTTGCCTTCCTTAAGAACCTGGTAGAACCAAACTAAAAAAGGAAAAAAATATTTTTGTGTTTTTATGTTTTTTAATTTTTATTTGCTTTTGGAAACACGATGGGTTAGCTCACAAGTGATGGAAACATAAGTCTCATAAAAGATCGGTTCATCAACCTAAGCACCATGCTTATGCTAACAAACTAAGAAGAGAGAACTGTAGCTCATATGGATGAAGTGTAAGTGATATGAGATATGAAACACGAGTATGTAGCTCCCTATGTGCTTAATTAAAAAGAAGAGATTCCACTTAAGGTGATAAACTCCTACTACTTTTATTGAAAGAGGTTCGAGTTGGAAGGTTTTACCAGGCACTTGTTGTTGAAGCTTTGAGTTGAAACAACCAAGTGGCTTATGCAAGTATTTGCACGGTTTTGCATATATCGTGCATGTCTTCACACAAGGTTCAAGTCCCTGCAAAAATAACTAATGGAATAAAAAGCAAACAATTCGGTGTACGAACATAGTTCGTTCACCCAACCGATAGAAATAAAAGAAAACATGAAACACTATAGAGAATTATAGGCTAGGGGTTTCTAAAGTAGATAAAAGAAAATGAAATAAATAGAAGAAGTAAAACATGTTCCGTGTCTTTGTTGCTCGGTGCTGTCCCTCGGTATGGGCACGGATACAGGCGTGTGCCCATGCTGCACCTGATCTCCTCTCCATTTTCAAGTTTTTTTTTGCTACCGAAGAAATCGATACAGCCAAAGATATGGGCATGGCCTGCCCGTATGAGAGGTCGTTAAACTCCCTAGTAACTTTGGTGTTTTCTTCATCGCGGAGCAGTGGCCGATATGAGCGGCGATATGGGCACCTCCTGCCTATATGCCTACTCGTTAAAGCCCTAGATCTCCTTGTCGAATTTTCTCCTTTTTGCTGCATGATCCGTGCAGCCAATACGGGCACGGCCTACCAGTATGCATGCTCGTTAGACTCGCAAGAACTTTTCCTCATTTCTGCATGTAACATCCCAGGTTGTTGTTTCAAATTTTGGAATATTTTTGTTTTGTTTTGTTTATATTGATTGAAATTTCACAAGGAATTAAAACTTTTTGATTTTATTCAAAGGCTTTATTAGAAAAACTATTTCAAAAATTCTATTATTCCTTGAAGGACTTCCTTTGATAAAATAAGATTTCCAAAATACTATTTTATATTTACTCAAACCTATGCAAGATATTATGCAAAGGAAAATATTTCCAAAATGGTTTATAAAGTTTGCATTACTAACATTGTGTTTGAAGATGAATTTCAAAATATTATTTTATAAAGTATTTTTCCCTGATTTTAAAGGTATATTTTAAAACTCTAATTCTATTTTGCATTATGCTAATAAACTCTTTTAGTCAAATTAGTATGTTTTTATTGAAAATTAATTTCTATTATGAAAAATCGTTTCTTACTATTTTAAAATATTGTGTGGAATTTTAGAAAACTTTAGGTTTTGGTTTGATTTGAATTGGAGCTCTTTTGCAAAAGTTTTGAAAGAAACAAATTTGAAAACAGAAAAGGAGAAAGAGAAGAACAAAAAAAAAGTAAAGTAGGCCCTGGGGAGCCGTTCCGGCCCAGCCCCGCATACGACCCGAGGCCCAGCAAGATCGGATCCTGAAAGGGTACCGCTGCCCCTTTCCATCGACACTGACATGCAGGACCTGCATGTCAGATCGTCTTCCTCCTCGGGCTGGAGCCCTTCCCTCGCACGGCTTCGCCCCCATCCGTTCGATGCACCTCCTCCGCCCTAAATCTTACCCCCTCCTCCACGCCAAGAGCGTCTATAAAATCCCCTCGAGCCCCTCCTCCTTCTCCCTCCTTTCCCGAACCAGAGACGCCCCCAGGCTGCACAGATTTTGCCGCCGGAGCTCGCAGACACCGGCAAAATCTATCACCAATTCACGTGAGCCCAGGCCTCCCGGTGCTCTCCCTCCGGCTCCCTTCTTCCTCATTCTGGCGCATCTCCTCATGCCGTCCGTTCGTCCCATATCGCAGCCAAACAACCACGCCATCGCCTCCTGAAGCTGCCGACGCGCAGAGCTGATCCGTCTGCCACTCTGCGTTGCTCGAGGACGCGATCAACAATGCCAACCACGTCCATGACTCAGCCATGACCTGCTGAATGCCGTTTACGCCTCCATTTTCTCTGAGAGTCACTGCATGCCTGCCGGCGACCACCTTTAGTGCGCACCCTCGCCAGAAAACTTGACGGAACCCTAGCCGCCGGTGAGTCCTCTCCCTTCTCATCTCGTCCATCTGATCTTGATCCGATGTTCTATAACAGAACACTTAAATGAACGGGTACGGGAATATCTGGGCCTCCCATACCCCTTAAGATCCAACAGCCCCAATTCGAGATCCATCCGAACTGGTGCCAGCCAATCAGAATCAGCCACGTGGCCCTGCTCTGTTTCAGTTAGAATTCAAATACCCGAAATCTTGCAAAAATCATATCTTTCAAACCATAGATCCAAAAATAACAAATAATATGCCTCTGGAAATCTATGATTGTGTAGAATCCATTGGTGCAATAAAAGTTCAAAGTTTCTATAGTCAATTTGAATTCATTTTCAAATTGATTTAAATCCTTCTGTTGCACCAATAAATTCACATCTTTTGTTCTACACATACAAGAATCACAAATTTGTAGTCTATGGAATCCTCTAATCTTGTAGAACATCATAGAAACAAGAAACTTCAATTTTTATATGTGCAAAAACTTTGTGCATTTAAATTCATCCAAATCACTGTTTTGTTCATAATTTGAGTTCCAAAAATGATTTTGGAATGAATCCAATTGCAGTAGCTTATTTTTACTATAATCTATCCATTAGCATCACTTCCCAAATTTCATGAACCACTTTTCAAATATTCAAATTCAAATATGAGAATTTGAGTATTTCCCTTGATAGATAATTCTTTATTCTTTTCAGTATTATTCCTTCCACAAAAGTAAATCCTATGATCATACCTATCCACCAAGATCATCTTGACACTACCATGAACTAATATCAAACCTATCTAAATATTTTTGTCTAGTTCACATATATTCAAATTACAACTGAGTATTTGAGTCAAATGTGATATAACTCAATCATAGGTTTTTCCTGCTATTGTGGTGTTGACTTAATCTACACCATAGCACATATCTATATTCCATGTATCCAATAGAATCTTGAATCATGTTCTTAAATATCCCTCATTCATATCCAACCCCATGCTCACTTATTCTTGTTCACCTGTATTGCATTATTCAATTTGCAAATGAGTTAATTGAGTAATACAATGTTTCACAAATCCTTGCCAATGCCTAAGTGCAATGTATACTATTTTTTAGTAATTGTTGTCACATTTATGCAATAGTATTGTTATTGCACTATTTGACACTTATGCGATTCAATTCACATGAATCATTCCAAATTCTATTCATGCTCTTGTAAAGCATAAAGATTCATCTCTTATATCTTAGATAGTCCAAACTCTCTCTGAACATTTCAAGATCCATATCTTGCAACCCAAACCTTTTTGCCATATCTCTCTTATCACAGAATCATAATAAAACTAAAATGTTGAACCAACTCTTTTCAATTGCTTGTCTTGTTTGATTATGTTGCTAACTTGCTATTGTATGGTGTGTTCATGTTGTGCTATTTCTGTGTTATGGTTTGTCCGGAGAGCTATGAACTTTGTTGAGAGAAGTGAAAGATCGTGAACTTCAAAAAGGCAAGTGACACACATTCTTCTACCTACTTCTTACTACTACATTAGTGTTTTCAGTAGTATGCATGATAGGTGGAATATCAACTATTTTATAAAGTGCTTAGATCCTAGTAGTGTGTAGCCATCATTAAACCCCACTTGTTAGGATGCTAAAATACTTTGAATATTGATGCCATGCTATGATCACTTTGTTAAAGTTGTTTTGTGAACAAATTAAGAACTTCAACTAAAATAAATCACCTAGGTGGAGTGGTTTGATAAGTGGAGGCAAAGTTGAGTGGGTTCTGGGATACATGCCTCGAGAGGATGTGTGCTCAGGGCGTCACTTGGGATCGCCACCTAGGATTAAAAAGATTACCATGTCTTCTATGTTTTAGAGTACTTCCAGTGCAGCCTGATGACACTATGGGCTCTGTCTTGATTGAGTAAGTTGTGGGAGTTCAACCTGTGAGTACTGACATGAGGTGGTAGCAGAATTATAGGGGGTACGATCAGGCTAGTAAGGTTGAATTCTTCTTTAGAAAGGTCTTGTCTCATTCTTCTCTCTGGGTAGAATGAGTCTTAAGGTGAAAGTGCACAACCACTACAGGGTGTCAATCTAATAGATTAGTTGTGTCCCCGGTTATGGACAATTTGAGTCTGTAGACATGGAATGTATGGAAGAATCTCATCACCATTTCTGAATGGTTAAAATTTGACTAGAAACCCTTAGGTTAGGAGCTCAGGGCCATACACTCCGAGGGGTGGTGGTTTTTGTTGTTCTGAGTTTGTTGTGTTTTGCCCAGAACTAAATGCCTAGCTAGTATGTAGTATATGGGGGTTATTTCGACCCTTAAAGAATAAAATTTTGAAAGAAAGTTTTAACAAGAATTGTAGGGAAAAAATGTCTTTATGCAAACTAGCCCATGAGATCCACCAGCCAAATATCATGTAGTGTAGTTCTTTCACAACAGCCACCATATATGTGTCATTTGCCAGTACGTTGTTGTAATGACCCCTTTCATTGGGGCTGCATATTCAAATGTGCAGGTTATTCGGATGAGGAACGATTAGTAGAATCTTGAGTCTACATTCCAACATGTCTGCCTGTGGCACGTGATGAAGATGGAGGCTCATTGCTGCTTTGTTTTCCGCTATATATCTGTAAGGTTGGAGACTATGTAACTGGATCTCCGTTGTAATTTTTGATGCTATTGCAATGATTACTAAATTTTATACTGTGGTGCTATCAGTGATCCAGGGAATAGCACTTAACACAGGATTTCTGCCTTTTTCAAAAGGTAGGGCGCTACAGAATGGTATCAGAGCATAGTGTTGCTTGTAGGATTGAGACCCTAGGTTTGGAATAGACTAGGAAGCCTTAGGATTCTATTCATTCATTAAAAAAATCAGTTTTTTCTAAAATAAAATTTATCTACATTTCATTTTGTTGCATTCCTCTTGTAAGACTTACCCAATTCATTTACTTATTCTGTTATGTTCTCTTTCAATATTTAGATGGCCCATTTCACCAAGATGAAGACTCCCTTTGATGATGACACGTCGTACTTTAGTGACCAGCTTTCCCGCCTCTCCCAGATGCTAAACTTGGCCCCTCCCACTTTTCGTGGCAGAGTGTTGCAAAGTGGCGTCCCAGGGAGAACTTGGTGGTTGATTGAGTCGAAGATCAAAGGACGTACCATTGAGCCACCCACTGAGACTGTGGTTTATGTGAGAAGGTACCTTTCCTGGGAGATAGGAGTTGTGATGGCCATGCAAGAGGCGTTGGCTCGCATTTGCGAGAAATAATCCAAGGAAATATTCGACCTTGGTATGCCTTTCCACCTTTTTGGGAGACGCAACTCTGAAGGATGGCCTATGAGGACCCTAGGAGATCATGCAGCGGTACCTTGGACCGAGATTCAGTTGGAGGACATGGAGGCACATGTCTACAGCACGGAACACTTACTCCTAGCTGAGATGGACGCCACGGATAATGCAAAGGATCTACTCCAAGAAAGGCAAGAAAGGATTGAGCAATTGGAGGAAATCGTACTGAAGCTAAAGGACAAGAAGAAAGCACTTGAGGCGACAAATGATAAGTTAGCATTCAAGACAGAAGCTCAGGAGGCACAGATTGCTGGACTGCAAGGATAATGTGCATACCTCAACCAACACTTGATGAAGTTTGATCCATGGCCTACCGAGAAGAAGACGCCGCTAGCTATTAAGGAGTCAACCCTGGAGGCACCTAAAGAGGACCCAGCGAGAAAGTGGTGTCCAAGTCAAATGAAGAGGAGACTTCTATTGAGAGAAGCAGTGAGGAGCACATAGGCACTAGGGTCAAGCGCCGCAGGACTGGAAATCGCAATGCTTACCTTGTGAGGTTCAATTAGAATAGACCACCAATAATTCTAGTTTGTAGAACCAAATGATTTTGTGTTACTCTATTGATCATACCAAACTGGGGTATGACCACACCTTTTGTTAGTCGTTGTTTTATTATTCGTGTGATGATGAATGCTTGTTAGATGTGGTTTGTAAGATGAAATGTCTTGATCTACTGTGTTTGGGTAGGATTCTTCCTTAGATCCCTTCTATCTATTCTCATCTATGCTAAGACCTAAACCTGTTCTAAACCCAAATAGATGCATCCTTAACGCCAGAACAATCACAAAAACCCTCATATGGAGATAGTGATTGATGAGGACATCCCTACGATTGATACAACCGTTGCACCTACAGCCACACTTCCTCATGTTCCACAATTCCAAGAACCTCTCACAAGAGCTCGTGCACGCCAACTGAATTATCAGGTACTTTTGTTTCTAGGAACTATTCCTAATATTCATGAGAATATGATGCTGCCTAAATCAGATGTGTTTATGTTACTTAGGAATGATGGGCCTAGCATGGATGAGAGGGACAAGCATTGGAGCATGATCATGCATGGAGATGATGGCAGCAATCGTGTGAGGATTCAAGATGACGCTACAAGTGAAGATTTTAGAACTTTGAAGCCACCATAATGATGCAAGGATGCTTGGACAAAATTCACAAGTTACCAAATCACAAATTTTGTCCAAGGCTTTATATGGTGCTGCATCACCTTATTTTATGGGTTAAACCCATGTATATTCATCCTAGATAATTTAGGGATTTTCTGGAGGCTGTTTGAGTGGAAATCGGCCCATCTAGGGTTATTTTCGGATGGCCCAATAGGGTTGTATGAAAATCCTTGCCCTTTCCCTCATATATACCTCCTCCTAGCCTTCATTAGAACTTGGATTTTGTTTAGTTAAAGACTTAGCCACGAGCTACTCTTCGCCATAGGCACAAGTGTCAAACCGACCTTTTGTACTACGCACAGACAGAATCCCACCTCTTCAATAAAGCCTTCATCTATATTCGCAATATCTTGATTGCATCTATAATTCTTGCTGGTTCTTCGATTGCTTGCAGGGATTGATCCTCGTGATCATGTTGATCTAGCTCTGGCGTGATCAATAGCCTCGGAAGTTGGTGTATCGATTGCTAAGGCACAACGTCTCGCACGTTCGTAGTCAGATCGTCTACGTCGACCTCCACCTTAATCGATAGTTATCGTCTCATCGAAAGATTGGGCACCTTTACCCTATCAAGTGGTACCAGATTTCGGGTTTCTCGGTGAGATCTTACAGTTTTCGTAGTTTAGATTGCATCTGTTCTTCTTCCTATAAACCATAAAAAGCCAAACAATTAGGGTTAGATCTGTATCCTAGAAACATTTTTGGGCCTTTTGCATATTTTCTTTTCAGTATTTCCTTTGTTGAATTCTAGTCTGCATCGTCGTGTCCAGTGTTGGTTTTAGGTCTAGACCTTTAGAGTTTCGAGTTCTGGTCACCGTCATCACGACCGCCACCACCGATTCTGCCACCACCGTTTCCGCGATCACCACCGCCACCACCGATTCCGCGATCACCACCGCGACCACCGATTCCGCCATACCCTTGCTACAACCCTGCACCCACATACCGCCTCTGCCACCACATATCCTTGTTTTCATTTTCCTACTCTTGTTTCCCATCATTGCAGATCCGATCCGAGTTGTAACTTGATCCGAGTTCCAGAAAGTTTCGGCCAGAAGGAAAGAGGAGGGGAGAGCAAAAAAGTCTAGAAACTCCTCCAAATTTTTTTTCGGCCTATACTGTTTTTAGGCTTCTGGGATCTTTTGAGCTATACGCCATTATAGTGAAAAAAATTGGCGTCTGCACGCTTTCCGGAGTAGTTTCGTGCAGTTTTTGGAAATTTCAAAAAAAATTCTAGATCCTATACTGATATTTCACCTTGCTGATCGTTTTGAGACACTTTCCATCATAGTGATTTTCGCCTCATTCGCGCGCTGTTCAGAGCACTGCTGCCTGTTGCTTTTCGGTGTCGCGGCGTGACTCGTGGTGTTCTAGGCTCGCGTCTCTAGCTTGGGATAGTCTAGGACCAGCATAGTACCATCGTTGAGCTGTTATTCAACCTTGCATTGCTGTTTTGAAATTGTTGCTACAGATATTGCAGCCACCCAGAGCTCCACATATTCCTACACTGTGCGTCGACACCACCTGGCAATCGCTCTATTCAATCTTCCTGAAGTTTGATCACGACGATAGCTGATCGCCACCTGCTGCAGGGTAAGAACGGGTAAGAGTATTGGTTTGCTTGATAGATTAAGCATTTTCCACCCCTGTTCCTGTTGTATCTCTATTCTATAACTGTGCTTTTGCGTCCTAATCATGCCACCAGACAACACCGAGACACCGCCACTGGAGGGTGAAGCCTTGCAGGCTCACGTCACCAAACTTTTGTCTGATCATATGCAGGATGTGGACAAGCGTTTCAGTGACACGATGGAGCAACTCAAGGGACTCGAGACCACCTTCACCGCTAAACTCGACGCTAAATTCCAGGAGGTGCTAGCACGCTTACCACCACCACCGCCGGCTCGCGCGCCTCCTCCACAGCCGACTCGCGTGGTTCCTCCACCGACCTTTGTGGGACGTGCACTGCGCGTTCTCCATCCACCGGCACAAACTTTGGCTGCGGGTGCTACTGCGGGCACTGCGGCTGCTGGCGTTGCAGGAGCTACGGGTGTTACACAGGCCCGTGATGCACAGTTCGATGATTATTATGGGGAAGATGAGTACGAGGGCGAGTATGCAGATGACTTCACAGTTGATCAGCCACCTGGTCGTCCTCGGCCCTACATTCACCGTCCACCTCCTCGTCCGTTGGTACGTGATGATGACCATGTTGCTAAACTGAAATTACATGTTCCTACATTTGATGGTCGTTATAACCCTGATGCATACCTCTCTTGGGAATTAGAATTAGACCAGCATTTTGCATGTTTAAATTATCCCGAGGATAGACGTGTTAGTGCTACTACTTGTGAGTTCACTGGTTTTGCTTCCATATGGTGGTCTGAATACTGTCGTGCTAATCATGCTAATCCAATCACTATGTGGGATGCTTTAAAAAATGCTATGCATATTCGTTTTGTTCCACCCTATTATCAGCGTTCCATGCTTACCAAATTAGCACGTCTAGATCAAGGCAAAAATTCTGTAGAGGATTACTATCAGGAATTGCAAACTGGCATGCTGCGTTGTGGTATAGAGGAGGATAATGAAGCATTAATGGCACGATTCGTAGGCAGGTTAAATAAGGAAATTTAGACCATTGTTAGATATAAATCTTATCACACTATTACCCGTTTGTTCCATCTTGCTTGCAATGCTGAATGTGAAGTGCAGGATCGACGCGAGGCGACACGACCTAATTATTCTGCAGGGCGTTCTACTTGGAGATCACCGAATTTGGCATCACGGGCTGCTGCACCTACATCTCCAGCGACCACATCCACGCGATCGGCAGC
Organism: Dactylis glomerata; assembly: GCA_007115705.1. Lineage (NCBI taxonomy): Eukaryota > Viridiplantae > Streptophyta > Magnoliopsida > Poales > Poaceae > Dactylis > Dactylis glomerata. The sequence goes on along the minus strand of QXEO01000457.1, from coordinate 204,632 downwards.
ATCTACACCACCGCCGTTTGCTGCACGGAAGACTACTACAGGACCAGCCCCGAGCGCTGCATCCTCCATGGCATCTATGGGCAAGTCCAACCAAATTCAGTGCCGCAAATGTGGTGGACTTGGTCACTTAGCACGTGATTGTGCCACCTCCCGTGTGATGATTGCTCTTGAGGATGGTGGATACGACTCCGCCAGTGATTATGATGAAGATACTTTGGCTCTTATTGCATCTGATGAGCAATGTGCTGCAGCACACACGGAGCAAGATTCTGAATATATGGCTGCAGAACATGCAGAGAAATACCCGAGTTTAGTTGCACAACGAGTCTTGAGTGCACAAATTACCAAGGCCGAGCCCGACCAGCGCCATAATCTGTTCCATACCAAGGGCGTGGTTAACGATCGCTGTATTCACATTATTATTGATGGTGGGAGCTGCAACAACTTGGCGAGCATGGAGATGGTTGAAAAGCTTGCTCTTACGACACGACCCCATCCTTGTCCATACCACATTCAATGGCAGTTTGATACAAATTCTATACACTATGGTAGCACAAATTAGTATTCTCTTGTTCATAATGATAAGAAAATTGTGTTACTTCCCATGTCTCCTGAAAGTATTTTAAAAGATGATCTTGCTAGAGCTAGTAGAGCACATAATGAGGGGAAAAAGCTGAGCGAAAATCAGATTGTTGCTCAGGAACTTATGCCTTCTACAAGTACTTCTAAATCTGCTCCAAAACATGCTAACGAAATTCGTTTGAAAAGTACTTGTTTGCTAGCTAGCAAATCTGATATTTCTGAAATTGATGTGAGTACTACTGCATGTTATGCTATCATTTGCAAAGAAGTGTTGTTTTCGGCTGAGGAGATGCCTTCTTCTTTGCCACCTGCTGTTGCTAACATTTTGCAGGAGTATGCGGACGTTTTCCCACAAGATGTACCTCCAGGACTGCCACCTATTCGTGGAATTGAGCACCAAATTGATTTGATTCCTGGAGCATCTTTACCCAACCGTGTGCCATATTGTACCAATCCGGAGGAGACGAAAGAGATTCAGCGACAAATTCAAGAACTTCTTGACAAGGGTCATATTCGTGAGTCTCTTAGTCCATGTGCTGTTCCAATTATTTTGGTACTAAAGAAAGATGGTTCTTCGCGCATGTGTGCTGATTGTAGAGCCATCAATAATATTACTATTCGCTATCATCATCCTATTCCTCGTTTAGATGACATGCTTGATGAATTGAGTGGCTCTACCATGTTCTCTAAGGTTGATTTGCGTAGTGGTTACCACCAAATTCGTATGAAGTTAGGAGATGAATGGAAAACTGCATTTAAAACTAAATTTGGCCTATATGAGTGGTTAGTGATGCCCTTTGGTTTAACTAATGCTCCCAGCACTTTCATGAGATTAATGATTGAAGTTTTACGTGCTTTTATTGGACATTTTGTGGTGGTATATTTTGATGATATATTGATATATAGCAAATCTGTAGAAGAACATTTGGAACATTTACGTGCTGTTTTTGATGCTTTGCGTGCTGCACGTTTGTTTGGTAACATTGCGAAGTGCACCTTTTGCATAGATAGAGTTGCTTTTCTTGGCTATGTTGTTACAGCACAGGGTATTGAAGTTGATCCCGCCAAGATTAAAGCAATTTCCAGTTGGCCACAACCCAAAACAGTCACACAAGTGAGGAGCTTCCTTGGCCTCGCTGGATTTTATATGCGCTTTGTTAAAGATTTTGGTTCCATTGCCGCGCCGCTGAACGAGCTTACTAAGAAAGATGTGCCTTTTGTTTGGGGCGATGCGCAACAAGAAGCCTTCATGTTAGTCAAAGATAAGCTTACACATGCTCCTTTACTCCAATTGCCTAATTTTAATAAAACCTTTGAGTTGGAATGTGATGCTAGTGGAATTGGTTTGGGAGGAGTGTTGTTACAAGAGGGCAAACCTGTTGCATATTTCAGTGAGAAATTGAGTGGAGCTAGTTTGAACTATTCTACTTATGATAAGGAATTATATGCTCTTCTTCAGACATTAGAAACTTCGCAACATTATTTATGGCCTAAAGAATTTGTTATACATTCTGATCATGAATCCTTGAAGCATATTCGTAGTCAAGCTAAGTTGAATAAACGTCATGCCAAGTGGGTTGAATTCATTGAATCTTTTCCTTATGTTATTAAACACAAAAAGGGTAAAGATAATATTATTGCTGATGCTTTGTCACGTCGTTATACCATGTTATCTCAACTTGACTTCAAAATCTTTGGATTGGAAACTATTAAAGAACAATATGTGAACGATGCCAATTTTAAAGATGTTTTGCAGCACTGTCTAGAGGGTAGAACTTGGAACAAATTCATCCTCAATGATGGGTTTGTGTTCCGTGCTAACAAACTATGCATTCTAGAAGGTTCCGTTCGTCTTTTGTTGTTGCAGGAGGCACATGGAGGAGGATTGATGGGTCACTTTGGAGTAAAGAAGACAGAAGACATACTTGCTACACACTTCTTTTGGCCACGCATGAGAAGGGATGTTGAGAGGTTTATTGCTCGCTGCACAACATGTCAAAAAGCTAAGTCCCGCCTTAATCCACATGGTTTATATATGCCTCTTCCTGTTCCTAGTGTACCTTGGGAGGATATTTTTATGGACTTTGTTTTAGGATTACCTCGAACACAGAAGGGGAGGGATAGTATTTTTGTGGTTGTGGATAGATTTTCTAAGATGGCACACTTTATTCCTTGTCATAAGAGTGATGATGCTGCTCATGTTGTTCGCTTGCATGGGGTGCCTAATACTATTGTTTCAGATCGTGATACTAAATTTCTTAGCCATTTTTGGAGATGTTTATGGGCTACGTTGGGGACTAAATTGCTGTTTAGTACTACATGTCATCCCAAACTGATGGACAAACTGAAGTAGTAAATAGAACTTTGTCTACCATGTTACGGGCTATTTTAAAAACGAATTTAAAAATGTGGGAAGATTGTTTACCTCATATTGAATTTGCTTACAATCGTTCCGTGCATTCTACAACTAAGTTATGCCCTTTTGAGATTGTGTATGGTTTTGTTCCTCGTGCACCTATTGATTTATTACGTATTCTATCTTCGATGCAACATAATTTTGATGCTGCACAACGTGCTGAACATATTCTTACGTTGCATAGGATTACTAAGGAAAATATAGAATGTATAAATGCTAAATATAAAGTTGCTGGTGATAAGGGATGCAAGCATATTGTGTTTGATGTGGGAGATCTAGTTTGGTTGCATTTGCGCAAAGATCGTTTTCCTGATTTGCGCAAGTCTCAATTAATGCCACGTGCTGCTAGTCCTTTCAAAGTGTTAGAGAAAATGAATGATAATGCATATAAACTTGAGCTTCCTGCAGAGATTGATAAGGGGTGTCCCGATCTTCTCAGCGAGCGCGATGTAGATGGCGATGATGGTGATGAAGATAACTCGAGTGTCGCAGAGAACTCTCCGGCTAATCCCTGCTGCCAGCGCAACAGCTCTCAACCCTTTGGATATTCGCAACGTCACACGCTTGCGCACGTAGCCGCCGACCACGAAGCGGTGATGCAATATACTAATTCCCAATGGAACAGCAGATTACACTCAGACTTTCAGTAGAACGAACACCAGATCGATACGAATTGGTGTGAATAATTTCAGAGGAACACTTGGTTCTGTCTAGAAACTAGGGTTTTGTTTAAACGTGGTCTAAGGGACTTGAGGGGGCGCCCCTGGCTACTTAAGGGAGGCTGGGGCGTCCTCAGCATGGACCTGGCCCAAAACCAACCTGGTTTGGGCCCAAACTGACTCGGTTCGACTCAAACGAGTACATACCGACCCATACATGGGTTCGGCCTATTTCTGGCACGCAGGCCATGAGTGTGGCGCGCCTTAGACGTGTAGACATCGTGTCGTAGGCTGTCCTAGTGCGCCATCACAGACTCTCTCATGTCGACTTGACGTTCCGGTGATCTCCTGGTGCGCCTGCCTCCCTCTCCTCCCTCGCGCACTTGATCATCAAGTCTTGCTCTTCTTGCTGCGACTCATCTCCTCCTCGTGCAACGCTCATGTTATCAACAAACCTGATCATACATAGATGCATAGACTTAGGCAGTATAAAGTTCTCATTAAATAAAAGATCGGGTTCAATTAAGAGTGAGTTCACTTGTTGTTCCAATAGCTTTGCACGTGCTCTTGTAATTGGTCCAATCCTAATCTCATTGGACTTCTTCGCAGCAACATCTTCATCAAAAGGAGTAGGAGATAATGGTGGTGTAATAGGGATGTCCTCATCATCCTCCCCCCCTTCGAAAGGCGTCGACCGCGACGCTGCAAGGTCTTCACCTTCATACGGTGTCAAATCAGCAACGTTGAAACTATTGCTGACGCCATACTCAGCTGTAGGAAGATCTATCTTGTAGGCATTATCATTGATCTTGGCAAGAACCTTGTAAGGACCAGCACCACGGGGCAGCAACTTGGACTTACGTAGCTGTGGAAATCTATCCTTGCGAAAGTGAACCCAAACCATATCACCGGGCTGAAACAATACCTCCTTCCGCTTCTTGTTTGCACGATCTGCAGTATACTTGCCTTTCTTCTCAATAGCCTCTTTAGTCTTCACATGTATCTTCCTCACAAAATCTGCTCTCTTTGATGCCTCCATATTGACTCGCTCTTGAATAGGAAGAGGCAACAAATCAAGTGGCATAATGGGTTTGAAACCATAGACCACCTCAAAAGGACATAGCTGCGTGGTAGAGTGAACCGCCCTGTTATATGCAAACTCCACATGCGGCAAACAATCTTCCCACTCACGCAGGTTCTTCTTGATCATGCATCGCAGCACTGTTGAAAGTGTGCGATTTACCACCTCCGTTTGACCATCAGTTTGGGGATGACATGTAGTGCTGAAAAGTAACTTTGTGCCCAGCTTTCCCCAAAGTGTCTTCCAGAAGTAGCTCATAAACTTCACATCACGATCAGAGACAATTGTCTTGGGTACTCCATGCAAACGTACAATGTCCCTGAAAAATAGGTTAGCAATATGCGACGCATCGTCGCTTTTGTGGCAGGCAATAAAATGAGCCATTTTAGAAAATCTGTCCACTACCACAAATATAGAATCATGGCCTCTTTTAGTCCTAGGCAAACCTAATACAAAATCCATGCTAATGTCCTCCCATGGTGTAGTAGGTGCAGGTAATGGAGTATACAAACCGTGAGGCTTCAGCTTGGACTTCGACTTGTGGCATGTAATGCAGCGCTTGACGAACCTGTCCACATCACGCCTCATCCTAGGCCAATAAAAGTGATCAGCGAGCATGAGTAGCGTCTTCTCACGCCCAAAGTGACCCATCAAACCGCCGGCATGTGATTCCTGCAACAATAGCAAACGCACGGACGATTCTGGAACACATAGTTTGTTAGCATGAAACAAAAACCCATCATGGATGTGATATTTATCCCATGCTTTCCCACCAGTACACATGCTATATGGCGCTGAAAAATCATGATCAGTAGCATATAAATCACACAAGCTCTCTAAACCAGGAACCTTAATGTCTAATTGTGTCAACAACATGTTCTTCCTAGATAGAGCATCAGCAACCACATTGTCTTTACCCTTTTTATGTTTAATTATGTAAGGAAAAGGCTCAATAAACTCAACCCACTTAGCAAGACGCCTATGCAAATTAGATTGAGCTTTCAGATATTTCAAAGCTTCATGATCAGAATGTATGATAAATTCTTTTGGCCACAAATAATGTTGCCAAACCTCAAGAACTCTAACAAGCGCATACAATTCTTTGTCATAAACAGGATAGTTCAACCTCGCACCACAAAGTTTTTCAGAAAAGTAGGCAATAGGCCGACCCTCTTGCATCAACACACCACCAATACCAATGCCACTAGCATCACATTCAATCTCAAATTGCTTATTAAAATCTGGTAGTGCAAGCAATGGTGCAGAAGTTAATAAACGTTTCAGTTCATCAAAAGCATGATCTTGGGCTGCACCCCATACAAATTCAATACCTTTTTTAGTTAACTCATTTAAAGGTGCAGCAACAGTACTAAAGTCTTTCACAAAATGGCGATAAAAACCAGCAAGACCATGAAAACTTCGTACTTGACTAACATTCATGGGAGTAGGCCAATTTTGAATAGCTTCAATTTTAGATGCATCTACCTCTACTCCATGCTTAGAAACAACAAATCCCAGAAATATGACCTTATCTTTGCAAAATGTGCACTTCTCAAGGTTACCATATAACTTAGCATCACGCAACACTTGCAAAACTTGTCGAATATGATCACTATGTTCAGATTCATTGCGGCTGTAGATTAATATATCATCAAAATACACAACCACAAACTTGCCAATAAAATTTCGCAAAACATGGTTCATTAATCTCATGAAGGTACTAGGTGCATTAGTTAAACCAAATGGCATGACTAACCACTCATATAAACCAAATTTTGTTTTAAAGGCAGTTTTGCACTCATCCCCCTCTTTCATCCTAATCTGATGGTAACCACTACGCAAATCAATCTTAGAGAAAACAGCAGCACCACTCAACTCATCAAGCATATCATCCAAGCGCGGAATAGGGTGACGATATCGAATAGTGATGTTATTAATAGCTCTACAATCTACACACATGCGCCATGTACCATCTTTCTTAGGAACTAGAATAACAGGAACAGCACAAGGGCTTAAGCTCACATGAATATAACCTTTGTCGAGTAGCGCTTGCACTTGTTTCTGAATCTCCTTAGTTTCTTCGGGGTTGGTGCGGTAAGGAGCGCGGTTTGGCAAGGTGGCACCAGGGATGAAGTCAATCTGGTGCTCAATGCCGCGCAAAGGGGGCAAACCAGCGGGGACCTCCTCTGGAAACACATCGTCAAATTCCTGCAAGACACTAGAAACACCAAAAGGAAGAGGAGTCATATCGTTAGAAACCAAAATCTTACCCTTGTATAGAAGCACAAGTGGCATGGCTGTAGGATCCTCTCTAAATTCTTTCATATCTTCTTTGGTGGCTAGCAGGACTAGAGAATTCACTCGCTCACTTTGGTGTGGCTCTCTCGATGTGGCTGGGTGGCTCTCACTCACCGAGGTAATAGTCTCTCGTCTAGCTACTCTCTCATTCTCATGTTCTAAGTTCACTTCAGTTTTCTGACGAGATTCATTTACAATATGCTGTGGAGACATAGGCTGCAAGTTAATTTTTCTGCCCTTGAACTCCAAATGATATGTGTTGGTGCGGCCATTGTGTAACACGTTGCGATCAAACTGCCATGGGCGGCCCAACAAGAGGTGACAAACCGTCATAGGAACCACATCAAACTCAATGGAGTCCTTGTATGGTCCAATCTCGAAATCAACTCGCACCATGTGGCTGACCTTCATCTCTCCATTGTCGCTGAGCCACTGGATATAATATGGATGCGGGTGCGGAATGTATTTCAGTTTCAGCTTTGCACACAACTCTTTGCTAGCAAGGTTGCGGCAACTACCACCATCGATGATGAGTTTGCAAGCTTTGTCCGGTCCAACAAGTGCTTTAGTTTGGAACAAATTGCACCGCTGACTTTCAGATGTAGGAGACACATTCAGCACACGCTGCGAGCAAACTATGTTATTGGCGGTGGAAGGATAGGCATCAACACCGTCATGACCAAAGTCATCATCATCAGAACCATCTGGATCAGCATCATCACCTGTCTCGTACTCATTGGTGTCCTCATTGACAATCATCACTTTTCGATTGGGGCAATCCCGTTTAAAATGACCCTTTCCACCACAAGTATGACACTCCATATCACGATTACGTGCTGTAGACATGTTTGAACCTGTACCACTAGCAGCAGGTGTGGATTTCTTTGCATTGGCATCAGATCAGCGACGACGAAGGAGCACGAAAATCTGAACGAGAACTTGGTGTGGGTGCAGCAGGCCTTGGTGTGAAACGGCTGCCTGAAGTAGTACGAGCTTTAAACTGAGCTTCTTCGGCAAACTGTGCTTCAGCTTCACGTGCATGATGTAGCAGCTCATTCATATCACGATACCGATGATGCCGAACAATGCTCTTGATATTATACTTCAAACCATGCAGAAAACGCTGCAAGGTCTGCTCAAGAGGCTCACGAACGCGAGCTCGTTGTAGAAGCATCTCCATCTCCATATAATACTCATTAACGGACAGCGAGCCTTGCTTCAATTGCTGTAACTTATCAAAAACTGAGCGGAGGTAGTTATGCGGAACAAAACGAGCCCGCATCACTTCCTTCATATGGCGCCAAGTTATAATGGGCAGCTCGTTGTTTTCTTGACGTGTTTGCACAACGCTGTCCCACCATCGCAAAGCATAGCCATCAAACTCGGAAGAAGCAAGCTTGATTTTCTTGTCCTCCGTATAATCATGAAGACGCCACAACTTCTCTATCTTCAACTCCCATGTGAGGTACTCTTCAACATCAGGACCACCCTCAAATTTGGGAATAAAAAACTTTGGTTTACCCAAGCCATCATCCTGCTGAAAAGGAACGCGCTGGGCACCAACGGGAACAAAACCACGACCACGAAAAGGAACAGCGTCGGTAGTAGAACGATCCAACACCGCCTCCAGATGAGTGCGCAATCCAACAAAGTCTGTCCAAACCACAGGTGTATCCCCATCTTTTTCCTGCATCACATCATAACCACTAGTAGACATGATTAGTAGATTAGTGCACGAAATCAAAAACGTGTGGTGCCGCTCACAAATCACTCAAAAACTGACAAGAAAAGGTAATCTTACCGTTCCAAAGTGAATAGTAGTGCATACCAGAACGAAGTATCAAGCTCGTGCACGGATGTGACGAAGTGAATACCGAGGGTATAAGAGCGATCACACGACAAACCAGGAATATATGGTGGAGCTATAGGTATGGTATCCTAAGTACACCACAAATAAGTCCTAGTGCTGATCGTATGACAAGACCCACGAAACGCACACGGTGGAGATAAACGAGGCAAAGCAACTCTGAAAAAGAGCTCAAAAGATATAAGTGACAACGCACAATAGCTCGTGTTGCAATGCACAAGAGAGACGCTAGCACTGGCTCGATGAACAGGCACAAGATTGCGCACACGGCAGTAGCCTGATGAGCACGAAGTAGCTACTCTCGTATGGGTAAGCTCCTAACACGATGCTGTAGACAGGCTGTAGCTAAAGCGATCAAAATCGTGTAGAAAGGACGCTATGTGGACACAGTGGTAACACGCTGTCGCGGCAGAGAAACCGACAAAAAATATGTCAACGGCAGAGATGTACGACGCCGGAAACACACAGCAGCGCGACGGCGACGCGAAACGGACAAAGTAGTTTGTCTTTTTTTTTAATATAGGTGCGGCGTGTGTGCAGTACACGTCCCTTTTTTCTATATTTTTTTTACTGTACGAAAATTTTGGCCTAAACTGAAGCGGTCCGATCAGGCGCCGGACCACAGACGACCTCCGCGGTCGGGCGACAGGAGCGGGGCGAGTGCGCGCGCGCACCCCCAGACAACCTCCGCGCGCAGGCGCGCGAGCGAGCGATGGCAGCGCTGTTTTTTTTTTTGGCTGAGAACCGATCGGGCTGTGCTGTGCGGCAGCGCTGCTTGTTTTCTATTTTTTTTTTCTAGCTAGCGATGGGAGTAGGAACTGCTGGCTGAACGTGATCGTATCTGGCAAGCCTATTTGACTGATCGGATCTCCTTTTTTGTTTTTGTTTTTTTTTGCCTGTTGCGATCGGATCTGGCTGCTGTACGTGAAGAACAGCCACCAACCCAACGAAGAAGATGACGATCGATGAGACTCCAAACGAGATCCAAACTCGGAACAAATATGCAGAAAAGATTGCTAGACCTAGACTCCTACGGATGGAAGAAAGAAAACGCGAAAAAACGATCAGCGACTAAAACTCAAGAACGGTGCAATCTAGGCTATGGCAGACTATGAACCCTAAATTTTTTTAGGCTTTTTCTGGATAGGACTGAAAACAAAAACGAATTGTGGGGGTGGATTTGTGGATGCTCACCGAGTAAACCGTGGAAATCTGATACCACGATGATAAGGGGTGTCCCGATCTTCTCAGCGAGCGCGATGTAGATGGCGACGATGGTGATGAAGATAACTCGAGTGTCGCAGAGAACTCTCCGGCTAATCCCTGCTGCCAGCGCAACAGCTCTCAACCCTTTGGATATTCGCAACGTCACACGCTTGCGCACGTAGCCGCCGACCACGAAGCGGTTATGCAATATACTAATTCCCAATGGAACAGCAGATTACACTCAGACTTTCAGTAGAACGAACACCAGATCGATACGAATTGGTGTGAATAATTTCAGAGGAACACTTGGTTCTATCTAGAAACTAGGGTTTTGTTTAAACGTGGTCTAAGGGACTTGAGGGGGCGCCCCTGGCTACTTAAGGGAGGCTGGGGCGTCCTCAGCATGGACCTGGCCCAAAACCAACCTGGTTTGGGCCCAAACTGACTCGGTTCGACTCAAACGAGTACATACCGACCCATACATGGGTTCGGCCTATTTCTGGCACGCAGGCCATGAGTGTGGCGCGCCTTAGACGTGTAGACATCGTGTCGTAGGCTGTCCTAGTGCGCCATCACGGACTCTCTCATGTCGACTTGACGTTCCGGTGATCTCCTGGTGCGCCTGCCTCCCTCTCCTCCCTCGCGCACTTGATCATCAAGTCTTGCTCTTCTTGCTGCGACTCATCTCCTCCTCGTGCAACGCTCATGTTATCAACAAACCTGATCATACATAGATGCATAGACTTAGGCAGTATAAAGTTCTCATTAAATAAAAGATCGGGTTCAATTAAGAGTGAGTTCACCTGTTGTTCCAATAGCTTTGCACGTGCTCTTGTAATTGGTCCAATCCTAATCTCATTGGACTTCTTCGCAGCAACATCTTCATCAAAAGGAGTAGGAGATAATGGTGGTGTAATAGGGATGTCCTCATCAAAGATGGGCACGGTAAGTCCTTCATTTAACATTGCAGATTTGAAACCCTATTTTGGAGAAGAAGATGAGATTGCGTCGAGGATGACTTCAATTCAAGAAGGGGAGGATGATGAGGACATCCCTACGGTTGATACAACCGTTGCACCTACAGCCACACTTCCTCATGTTCCACAATTCCAAGGACCTCTCACAAGAGCTCGTGCACGCCAACTGAATTATCAGGTACTTTCGTTTCTAGGAACTATTCCTAATATTCATGAGAATATGATGCTGCCTAAATCAGATGTGTTTATGTTACTTAGGAATGATGGGCCTAGCATGGATGAGAGGGACAAGCATTGGAGCATGATCATGCATGGAGATGATGGCAGCAATCGTGTGAGGATTCAAGATGACGCTACAAGTGAAGATTTCAGAACTTTGAAGCCACCATAATGATGCAAGGATGCTTGGACGAAATTCACAAGTTACCAAATCACAAAATTCGTCCAAGGCTTTATATGGTGCTGTGTCACCTTATTTTATGGGTTAAACCCATGTATTTTCATCCTAGATAATTTAGGGATTTTTTGGAGGCTGTTTGAGTGGAAATCGGCCCATCTAGGGTTATTTTCGGATGGCCCAATAGGGTTGTACGAAAATCCCTGCCCTTTCCCTCATATATACCTCCTCCTAGCCGTCATTAGAACTTGGATTTTGTTTAGTTAAAGACTTAGCCATGAGCTACTATTCACCATAGGCACAAGTGTCAAACCGACCTTTTGTACTACGCACAGAAAGAATCCCACCTCTTCAATAAAGCCTTCATCTATATTCGCAATATCTTGATTGCATCTACAATTCTTGCTGATTCTTCGATTGCTTGCAGGGATTGATCCTCGTGATCTGGTTGATCTAGCTCCGGCGTGATCAATAGCCTCGAAAGTTGGTGTGTCAATTGCTAAGGCGCAACGTCTCGCACGTTTGTAGTCAGATCGTCAACGTCGACCTCCACCTTAATCGATAGTTATCGTCTCATCGAAAGATCGGGCACCTTTACCCTATCAGTGATGCAACGGATGGTAGAAGTACATACTGAAATGATGCGAGTAATGACCCAGGATATGGTCAACTGCGATAGCAAAGAGTTACCCCCAAGAATGCAGCAAGTACTGGATGATCATTCTCGAATAATACAAATGATGTCCCAGATTATGGCTAGTACCAGTAACAACCTACCCCAAAACAATCTTGGTAGCAAGGAACCAAGAGGTGAAGCTGAGATAGCACTGCAATCCTGCAAGATTTGTGGAGAAATAGGCCACATGTCTAAAGAATGTCGTGAACAGTGCTCTTACTGTGATACGAACCACCCAGTTGGAGAATGTCCCATGGCCCAGGTTACTTGTTTCCTATGTGATGGAATCAATCATGTTCCTACTGGATGTAATCTTTACCCCACGTTGAAATGAATGAATCAACAAGCCAAGGATGGACTGTGCCAGTTGCTGGAAAAGACCCCTGAAGATAGAAGATCCAAGATGAAGGTGGAAACGAAAGACATGGAAATAGCACTCGACGTCACCACCAAGAGTCGCTTATCAAGTGGAAGACAAGGACGCTTATCTAGAAATTGCTCGAGGAAACGAGAAAGGCTTCCCACAACTATAGTGGAATATGAAGAAATGGAAGTAAGAGATCTCCTAGCCTTAGAGAGACCCAAAAAGAAGAAAGACACTAGCAAGGTGCTATGCTTAAATTGCAAGGAGCTCGAACATTATGCGAAGAAATGTCCAGAAAGAAACAACAAAGTAAACAGGCAAAGAGGAACAGACCTTGTCACTTGTTAGAAATGCAATCGAAAGGGACACTATGCAGGTAAATGCGCGAAGAAAAGTACTTCAAGACTTCAATGAACTGGGATAACTGAAGATGCTGCAAATATAAGGAAAAGACACAACAAGGAGTAGCCAACTTGGAAGCAATTGTAGTCAGCTACTGCTTGTAATAAATGTTGAAAGGACATGTAAGAGCTAAGAGCAACCTTGTCGAATGGTTTTTGTTTTTTCTTATGAAATGGCAAACCCAAGGATCTGCAACTCAAGAGTTCATGCCATACGATAGTTTACGCAAACTCCTAACTAAAGAACGATAGATTTGTTTTAAAAAATATCAAAAAATGGGAATTCGAACATTGGTTCAATTTCTATGAAAATTTGTCAAAAGCTAGTAAGGTTGACCAAGAGTTAGAATGCGAGGTTTAATAAGCCATGTATGGAGTAATGATTTGGGTGCAGGATGGATTGATCACCATTCTTACTACTCTTATTATTCGCTCTCATAATGTTGACTTTGCGAACCTAGAGAGACATACCTACAAGAGTGCCGACGTTGTTAAGCCCTAGCCTTAGGAGGATTAGATATTATACCCTTATAATAGGCAAGTGCTGCCAAAACGTAGGAATATGGTGAGGTTGAACCGCAACCTTACCGTTGAAGAAGACTTGCAATGGAAGATGTCTTACTGACCTTGAGAGCTCCATTTGACCCAAAAGTGCTTACAAAAGGAGTGAACCATAAGATGAAGGACCTCCAAGGATGTCGACTAAGAGGATGAAGTGAAGAGAGGAGACCACCTTAACTTGGTCTTAAGATTAACCCAAAGAGTGACCCTTCTTAGCTCAACAAAGATCATTATGGATTGAAGCATTACAGTGAAGAAAAGCTTGCTCAAGCCTCCCTGAGAAATACTGGATGCTAGAGTTTGTGAATAGACACCCACCTATTGGACATGAAGATAGAAGCTAACTATGGATTCAAAAGATGTAGCGTCCTACCTTTTGATAAAGGTAGCACAACTGTGTATGTCCTATTCCCTGGATCACTGATAGCACCACAGAACAAAATATAGCAATCATAGCAAATAGTGTTAATTATTACAACGCTGATCTAGACAAACGAGTCTTTAAATATTACATGGTCGCATAGCCACCTGGGCTAGCTCAAACTCAAAGTTTATCATAAAACAAGCACAACAGAAAATAAACAGCAGTGAGCTTCCATCTTCAGCAGTTGCCACAGGCAGACATGTTGGTATGTAGGCTCGAGACTCCTATCATCACTCCTCATCAGAAAAACCTACACATTTGAATATGCAGCCCCATTGAAGGGGTCAGTACAATGACGTACTGACAAATGACACATGTTTGGTGGATATTGTGGACGAACTACACTACATGATATATGGCTGGTGGATCACATGGCTAACTTTCCATAAAGCCAATTTTGTCCTAAAATTATTTGTAAAACTTTTCTTTCAAACATTTATTCATAAGGGTCAAAATAACCCCCCAAAACTACATAGTTGCAAGTTATGTAGCACTGGGTGCAATTCAACAAAGTTGGATCAAGAAAACCACCACCCCTCGGAGTGCATGGACCTGAGCTCCTACCTAAGGGTTTCTAGTCAAAATTTTAGTCAGTCAGAAACGGTGATGAGATTCTTCCGTACATTCCATGTCTATAGACTCAAATTGTCCATGACTGGGGACACGGCTAATCGATTAGTTTGACACCCTGCAGGGGTTGTGCACTTTCACCTTAAGACTCATCCTACCCAAAGAGTAAAATGAGACAAGACCTTTCAGAAGAAGCATTCAACCACACGAGTCCGACCGTACCCCCTACAATTCTGCTACCACCCTATGTTAGTACTCCTGGATGAACCCTTACATCATACTCAATCAAGACAAAGCCCATAGTGTCATAAGGCTGCACTGGAAGTACTCTAAGCATAGAAGACATGGTAATCTCTCTAGTCCTAGGTGGCAAACCACAAGTGAACGTCTAGGTACACATCCTCCTTGAGCCATGTGTCCTAGAACCCACTCAACATCGCCTCATCTATCAAACCAATCCACCCAGGTGATTCATTTTAGTTGAAGTTGTTAATTTGTTCACAAAACATTTTATCATAGTGATCATAGCATGGCATCAATATATTTTTCAAACTATTTAGCATCCTAGCAAGTGGGGTTTTTGGGGATGTCTATACACTACTAGGATCTAAGCACTTTATAAACAATTGGTAAATTCCACCTATCATGCATACTACTGGAAAAACACTAATGTAGTAGTAAAATTAGGTAGAAGACATGTGTGTCACTTGTCTTGGTCACCACTAGCACACTCACAATGGTAGTTCACTTCTACTTCACAATCTAAACAAGGCAAGCATGCAAGCAATAGATACCTAGTTTGATATGTGACAAACATAGACATGTATGCTTGTACGCAAATGGCTTTTTAATTTATCACAATTTATGTGGTGAGTAGAAAGTTAATTAATAGGTGTTCAGATGATAGGTTTTAGTATTACTAAATTACTGCAAGTGGAATCAATTTAAAAGCAATTTTAGATTGTTATTTATTCCCAAAACAGTGATTTGCAAAGATTTGAGTGCTCCAAGTTTGTGCAAAATATAGGTTTGACAAGATTTGGTTCTAAAATGATCTTCAAGTCTAGAAGAAACTAGAGACTACAGAAATTATAATTATTGGACTTGTAAAACAAAAGATATGAATTAATTACTCAAATAAAGGTTAATTCAATTTGAAAATCATCCCAGATTTTTATACTGGAACATAGTGGTTTGATCCCACCAATGGCTTCTACCCTTTATAAGCTTTCCAAGGATATAAAGTCTGTAATTTTTGGACTAGTGGTTCGAAAGATATGAATTTCTAAAGTTTTGAACCAATTCTGACTTTTAAAACTAAATTTGAATCGAGTTTAAACTAGGGGCCAACACGTGGAATGTTCTGATTGGTTGGTACCGATTCAGGTGGATTCAAGTTCTGGACCGTTAGATCTAACTTGATCTGAGCGGCTCAGATCCACCCGTACTGATTCGGTAAGTGGATCTATCGGGGCCCTTAGATCCAGATCCAACGGATCTGATGCGTTAGGGTTTCGGCCAGCCTGAGAGCTTGCCGCCGATGCTCAGATCTCGCCGGCGACACGTCGGCCTCGTGCGTTCTCAGCATTATAGAGGGTTCTGAGACCAGAGGGTTATACCTGCGTGCTCCTGGGGTCGAGGCGGACTTGTTGGCGAGGTTGCAAAGGAAGAGGAAGAAGGGGATGGCCAGAATCGCTCGCCAGTGATGCTCCAGCGGACAGTGACTTCGGTTGAGGTTGCTCTGCTTGAACTAGGACGCATTCGAGCAGGAAAACATGTCAGTGAGGTGCGCGGAGAAAAGTTAGAGAGGATAGGACTGAAGAGAGGGCTCGGTGTCGTCGGAGCTCACCGCAATCACCGTCGAAGCTCGTCAGAGTCTGCGGCGTTGCGAGATTTGTTGCGAGCTTCTTGGTGGCAATGTTGGGCGATTGACTGGGGGGAAATGTAGAGGAGAGGGAGGTCTTCTTATAGCGCCCAGAGCGAGCAAGAAACTGCCGTGTGTTAATGCAATTGAAGGAGAAGGAATGGCGCGTTAACACGCGCGGTGATCTCGGCCAGAGGAGGAAGAAGAAGTCGTCCTGCTAGGTGGGACCCACATGCCAGAGAGAGGGAGAAGAAGGAGAGGGTAACAGTTCAGGAGGTTGGCTTGCTGGGTCGGGAGCCGTTTTGGTGGCTGGGCTGGTTTGGCTCCCCGAGGCCTTTTTTTAATTTTCTTTGATTTTTTTTCAGTTTTTCCTTTGAAACTATTTTATTTGAATTCAAATTTGGAATCAAATTAGAATTAAGGCTTTCAAAAACATTCTCTGTTCACATGGAACTTAAAAAGTGGGTTTTTGAAAATAAAAGATAACCCTTTGAATAACTTGCTGGAAATTTGTATTCAAATGCACTGTTATGCATATGATATGAATGCTATGCATGAATTTTTAAATTTTTAAAATTTAGGGATGTTACAGACTAACCCCCTTAAGATGGAGCTTGCCCTCGAGCTTCAGAAAGGCTAGCAAATAGGTGAGGGTGATGTTCCCGAAGGTTTTCTTTGCATTCCCAAGTGGCTTCTTCCTCGGTGTGATGACTCCACTGCACCTTGCAGAACTTGATGGTTTTGGTGCGGGTAGTCCTTTCTGTGGTCTCTAATATCTTGATTGGCTTCTCCTCGTAGGTTAGATCACTCTCCAATTGTACTTCTTCAAGAGGTACAATATCATTTAGTGGTGTTTTTGACATTTTAGGGTGACACTTCTTTAATTGACTAACGTGGAACACATTGTGTACAGCTAAAAGAATCTCCGGTAATTCTAATTCATAGCCACTTCTCCTTTACGGGACAAGACCTTAAATGGGCCTATGAATCATGGTGCTAGCTTCCCTTTGATTCGAAACCTCTTGAATCCTCGAAGGGGTGACACTCTAAGATAAGCTCTATCTCCTGCTTCATAGGTGATTTCTCTACGTTTATTATCTATGTAGCTTTTTTGTCTAGACTGGGCTATCTTCAATCTGTCCTTGATCAGTCTAAGTTTCTCTTCCGCTTCTTGAATAATATCGGGCCCAAAGAAACTACGTTCTCCTACACCACTCCATAACAATGGTGTAGTACACTTTTTCCCATACAAAGCTTCGAATGGAGCCATTTTGATGCTGGCTTGATAACTATTGTTATATGAGAACTCTGCATAAGGCAAGTTATCATCCCAGCTAGATCCATAGTCTAAAGCGCATGCTCTCAACATATCCTCCAGGACCCAATTTATTCTCTCAGTTTGTCCATTAGTTTGCGGGTGAAATGCTATGCTGAATTCCAGTCTCGTTCCCACGGTCTCATGAAGTTGCGTCCAAAAATGTGAGGTAAATTGGGTACCCCTATAAGATACTATACTCTTTGGAACTACATGAAGGCATACAATTCTCTTCATGTAAATATTTGCCAACTTCGCACTCGTATAGGTGGTCTATACAGGTATAAAGTGGGCTACCTTGGTCAAGCGATCCACAACTACCCAGATTGAATCATACCCAGATTTTGTTCTAGGTAAACCCGTGATGAAGTCCATACCAATCTGATCCCACTTCCAATCTGGCACTTTCCATGGTTGAAGAAGTCCTGCAGGCTTTTGGTGTTCAGCTTTCACCCTGCTGCATACAGCACATTTGGCTATGTATTCAGCAATGTCTTCCTTCATATTGTTCCACCAGAACCTCTCCTTCACATCCATATACATCTTGGTATTGCCAGGATGAATGGAATACGGTGTCTCATGGGCTTCTTGGAAAATTAGTTTCCTAATATCGGGATCATTTGCTACACAGATTCGTTTCTCGAACCAGAGGGTTCCTTGCTCATCTTCACGAAAGCCATTTGCTTTACCTTCCTTCAATGCTTCTCTAATTTTTTCTAACTCTTGGTCTCCTTTCTGAGCTTCTCGTATTCTGTCCATCAGTGTAGGTTGTACTACCAGTGAGGCTACATATCCCTCCGATACCACTTCCAAGTTGTGGTCCCTCAAACCTTTGCATAGGTCTTCCGGTAACTCCTCTATTGATAGACAGTTCACATAGACTTTATGACTCAGAGCATCGGCTACAATGTTTGCTTTACCAGGGTGATATTGCAAACTCAGATCGTAGTCCTTGATAAGCTCCAACCATCTTCTTTGTCTCATGTTCAGATCCTTCTGAGTAAAGATGTACTTCAAACTCTTATGGTCGGTGAACACTTCGGATCGCTTTCCCATAAGATAATGTCTCCATGTCTTCAAGGCATGTACTACCAAAGCTAACTCAAGGTCATGGGTTGGGTAATTAGTTTCATGTTTCTTGAGCTGCCTAGAGGCATATGCGGCCACTCTGCCACCTTGCATCAACACACTCCCCAAGCCTTGATGAGATGTGTCACAGTAAACTTGGAATTCTTCCTCTAGGTCGGGCAAGCACAATACTGGAGCAAACATAAGTCTCTTCTTTAGTTCTTGAAAGCTGCCTTCGCAGGCCTCAGTCCACACAAACTTCTTTTTTTCTTCAGTGGTTCCATCATAGGTTTGGCAATCTTGGAGAAGTTCTCAATGAATCTCCGATAGTATCCCGCCAATCCTAAGAAACTGCAAATTTCCCCCACGTTCTTAGGAGGTTCCCATTCTATCACTGTAGTCAAATTAGAAGGATCCACTGCAATTCCTTCCTTGGATACGATGTGTCCAAGAAATCCTACTTCGTTAAGCTAGAATTCACACTTGCTAAACTTGGCATACAGTTTGTGCTCTCGAAGCTTCTCAATTATTAGACGAAGGTGTTTTTCATGTTCTTCGTTGCTCTTGGAATAGATTAGTATGTTGTCAATGAAGACTAAGACAAACTTATCAAGGAATTCCATGAACACCTTATTCATCATATTCATGAAATACGACAGTGCATTGGTTAAACCAAACGGCATCACCGTGTACTCATACGAACCATACCTTGTAACAAAGGCTGTCTTGTGGATGTCATGCTCTCTAATCTTGAGCTAAAAGTATCCAGATCTAAGATCGATCTTGGAAAATACACTAGCTCCCTCTAACTAGTCAAACAAGTCATTGATCCTTGGTAATGGGTATTTGTTTTTGATGGTCACTTCATTTATTGAACGGTAATCCATAACCAATCGCTGACTCAGGTCTTTCTTCTCCACAAACAGCACTGGTGCTCCCCACGGGGATGAACTCTCTCTAATGAAACCTTTCTTTAGCTATATTCCCAATTGTTTCTTAAGTTCTTTCAGTTCATCTGTGGACAATGGGTAAGGTCTTTTTGCTATTGGGCCAGTGCCTGGCAGCAGTTCTATGAGGAACTCAA
Source organism: Dactylis glomerata (assembly GCA_007115705.1). Lineage (NCBI taxonomy): Eukaryota > Viridiplantae > Streptophyta > Magnoliopsida > Poales > Poaceae > Dactylis > Dactylis glomerata. The sequence continues at coordinate 184,822 of QXEO01000457.1, read as the reverse complement.
TATCTCTATCCGGTGGCATTCCAGGCAATTCCTCAGGAAAGACATCTGGATATTCACTTACTACGGCCACTTTGTCTAGGCTAACCCCCTTAAGATGATTTAGCCTAATATCTTTAAAGTCCGGATTGGATTTGTATCTAATCCTTCTTCCCTCTGGGGTTGTAAATGTGATTGCCCTACTGGCACAATCTATGACCCCTCCATAGGTGGTCATCCAATCCATGCCCAAAATAACATCTAACCCTTGGGAATCCAATATTACCAAATGCGTTGGAAATTTGTATTTACCAATTTCTAGAATCAAATCCCGGCATCCAGCACTGACTAATAATTCTCCACCCGAGAAACTAACATTAATGATTTTCCCTATGGTTTCAGTGGTGAATGCATACTTGTTCACAAATGCTCTTGATATGAATGAATGAGATGCCCCAGTATCAAATAAAACCAATGCTGTAAATGAGTTCAGTGGAAACATACCCATCACGGCATCAGGCTCATTCATCACCTCCTCCACATTGAGGTGGTTGACCTGTCCCTTCTGGAAAGGATTGGGCTTGGCTGCATCATCTGGTTTGTTCTCTGGGCAGTTATTGGAATAGTGCCCAGTTTTCTTGCATTTGAAATAGGTGACGTTGGATAGATCCTTCTTGGTTTCAGAGTTGAAATGGCGATGTCCGTTTCCCCCATTGTGATGACCATTATTGTTATGGCCATTGGAGTTGTTCCCCTTGAATCCTCCGTTGTTCCTGTGGCCATGGAAGTTGCCACCATTGCTCTCTGTGAAGTGACCTCCGTGTCTGTGAGAGTTCCCATTCCCACTACTCTTAGAGGAGTGGTGCCTCTTGTGAAAGGGTTCAGTGTGGTTCTTGCTTCCATTGAATTTCCTTTTGCGGTTCTCTTCCTTCCTGATGTTGTAGTCCAATGTGACAGCTTGATCAAGTAGAGCCTGGTAACTGGGTGCATAGGCCACTGACAGAGGTATCTTCAGTTCACCCTTAAGATCACTGAGAAATTTGTCCTTCCTCTTGGCGTCAGTGTCAATGTCCTCTGGGGCATACCTTAACAAGGAGCAGAAGTCATCCATGTACTCTTTTAGCGTCCTTCCGCCTTGCCTGAGAGTGCGGAACTCATCCTTTTTCAGGTTCATAATGCCTGTGGAGATGTGGACATTATGGACTTCCACAGAAGGTATCCCAGTTCAGGCCTTCCATGGGGTGAGTGACTTGGTAGGTTTCCCACCACATTGCTGCGGTCCCTTCTAGCAGATGAGCCGTGAATCTGACCTTTTCAGCGTTGGTACACTCGCAAGTAACTAGGTCTTTGTTAACTAAGCGTAGCCAGTCATCGACCACTATTGGGTCAGTGGCAGATGAGAACTTGTTGGGCCTAAGCCTTAGAAAACGTTCCAGTTTGTCCACCTGAGGTGGGGGTGGTGGTGGAGGTGGTGGCGGGTTATTGTTGTTACTGGTGTTGGCCTGGATGAACTGTGTCACCATTTGCATGAGTTGTGCTTGTGATGTGGCTATAACTATTGAATGACATCGTTGTTGTCGTTGTTGTTGTTGTTGTTGTTGTTGTTGTTGTTGTTGTTGTTGTTGTTGTTGTTGTTGGGGTCTCGGCGAGGTGGCATCTAAGGTAGTTTTAGCATGGGTGAGAAAATAGATAGACAGAACTAAGGAAGAAAATTTCTACCCATGCACATTACATCAAGCCATACAACAAACAAGCATAAACCAAATAAATTTTCAAGGATGATTTCATTGATAAGTTTTGAAACTTAAAACATTCAAGATTTGGATACACGACTAAGGTAGATGGTACTACCATACCAGCATGGGTAAGGCAATACAAATGAGTACTCTATTTATTACAAATAAGGGTGGTTTTCTACTGCCTCTTGACCCTAGTGAGACATGCAAGTGGAAGTGTCTTGCGGCGCTTTGCTTCCAGTCTAGCATCTCTAGCTTCCTTTGCCTTCTTGACCGCCCTTGCTTCCCATTCATCTATGGTGACTTCTTCACCATCAGTGTTGTACAGGGTAAGTTCTTTGGGGTCTTCCTCTGCTTGGGCTTTGGCTTCATATTCAGCTAGCCTTTTCTTCAGGGTTTCATTTTCCTTCTTCAGCTCGGTCCTCTTGTCGTCCAACACTAGCAAGCATGACTCTGCTTTTATGATCCTCTGGCTAGTGATATCCATTGCTTCCCTGAACTTATCCATCAGTAAGATTTGTCTCTTTAGCATGTTCTCCATGTTAACGGTGATGTATTCTGTCTTGGTCATGTAAGTCCGAGGAATAGAGTAGGGTTCCGTGTTCCTCCTGTCCACGGCCCTGCCAGCCTCATCACACTCTCCAAAGTGGTAGTTAGGTGTAGTTGAGGCAAAGTGGTGGTGGTACTTGTGGCAGATACGTGACACAACTCCCTATTGGCTATCTGCACTGAGTTGCTCCAATCTGTATATGCATTGGTGAAATCCATAGTTGGGTCTTCTGGATCTCCTTCACGACCTTGTATGATGGTTTGAATCTCCCACTTTTCTAGGCCATACTCCTTGTACACTCTCCTGCCTCGAAACTCCGGTGGTGGAATTCCAAAAAAGTCGGACAACTCCAACAAGATCTTGCTGAAACTGTAGTTCCCAAGTCCAGCGACAACTTTGTGATCGTATGGGTCCATCTAAAATTTTGGAAAAGAAAGGACAAGGTTAGAATGAGACAAGAAGTTACAAGTATAGAATGAAAAGAACAAGATAAGTATGAGAATAAACAAGAGACAATTTTAGTAACTGACTTTAAATAAACTTTTTAATTCCTATGGTTATCCATTCCTAGGTTCTCGATCCTACAGGCAACACTAGTGCCCTGATACCATTTTGTAGCGTCCTACCTTTTGATTAAGATAGCACAACTGTGTATGTGCTATTCCCTGGATCACTGATAGCACCACAGAACAAAATATAGCAATCATAACAAATAGTGTTAATTATTACAATGCTGATCCAGACAAACGAGTCTTTAAATATTACATGGTTGCATAGCCATGTGGGCTAGCTCAAACTCAAAGTTTATCATAAATAAGCACAATGGAAAATAAACAGCAGTGAGCCTCCATCTTCAGCAGTTGCCACATGTAGACGTGTTGGTATGTAGGCTCGAGACTCCTATCATCATTCCTCATCAGAAAAACCTGCACATTTGAATATGCAGCCCCATTGAAGGGGTCAGTACAATGACGTACTGGCAAATAACACATGTTTGGTGGATATTGTGGACGAACTACACTACATGATATATGGCTGGTGGATCACATGGCTAACTTTGCATAAAGCCAATTTTGTCCTAAAATTATTTGTAAAACATTTCTTTCAAAGTTTTATTCATAAGGGTCGAAATAACCCCCAAAAACTACATAGTTGCAAGTTATGTAGCAGTGGGCGCAATTCAACAAAGTTGGATCAACAGAAACCACCACACCTCGGAGTGCATGGCCATGAGCTCCTACCTAAGGCTTTATAGTCAAAATTTTAGTCATTCAGAAATGGTGATGAGATTCTTCCATACATTCCATGTCTAGAGACTCAAATTGTCCATGACCGGGGACACGGCTAATCGATTAGTTTGACACCCTGCAGGTGTTGTGCACTTTCACCTTAAGAGTCATCCTACCCAAAGAGTAAAATGAGACAAGACATTTCAGAAGAAGCATTCAACCACACGAGTCTGACCGTACCCCCTACAATTCTGCTACCACCCTTTGTCAGTACTCCTGGATGAACCCTTACATCATACTCAATCCAGACAGAGCCCATAGTGTCATAAGGCTGCACTGGAAGTACTCTAAGCATAGAAGACATGGTAATCTCTCTAGTCCTGGGTGGCAAACCACAAGTGAACGTCTAGGTACACATCCTCCTCAAGGCATGTGTCCCAGAACACACTCAACATCGCCTCATCTATCAAACCAATCCACCCAGGTGATTAATTTTAGTTGAAGTTGTTAATTTGTTCACAAAACATTTTATCATAGTGATCATAGCATGGCATCAATATATTTTTCAAAGTATTTAGCATCCTGGCAAGTGGAGTTTTTGGGGTGGCTATACACTACTAGGATCTAAGCACTTTATAAACAGTTGGTAAATTCCATCTATCATGCATACTAGAGACTACAGAAATTATAATTATTGGACTTGTAAAACAAAAGATATGAATTAATTACTCAAAATAATGGTTTAATTCAATTTGAAAATCATCCCAGATTTTTATACTGGAACATAGTGGTTTGATCCTACCAATGGCTTGTACCCTTTATAAGCTTTTCAAGGATATAAAGTCTGTAATTTTTGGACAACTAGTTTGAATCGAGTTTAAATAGGGGCTGACACGTGGAATATTTTGATTGGTTGGTACCGTTTTAGGTGGATTCAGGTTCTAGACCGTTTGATCTAACTTGATCTGAGCGGCTCAGATCCACCCGTACCGATTCGGTAAGTGGATCTATCAGGGCCCTTAGATCCAGATCCAATGGATCTGATGCGTTAGGGTTTTGGCCGGCCTGAGAGCTCGCCACTGACACTCAGATCTCGCCGGCAACGCATCGGCCTCATGCGTTCTTATCGTTACAGAGGGTTCTGAGAACCGAGGGTTATACCTGTGTGCTCCTGGGGTCGAGGCAGACATGCTGGCAAGGTTGCAGAGGAAGAGGAAGAACGGGATGGCCGGAATCGCTCGCCGTTGATGCTCCAACGAACAGTGACTTCGTCTTGAGGTCGCTCTGCTTGAACTAGGACAAATTCGGGCAGGAAAATGTGTCAGTGAGGTGCGCAGAGAAAAGTTAGAGAGGATAGGACCGAAGAGAGGGCTCAGGGTCGTCGGAGCTCACCGCAATCGCCGTCGAAGCTCGTCGGAGTCTGCAGCATTGCAAGCTTTGTCGTGAGCTGCTTGGTGGCAATGCTGGGTGATTGACTGGGGGGGAATGTAGAGGAGAGGCAGGTCTTCTTATAGCGCCCGAAGCGAGCAAGAAACTGTCGTGTGTCAATGCAATTGAAGGAGGAGGAATGGCGCGTTAACACACGTGGCGATCTCGGCCAGAGGAGGAAGAAGAAGTCGTCCTGCCAGGTGGGACCCACGCAACAGATAGAGGGAGAAGAAGGAGAGGGTAACGGTTCGGGAGGGTGGCTTGCTGGGCCGCAGGCCGTTTCGGTGGCTGGGCTGGTTTGGCTCCCCGAGGCCTTTTTTATTTTCTTTGATTTTCTTCTTTTTCTTTTCAGTTTTTCCTTTGAAACTATTTTATTTTAATTCAAATTTGGAATCAAATTAGAATCAAGGCTTTCAAAAACATTCTCTGTTCACATGGAACTTAAAAAGTGGGTTTTTGACAATAAAAGATAATCCTTTGAATAACTTGCTGAAAATTTGTATTCAAATGCACTGTTATGCATATGATATGAATGCTATGCATGAATTTTAAATTTTTTAAAATTTAGGGATGTTACAAAGGATGATCCAATGCCAAGTAAAATTCAAGGTGCACCTGGTTGATCCCAAGACCTAGACCACACAAGTTTATTTTAAGGGTGGTAGCCCACCTAGGTAACCCAAACCCATTTTTCTTTCTAGCCTCTCCGAATCTCGGGGACGAGATTCCTTTTAAGGGTGGTAGTCTGTAACATCCCAGGTTTTTATTTCAAATTTTGGAATAAAAAAATTGTTTTGTTTGTATTGATTGAAATTTCACAAGGAATTAAAACTTTTTGAGTTTATTCAAAGGCTTTATTAGATAAACTATTTCAAACTTTCAATTATTCCTTGAAGGACTTCCTTTGATAAAATAATATTTCCAAAATACCATTTTGTATTTACTCAAACCTATGCAAGATATTATGCAAAGGAAAATATTTCCAAAATGGTTTATAAAGTTTGCATTACTAACATTGTGTTTGAAAATGAATTTCAAAATAATATTTTATAAAGTATTTTTCCCTGATTTTAAAAGTTTATTTTAAAACTCTAATTCTATTTTGCATTATGCTAATAACCCCTTTTATTCAAATTAGTAAGTTTTTCTTGAAAATTAATTTCTATTATGAAAACTTGTTTCTTACTGTTTTAAAATATTTTGTGGAATTTTAGAAAACTTTAGGTTTTGATTTGATTTGAATTGGAGCTCTTTTGCAAAAGTGTTGAAAGAAACAAATTTGAAAACAGAAATGGAAAAAGAGAAAAAAAAAGTAAAGTAGGCCCTGGGGAGCCGTTCCGGCCCAGCCCCGCATAGGCCCAAGGTCCATCAAGATCGGGTCCTGAAAGGGTATCGCTGCCCCTTTCCATCGACGCTGATATGCGGGACCCGCATGTCAGATCGTCTTCCTCCTCGGGCTGGAGCCCTTCCTCCGCATGGCTTCGCCCCCATCCGTCCGATGCACCTCCTCTGCCCTAAACCCTACCCCCTCCTCCACGCCAAGAGCGTCTATAAAAGCCCCTCGAGCCCCTCTGATACGTTGCAAACATATCTATAATTTTTGATGCTCCATGCTTGTTTTACACCAATTGCTTTGTGTTTTGTTTACACTTTGTGGCATTTTTATGCATTTCTTGGAACTAACCTATTAACAAGATGCCACAGTGCCAGTTCCTGTTTTCTGTTGTTTTTGTGTTTCAGAAAAGTTACACAGGAAATATTCTCGGAATTGGACGAAACGAAAGCCAAAGTTCCTATTTACCTAACACGAAGACGGAGTCCAAAGGAGAGACGGAGAGCAGCCAGGAGGCAGCCGCACCATAGTGTGGCGCAGGCCACCCCCTGGCCGCGCCAGCAGGTGGTGTAGGCCCCTGGTCCATCCTCTGACATCGCTCTTCCGCCTATAAATTCCATTCGTCGAGAAAACCCTAAGGCCCGATAACTTTTCCACGAAACATACTACAAGCCGCCACCGTCATCGACCCGAGATCAAGAGGGTTCAAAAGCTCTTCCCGACACCCTGCCAGAGAGGGGAATCATCACCGGAGGCCTTCTTCATCACCATGCCAGCCTCCAGAGTGATGCGTGAGGAGTCCACCACTGGACCATGGGTCCATAGCAGTAGCTAGATGCTTGTCATCTCCTCCATGCGCCTCATGTGTAGGTATTGTGAGCTGCCTATCATGATCAAGATCATCTTTGTGTAATTCTACATGTTGTGTTTGTTGGGATCCGATGAATATTGAGTACCATGTCAAGTTGATTGTTGATTTATCATGTCTATGTTATTTGTGATCTTGCATGCTCTCCGTTGCTAGTAGATATCTTGGCCGAGTAGATGCTAGTGACTCCAAGAGGGAGTATTTATGCTCGATAGTGGGTTCATGCCTCTAGTAATCTGGAAGAGTCACAATAACTTCTAAGGTTGTAGATGTGCTATTGCTACTAGGGAGAAAACAACAATCTTTTGTTTAAGGAAATTTGTATTGTTTACATTACACACTTTGCTTAAGGCGATAATCGGTTGCTTGCAACTTAATACCCAAGGGTTGTTCGAATGATATCCTACGGGTGGATTATTAGTCATAGATGCAGTTGGATTATGGTCTATGTATTATGTTGTAATGCCCAAATGAATCTCATAGTGATCTTCATGACATGTACATGCATTGTTATGCATTCTTTATTTTGTCAATTGCCCAACTGTAATTTGTTTACCCAGCATGTTATTTATCTTTATGGAGAGACACCTCTAGTGAACTGTGGACCCTAGTCCATTCTTTAACATTTATATTACCTTCTACTGCAAGCACTATTTACTTTCCGCAAGCATTATTTACTTTACCACAAACAAACATCTATTTCCACACCATACGTTTAATCCTTTGTTTACAGCAAACCGGTGAGATTGACAACCTCACCGTAAGTTGGGGCAAAGTAGTTTGGTTGTGTTGTGTGCAGGTTCCACGTTGCTGCTGGCGCCGACACCGCACCATCAAAGGTTTCTTCTGGCACTGTTGCCCAAGTCAGCTAGCAACAACCTTCAGAAGTGGTTTCTTTCTCCTACTGGTCGATTAAACCTTGGTTTCATACTGAGGGAAAACTTACTGCTGTGCTCATCACACCTTCCTCTTGGGGTTTCCCAACTGGTCCTGTGAGACATCAAGACTTTTTCTGGCACCGTTGCTGGGGAGAAAGAGGATTTCTGCAAGGGGAGTCTCTCACTTCCAATCTCTTTACTTTGTTATTGTTTTGCTTAGTTTCTTTACTTTGTTTGCATCTTTTTTATCAAAAATACAAAAAAATTAGTTCCTACTTCAAGTTGCTTTTATGTCTACTCTAGTTTCTACTACTATGTCGCCTGAGGAAATGATCTTCACTTTCAAACAAAGGAGTGAAGAGAGTTTTAAAGAAGCTTGGTCTAGAATTTATGATTCTCATGGTAAAACTGAACCAAAAATGACTATGGGCTTGCTTTTTAGTAGCTTTTACTTTGGTATTGTTCTTTGTTATAGATATGCTTTGGATGCTATAGCAGGAGGAGATTTCCTTCATTGCGATGGAGATCAAGCTTTTAATGTCATAAAAAAGTTGATTGCAATATATAGCTCACCTAGTAATTTTGATTCTTCCCATGTGAGCATTTATGCTAGACTAAACACTCTTGAGACAAATACTACTTGTTTAAAAGAATGTTATAGTCTTGATTTTGTGCCAATAAATTCCGAACCCTCAAGATGGTTCCCTACGGTGAAGGTTACTATAAATGGTGAAACTTTTCATGCTTGTTGTGATATTATGTCTTAATTTTGCCTTATGCCTAAAGATATTTATGAATCTTTGAGTCTTTGGGGACTTTCTGAGGGTGGATAAGGAATATCTCTTACCAATAATTCCATTATATCGCCATTGGAGTAGATGAAGGAGTGTTTACAAAAATCCTAGGGAGAATGGTATCTACTGATTATCTTGTTATTGAATCTATAGGAAATGGTCAAATCACACTTGGAAGATCTCTGCTAAAGCTCCTAGGAGCAATAATAGATGTGGGAAAAGGCACTATGAAATTCACTTCCCCACCAGGAAATCATCATGAGTTCCCTAAAGGTAAGATTAAAGGTAAGAGAGGTAGACGTAAGGCATCTGGTGTTGATGCTTCTTTGCTTGAAAATACTTGATTCTCACTTTCTGCGCCTAGCTCAAAGGCATTAAAGAAAAGCACTCTTGGAAGATAACCCAATGTTTTATTTTCAGTAATTTTTCTTTTTGTTGAGTCTTGGAAGTTGTTACTACTGTAATGACCTATCCTTGTCACTTTTATTTTGTTTTTGTGCCAAGAATTACCTCTAATTGGAGGAAGGTAAGATTTGGGGAAGTTGCTGTCCCGAAACAGATTTCTACGCTTCGCTATAAAAATTAGTGAAAATTCCCAGAACGTCGTTTTGATCTGCGATTTCTTGTGCACATGCCCCAGGTTATTATCTAACTTTCATTAGTTTTTCACTTTTCGATTTGAGCAATAGAATATTTTCGAAAAAATTGATCTTTACCTATTGTTCTGTTTTGACAGATTTCTGCCACTATTTGTATTTGCCTCTTGATCTCTTTCTTTTTGAGTTCCTTTGATCATGGAACTTTTGAGAGAAGTTGCTAGAGTAGATAATGTGTTAATAAGTGTTGTACTTGAGTTGAAACTGGACCAAAAGTAGATCTACTATCTTGCATACACTAATGTTGCTAATGAGAATTGTGTGAAGTTTTGTATGAAGGAAGTTTTCAAGTGTGGGGAAAGCAGAAAAATGAGATGAGATGAGGTAAGGACAAAAGCTCCGTTTTCATTGCCTAGAACACTCTAGTTTTCACTCTTATCGTTCTACGAGTGTTCTTTTTTCTAGTACTGCATTTAGCTTTTGTTTTTTGCTTTTATTTTTGTTCAGAACTTTTTAGTTTTTTGTAGCTAGGTGTGTTTACACCTCTGCTCTTTATTGCTTTTCATCCTTGAGAGTTTTTTCAAATAGGTTGATTGGTGTTGGAAAAGAGTAAATTCTTTTATGCTTATAGTGGTGCAAAAGGGAGCTTGTTGAGACTATTGCTTAGACTTTAGCATGTCATGCTAGATATTATTTTGATTATATGCTTAGTAGTTATTATTGTAGCATGACTTGTCTCAAATAACTGAGAGTGCTTAATGTGCCTTTGAAAGAATCATGCATTGTTGTTATCATATAGAAGCATAATATTGTGGTATTCTCCTTTGATGCTTTATTTGGGTTGACTTGGCGCATGCTCACACCATGTTTTGACTACAAACCAGTCGCCTCAAGCCTCTATGATCATTTGGTTTTTAACTTGTAATATCACTTTATGCTTTGGTTAATAATGTTTTGTCACTATGCATGATTATGGCCGTTATTGCTCTCTTAGTTGGTCGCCCCAGTCCTTTGCTAGCTTTCATCTGTACTAAGTATGAGCTCTACTCGTGCATCCAACTCCCCAAAACCAAAGTTTTCCAATGTGTCCACTATATCTACCTATTAACATTTTGCTATTCCAAGTATATTCATCATGCTTTTATCTATCTTCCAAATTAAATTTTTTGTTATGAGAAAATTAGTTAGTAAAGCTCTCATGAACTTGATGGCACATTTACTTTCTTGCACTTCATAAACTTGACCATTGTGGCTCTCTTATGACAATTATATGCTTGCAAGTTGTAAGTTGGGAGTTGGCTCAACCATGCTGTCATGGGGCACGCTTTCAACATTGCACTTATTCCTATTAAGTTGATATCATGATCTTTTGTTTATGGATGCCTATCTGTGTGAAAGGAGTTGGAAACTTGTAAGCTCATGGAGTTTGTATATGTGTTAGAGAAACGCCTGGGCCACTAATCTGAACCATGCATCATTCATGGTGGAAATTTACAACATACCCATAGTGGACATTCGATGACGCATCTAAAAATAAAAAGCTATACCCAGTGGTAAATAAAAGAGATGTCGAGGTGTTCATTGTCTATTTGTCTTGTCATTTTGATGTGGGACAGTTTCCATATCATCGGGCAGGAGGTACCCCATTGGCATTCTCAATGATACATGTATGCTTACAATGACAAGAACTTACTTGGGACCTAAGTCGATTAGCATGGTTTAGGTACTTGTATTCAAGGGACATGAAATTTTCAACTTATGACTTGTCAAGCATATATCTCATATTTGCATTCACATTAACCTTAACCACTCAAGATGCCAATGATAGGGGCAATGAGAGCTCAAAGCTAATAAGATCCATAATTTTTGGAAGGTTTATAAAACTTGCAATCACTACTTCCCTCTGTGAAGGGCCTTTCTTTTACTTTTATGTTGAGTCTTCATCTTCTATCTTTATGCACCGATTAAGAGAGCATAGTTGTCATTCTGAGTATAATGTGCATAGTCCCAAAATTTATTATTGATTGATTCATGATTATGGTATTGCTTGTTCTTAAATTATTTGTATCTAGTCACCCTCTTGAACTTTGAAGGTGTCCTATGCATTTATGTTTTGTTATTCCATGAGGGACAAGGTGAATACCACTTTGCTATGTTTTCTCTATGCCTCAAACAAACAATTGACTTTCAATGCATTATTACTCATGATCTTTTGTTTGTGTTACTTTTCATGTTGTAACATGGTTGCTAAGTTCTATGGTTAGAATTATATCTTTTATACCCATGTTTAGAGTACTTTGATCTCAGGTTACAATACTTTACATCGATTTGATCAAGATTGTGTTGGGTGCATGTCACCTCAAAAATTATTATTTTGTTATCACTTACCTACTCGAGGACGAGCAGGAGTTAAGCTTGGGGATGCTTGATATGTTGCAAACGTATCTATAATTTTTGATGCTCCATGCTTGTTTTACACCAATTGCTTTGTGTTTTGTTTACACTTCATGGCGTTTTTATGCATTTTCTGGAACTAACCTATTAACAAGATGCCACAGTGCCAGTTCCTGTTTTTGTGTTTCAGAGAAGTTACAGATGAAATATTCTTAGGATTGGATGAAATGAAAGCCAAAGTTCCTATCTACCTGACACGAAGAAGGAGTCCAAAGGAGAGATGGAGAGCAGCCAGGAGGCAGCCGCACCATAGGGTGGCGTGGGCCACCCCTGATACGTCTCAAACGTATCCATAATTTTTGATGCTCCATGCTTGTTTTTACACCATTTGCCTTGTGTTTCGTTACACTTCGTGGCGTTTTTATGCGATTTCCGGAACTAACCTATTGACAAGATGCCACAGTGCCAGTTCCCTATTTTCTGCTGTTTTTGTGTTTCAGAAGTGATACATAGGAAATATTCTCGGAATTGGACCAAACAAAAGCCAGAAGTCTTATTTTTCCCGGGAGCATCCAGACATCCGAAGAGAGGAAGGAGAGGGGCCACAGGCCTCCCTCACACAGGGCTGGCGCGGCCCAGGCCCTGGCCGCGCCGCCCCTGTGTGAGGAGGCCCTGGCAGACCTCTGACATCGCCCCTTCACCTATATAAAGCCTCGGGACGGAAAACCCTAAAGGAGTCGGCAATTTTCCAGAAGCAGTTCCGCAGCTCCGTCGCCACCGTCGACGAATTTTGGGGGACAGAAGTCTCTGTTCCGGCACCCTGCCGGGATGGGGAAGTGCCCCCGGAGCCATCTCCATCGGTCTCCATCGCCGTCTCCGCCATCTCCATCGACCTCACCGCCATCTCCATCAACCTTGCTGTCTCCTATGATGAGGAGGGAGTAGTTCATCCCCGGGGCTAAGGGCTTTACCGGTAGCTATGTGGTTCACCTCTCTCTCCCATGATGTGATCTTTATGTGATCGTGAGCTTTGTATCATGTTGAACAAGTAGATGTTATTATTCAGATATTATGCTACTCCTATGCTTAATTATTACAGTGTACTCTAGTGATGTTATTAAAGTAATCTATTCCTCCTGCCATGGTGTAACGGTGACAGTGCGTGCATCGTGGTGGTACTTGGTTTAGGCTATGATCGTGATCTCTTGTGGATTATGAGAGTAATTATTACTATGATAGTATTGAGTGATCTATTCCTCCTTTCATGGTGTAAAGTTGACAGTGTGTGCACCGTGTTAGTACTTGGTCTAAGTTGCAATGATTTCTATCTTGAATTGTGATCTGATTTGGATGTCTCTATGAGTGGTGTTTGTCAAGTACTTGATGAACTTTAAGGGGTGCTTCTGTAGCCACTACACAGTGATTAGTGTTATTCAATAGGAGAGTAATTCAGAGTACCATAGTGGAGAGAAGTTGTTTATTTGTTCATTCATGTTATATTGTTGGGAGTGTGTCCACTAGTGAAAGTATGATCCCTAGGCCTTGTTTCCAAGCATTGCACACCGTTTACTTGCTGTTTTGTTACATGTTTGCTCGCAGCGATATTTATTTCATACCACAGTTACTACTTATAATCATCTATACCGCTTGTATTTCACTATCTCTTCGCCGAACTAGTGCACCTATACATCTGACAAGTGTATTGGGTGTGTTGGGGACACAAGAGACTTTCTGTATCGTAATTGCAGGGTTGCTTGAGAGGGATAGCTTTGACCTCTAACCTCCCTGAGTTCGATAAACCTTGGGTGATCCACTTAAGGGAAACTTGCTGCTGTTCTACAAACCTCTGCACTTGGAGGCCCAACAAGTGTCTACAAGAATAGAAGTGCGTAGACATCAAGCTCTTTTCTGGCGCCGTTGCCGGGGAGGTAAGGTAAAAGGTACTCGCATCCTCCTGTGTGAGTGCTCGAAGTTATTTCCTTTAGATTCCGCAATTACATCTTTTTGTTTCTTGTTTTTATTTTCACTAGTTAGGCTTAATGGAAAATAAAGAGTTCTTTAGTCTTTTTCCTGAGTTTAGATATGAAGTGTTTGAAGAGAAAATTGAAAATCCTTTGGAGCTTACTTCGCATAGCAATGTTATTAGTACGAATGCTTTGAATACTGTTAATGCTAATGCTATAGAAAAGTCTAAGCTTGGGGAAGCTGGTTTTGTTAAGTATGATATTTTTAGTCCCCCAGCTTTAGTGGAGAAAGTTTGCTCTGATGATATTTTATCTCCCATATGTGATGTTTCTAATGATGCTTGTGCTCCTCATCCTTTTAAAATACCTACGAAGATTGTTGAACGTATTAGGGATAACTGCTATTTAGGAGATGGAACTGTCCATCCTGGTGATCATTTGCTTTTTATACATGAATTATGCGAGTTGTTCCAGTGTGCAGGTATTTCAATGAACCAAGTTAAGAAGAAGCTATTCTCTTTATCATTGAAAGGCAGAGCTAAGGAGTGGTATCGGCTGCTTGAAGATGGTCCATCTATTGCATGGGAGGAAATTGTGCCTCTCTTTTATTCCAAGTTTTATCCTCCAAGTGAAATTCATAAAGATCGTAACTGGATATATAACTTTTGGCCTCATGAGGGAGAAAGCATTGCCCAAGCGTGGGGAAGATTGAAGTTACTAATGCATAAATGTCCTATTCATGATCTTCCCCGTAATATTGTTATTAATAATTTTTATGCAAGGCTTTCAGGATATTACAAGGACTATCTAGATGCATGCTTTGATGGGTCTTTCACAAGCAAGGATGTTGACACCAAGTGGGATCTGGTTGAAACAATTCAAAACAATATTGAAGGTTGGGATAGCGACAAAGGTAAAGGATCAGGTATGAATTACGAGTTTGATTGCATTAAGTCTTTCGCTGAAACTGCTAATTTTCAAGAGCTTAGTGCTAAGTATGGTCTTGATCCTCAAATTATGGTTGATTGCTTTAAAGCCTTTGCTTCCCATATAAATGTTCCTAAAGGAAATGGGGACGTGTATCATGAACCTTTTAAGGATACTTGCATAGAAAGTGATATTGTTATTGATGATTGCAATAAACATGCTCAAACTTCTAAAAGTACTATTTCTTATAAGCATGTTAATTTTTGTGGAATACATAGACCTTGTGAACAGAGTTACAACAAGGAAGATTATTGCATCACCCACGCAAATGAAGAAACCAGCATGTGGCTCAAGGATCTAGATGTGCTTGGTGAATGGGTTTGTGAGCTTTATCCTTTTCTTTGTGAATTTTGCGGTGAAAAGGGGCACCTTAATTTTCAATGCCCAATTAATCGAACGAGTACCGCAGATTTGTATTGTGATGATAAGATTACTTTCAATCAGTATGATGAGCTTACTTTGTTTTTGAATTGTGAAGAGATTTCTAGAAAGATTGCTTTGGTAGACATGAATGATGTTGATCTTAATAGCACCCTTCGTGGTTGTCATCTCTATTGTGCTAAAGATTGCCTCGCAAATACTTACTTACAAGATCTTATTAAACATGATGTTTTGCCAAGCTATGATAGGACTAATAGATGTTTCGATCTTATTAATAGAGAGGAGGAATCCTCCAAAGTTTCTTCTGTTGTTCCTATCAGCAAACCAGATTATGTGGAGAAGATGCCTTTCCCTCCTAGAGAATATGTGGAGAAGATGCCCTTCAAGTCTCTCCCTCCTAAAGGAGAGAGTAAGAAGAAGAAGAAGAAGAAGAGGAGTAAGAGGCGAGAGGACACGGTATCTTCCCCCAAGCGTTATGATCCTGCTATAGATTATGATAATTCTGATTGGGATGATGTTCCTATGCCTATTACTTATGTTAGTGATCATGATTGGGAAAAGCACTCTACTTTTGATATTGAAAATCTTTTTGGTACCAATTCTAAGGTTAATAATTGTTGTACCATTAGTGCTATCCATGTTCCTTCTTATGATGATATGTTTGATGAATATGCTATGCGACATAGTAGTTCTCTATCTTGTGATGATACTAAGCCTCTAGTTTATGATGATGAGTATAATGTTTTCAATTCACCTACTTTTGAGGAGAAAAATAGTTATGATTATAATATGCCTCCTATTTTTGATGATTATGGTGATGAGAATAATTATTCTATTGAATCTGCTCCTACTACTATTGTTCATGTAGGGAGTATTAATTCTTTTATGCATGTGGCTCATGATAGGGATGCTTTATGTGATAGTTATATTGTTAGTTTTATTCATGATGCTACTGAAAGTTATTATGAGAGAGGGAAATATGTTTTGATGGATCTCGACAATATTAAGTTTCCCCTCTTTATGTTGCAAATCTTGAAGTGGCACTTGTTTTATCTATCCATGCTTGCTACTATGTGCCTCGTTAATTTATTTTCTTACAAGATTCCTATGCATAGGAAGTGGTTCAGATATAAATGTGTTCCATACTTGCTTTTTGATTCTCTCTATTGCTTTAAGTTCCTATATGGCACAATTGCTTCAAGCTCTTATATGGCGCCCACATGAGCATCTTTGCAAATTACTGCGCCTAGCTCAAAGGCGTTAAAGAAAAGCACTCTTGGGAGATAACCCAATGTTTTATTTTCAGTACTTTTTCTTTTATTTGAGTCTTGGAAGTTATTACTACTATAATAACCGCTCCTTATCTTTTTTATTTCGTTTTTGTGCCAAGAGAAGCCTCTAATTTGAGTGAGGTAAAGATTTGGGGATGTTGCTGTCCTGAAACAGTTTTCGGTGCTGCACCGTAAAAATTCGTGAAAATTCTCTGTATATCTTTTGGACCTGCGATTTCTTGAGCATATGACCCAGGTTATATCCAAACTTTCATTAGTTGAACACTTTTTGATTTGAGCAACAGAAAACACCTCAAAAATTCGACCTTTGTCAGCTGCTCTGTTTTGACAGATTTCTGCCAATATTTGTGTTTGCCGCTTTATCGCTTTCTTTTTGAGTTCTTTTGATCATGGAACTTTTGGGGAAGTTGCTACAGTAGTATATACTTTATATGTGGTGGTTTTAGGTTGAAACCTGAAGTAAAAAGAGGTTGATTATATGTTATGCTTAGACTAATGTTGCTAATAGAATTGTGTTTAGTTTTGTATGAAGGAAGTTTTCAAGTGTAGGGATTGGAAAATGATGAGATGAGTTGAAGAATGGACAAAAGCTCAAGCTTGGGGATGCCCATGCATCACCCCAAGAAATATCCAAGAAGTACAAGCGTCAAAGCTTGGGGATGCCCCCGAGGCACCCCTTCTTCATCGGCAAAAATCAGGTCACCTTTCAAGACACTATATTTTTATTGCTTCATGCATTATGCGTTTTTCTTGGAGCGTCAGTTGTTTTTGTTTTCAGTATTAGTTTAGTTTAGTTTGCTGCAATAAATGGTTTGATCACATCATGTTGGTTTGGAGGGAGACATACCTCGCTTTTCATTTGCCAAGAACGCTCCGTTTTTCACTCTTATCGTTCAATGAGTGTTCTCTTTTTTCTGCTACTGCGTTTAGCTTGCATTTTTCGCCTTGATTTGTGTTCAGACCTTGTCATATCTTTTCATCAAGGTGTATTTTTGCCTCTGGTCTTTATTGGTTTTCCTCAAAAGAGTTTCCTCAAAAAGGTTTTAATGGTGTTGGAAAAGAGAAAAAGCTTTGTGCAAAAAAGTGGTACAAGAAGGAGCTTATGTAGACTGCGGCCTAGGCTTTTGTATGTCGTGCTTGATGTCTTTTTGATAGTATGCTTAGTGGTTTTGCTGTAGCATGACTTGTCTCAAATAACTGAGATTGCTTAATGAGCCTTTGAAAAAATCATGCGTTGTTTTAATTATTTGGAAGCATTATTTTGGTTTTCTCCTTTGATGCTTTATTTGGGTTGACTTGGCGCATGCTCACACATGTTGGACTCATACAAAGTCGCCAATAGCCTCTATGATCATTTATTTTTTGACTTTTGATGCCATCTTATGCTTCTTTTAATGTCGCTTTGTCGCTTTGCATGATTATGGCCGTTATTGCTCTCTTAGTTGGTCGCTCCCAGTCTTTTGCTAGCCCTCGCCTTGTACTGAGTATGAGCTCTACTCGTGCATCCAACTCCCAAAAACCAAGTTTGCCATTGTGTCCACTATAAATTCCTATGCATGGTATTTGTAAGCCATTCCAAAGTAAATTTTCATGTGCTACCTTTCAAAAACCTTCAAAACACTTCTCGTTTTGTGACACTGTTTTTAGCTCATGGGGACGTAGTGGTCGGATTTGCTATCTTCCATATTGCTTATTCCAAAAAGAAAAAAAAAGAGAAAAAAGAAAGAAAAAAGGCACTCCTCCATGGAATGTGAATGTTGGTGGGCACCCGATGGAATCGGTTAGCCATGGTTTGTGAAAGGAAAAAAGGTGGGAAGGAGTGCCAAGCTTTATAAAAAAGAGCACAAAAGTGCCAATCTCTCTCTCAAAAACTTGCTTCATTTTTGTATGGAAGATAGTAAGAACCCCATTGCCAGTCGTTGACAAAAGCAACCACCTCTCAAAACCCAATTTTTATCTCTCTGTTTTACAAATGAAAAGCTCTAGCACATGTTTAATCACTGCTTCCCTCTGCGAAGGGCCTTTCTTTTTACTTTTATGTTGAGTCACCACCTTCTATCTTTATGCACCATTAAGAGAGCATAGTTGTCATTCTGAGTATAATGTGCATTGTCCCAAAGTTTTCATTGATTGATTCATGATCATGGTTTCACTTGTTCTCAAATTATTTGTATCTAGTCGCCCTCTTAAACTTGAAGGTGTCCTATGCATTTATGTTTTGCTCTCTTTGAAGGACAAGCTGAAAACCATTTGTATGTTTTTCCTTATGATTTGAATACACCTTTGACTTTCATTGTTTCATTTTCATGATCTTTTGTTTGTGTTCATTTGCATGTTTACAACATGGTTGCTAAGTTTTTATTGTCAAGATTATATCTTCATGCCCATGTTTTAAGTTCTTATGATCCCAGCTCACAAATGCTTACATATATGATCAAGATTGTTTAGGTGCATGTCACCTCAAAAATTATTCTTTTGTTATCACTTACCTACTCGAGGACGAGCAGGAGTTAAGCTTGGGGATGCTTGATACGTCTCAAACGTATCCATAATTTTTGATGCTCCATGCTTGTTTTTACACCATTTGCCTTGTGTTTCGTTACACTTCGTGGCGTTTTTATGCGATTTCCGGAACTAACCTATTGACAAGATGCCACAGTGCCAGTTCCTTGTTTTCTACTGTTTTTGTGTTTCAGAAGTGATACACAGGAAATATTCTCGGAATTGGACGAAACAAAAGCCAGAAGTCTTATTTTTCCCGGGAGCATCCAGACATCCGAAGAGAGGAAGGAGAGGGGCCACAGGCCTCCCTCACACAGGGCTAGCGCGGCCCAGGCCCTGGCCACGCCGCCCCTGTGTGAGGAGGCCCTGGCAGACCTCTGACATCGCCCCTTCACCTATATAAAGCCTCGGGACAGAAAACCCTAAAGGAGTCGGCAATTTTCCAGAAGCAGTTCCGCAGCTCTGCCGCCACCGTCGACGAATTTTGGGGGACAGAAGTCTCTGTTCCGGCACCCTGCCGGGACGGGGAAGTGCCCCCGGAGCCATCTCCATCGGTCTCCATCGCCGTCTCCGCCGTCTCCATCGACCTCACCGCCATCTCCATCAACCTTGCTGTCTCCTATGATGAGGAGGGAGTAGTTCATCCCCGGGGCTAAGGGCTTTACCGGTAGCTATGTGGTTCACCTCTCTCTCCCATGATGTGATCTTTATGTGATCGTGAGCTTTGTATCATGTTGAACAAGTAGATGTTATTATTCAGATATTATGCTACTCCTATGCTTAATTATTACAGTGTACTCTAGTGATGTTATTAAAGTAATCTATTCCTCCTGCCATGGTGTAACGGTGACAGTGCGTGCATCGTGGTGGTACTTGGTTTAGGCTATGATCGTGATCTCTTGTGGATTATGAGAGTAATTATTACTATGATAGTATTGAGTGATCTATTCCTCCTTTCATGGTGTAAAGTTGACAGTGTGTGCACCGTGTTAGTACTTGGTCTAAGTTGCAATGATTTCTATCTTGAATTGTGATCTGATTTGGATGTCTCTATGAGTGGTGTTTGTCAAGTACTTGATGAACTTTAAGGGGTGCTTCTGTAGCCACTACACAGTGATTAGTGTTATTCAATAGGAGAGTAATTCAGAGTACCATAGTGGAGAGAAGTTGTTTATTTGTTCATTCATGTTATATTGTTGGGAGTGTGTCCACTAGTGAAAGTATGATCCCTAGGCCTTGTTTCCAAGCATTGCACACCGTTTACTTGCTGTTTTGTTACATGTTTGCTCGCAGCGATATTTATTTCATACCACAGTTACTACTTATAATCATCTATACCGCTTGTATTTCACTATCTCTTCGCCGAACTAGTGCACCTATATATCTGACAAGTGTATTGGGTGTGTTGGGGACACAAGAGACTTTCTGTATCGTAATTGCAGGGTTGCTTGAGAGGGATAGCTTTGACCTCTAACCTCCCTGAGTTCGATAAACCTTGGGTGATCCACTTAAGGGAAACTTGCTGCTGTTCTACAAACCTCTACACTTGGAGGCCCAACAAGTGTCTACAAGAATAGAAGTGCGTAGACATCAACCCCCTAGCCGCACCACCAGGTGGTGTGGGCCCCTTGTCCACCCTCTCACATCGCCCTTCCGCCTATAAATTCCTTTCATTGAGAAAACCCTAAGGCTCGATCACTTTTCCATGAAAGATACTGCAAGCCACCGCCGTCCTTGACCCAAGATCGGGAGGGTCCAGAAGCTCTTCCCGGCACCCTACCGGAGAGGGGAATCATCACCGGAGGCCTTCTTCATCACCATGCTAGCCACCGGAGTGATGCGTGATTAGTCCACGACTGCACCATGGGTCCATAGCAGTAGCTAGATGGTTGTCTTCTCCTCCATGCACCTCATGTTTAGATCTTGTGAGCTGTCTATCATGATCAAGATCATCTTTGTGTTGTGTTTGTTGGGATCCGATGAATATTGAGTACTATGTCAAGTTGATTGTTGATTTATCATGTCTATGTTATTTGTGATCTTGCATGCTCTCCTTTGCTAGTAGATATCTTGGCCTAGTAGATGCTAGTGACTCCAAGAGGGAGTATTTATGCTCGATAGTGGGTTCATGCCTCTAGAAATCTGGGAGAGTGACAATAACTTCTAAGGTTGTAGATGTGTTGTTGCTACTAGGGAGAAAACAACAATCTTTTTTTCAAGGACATTTATATTGTTTACATTACACACTTTGCTTAAGGCGATAATCTGTTGCTTGCAACTTAATACCTAAGGGTTGTTCAGATGATATCCTGTAGGTGGATTATTAGTCATAGATGCAGTTCGATTACGGTCTATGTATTATGTTGTAATACCCAATTGAATCTCATAGTGATCTTCATGACATGTATATGCATTGTTATGCATTCTTTATTTTGTCAATTGCCCAACTGTAATTTGTTTACCCAGCATGTTATTTATCTTCATGGAGAGACACCTCTAGTGAACTGTGGACCCCGTTCCATTCTTTTACATTTATATTAACTTCTACTTCAAGCAATTAATGTTTACTTTCCGCAAGCATTATTTACTTTACCGCAAACAAACATCTATTTCCACACTATATGTTTAATCCTTTGTTTACAGCAAACCGGTGAGATTGACAACCTCACCGTAAGTTGGGGCAAAGCCGACACCGCGCCATCAAAGGCTTCTTCTGGCGCCGTTGCCAAAGTCAGCTAGCAACAAATCTTGAAAGTGGTTTCTTTCTCCTACTGGTCGGTTAAACCTTGGTTTCATACTGAGGGAAAACTTACTGCTGTGCTCATCATACCTTCCTCTTGGGGTTTCCCAACTGGTCCTGTGAGACATCACACCGACCACATCCACGACTCTGCTATGACCTGCTGAACGCTGTCCATGCCTCCATTTTCTCTGAGAGTCACTGCATCGCCGCCGGCGACCACCTCCAGTGCGCGCCCTCGCTGGAAAACTCGACGGAACCCTAGCTGCCGGTGAGTCCCCTTGATATGGGGTGGCCCGATCTTCTCAGTAAGCTTGCGGTAATGATGATGATGGTGATAGATAACTTGGTGTCGCCGATGATCTCTCCTCGCTAGATCCCTGATGCCAATGCAACAGCTCTCTACCCTTCGGATATTCACGACTTCACACACTTACGCAACGCAGCCGTCGACCACGAAACGGTATAATTGCAATTCACTAATTCCCAATGGAACAGCAGATCACACTTAACTTGCAGTATATAATCTCCAGATCGAAACGAATTGGAGACAAGGATTCAAGATGAATGCTTGCAGCAGTCTCAAGAACTAGGGTTTATCTAAAACGTGGTCTAACCTCTCCTATGGCGCATAGGCACTTATTATATGGGGGGGTGCGGCTGGCCCAAAGGCAGCCGACCTGACCTGGTCCTCTAACTTGGTTCGACTCAACCGGACGTGATACAAACTGACCCAAAGGTTGGGTGCAGCCAACTAGGCGCGCAGGCCTTATGTGTATGGCGCACATACACTTGGTGGTGCGCCATATGCAGCCTCCTGCGTGATGTCCTCCTCCTCCTCATGCTGGTCGCCGGCCTCCCTCTCCTCCCTCGCGTCCATGTGCATGATCATCACGTCTTGCTCCAGCTCCTCGCTCCCTCGTGCTATGTCTTCTTCTCCCATGAACCTGAGTATGCAAACACACAAAGACTTAGGCAGTAAACAATTCTCATTAACAAAATAATCAGATTCTATTAGGAGCAAATTCACCTGTTGTTCTATTAACTTTGCACGAGCTCTTGTGATAGGTCCAATTCTGATTTCATCATTGGACTTCTTCTTTGCAGCAACTTGCTTGTCATCATTACGAAGTGGAGATGGAACAATAGTAGGGATGTCCTCATCATCTCCCCCCCCCTTCAAAAGGCGTCGACCTCGACGCTCCAAGGTCTTCTCCATCATATGGTGACAAATCAGCAACGTTGAAGCTGTTGCTAACGCCACCAAACTCAGCAATAGGAATATCAATCGAGTAGGCATTGTCATTTATCTTGGCGAGCACCTTGTAAGGACCAGCACCACGCGGCCTCAACTTGGACCTGCGCAGCTGTGGGAACCTATCCTTGCGCAGATGCACCCAAACCATATCTCCAGGCTGAAACAAAACTTGCTTTCTTGATTGGTTTCGTGTAGCAGCAATGTTCTTGCCTTTCTTCTCAATGGCCTCTCGTGTCTTCTCATGAATTTTCTTCACATAATCTGCTCGTTTTGATGCCTCCATATTAACTCTCTCATGCAATGGAAGAGGCAGCAAATCTAGTGGTGTGATTGGTTTGAAACCATACACCACCTCGAAAGGACAAAGCTGAGTAGTAGTGTGCACCGCTCTGTTATATGCAAACTCAACATGTGGCAAACACTCCTCCCACTCACGCAGATTTTTCTTGATCATGGCTCGCAGCAATTGTGACAATGTTCTATTCACCACCTCCGTTTGACCATCAGTTTGGGGATGACATGTAGTGCTGAACAGTAACTTCGTTCCCAGCTTGCCCCATAGTGTCTTCCAGAAGTAGCTCATAAACTTCACGTCCCTGTCAGAAACAATTGTCTTGGGCACTCCATGCAAGCGAACAATGTCCCTGAAAAACAGATTAGCTATGTGCGACGCATCGTCGCTTTTGTGGCATGCAATAAAATGTGCCATCTTAGAGAATCTATCCACTACCACAAATATACTATCATGACCTCTTTTAGTGCGTGGCAAACCTAACACAAAATCCATACTTATATCTTCCCATGGTGTGGTAGGTGCAGGTAGTGGTGTATACAAACCGTGAGGCTTCAGCTTGGACTTGGACGTGTTGCATACAATGCAGCGCCTAACAAATCTGTCCACGTCACGCCTCATCTTGGGCCAATAAAAATGATCAGCGAGCATGAGAAGCGTCTTCTCACGCCCAAAGTGACCCATCAATCCGCCAGCATGTGATTCCTGCAACAATAGCAAACGTACCGACGATTCTGGAACACATAGTTTGGTAGCACGAAACAAAAAGCTATCATGTATGTGGTACTTGTCCCATGCAGTTCTAAGCATACACAAACGATATGGTTCAGCAAAATCATGATCAGTGGCATACAAATCACACAAGCTCTCTAAACCAGGAATTTTAACATCAAGATGCGTCAATAACATGTTCTTCCTAGATAGAGCATCAGCAACAACATTTTCTTTCCCTTTCTTATACTTGATGATGTAGGGAAACGACTCAATGAACTCAACCCACTTAGCTAGGCGCCTATGCAAGTTAGATTGAGCTTTCAGATATTTTAAAGCTTCATGATCAGAATGTATGATAAATTCTTTTGGCCACAAATAATGTTGCCAAACCTCAAGAACTCGAACAAGCGCATACAATTCTTTATCATAAACAGGATAATTCAGTCTAGCACCAGAAAGTTTCTCGCTGAAATAAGCAATAGGTCTACCTTCTTGCATCAACACACCACCAATTCCTATACCACTAGCATCACATTCAACTTCAAATTGCTTACAAAAATCTGGTAGTGCAAGCAATGGTGCAGAAGTAAGCAAACGTTTCAGCTCATCAAATGCATGATCTTGGGCAGCGCCCCATACAAAAGGCACTCCTTTCTTAGTTAATTCATTCAATGGTGCAGCAATAGTACTAAAGTCTTTCACAAAACGCCGATAGAAACCAGCAAGACCGTGAAAACTGCGTACTTGACTAACATTCATGGGAGTAGGCCAATTTTGAATTGCTTCAATTTTAGATGAATCTACCTCTACCCCATGCATAGATACAACATATCCCAGAAATATCACTTTATCTTTTGCAAATGTGCACTTCTCAAGGTTAGCATACAATTTAGCATCACGCAACACTTGCAAAACTTGTCTAATATGCTCACAATGTTCAGATTCAGTGCGGCTGTAAATAAGTATATCATCAAAATATACAACCACAAAACGACCAATAAACTCTCGCAAAACATGATTCATTAAGCGCATGAATGTGCTAGGTGCATTAGTAAGACCAAAAGGCATAACTAGCCACTCATATAAACCAAATTTAGTTTTGAAAGCAGTTTTCCATTCATCCCCTTCTTTCATCCTAATTTGATGGTATCCACTACGCAAATCAATCTTAGAGAAAATAGCAGCACCACTCAATTCATCTAGCATATCCTCTAAGCGTGGAATAGGATGACGATATCGAATAGTGATGTTATTAATAGCTCTACAATCTACGCACATGCGCCATGTACCATCTTTCTTAGGCACCAAAATAACAGGAACAGCACAAGGGCTAAGAGAAACACGAATATACCCCTTGTCCAGAAGCGCTTGTACTTGTTGCTGTATTTCCTTTGTCTCGTCGGGGTTGGTCCTGTACGGCGCACGGTTTGGAAGAGTGGCACCAGGGATCAAATCAATTTGATGCTCAATTCCACGCAATGGTGGCAGTCCTGCGGGCACCTCCTCCGGAAACACATCGTCGTACTCCTGCAATACATTAGAAACACCAAGAGAAACAGGTTGCATATCATTAGAAACTAACACCTCGCCTTTGTACATAAGCACAAGTGGCATGGCTGTAGGATCCTCTCTAAATTCTACCATGTCTTCTTTGGTGGCTAATATAAGCAAACTAGGCACTCTCTCACTTTTCATTATATTTTCACTCACAGCTATGACATTATTTTCTCGTGTAGGTGGCTGTTCTAGCTTCACTTCTGTTTTCTGACGAGACTCATTGACAATTCGCTGCGGTGACATAGGCTGTAGATTAATTTTCTTGCCCTTGAACTCCAAGTGATAGGTATTGGCTCGGCCATTGTGTTGCACATGGCGATCATACAGCCATGGGCGACCCAGTAGTAGGTGACAAACAGTCATAGGAACCACATCAAACTCAATTGAATCCTTGTATGGTCCTATCTCAAAATTCACACGCACCATATGATTTACCTTCATCTCGCCATTATCACTCAACCATTGGATGTAGTAGGGATTTGGATGAGGTAAATATTTCAGATTTAGCTTGGCACATAACTCCTTGCTTGCTAGATTGCGGCAGCTACCTCCATCAATGATTACTTTGCAAGCTTTGTTTGGGCCAACTAGTGCTTTCGTTTGGAACAGATTGCAGCGCTGGGAATCAGCATGTGGTGTGACACTCAATGCACGCTGCGAGACAACAATGGTAGGCGCTGGAGAAGCAAAGGCATCCATGCCGCCCTCACTTGTGTAACCATCATCATTGGAATCATACGGATCACCGTCATCTCCAGTCTCATACTCATTATCATCATTAACAATCATCACCTTTCTGTTTGGACACTCTCGCTTGAAGTGCCCCTTGCCACCACATGTATGGCATTGCATATCTCTATTACGAGCTGTAGACATGTTGGAACCAGAGCTAGGCGCAGGAGCTGCTGGTTTCTTTGCAGTAGAAGCATTGGAGGCTGGGTGAGAATGTGAAGAAGAGGGGCCTCTGGTGGCACCCTCCATAGGCGCTGCAGATTGGTGTGGCGCCCTGCTAGAGAACCTCCCAGAAGGAGTATATCGTGCCTTGATTTGAGCCTCTTCAGCTAGCTGCGATTCAGCCTCCCTTGCATGATGCAAAAGCTCGTTCATATTGTTGTAGGAATGATGCCTAACAATACCTTTGATGTTGTACTTCAGCCCATGAAGAAATCGCTGCATGGTCATCTCAATAGACTCTCGAACACGTGCACGCTGCAGCAACATCTCCATCTCCATGTAATAAGCATCAACGGTCATGGTTCCTTGCTTCAACTGTGTCAATTTATCATAAACAGTACGCAGGTAATTAGTGGGAACAAAACGAGCTCGCATGATCTCCTTCATATTGCGCCATGTAAGAACAGGAAGCTCGTTGTTATCTCTTCTTTCCGTCACAATGCTATCCCACCAACGCAAGGCATAACCATCAAATTCTGAAGAAGCAAGCTTGATCTTCCTATCTTCAGTGTAATCATGCAAACGCCATAATTTTTCAATCTTGAGCTCCCAAGTAAGGTACTCCTCCGCATCAGTGGAACCTTCAAATCTGGGAATCGTGAACTTGGGCTTGCCCAAGCCATCATCCTCCTGAAATGGCACACGCCGAGCACCAGGTGGTGGTGGTCGACCCTGTCCTGGAAAACCACGCCCACGGCCATTGTTGCCCATCATGTGTTCATTATCTCCATGGACACTATCAACATCGCCATGGTCCTCATGGTGGCGTTGCTCAACAGTTACACGCAGCCCATTGACGGAAGTTGTCAATTGTTGTATGCTTGTCTGGAGAGCAGTGACTTGCGCTTGCATAGCATTGACTGTAGTTTCAGTGGCATCTACTTTCATTTGCACAGCTTGAATATCAGCGTCAATGTTTTCAGTGGATCTAGTAATAACCCCTTGCAAATGATCACGGAGAGCTTCATATTCCCTCCATGTAACAGTAGCATCATCAGCCTTTTTCTGCATCACATCATCAACACCACTAACAGACATGATTAGTAGGTTAGTGCACTAAATCAAAAAAATCTTTTTGGTGGCACACTCACAACTCACTCAAAACTGACAAGAAAAGGAAATCTTACCGTTCCAAAGTGAATAGCAAATGCGTACCCGTTCGGATAGATGACCAATGCACGGATGTGATGAAGTGAATACCAGGGTATAAGAGCAATCACACGACAAAGCAGGAGTATATGGTGGAGCTGTAGGTATGGTATCCTAACTACACCAAAGACAAGTCCTAGTGCTGATCGTGTGAACAAACACCCAAAGGAAACACACACGTGGAGATAAACGTGGCAAAGCAACTATAAAACAGGATATGTTGCAATGCACAAGAGAGACACTAGCAATGCTCAATGTAAACAGGCACAAGATTGCTCAAACTACTAGTGCAGCAACTTTAGATGTATGCTTCGGTCGGCTTCTCACTTTTCAGTTTTTGATTCTTCTCTCTTTTCTCCCTTTTTTTTGTCTTTTTTTTGACTTCTCTTTATAAATCCAATTCACGCAGTACTGTAGCTACGGCAGACAAAAATGCACTTGAAAACCCTAAACAGAGCAGCCCGTGGAGCAAAGATATGCTAGTCTCAAATAGGTAAGCTCCTACACAATTGTATAGTAGAAAGGCTGTGGCTATGTTTGTCACAAGATGCAGAAAGGTACGCTATGTGGACTCGGTTTTGAAGGAAAAACGAGAAAAACTCGGATTTGCACCACGGCAGAAGAACGCACAGAACTCGTGCCGCGGCAGGACTCGGAGCAAGCTTGCCAACGCGCTGGACCAGACAAACGTCGCGCGGTGTCTGATCGGGAGCGTTCGCTTCCTACGCGCGAGACCAGACAGATCGCGTCTTTTGTCTGATGGCGAGCGATCGAAGTGTACTCGAAACCTAAAACCGACTAGAACCTAGACTCCTACGGAACAAGAAATAGATCGGATCAAAGAAGGAAAACGACCAGCAACTAAAACCAATCTACGATGCAATCTAGGCTATGGCAATACTATGAACCCTAATTTTTTTTGGCTTTTCTGGATAGGATGAAAATCAAAACTAAACTACGGATGATCTGGTGGATTGCTTACCGAGGAAACACTGGAAATCTGATACCAAGATGATATGGGGTGGCCCGATCTTCTCAGTAAGCTTGCGGTAATGATGATGATGGTGATAGATAACTTGGTGTCGCCGATGATCTCTCCTCGCTAGATCCCTGATGCCAATGCAACAGCTCTCTACCCTTCGGATATTCACGACTTCACACACTTACGCAACGCAGCCGTCGACCACGAAACGGTATAATTGCAATTCACTAATTCCCAATGGAACAGCAGATCACACTTAACTTGCAGTATATAATCTCCAGATCGAAACGAATTGGAGACAAGGATTCAAGATGAATGTTGCAGCAGTCTCAAGAACTAGGGTTTATCTAAAACGTGGTCTAACCTCTCCTATGGCGCATAGGCACTTATTATATGGGGGGGTGCGGCTGGCCCAAAGGCAGCCGACCTGACCTGGTCCTCTAACTTGGTTCGACTCAACCGGACGTGATACAAACTGACCCAAAGGTTGGGTGCAGCCAACTAGGCGCGCAGGCCTTATGTGTATGGCGCACATACACTTGGTGGTGCGCCATATGCAGCCTCCTGCGTGATGTCCTCCTCCTCCTCATGCTGGTCGCCGGCCTCCCTCTCCTCCCTCGCGTCCATGTGCATGATCATCACGTCTTGCTCCAGCTCCTCGCTCCCTCATGCTATGTCTTCTTCTCCCATGAACCTGAGTATGCAAACACACAAAGACTTAGGCAGTAAACAATTATCATTAACAAAATAATCAGATTCTATTAGGAGCAAATTCACCTGTTGTTCTATTAACTTTGCACGAGCTCTTGTGATAGGTCCAATTCTGATTTCATCATTGGACTTCTTCTTTGCAGCAACTTGCTTGTCATCATTACGAAGTGGAGATGGAACAATAGTAGGGATGTCCTCATCATCTCCCCCCCCTTCAAAAGGCGTCGACCTCGACGCTCCAAGGTCTTCTCCATCATATGGTGACAAATCAGCAACGTTGAAGCTGTTGCTAACGCCACCAAACTCAGCAATAGGAATATCAATCGAGTAGGCATTGTCATTTATCTTGGCGAGCACCTTGTAAGGACCAGCACCACGCGGCCTCAACTTGGACCTGCGCAGCTGTGGGAACCTATCCTTGCGCAGATGCACCCAAACCATATCTCCAGGCTGAAACAAAACTTGCTTTCTTGATTGGTTTCGTGTAGCAGCAATGTTCTTGCCTTTCTTCTCAATGGCCTCTCGTGTCTTCTCATGAATTTTCTTCACATAATCTGCTCGTTTTGATGCCTCCATATTAACTCTCTCATGCAATGGAAGAGGCAGCAAATCTAGTGGTGTGATTGGTTTGAAACCATACACCACCTCGAAAGGACAAAGCTGAGTAGTAGTGTGCACCGCTCTGTTATATGCAAACTCAACATGTGGCAAACACTCCTCCCACTCACGCAGATTTTTCTTGATCATGGCTCGCAGCAATTGTGACAATGTTCTATTCACCACCTCCGTTTGACCATCAGTTTGGGGATGACATGTAGTGCTGAACAGTAACTTCGTTCCCAGCTTGCCCCATAGTGTCTTCCAGAAGTAGCTCATAAACTTCACGTCCCTGTCAGAAACAATTGTCTTGGGCACTCCATGCAAGCGAACAATGTCCCTGAAAAACAGATTAGCTATGTGCGACGCATCGTCGCTTTTGTGGCATGCAATAAAATGTGCCATCTTAGAGAATCTATCCACTACCACAAATATACTATCATGACCTCTTTTAGTGCGTGGCAAACCTAACACAAAATCCATACTTATATCTTCCCATGGTGTGGTAGGTGCAGGTAGTGGTGTATACAAACCGTGAGGCTTCAGCTTGGACTTGGACGTGTTGCATACAATGCAGCGCCTAACAAATCTGTCCACGTCACGCCTCATCTTGGGCCAATAAAAATGATCAGCGAGCATGAGAAGCGTCTTCTCACGCCCAAAGTGACCCATCAATCCGCCAGCATGTGATTCCTGCAACAATAGCAAACGTACCGACGATTCTGGAACACATAGTTTGGTAGCACGAAACAAAAAGCTATCATGTATGTGGTACTTGTCCCATGCAGTTCTAAGCATACACAAACGATATGGTTCAGCAAAATCATGATCAGTGGCATACAAATCACACAAGCTCTCTAAACCAGGAATTTTAACATCAAGATGCGTCAATAACATGTTCTTCCTAGATAGAGCATCAGCAACAACATTTTCTTTCCCTTTCTTATACTTGATGATGTAGGGAAACGACTCAATGAACTCAACCCACTTAGCTAGGCGCCTATGCAAGTTAGATTGAGCTTTCAGATATTTTAAAGCTTCATGATCAGAATGTATGATAAATTCTTTTGGCCACAAATAATGTTGCCAAACCTCAAGAACTCGAACAAGCGCATACAATTCTTTATCATAAACAGGATAATTCAGTCTAGCACCAGAAAGTTTCTCGCTGAAATAAGCAATAGGTCTACCTTCTTGTATCAACACACCACCAATTCCTATACCACTAGCATCACATTCAACTTCAAATTGCTTACAAAAATCTGGTAGTGCAAGCAATGGTGCAGAAGTAAGCAAACGTTTCAGCTCATCAAATGCATGATCTTGGGCAGCGCCCCATACAAAAGGCACTCCTTTCTTAGTTAATTCATTCAATGGTGCAGCAATAGTACTAAAGTCTTTCACAAAACGCCGATAGAAACCAGCAAGACCGTGAAAACTGCGTACTTGACTAACATTCATGGGAGTAGGCCAATTTTGAATTGCTTCAATTTTAGATGAATCTACCTCTACCCCATGCATAGATACAACATATCCCAGAAATATCACTTTATCTTTTGCAAATGTGCACTTCTCAAGGTTAGCATACAATTTAGCATCACGCAACACTTGCAAAACTTGTCTAATATGCTCACAATGTTCAGATTCAGTGCGGCTGTAAATAAGTATATCATCAAAATATACAACCACAAAACGACCAATAAACTCTCGCAAAACATGATTCATTAAGCGCATGAATGTGCTAGGTGCATTAGTAAGACCAAAAGGCATAACTAGCCACTCATATAAACCAAATTTAGTTTTGAAAGTAGTTTTCCATTCATCCCCTTCTTTCATCCTAATTTGATGGTATCCACTACGCAAATCAATCTTAGAGAAAATAGCAGCACCACTCAATTCATCTAGCATATCCTCTAAGCGTGGAATAGGATGACGATATCGAATAGTGATGTTATTAATAGCTCTACAATCTACGCACATGCGCCATGTACCATCTTTCTTAGGCACCAAAATAACAGGAACAACACAAGGGCTAAGAGAAACACGAATATACCCCTTGTCCAGAAGCGCTTGTACTTGTTGCTGTATTTCCTTTGTCTCGTCGGGGTTGGTCCTGTACGGCGCACGGTTTGGAAGAGTGGCACCAGGGATCAAATCAATTTGATGCTCAATTCCACGCAATGGTGGCAGTCCTGCGGGCACCTCCTCCGGAAACACATCGTCGTACTCCTGCAATACATTAGAAACACCAAGAGAAACAGGTTGCATATCATTAGAAACTAACACCTCGCCTTTGTACATAAGCACAAGTGGCATGGCTGTAGGATCCTCTCTAAATTCTACCATGTCTTCTTTGGTGGCTAATATAAGCAAACTAGGCACTCTCTCACTTTTCATTATATTTTCACTCACAGCTATGACATTATTTTCTCGTGTAGGTGGCTGTTCTAGCTTCACTTCTGTTTTCTGACGAGACTCATTGACAATTCGCTGCGGTGACATAGGCTGTAGATTAATTTTCTTGCCCTTGAACTCCAAGTGATAGGTATTGGCTCGGCCATTGTGTTGCACATGGCGATCATACAGCCATGGGCGACCCAGTAGTAGGTGACAAACAGTCATAGGAACCACATCAAACTCAATTGAATCCTTGTATGGTCCTATCTCAAAATTCACACGCACCATATGATTTACCTTCATCTCGCCATTATCACTCAACCATTGGATGTAGTAGGGATTTGGATGAGGTAAATATTTCAGATTTAGCTTGGCACATAACTCCTTGCTTGCTAGATTGCGGCAGCTACCTCCATCAATGATTACTTTGCAAGCTTTGTTTGGGCCAACTAGTGCTTTCGTTTGGAACAGATTGCAGCGCTGGGAATCAGCATGTGGTGTGACACTCAATGCACGCTGCGAGACAACAATGGTAGGCGCTGGAGAAGCAAAGGCATCCATGCCGCCCTCACTTGTGTAACCATCATCATTGGAATCATACGGATCACCGTCATCTCCAGTCTCATACTCATTATCATCATTAACAATCATCACCTTTCTGTTTGGACACTCTCGCTTGAAGTGCCCCTTGCCACCACATGTATGGCATTGCATATCTCTATTACGAGCTGTAGACATGTTGGAACCAGAGCTAGGCGCAGGAGCTGCTGGTTTCTTTGCAGTAGAAGCATTGGAGGCTGGGTGAGAATGTGAAGAAGAGGGGCCTCTGGTGGCACCCTCCATAGGCGCTGCAGATTGGTGTGGCGCCCTGCTAGAGAACCTCCCAGAAGGAGTATATCGTGCCTTGATTTGAGCCTCTTCAGCTAGCTGCGATTCAGCCTCCCTTGCATGATGCAAAAGCTCGTTCATATTGTTGTAGGAATGATGCCTAACAATACCTTTGATGTTGTACTTCAGCCCATGAAGAAATCGCTGCATGGTCATCTCAATAGACTCTCGAACACGTGCACGCTGCAGCAACATCTCCATCTCCATGTAATAAGCATCAACGGTCATGGTTCCTTGCTTCAACTGTGTCAATTTATCATAAACAGTACGCAGGTAATTAGTGGGAACAAAACGAGCTCGCATGATCTCCTTCATATTGCGCCATGTAAGAACAGGAAGCTCGTTGTTATCTCTTCTTTCCGTCACAATGCTATCCCACCAACGCAAGGCATAACCATCAAATTCTGAAGAAGCAAGCTTGATCTTCCTATCTTCAGTGTAATCATGCAAACGCCATAATTTTTCAATCTTGAGCTCCCAAGTAAGGTACTCCTCCGCATCAGTGGAACCTTCAAATCTGGGAATCGTGAACTTGGGCTTGCCCAAGCCATCATCCTCCTGAAATGGCACACGCCGAGCACCAGGTGGTGGTGGTCGACCCTGTCCTGGAAAACCACGCCCACGACCATTGTTGCCCATCATGTGTTCATTATCTCCATGGACACTATCAACATCGCCATGGTCCTCATGGTGGCGTTGCTCAACAGTTACACGCAGCCCATTGACGGAAGTTGTCAATTGTTGTATGCTTGTCTGGAGAGCAGTGACTTGCGCTTGCATAGCATTGACTGTAGTTTCAGTGGCATCTACTTTCATTTGCACAGCTTGAATATCAGCGTCAATGTTTTCAGTGGATCTAGTAATAACCCCTTGCAAATGATCACGGAGAGCTTCATATTCCCTCCATGTAACAGTAGCATCATCAGCCTTTTTCTGCATCACATCATCAACACCACTAACAGACATGATTAGTAGGTTAGTGCACTAAATCAAAAAAATCTTTTTGGTGGCACACTCACAACTCACTCAAAACTGACAAGAAAAGGAAATCTTACCGTTCCAAAGTGAATAGCAAATGCGTACCCGTTCGGATAGATGACCAATGCACGGATGTGATGAAGTGAATACCAGGGTATAAGAGCAATCACACGACAAAGCAGGAGTATATGGTGGAGCTGTAGGTATGGTATCCTAACTACACCAAAGACAAGTCCTAGTGCTGATCGTGTGAACAAACACCCAAAGGAAACACACACGTGGAGATAAACGTGGCAAAGCAACTATAAAACAGGATATGTTGCAATGCACAAGAGAGACACTAGCAATGCTCAATGTAAACAGGCACAAGATTGCTCAAACTACTAGTGCAGCAACTTTAGATGTATGCTTCGGCCGGCTTCTCACTTTTCAGTTTTTGATTCTTCTCTCTTTTCTCCCTTTTTTTGTCTTTTTTTTGACTTCTCTTTATAAATCCAATTCACGCAGTACTGTAGCTACGGCAGACAAAAATGCACTTGAAAACCCTAAACAGAGCAGCCCGTGGAGCAAAGATATGCTAGTCTCAAATAGGTAAGCTCCTACACAATTGTATAGTAGAAAGGCTGTGGCTATGTTTGTCACAAGATGCAGAAAGGTACGCTATGTGGACTCGGTTTTGAAGGAAAAACGAGAAAAACTCGGATTTGCACCACGGCAGAAGAACGCACAGAACTCGTGCCGCGGCAGGACTCGGAGCAAGCTTGCCAACGCGCTGGACCAGACAAACGTCGCGCGGTGTCTGATCGGGAGCGTTCGCTTCCTACGCGCGAGACCAGACAGATCGCGTCTTTTGTCTGATGGCGAGCGATCGAAGTGTACTCGAAACCTAAAACCGACTAGAACCTAGACTCCTACGGAACAAGAAATAGATCGGATCAAAGAAGGAAAACGACCAGCAACTAAAACCAATCTACGATGCAATCTAGGCTATGGCAATACTATGAACCCTAATTTTTTTTGGCTTTTCTGGATAGGATGAAAATCAAAACTAAACTACGGATGATCTGGTGGATTGCTTACCGAGGAAACACTGGAAATCTGATACCAAGATGATATGGGGTGGCCCGATCTTCTCAGTAAGCTTGCGGTAATGATGATGATGGTGATAGATAACTTGGTGTCGCCGATGATCTCTCCTCGCTAGATCCCTGATGCCAATGCAACAGCTCTCTACCCTTCGGATATTCACGACTTCACACACTTACGCAACGCAGCCGTCGACCACGAAACGGTATAATTGCAATTCACTAATTCCCAATGGAACAGCAGATCACACTTAACTTGCAGTATATAATCTCCAGATCGAAACGAATTGGAGACAAGGATTCAAGATGAATGTTGCAGCAGTCTCAAGAACTAGGGTTTATCTAAAACGTGGTCTAACCTCTCCTATGGCGCATAGGCACTTATTATATGGGGGGGTGCGGCTGGCCCAAAGGCAGCCGACCTGACCTGGTCCTCTAACTTGGTTCGACTCAACCGGATGTGATACAAACTGACCCAAAGGTTGGGTGCAGCCAACTAGGCGCGCAGGCCTTATGTGTATGGCGCACATACACTTGGTGGTGCGCCATATGCAGCCTCCTGCGTGATGTCCTCCTCCTCCTCATGCTGGTCGCCGGCCTCCCTCTCCTCCCTCGCGTCCATGTGCATGATCATCACGTCTTGCTCCAGCTCCTCGCTCCCTCATGCTATGTCTTCTTCTCCCATGAACCTGAGTATGCAAACACACAAAGACTTAGGCAGTAAACAATTATCATTAACAAAATAATCAGATTCTATTAGGAGCAAATTCACCTATTGTTCTATTAACTTTGCACGAGCTCTTGTGATAGGTCCAATTCTGATTTCATCATTGGACTTCTTCTTTGTAGCAACTTGCTTGTCATCATTACGAAGTGGAGATGGAACAATAGTAGGGATGTCCTCATCACCCCTCCCTTCTCATCTCGTCCATTCAATCTTGATCTGGTGGTCTGTAACAGAACACTTAAACAAACGGGTACGGGCAGATCTGGGCCGCCCATACCCCTCAAGATCCAACGGCCCTAATTCGAGATCCATCCGAACTGGTACCAACCAATCAGAATCAGCCATGTGGCCCTTCTCTGTTTCAGTTAGAATTCAAATACCTGAAATCTTGCAAAAATCATATCTTTCAAACCATAGATCCAAAAAACAAATAATATGCCTATGGAAAGCTATGATTGTGTAGAATCCATTGGTGCAATGAAATTTCAAAGTTTTTGTAGTCAATTTGAATTCATTTTCAAATTGATTTAAATCCTTCTATTGCACCAATTAATTCATATCTTTTGTTCTACACATCCAAAAAATCACAAATTTGTAGTCTATGGAATCCTCTGATCTTGTAGAACATCATAGAATCAAGAAACTGCAATTTTAATACGTGCACAAACTTTGTGCATTCAAATCCATCCAAATCACTGATCTGTTCATAATTTGAATTCCAAAAATGATTTTGTAATGAATCCAATTGCAGTAGCTTAGTTTGACTGCAATATATCCATTAGCATCACTTCCCAAATTTCATGAACCACTTTTCAAATATTCAAATTCAAATATGAGAGTTTGAGTATTTTTCTTTATAGATAATTCTTTATTCTTTTTAGTATTTTTCCTTCCACAAAAGTTAATCCTATGATCATACCTATCCACTAAGATCATCTTGACACTACCATGAACTAATATCAAACCTATCTAAATCTTGTTTGTCTAGTTCACATATATTCAAATTACAGTTGAGTATTTGAGTAAAATGCGATATATCTCAATATATGTTTTATTCCTGCTATTGTGGTGTTGATTTGATCTACACCGTAGCACATATCTATACTCCATGTATCCAATAGAATATTGAATCATGTTCTCAAATATCCCTCATTCATATCCAAACCCATGCTCACTTATTCTTGTTCACCTGTATTGTAATATTCAATGTGCAAATGAGTTAATTGAGTAATGCAATGTTTCACAAATCCTTGCCAATGCCTAAGTGTAATGTATACTATTTTAGAGTAATTGTTGTCACATTTATTTCAATAGTATTGTTATTGCACTATTTGACACTTATGCGATTCAATTCACATGAATCATTCCAAATTCTATTCATGCTCTTGTAAAGCATAAAGATTCATCACTTATATCTTAGATAGTCCAAACTCTCTCACTACACCATGGACCAAATATGGGGGCATGTTTTCTGCCGGGAAAGGTCACCTAAGTCGACAGCATAACTGCCAGCAAAGGTTTTTCCCCGGCTGTTTAGCCAGCCCGCTATAACCCTGTCGGCAATACTCTTTGCTGGTTGTTTTTCTTTTACCGGTAGTTTGTCTGCCCTCCAAGCTATACCTTTGCCGGCAGACAGGTTGGCCAGCCAGTAAAGAGATGTGCCGGCTGTTCAGTGAAATCCCGGCTGTTCAGTGCAATCCCGGCTATTTAGCTTTTGGTCAGCAGCTGCATATTTCCCTCATACATCTACTGGCAGTTTTCTTCAGGCCCTCATACATCTACTGGCAGTTTTCTTCAGGCCCTCATACATCTACTGGAAGTTTCTTCAGTACTACAGGCACGGGAAGTTGATAGGATTATGGCACAAGATAATGCACTTGTTTCAGAAGTCATCATTGATAGGATTGATGCACTTTTACAAAAGTGAATAGAGCATTCATAGTACATGGTTACATCCATGATACAAAGACTAGGTCAGATTAAAAACATAGTTTCCTAAAATGCACTTCATAAGCAATAGTGCACAAGAGATTAAACATGTTCTAGGATAGTCTCCATCACTATGAACAAAAGCATGTATCCCTCAAGTACACATTCTGTGAACCAGATGAAGCAGGGACACCGATCTTATGCAATAACTCCTGAAAAATGAAAGTGATACATGGGATCAAAATCTTGTCCACCCATATATAAATTCACAATTTTTTGGCAGATGTCACAAGGACAAAACCAAATTATGAATGCTTCCTCATTCTGAATGTAACTTTCATAGCAACATAAAGTAGTAGGTCTTAATTGTCACAATGAATATTAATAGGAAGTAAACATCATTTTACATGCATTCACTGAAATATCATCTTCACCAAACTTAGTTATTCACTATACATTGAATCATACCCAAAAATGGACATGACATCTGCAAACAAAAACGAATGAACCAAATCCCTAAAATTTTATGTTACGGTTCTTCCATAATAAGCCAAATTTCTGAGTGATGTATCATATAAGAAATTTCTACTTATATCAAAAACTAATTTCTGGACCATATAAGATTTTTTTATATTAAATTATAATCTAGATCACATGAAACAATCTGTTGTGGCATGAGATAGATGGGAAAGAGAAGACAATTTCTACCAGTTATCTGGTTCTAATTGATTATGATAATTTATTGGTTCTGATAGGGTAAAGGCGCCCGATCTTTCGATGAGACGATAACTATCGATTATGGTGGAGGTCGACATTGACGATCCGACTACAAACGTGCGAGACATTGCACCTTAGCAATCGATACACCAACTTCCGAGGCTATTGATCATGCTGGAGCTAGATCAACCTGATCACGAGGATCAATCCCTGCAAGCAATCGAAGAACCAGCAAGAATTATAGATGCAATCAAGATATTGTGAATATAGATGAAAGCTTTATTGAAGAGGTGGGATTCTGTAAGTGCATAGTACAAAAGGTCGGTTTGACACTTGTGCCTATGGCGAAGAGTAGCTCGTGGCTAAGTCTTTAACTAAACAAAATTTGAGTCTAAACGTTGACCTAATGGGGGTATATATGGAGGAACAGAGGGGAATTTCAGCCAGCCTTGGGAAGGAGGTCGAAATCCATCTCTAGGCCGGTTTCCTCCACTATACGGACTCTAAAAGTTCATCCCCTTTATTTGGATGAAAATTACATGGGCCTGGCCCATATTTAAAGGTGACACAGCACCATCTAATCACATGGACGAAAATCTGAAGTGTGTAGCTCTCTAGTTCGTCCATGTCTTCATCTTCTCATTATGGTGGCTTCCAAGTTCTGAAATCTTCACTTGTAGCATCATTCTGAATCCTCACACGATTGCTGCCATCATCTCCATGCATGATCATGCTCCAATGCTTGTCCCTCTCATCCATGCTAGGCCCATCATTCCTAAGTAACATAAACACATCTAATTTAGGAAGCATCATATTCTCATGAATATTAGGAATAGTTCCTAGAAACGAAAGTACCTGATAATTTAGTTGGTGTGCACGAGCTCTTGTGAGAGGTCCTTGGAATAGTGGAACGTGAGGAAGTGTGGCTGTAGGTGCAACGGTTGTATCAACCGTAGGGATGTTCTCATCATCCTCCCCTTCTTGAATTGAAGTCGTCCTCGACGCAATCTCATATTCTTCTCCAAAGTATGGTTTTAAATCTGCAATGTTAAATGAGGGACTTATTGTGCCCATCTCTGCAGGAAGCTCAAGTTTATATGCATTATCATTCATTTTCTCTAACACTTAAAAAGGACCAGCAGCACGTGGCATTAATTTAGACTTGCACAAATCAGGAAAACGATCTTTGCGCAAATGCAACCAAACTAGATCTCCCACATCAAACACAATATGCTTGCGTCCTTTATCACCAGCAACTTTATATTTAGCATTCATACGTTCTATATTTTCCTTAGTAATCCTATGCAACGTAAGAATCTGTTCAGCACGTTGTGTAGCATCAAAATTATGTTGCACCGAAGATGGAATAGGTAATAAATCAATAGGTGCACGAGGAACAAAACCATACACAATCTCAAAAGGGCATAACTTAGTTGTAGAATGCACGGAACAATTGTAAGCAAATTCAATATGAGGTAAACAATCTTCCCACATTTTTAAGTTCGTCTTTAAAACATCCCGTAACATGGTAGACAAAGTTCTATTAACTACTTCAGTTTGTCCATCAGTTTGGGAATGACATGTAGTACTAAACAGCAACTTAGTCCCCAACTTAGCCCATAAACATCTCCAAAAATGGCTACGAAATTTAGTATCACGATCTGAAACAATAGTATTAGGCACACCATGCAAGCGAACAAAATCGCGAAAGAATAATTCAGCAACATGAGCAGCATCGTCACTCTTATGACAAGGAATAAAGTGTGCCATCTTAGAAAATCTATCCACAACCACAAAAATACTATCCTTCCCCTTCTGTGTTCGAGGTAATCCTAAAACAAAGTCCATAGAAATATCCTCCCAAGGTACACTAGGAATAGGAAGAGGCATATATAAACCGTGTGGATTAAGGCGTGACTTAGCCTTTTGACATGTTGTGCAGCGAGCAATAAACCTCTCAACATCCCTTCTCATGCGTGGCCAAAAGAAGTGTGTAGCAAATACGTCTTCTGTTTTCTTTACTCCAAAGTGACCCATCAATCCTCCTCCATGCGCCTCCTGCAACAACAAAATATGGATGAAACCTTCTAGAATGCATAGTTTGTTAGCACGGAACACAAACCCATCATTGAGGATGAATTTGTTCCAAGTTCTACCCTCTAGACAATGCTGCAAAACATCTTTAAAATCGGCATCTTTCACATATTGTTCTTTAATAGTTTCCAATCCAAAGATTTTGAAGTCAAGTTGAGATAACATGGTATAACGACGTGACAAAGCATCAGCAATAATATTATCTTTACCCTTTTTGTGTTTAACAACATAAGGAAAAGATTCAATGAATTCAACCCACTTGGCATGACGTTTATTCAACTTAGCTTGACTACGAATATGCTTCAAAGATTTATGATCAGAATGTATAACAAATTCTTTAGGCCATAAAAAATGTTGCCAAGTTTCTAATGTCCGAACAAGAGCATATAATTCCTTATCATAAGTAGAATAGTTCAAACTAGCTCCACTCAATTTCTCACTGAAATATGCAACATGTTTTCCCTCTTGTAACAACACTCTTCCCAAACCAATTCCACTAGCATCACATTCCGACTCAAAGGTCTTATTAAAATCAGGCAGTTGGAGTAAAGGAGCATGTGTAAGCATATCTTTGAGTAGCATGAAGGCTTCTTGTTGTGCATAGCCCCAAACAAAGGGCACATCTTTCTTAGTAAGCTCATTCAGCGGCGCTGCAATGGAACCAAAATTTTGACAAAGCCCCTATAAAATCTAGCAAGGCCAAGGAAGCTCCTCACTTGTCTGACTGTTTTGGGTTGTGGCCAACTCGAAATTGCTTCAATCTTGGCGGGATCAACTTCAATACCCTGTGCTGTAACAACATAGCCAAGAAAAGCAATTCTATCCGTGCAAAAGGTGCACTTCGCAATGTTACCAAACAAATGTGCAGCACATAAAGCATCAAAAACAACACGTAAATGTTCCAAATGTTCTTCTAGAGATTTGCTATATATCATCAAAATATACCACCACAAAATGTCCAATAAAAGCACGTAAAACTTCATTCATTAATCTCATGAAAGTGCTGGGAGCATTAGTTAAACCAAAGGGCATCACTAACCACTCATATAGGCCAAATTTAGTTTTAAATGCAGTTTTCCATTCATCTCCTAACTTCATACGAATCTGGTGGTAACCACTACGCAAATCAACCTTAGAGAACATGGTAGAGCCACTCAATTCATCAAGCATGTCATCTAAACGAGGAATAGGATGACGATATCGAATCGTAATATTATTGATTGCTCTACAATCAGTACACATGCGCGAAGAACCATCTTTCTTTGGTACCAAAATAATAGGAACAACACATGGACTAAGAGACTCACGAATATGACCCTTGTCAAGAAGTTCTTGAATTTGTCGTTGAATCTCTTTCGTCTCCTTCGGATTGGTACGATATGGCGCACGGTTGGGCAAAGATGCTCCAGGAATCAAATCAATTTGGTGCTCAATTCCACGAATAGGTGGTAGTCCTGGAGGTACATCTTGTGGGAAAACGTCCTCATACTCTTGCAAAATGTTAGCAACAGCAGGTGGCAAAGAAGGAGGCATCTCCTCAGCCGAAAACAACACTTCTTTGCAAATGATAGCATAACATGCAGTAGTACTTACATCAATTTCAGAAATATCAGATTTGCTAGCTAGCAAACAAGCACTTTTCAAACGAATTTCAGTAGCATGTTTTGGATCAGATTTAGAAGTACTTGTAGAAGGCATAAGTTCCTTAGCAACAATCTGATTTTTGCTCAGCTTTTTCCCCTCATTATGTGCTCTACTAGCTCTAGCAAGATCATCTTTTAAAATACTTTCAGGAGACATGGGAAGTAACACAATTTTCTTATCATTATGAACAAGAGAATACTGATTTGTGCTACCATAGTGTATAGAATTTGTATCAAAATGCCATGGTCGACCAAGTAAAAGAGAACATGCTTGCATAGGAACAACATCACACTCAGCATAATTAGTATATGCAGCAATAGTAAAATGCACACGAACTGTATGTGTTACCTCATCTCCATGCATGATCATGCTCCAATGCTTGTCCCTCTAATCTATGCTAGGCCCATCATTCCTAAGTAACATAAACACATCTAATTTAGGCAGCATCATATTCTCATGAATATTAGGAATAGTTCCTAGAGGAAGTACCTGATAATTTAGTTGGCGTGCACAAGCTCTTATGAGAGGTCCTTGGAATAGTGGAACGTGAGTAAGTGTGGCTGTAGGTGCAACGGTTGTATCAACCATAGGGATGTCCTCATCAGGTTCATGTCGTACTAATTGCCTAAGCCACAACTTTCTGTCCCAGGCTGTTCCAGTGACGCCACACACGGCATATTAGAGCTGGTGTGTAACTTATTCACATTTTCTCTCAATATCAGAGCAAGAACATTAGCGATCAGGCCCATCAGAACGATAGTTAAAGAAGATGTTTATCATCAGGACTAACAATATAGTTTATTTTACAGGTAAGTGGCCAAGTACTTATGGGGACTAAGACGCAGACAGATATGTGGCATCTGTTCCAAATGTCATGTTCCTATAAACGATAAGTAGAAGGCTCCCCATTTTTAGCTAGTGCCAGAAAGAATGCTGCACCTTGTGTCATTTTTAACGCAAAAAAGATCATGCAGTTCCTACTCTCTAATTGAGAGAAGTTGGCACACAAATGCATAAAGCCTTTCTACTACCAAAAGCACATAATTTTAGTGAGCTAGTGAGGAGTTCGTACCAAATGAACCTAATTAGCAGATATGAACATTTGTATATGCATAGAGCTATTTTGATGAGGACATCCCTACTACACAGCCATCTCCACCTACTGTTGATGATCCTATTGTTGCTGATCAAGATAAGTCCAATGACGAGATTAGGATTGGACCAATTACTCGAGCCCGTGCCAAGTTGTTACAACAGCAGGTG
Organism: Dactylis glomerata; assembly: GCA_007115705.1. Lineage (NCBI taxonomy): Eukaryota > Viridiplantae > Streptophyta > Magnoliopsida > Poales > Poaceae > Dactylis > Dactylis glomerata. Next base: position 141,238 of record QXEO01000457.1, on the reverse strand, counting down.
AACTCACTCCTTGCTGAATCTGATTTTATTGTAATGAGAATTTTATACTGCCTAAGTCTTTGTTCATATGTATGATCAGGTTCATTGGAGAAAAAGGGGTTCGAGGGAGCGAGGAGATGCAACACATGGAGCACGACGTGGTGATCAAGCAAGAGAGCGCGAGGGAGGAGAGGGAGACCGGTGCCACAAGCATGGAGAACATCACCACGTGAAGGAGATCAAGTCTGGATGAGCACGAGCACGTGATGGCGCACTAGGACTGCCTACGACACGATGTCTACACGTCTAAGGCGCGCTACACACATAGCCTGCATGCTAAAATTAGGCCGAACCCATATATGGGTCGGTATGTACCTGTTTGAGTCGAACCGAGTCAGTTTGGGCCCAAACCAGGCATGTTTTGGGCCAGGTCTTTGCTGAGGACGCCCGGCCACCTATAAGTAGCCCTGGGCGCCCCCTCAATTAGGGTTAGACCATGTTTAGACTATAGATTACTTCGTTGAACTGCTGTAAGCATTCATCTAAATTCCTCCGCACCAATTTATCTGGATTTGGTGATATACTACTGCAAGTTTAGTGTGATCTGTTGTTCCATTGGGAATCAGTAGATTGCAAACTACTGTTTCGTGGTCGACGGCTACGTGCGCAAGTGTGTGGAGTCGTGAATATCCTACAGGGTTTGAGAGCTGTTGCATTGGCATCAGGGTTTAAGCGAGGAGAGTTCATCGGTGACACCAAGTTATCCCCGACAATCATCCGCTGCCATCATCACCATCGCATCGCTCACGAGAAGATCGGGCCACCCCATATCATCTTGGTATCAGATTTCCACAGTTTACTCGGTGAGCATCCACAAATCCACCCCCATAATTCGTTTTTGTTTTCAGTCGTATCCAGAAGAAGCCTCAAAAAAATTTAGAGTTCTTAGTTTTGCCATAGCCTAGATTGCACCGTTTTGAATTTTAGTCGCTTATCGTGTTTCGCGTATCTGTTCATCCAATTCGTCGGAATCTAGGGTCATCAATCTTTTCTGCATAGTAGTTTAGAGTTTGGATCTTGTCTTGTGTATCTTTGATCCTCTTCTCCCTGGTGTCGGCGGCCGTGCTGTGAGGCAGCTACGGCAAAGCAGTCCAGGCTCACCCTGATCCGATCGCTACAACGCCCAGATACTACAACGCCCAGATCCGATCGCTGTTAAACTCAAAAAAAAAACAAAGCAGCACGCCTCGCCTAGGGCGCCTGTGCGCGGAGTCCGTCTGGGGTCCTGCGCGAGCGTCGAGCGCTCGCCCGGCTCCGCTCGCTCGGGCGCGGAGGTCATCTGGCGTCCAGCGCCAGTTCGGGCCTCTTCTTTTTAGGCCCAATTTCAAGTTAGTAAAAAAAACAGGGGACATGCACGCACGCCGCACCTATATATATAAAAAAAGAAGACAAACTACTTTGTCCGTTTCGCGTCGCCGTCGCGCTGTCGTGTGTTTCCGGCGTCGTATATCTCTGCCGCGACCCGTTTTTCGGCGGTTCCTCTGCCGCGACAGCGTGTTACCACTGTGTCCACATAGCGTCTCTTTTACACGATTTTGATCGCTTTAGCTACAGCTTATCTACGACATCGTGTTTGGAGCTGACCCATACGAGACTAGCTACTTTGTGCTCATCAGGCTGCTGCCGTGTGCGCAATCTTGTGCCTGTTCGTTGAGCCCGTGGTAGCGTCTCTCTTGTGCATTGCAACATGAGCTATTGTGCGTTGTCACTTCTATCTCTTGAGCTCTTTTTCAGAGTTGCTTTGCCTCGCTTATCTCCACCGTGTGTGTTTCGTGGGTCTTGTCATACGATCAGCACTAGGACTTATTTGTGGTGTACTTAGGATACCATACCTAAAGCTCCACCATATATTCCTGGTTTGTCGTGTGATCGCTCTTATACCCTCGGTATTCACTTCATCACATCCATGCACGAGCTTGATACTTTGTTCTGGTATGCACTACTATTTACTTTGGAACGGTAAGATTGCCTTTTCTTGTCAGTTTTTGAGTGAGCTGTGAGAGGCACCACACGTTTTTGATTTCGTGCACTAATCTACTAATCATGTCTACTAGTGGTTATGATGTGATGCAGGAAAAAGATGGGGATACACCGGTGGTTTGGACAGACTTTGTTGGACTGCGCACTCATCTGGAGGGGGTGTTGGATCGTTCTACTGCCGACGCTGTGACTGCACATCAGCAACTCCAGTTCAAAGTGCAAGGCACCGCAGATACTGTTCAAGCTATGCAAGCTCAGTTCACTACTTTCCAGCACAGCATTGATCAGTTGAACCAATCCCTAGCGGAGCTGCGTCGACCCATGGTACCACCGCCTGTGCAGCCTGCTGCTGACTTTGCTGATGATGACAGTGTCCATGACAATGCCAATCTACTAGGCCCTAATGCTCGTGGGCGTGGTCTTGGACAACATGGTCGGCCCCCACATGTCCTTGGTGCCCGATGGGTAATACCTGCTGAGGATGATTTTCTAGGGAAGCCAAAGTTCTTGATACCCATATTTGATGGTGAAGGTGATGTGGAGGATTACCTCACTTGGGAGCTCAAGATCGACAACCTGTGGCATTTGCATGCTTACACTGAAGATAAGAAGATCAAACTTGCATCCTCAGAATTTGATGGTTATGCCCTGCGTTGGTGGGATAATATTCTATCACAACGACGAGCAGCTCATGAGCTTCCTGTTTTGCGATGGACAGAGATGAAGGAAATCATGCAGGCTCATTTTGTACCCACCAATTATTTGCGTTCAGTTTTTGATAGATTGACATAGCTGAAGCAAGGATTTTTGACAGTTGATGCTTATTACGAGGAGATGGAACTGTTGATGCAGCGATCACGAGTTCAAGAGTCTAGTCAGATGACTATGCAACAGTTTTTGCACGGACTCAGACTTCCTATCAAGAACATCGTTCGGCATCATACTTACAATGATATGAATCAGTTGCTTCACCATGCTATGGAGACTGAGGCACAGCTTGCTGAAGAGGCGCAACAAAAATCTCGCTTTTCACCTGCCAGTCGATACACTGCCAGGGCGCCATCTAGCCCTGCCCCAGCGCCACTTGAGGGGACTCCTACTCGCCCCTCCTCGTCCACTAGGCCAGCGACCTCTGGAGCTCAGTCCCGACGTCCCGCTACCACACCAGCCGCTAGTTCTGGTTCGAGTGCCTCCGTGACTCGTGCTATTGAGAAACTATGTCATACGTGTGGAGGCAAGGGACACTTTAAAAGAGATTGTCCCAACAACAAAGTGATAGTGGTTATTGAGAACGGATATGAGACCGGAGAAGATGCTGATCCATTTGGTTCTGATGATGAAGGTGAAGATACTTATGCTGACTCTTCTCCTATTATTGTTGTCTCTCCACGTACGTTGAGTGTGTAGCCCAATATTGATTCTCAGTGCTGCAACCTGTTACAAACCAAGGCACTCGTTGGTCCCAATAAAGCTTGCAAGGTGATCATTGATGGTGGAAGCTGTCAGAATCTCGCAAGTAAGGAGTTATGTGCCAAGCTGGGTTTGAAATATTTACCTCATCCTAACCCATATTATATTCAGTGGTTAAGTGACAATGGTGAGATGAAGGTAAACTACATGGTACGTGTGAACTTTGAGATAGGGCCATACAAGGATTCTATTGATTTTGATGTGGTTCCTATGATGTTTTGTCATCTCTTGTTGGGTCGGCCATGGCTCTATGATCGACATGTGCAACACAATGGTCGAGCCAATACTTATCACTTGGAGTTCAAGGGCAAGAAAATCAACCTACTGCCTATGTCACCTGCAGCAAATTGTTAATGAATCTCGTCAGAAGACTGAAGTGAAACTCAAACAGCCACCTCCACGAGATAATGTAATAGTCATGAGTGATATAACGAAAAGTGAGGGAGTGCCCAATTTGTTAGTTTTAGCCACCAAAGAAGACATGAGAGAATTTAGTGAGGATCCTACAGCCATGCCTCTTATGCTCATGTACAAGGGCGAGGTCTTAGTTTCTAACGATATGCAACCTGTTTCTCTTGGTGTCTCAACTGTTTTGTAGGACTTTGATGATGTTTTTCCGAAGGAGGTACCTGCTGGGCTGCCACCATTACGAGGCATCGAGGACCAGATCGACTTGATCCCTGGCGCCTCCTTGCCCAACCATGCCCCCTACAGGACCAACCCCGACGAAACAAAGGAGATACAAGCACAAGTGCAAGCTCTTCTGGATAAAGGGTACATTCGTGTCTCTCTTAGTCCTTGTGCTGTTCCTGTTATATTGGTGCCTAAGAAAGATGGTACATGGCGCATGTGTGTAGATTGTAGAGCTATAAACAACATTACTATTCGATATCGTCACCCTATTCCCCGTCTCGAGGATATGTTAGATGAATTGAGTGGTGCTGCTATTTTCTCTAAAATTGATTTGCGTAGTGGTTACCATCAAATTCGCATGAAAGAAGGAGATGAATGGAAAACTTCTTTCAAAACTAAATTTGGTTTGTATGAGTGGCTAGTCATGCCTTTTGGTCTTACTAATGCACCTAGTACATTCATGCGCTTAATGAATCATGTTTTGAGAGAGTTCATTGGTTGTTTTGTGGTTGTCTATTTTGATGATATACTTATTTACAGCCGCAATGAAACTGAACACTGTGCTCATATTAGACAAGTTTTGCAAGTGCTGTGTCTCGCTAAGTGGGTTGAGTTTATTGAATCTTTTCCGTACATCATTAAACATAAGAAGGGAAAAGATAATGTGGTTGCTGATGCTCTATCTAGGAAGAATATGTTATTGACACAACTTGATATTAATATTCTGGTTTAGAGAGTTTTTGTGAGCTTTATGCAACTGATCATGATTTTGCTGAACCATATCGTTTGTGTGCTTTGAAAAATGCTTGGGAAAAATATCACATACATGATGGGTTTCTATTTCGAGCTAACAAACTATGTGTTCCGGAGTCGTCCTTGCGTTTGCTCTTATTGCAGGAATCACATGCTGGAGGTTTGATGGGTTACTTTGGGCGTGAGAAGACATTACTCATGCTAGCTGATCACTTCTTTTGGCCTAGGATGAGGCGTGATGTGGACAGGTATGTGCGGCGCTGCATTGTGTGCAACACATCCAAGTCCAAGCTGAAGCCTCACGGTTTGTATACACCACTACCTGCACCTATTACACCATGGAAAGATATTAGTATGGATTTTGTGCTAGGATTGCCAAAAACTAAACATGGTCATGATTCTATATTTGTGGTAGTGGATAGATTCTCTAAGATGGCACACTTTATTGCATGTCATAAGAGCGACGATGCGTCGCATGTGGCTAACCTGTTTTTCAGGGATATCGTACGCTTGCATGGAGTGCCCAAGACTATTGTTTCTGACAGGGACGTCAAGTTCATGAGCTACTTCTAGAAGACCTTATGGGGAAAGCTGGGAACAAAGTTGATGTTCAGCACTACATGTCATCCCCAGACTGATGGCCAGACCGAGGTGGTGAATAGAACTTTGTCACAGTTGTTGAGGACAATGATCCAGAAAAATCTGCGGGAGTGGGAAGATTGTTTGCCACATGTGGAGTTTGCATACAACAGGGCGGTACATTCTACTACTCAGCTTTGTCCATTTGAGGTGGTGTATGGCTTCAAACCTATTACACCACTAGATTTGTTGCCTCTTCCATTGCATGAGAGAGTTAATATGGAGGCATCAAAGAGAGCTGATTTTGTGAAGAAAATTCATGAGAAGACTCGAGAGGCTATTGAGAAGAAAGGAAGAATACTGCTGCTGCTCGCAACAAGTCAAGAAAGCAGGTTCTTTTTCAGCCCGGTGATATGGTATGGGTGCACCTGCGCAAGGACAGATTTCCTTTGCTTAGGCGTTCCAAGTTGAGGCCCCGAGGTGCTGGTCCCTATAGAGTGCTTGCAAAGATCAATGATAATGCCTACTCGATTGATATTCCTATTGCCGAGTTTGGTGGTGTTAGCAACAGTTTCAACGTTGCTGATTTGTCACCATATGATGGAGATGACCTTGGAGCGTCGAGGTCGACGCCTTTTGAAGGGGGGGAGATGATGAGGACATCCCTACTACACAGCCATCTCCACCTACTGTTGATGATCCTATTGTTGCTGATCAAGATAAGTCCAATGACGGGATTAGGATTGGACCAATTACTCGAGCCCGTGCCAAGTTGTTACAACAGCAGGTGAACTCACTCCTTGCTGAATTTGATATTTATTGTAATGAGAATTTTATACTGCCTAAGTCTTTGTTCATATGTATGATCAGGTTCATTGGAGAAGAAGGGTTTCGAGGGAGCAAGGAGATGCAACACATGGAGCACGACGTGGTGATCAAGCAAGAGAGCGCGAGGGAGGAGAGGGAGGCCGGCGCCACAAGCATGGAGAACATCACCACGTGAAGGAGATCAAGTCTGGATGAGCACAAGCACGTGATGGCGCACTAGGACTGCCTACGACACGATGTCTACACATCTAAGGCGCGCTACACACATAGCCTGCGTGCTAAAATTAGGCCGAACCCATATATGGGTCGGTATGTACCCGTTTGAGTCGAACCGAGTCAGTTTGGGCCCAAACCAGGCATGTTTTGGGCCAGGTCTTTGCTGAGGACGCCCGGCCACCTATAAGTAGCCCTGGGCGCCCCCTCAATTAGGGTTAGACCACGTTTAGACTCCAGATTACTTCGTTGAACTGCTATAAGCATTCATCTGAATTCCTCCGCACCAATTCATCTGGATTTGGTGATATACTACTGCAAGTTTAGTGTGATCTGTTGTTCCATTGGGAATCAGTAGATTGCAAACTACCGTTTCGTGGTCGACGGCTACGTGCGCAAGTGTGTGGAGTCGTGAATATCCTACAGGGTTTGAGAGCTGTTGCATTGGCATCAGGGTTTAAGCGAGGAGAGTTCATCGGTGACTCCAAGTTATCCCCGACAATCATCCGCTGCCATCATCACCATCGCATCGCTCACGAGAAGATCGGGCCACCCCATATCATATTTTCAGTCATAAAATTGCATCAATTTGTATTGAGCCATTTTCAGGCTAGCATGCTATTGTAAAGGAGGTACTCAAATTTAGATAATTGAAGGAGTATTTCAACTAATTCCATTTCAACCCATTCAAGGAAAAATGATCTCTCATGTAAAGGAGGTACTCAAGTTCAGATAATGGCAAGAGTATTTCAACTAATTCCATTTCAACCCATCGAAATTGTGATTCCTTACCTCTCTCATTATTCTGGAGGTGAGGCTTGCTTTGCCATGGATTTCTGCTCTTCCAGCTACATACAAAGTACATTGGTAAGAAAATTGACTTATCCAAGGTAATACAAATGAACTAAAGAAACATAAGCATACATGCTTATACGACCACGCAATTGGTCTCCCTTGAGCTTGTGCAATGGTGGTAACCTTCCCAACAGGACGAGGCAATATGGCGTCTCTTTTCAATATATAGTTGACGCCAACTTCACAACATTCATTACCAAGTTCCCGACCCGCTACTATGTTCTTCTGATCAGCCGGAAAAATTGTACCTTTTGCAACAGGAGTACTATGGTCCCTCATTATATTGTACTGTATCACCTCGTTTCCTGAAGTGAAGTATGAAACAAGGCTGGAGTAAGAACTAAGCAGTAGGACTTTGAATGATTTTCTCTAGAAGTTCAGGATGTTTATCTATTGTTGAATGATATCACCTTTTATTAGTACAAAAGAAATCTCAAATTGGACATCATGATGGAGATGCACATGTATATGCTTACAACAGAAAATAATTAAGTGCGCCAAATAATGTCAGGTTACTATCCTAAGAATAAGTTGAAAATATCAGGTTAGTACTACAGTGAAATGAAATATACAGAAAACTTGCTCACAGTTAAACAATAGTGTCGCAAAGATACCTTCATCCACACGATCAACAGCCAAATTTCATTATCACCTTCATAATCTGACTCATTTCTAACATTTGAACCAATTCTCAGCACTCGGTCGGATGCTGGAATAGTATCTTCTTAGGATTTCTACAAATGACAACCTAATAATGTCATAGCTAGTTTGCAACTAATGATGCAGGCAATAACATTCTAAATATGTATGCACAAAAAAACAAACCAGTGATATAAGCAACTAATATAGGCAAAATGTCATGAATTTCTACATCACCTTTTCTTTTGTTTTCCTACAGGTCTGGTCTGATGCAATGTAGTCATCTCATTAACAAGAGGAGCAAGCCCAAGGATCTTTAGTATCTTAGTGTTTTTTGTGATTTCTAGTTCACATACACCATCGTATGCAGCAGCCTTATCTTCTAGCTCTCTTGCCATTGTTTTTCCTGAAAACAACCAAAGTGCTAGGCATCAGGATTCACTTGTCTCGCCAATAGTGTTCAGAGACCACTTCAATACCCACACCCGTACCCCAACACCCCTAATAGAAATGCATACAACAAAACAACCAATGTGCTAGGCATCAGCATTCACTTACTTGTCTCAGTAGGTTCAGGCCAATAGTGTTCAGACCACTTCAATCCCCACACCCTAAGTGGCCTCGGTGCTCAACAATTAACCTATGAAGTGAATCAATTAGCATAGGAATAATTAAAATATATAGAAAGGGTAGCACTAAACCACATGTGAAGTTAATCTCATGTAAGCAATTTATATCCAAGGGACTGCCATAACAAGCAATTGTTGAACACGCACATGGCAGACTAAATCAATTCCATTTCTCAATAGGTATTGGAGAGGGATAGAACAAGTATAAAATGATAGTGTTTCTCTCCAAGGTTTTGCACACAGAACAATGAGAAATGGTACTTCTATTGAGAGGTTACTCCACTTGGTCATTCTGTACTCAGAATCCTAGCTAACACACACAAATCATGGGCTCGTGAAGCTAACTATGCTATCTAAATATAACTAAAGAACAGGAACATGCTAACTGAATCTACAAGAAACTGAATCTTAACTTAGATAAACAACAAGATTATTCAGTTAATAGCTGCTGGGTTCCATACTTCATTACAAAGGAAAGGCAGCAACAAGGTATACCTTCTCCTTAAGTGAGTGCATGTTGTTTGCTAATAAATCACAACAAATAAACTGTGAAGCAGCCTCGATGGATTCTGCTCAGGGGTAGGCTTCAGGTCGCGTTCCTAGGGTATCAAAGGGAATAAACTGTCAAGTGGCCTGGTCACCAGGAAAGAAGAAAAGCTAGGGATTTGGTGGGCATGGCAGCGTAGTACCCACGAGCGGCCGAAGTCGAGACAGCGAGGAAGAAGTAGAAGGTGCTCACCGAGGTGGGTCGATGAGGGGATGCCCCAGCGGCTGTGGGTGGCCGAGCGGCTGTCAGGGACTAGGGTTATGGAATAGTGGGCCATTAGCTCAAGTATAGTTTGGATTATGAGCTCACGGGCAGTTTGGTAATTTCAATTAATCCATTAGCCGCACTCCATATAACGCCTACCTTGTATCCTGTGATATCAATAGAAGAAAAATATAAACCCTAATTCTTGCATTTTATCTTAAATTTAGTTCCAGCAATTTATCTATTTTCTTTCTAATTCCTCTCAAATTACTATTCTTGATGATCCTATCTTGCTAAATCCAATTAGGGTCCTGACAAAGTGGTATCAGAGCGGTCGATTCTCCGACCAAAATTTTTTCCCCGCCGACTTCTTCTCTCCGCTTCGTAGCAATTTCCCACCCTCCCTTTCCCAAATCGGTTGTCGACTTCTCCCAATTCACATCCATGGTGACCTCGCCTGTCCCCTTCCCCACCACCGCATCCCCGTACGCGTCCAGCGCAGTCTTTCCCCCCCGCCTCCGTTCGGCTTCAAAGCACCAGCGTATGGCCACCACATCTTCCCCTCCGTCGTGACCTTACCTCCTTTTTTCCCCGATGGCTACTCCATGCCATCCTTTGGTTCCCAAAATTGGCCACCACCTGCTACATACCGGACTCTGGCCGCCACGTACCCACCCGCCTTTCCCTACACCGTTGCCTCACCAACACAAGTGCCCAAATTTTTCCCTACTCTAGCGTACCACCTCACGCCAGACCTCCAGTCGGGGAATTTTATTTTTTGCCCCACTTTATTTGGTAGTTCTATGAATTGCCCTCATTTACTTTGACCTATCCTTTTTGCCACTCTTTACTTTGCCTATTTCTAATTTGCCCTTTTGAATTATTCTTTTGCTTTTAAGGATTTAGAAAAAAACTATAGGACATAAATGCCCCTGGCCACGTTACTGGAACCAAGTCTACTGCTCCTTTTCTCTGTACACGGAGGAGTGGATGAACTAGCTGCTCTTGGTCATGGAGGCGCTCGTTGCTCGTACAGGAAATTTCTCCCCATTGCCTTAAATTCCATCGCTCCCCTCTCTTCTTCTTCCTCTCGCAAGCCAACAGCCACGAGCTAGGGTTCATCTCCCGTCGCCGCCACTGAATCGCCATAGGAGGAGAGGAGATGTGCATGCCTAAGACCTCGCCGGAGGAGGAGGATATAGGGGCAGCGTGTTTGGGAAGGTGCGGTTGGTGGCTCCATCTTCCACTTCCTCAAGGACACCTTCAACCCCCCCAAACGGCGAGGGACATGTGGACGGCGCCTAGGCTGTGCACATGAACAACCAGCGGCCGGGCGGATCTCTCCTATCCCTCAGCGAGGGCGTCGGCTTCATGCTCAACTGCCTCCTCGCCGTGCGCTAACCTCTCGCTGCTGACCCCCAACCTGGCCGCCGCCGTAGCAAGCTTCGGGACGAATAGGACGAGGTCTATCTCCCCTAATCGATCTGGGTCAAATAACTAATGGGGTATTTTCGTCAAAGCATGTGGGCTCAGCGTGTCAGGGGGCAAATCAGAAATAGGCAAAGTAAAGAGTGGCAAAAAGGAGAGGTCAAAGTAAATGAGGGCAATTCATAGAGGTACCAAGTAAAGTGGGGCAAAAAATAAAATGCCCCCCTCCAGTCACCTTGGTACCTCTCCTCCCCGTCGGCGACCCCCATGCCTCCTTCAACCACCCTCCAGTTCCAGTGCATCCACAATCTGGTGTCGTCCTCCTTCCTCCAACCAGTGCACAGCCGGGGCTCGCGTCCTTCCTCCAACGTACAGCCCCTCTGGTTCCCACTCCACTTCTTGAGATCCACAACACCAGCGACACATCCATCTATGGCGTCCACAACCACAGGCAGAATAGACCTGAGAAACTCTCCATGGAATCAGCAGAAGCACATGCTCCGGTGGAAGCTACCACGCCAGCCTTTCCCTATGCACCACACATCCCTCGGCCGCCTGACTTGCCAGCGCGTGCAGAGAGGCTGGCTACTGCGCTCCCATGCCGTTCCGACCAAGCCCACGGTGCTCCTCTCCCCGCCAAAAACTCCTTTGACACAATCCAAGGTGAAATTTCTTGCATTTCAGAAGATGTCTCTCTGTTAGTCACTTCTGTCGGCCTGCGCGAAAATTAGAGGTACTCTGCTCATCCAGAGCATGATACACTCTCGGGTCTGACAGCATCCACGAAGCACTCAACCACCACTGCGAGTCTTGGCATCAAAGAACAGTTCCCCGCAAACACAAATTGCCTCTCATCAGTACCACCACCACCAGCCTGTAATGTGTGTCAGATTGCTGAAGACAGTACTCCAGCGTATAGCAGCGCTGCTATGGCTGGGAACACAAAACATCCTCAAGTCCAACCTATCCACTTCAGAAACTTGCAGGTGCCAGCTACTACGGAAGATGCATCAAGTGTGTTCGGTGAAATGCCACAACAATATGGCTATCACAATCTAGATAGCCAAAATTTATTCCTAGCTGATGGTACTGAGCGTCGCTACTTTGCGCTACCAGAAGATTATCCCTTGGAGCATGCTACTCCACCAATATCATAGTCAGCAGCGGAACATGTCGGTGTTAAGCCTCAGCCATCTCTAGCAGCACATGTAGCAGGTCTAGCTCCAGTTCTCTCCTCTAAAGTCGACATCACTGCTGATTCTGAGTCGCAGCTGGTTCCTAACCTGCAACTGCCAAAGAATGTGCAAGATGCTCCCAATGTGTTCAAAGAAACACCTGTATATGATATATATGAAGAAGAATATACTGCTTGCCTGAACATTATGTCAGATGTGCGGGATTTCACTCTTGAGCTGCAGCAACAAGATGATGAGAGGGCGTGCAATTGTTCAGTCCTAAAGGCCTCCGATTCATTTGCCACATGGTCCAGCCAACTCAGTATTGAGCATAGTATGCAAGAATTGAGATTGCTTTGGGATCCAGGAGACAATAAAATTTCGAGTTCAACACTGAACAGAGGTATTGGAGGTGTCCTTCAAACCTCAGTGCTGACAGCAAGTGGAATTTTTACTCTCCCTTGTGTGCTAACAGTGAAAATCCTGTTTGGCGTGCCCACTTGTGTAACACAACAGTGCCACTATTACAGAGTGTTGTCAAGCCAAGAAAATCATGGAATTCAAAAATGGGATCCTAGAATTGCAGAAACATCTCTCGTGGATCTATGCCTTTATTGGCATGATGATATCAAATTCAATGGAATTGCTCTTTGGCTGGTGACCTTTAATCCTCCTTAGCTCGAATGAAAGTTTCTAAAGAAACTTGTTTATCCATTGTTGGACAATGGTATCAAGGGGAAAGGAATGTCAGGAACTAGGGTTATGGAATAGTGGGCCATTAGCTCAAGTGTAGTTTGGATTATGAGCTCACGGGCAGTTTAGTAATTTCAATTAATCCATTAGCCGCACTCCATATAACACCTACCTTGTATCCTGTGATATCAATAGAAGAGAAATATAAACCCTAATTCTTGCATTTTATCTTAAATTCAGTTCCAGCAATTTATCTATTTTCTTTCTAATTCCTCTCAAATTACTGTTCTTGATGATCCTATCTTGCTAGATCCAATTGGGGTCCTGACAGCGGCGCGGATATGGGTGCGGTGCCATAAAGACCGCGAGTGCAGCGGCGTGGAGATGAGTCCGCCGGTGAGGGAGACGAAGTGTATAGGCTCTACAAGGGGGCTCGAGGCGGAGCCAGAGTGGTCGCTGAGAGAGACCAGGCGCCGCTAGTTCTGATGGAGACGGGGGTGGCGCTGGAGCAAGGAAGACTAGGGAATTTTTGGATCGGGTTAGGGATTTTGATGCACGCAATGGGGGTAAGACTGGACTCTATTTTTTTCTCATGCGCACTATTTTTTGCCTCACGCCCGTGCTAAGTTGGAAAGCCGCACCAAAATTTTCAGCAACCTCCGCCCACTAGATGTGCCGGCTGTGCCGGCAGTTTGCCTGCCTCCCTATAGTTCTATTACTGGTGGCATTTCATAGCCGGTACAAGTTTATTTTTATCGGCTGATAACCCACCCTCTAGAATTTTTACCGACTGTTTATTTTTCCCGACAGTTAAAGTGCCCTCTAAAGTTTACTTTTGTCGGCTGTTCTCGGTCCTTAATTTTGGTTTGTGGTGTCTCTGAACATTTGAGCTTGCCATCTAAACTCCTAGGATCCATATCTTGCAAGCCATACCTTTTTGCCATATCTCTCTTATCACAGAATCATAATAAAACTAAAATGTTGAACCAACTCTTCTCAATTGCTTGTCTTGTTTGATTATGTTGCCATTGTATGGTGTGTTCATGTTGTGCTATTTCTGTGTTATAGTTTGTATGGAGAGCTACGTACTTTGTTGAGAGAAATGAAAGATCATGAACTTCAAAAAGGCAAGTGACACACATTCTTCTACCTACTTCTTACTACTGCATTAGTGTTTTCAGTAGTATGCATGATAGGTGGAATATCAACTATTTTATAAAGTGCTTAGATCCTAGTAGTGTGTAGCCATCCTTAAACCCCACTTGTTAGGATGCTAAAATACTTTGAATATTGAAGCCATGCAATGATCACTTTGTTAAAGTTGTTTTGTGAACAAATTAAGAACTTCAACTAAAATGAATCACCTGGGTGGAGTGGTTTGATAAGAGGAGGCAAAGTTGAGTTGGTTCTGGGACACATGCCTTGAGAGGATGTGTGCTCAGGGCATCACTTGGGATTGCCACCCAGGATTAAAGAGATTACCATGTCTTCTGTGTTTTAGAGTACTTCCAGTGCAGCCTTATGACACTATGGGCTCTGTCTTGATTGAGTAAGTTGTGGGAGTTCAACCTGTGAGTACTAACACGAGGTGGTAGCAGAATTATAGGGGGTACGGTCAGGCTAGTATGGTTGAATTCTTCTTCATAAAGGTCTTGTCTCATTCTTCTCTCTAGGTAGAATGAGTCTTAAGGTGAAAGTGCACAACCCCTGCATGGTGTCAATCTAATCGATTAGCCATGTCCCCTGTTATGGACAATTTGAGTCTCTAGACATGGAATGTACGGAAGAATCTCATCACCGTTTCTGAATGGTTAAAATTTGACTAGAAACCCTTAGGTTAGGAGCTCAGGGCCATACACTCCGAGGGGTGGTGGTTTCTGTTGTTCCGACTTTGTTGAGTTTCGCCCAGAACTACATGCCTAGCTAGTATGTAGTGTATGGGGGTTATTTTAACCCTTAAAGAATAACATTTTGAAAGAAAGTTTTGACAAGAATTGTAGGAATTTTTTTTGGCTTTATGCAAACTAGCCCATGAGATCCACCAGCCAAATATCATGTAGTGTAGTTCTTTCACAAGAGCCACCATATATGTGTCATTTGCCAGTACATTGTTATACTGATCCCTTTCATTGGGGCTGCATATTCAAATGTGCAGGTTATTTGGATGAGGAACGATTAGTAGGATCTCGAGTCTACATTCTAACATGTTTGCCTGTGGAACGTGATGAAGATGAAGGCTCATTGCTGCTTTGTTTTCTACTGTATATCTGTAATGTTGAAGACTATGTAACTGGATCTCCGTTGTAATTTGTGATACTATTGCAATGATTACTAAATTTTGTACTATGGTGCTATCAGTGATCCAGGGAATAGCACTTAACACAGGAGTTCTGCCTTTTTCAAAAGGTAGGGTGCTACACTGCAGTCGCATAGCAAGGTCGATACAGGCATGCATACAGCCACGTCTCACCGTATCGACGATCGTTAAAGCTATTGGAGTCCCGAAACAGCTTAGTTCTTACAAATTTATGCTAAGGACCTGCAGTGTTAGTCCAACAAAGCATAAAATATTTTTGTAAAGAAGTCCTAACCAAGCTATGCAACATATGTTTAGAGCAACAAACAATTCTACCATTTGAAAATTAGTCCCAAGCCAACTCTAATAGTAAATCATGCAAACATACAAGTGCCAATGCAACATGAATGCAACTAGACTCAACACACAAAATTAAGAAAGACACCTAATAACTTTGGGTTGCCTCTTGGGAAGCGCTTTCTTTAAGCCATATAGCTAGGCAATGATGCTCAATTATTTCACCCACCTAGATCCCAGGGGACATCAACTCGAGGTGTCGCTATACATACCTCTAACAGCTTGGAGTATCTCAGAGAAGAGTTTTGTTAGAGTCGTTCTCGCTAGTGGTGCATCGGCATCATGTAGATGAAGAGGTTCTTGCGTTCAAGTGAGTGTTGATGCACCCATTACAGTGAGCACGTCTCCTTAGGTAGCTGCAACAAGAGGATTAGATTTTCATAATTTATATTTAAAATTTCCCTTTGGTTACCATTGTAGGGGAACACTTCATAATATTCTTTCTTTGCAAGAGGGAGTAACTCATAAGTGTGTTCCTCCTCTATTTCATCACCCTTGTTAGCAAGTTCATCAGTTCTAGAGTTATCATAACACTTAGAGACAAGTTCATGTATAGCTTCAAAAGATTCATATCAAGGTTCTATCTCTAGTTCATCATTATTAATGCTCTCCTCATGAGTATCTGGGCACAAGTCCTCCACAGAACAATTATGATCAGTTTTAGCATTATAAGAATCATCACTAAAGAGAGAGGCATCATTAACATACTGCTCTTCATCAACCTTACCTTCTTGGGGTTCCTCCTCTTTATCTTGTAATTCCTGCAAATGATTATCTTTGGGCACAACGGTTTTACACCGTGCCTTACTCTTTATAACAAGTGCATTCTTACTAGGACATTCACAAAAATAAGATTCTATTGTTGGTAACATGGCAAGTGTGATATGAAGCATACTATCACTACTCTCACTAATAATAGGTTCTTTCAAGAGTAGATCATGGACACCTTTGTAAACCAAATACTCCAATACTTCAATTCTAGTAGAAATACTAAGGATTCTTCAAGAGTAAAGGAACATTGAAAACTAAAGTGCCCAACTGCCATACACTTATCACAAGTTACTGGATATGAAAAACATAGGTATTTTGCATAGCCTTCTAAAAGATCATACACAGAAGATAAATCCATACCAGTGGCAGTAGTATGTTCGCTGTGGTGTGCATCCTCTTCTTTCTTTTGTGAGTCCTGCAAAAGATTAGCCCTTTCCATGGCGATTGAAATCCGCTCATGACAAGTGATCACTAATGCATTACTACTAAAATTATCATAACAATAAGAGTATATAGGATACACTGCTCCATAGATCTGATCCAGTGCCTTATTTTTCTCATTTATATTTCTCATGCGAGCTAGCAGCTCACAGCAACCGGTATAAAGCACTAGTTCTAAAACCTCCAGATCAACATAGAATTTATTACTTCTATTATAAGATACTAATAAGGTATCAACGTTATAGTACTCACATTGATAATTAATATAATCTTGGGATCCGTAGTCTTCACAAACAAAGTTGTATGAGGCAGATAACATGGATGAGTAATCACTTACCCATCTCAACGATTCTTCTAATGTCTTTTGCCTCATAGAGAAATATCCAAAAGCTCTGAATTTCTTTTCCTCCATTGCAAGCTTCATCTGTTCAAAGCAACTAGTCTCAAGAGACATGATTAGTAGCAACTATTTTTATATTTTTTGTTTTATTTTTTTGTTCTTCTCAATATGAATAAAAGTAGTAAGATAAATAGCAACAAACAGAAATAACTATGTGTGAGTGGGTAGGTATTAACCAAGCGCTATGCTCCCCGACAATGGTGCCAATTTGATGAGCTGGTTTTCCTATACAACCACAGTTGTTTAACCTGGATCAACAACAGAGTTATTGTAGTACGAACAGCAACAAATATCTCCTAGTATGTATCATCCCTTAGGAGCTATGCCGAATGGTATCCACTCTTACCTCATAGCCACGTTGTCAATGCAGCCATGTTCACACCCAAAAATGGTGTTTGGAAATAGCTATACTATAAGTTGCTAAGTAAACAGTAATGAGGTAATGGTTTAAACTACTACTACTAGAACTGGAAGAAAACTAGTGTAGAAGTAAATACTAATTATGTAGAAGGATGCAATGAGTGGTCTAAGTGTAAGGGATTTAGTTCATGATGATAGTGAATTGTAACATCCCAAGTTTTTATCAAATTTTGGAATAATTTTTTTTTGTTTTATTTGTGTTGATTGAAATTTCATAGGGATTTAAAACTTTTTGAGTTTATTTAAAAAGCTTTATTAGAAAACTATTTCAAACTTTCTATATTTCTTGAAGAACTCCTTTGAGAAAACAGAATTTCAAAATACTATTTTCTTTCTTTTATTCAAAACCTATGCAAGCTTATTTGCATAGGAAGTATTTACCAAATGGTTTATATTAAATAAAGTTTGCATTTTCAAAACTATTTTGGAAAATGAATTTCAAAATATTATTTTATAAAGTATTTTCTCTAATTTCAATGGATTATTTTTAAAACACTATTTCTATTTTTGCATTATGCAAATAAAGCCTTTTGTCCAATTTAAAAAGTTTTCTTGAAAATGGGTTTTGTCCTTGGAAATTTGTCACTTACTGGTTTAAAAAATTGTTTAGAATTTTAGAAAATTTTAGAAGTTGGTTTGATTGGTTTTGAAACTATTTTGAAAAAGTTATGAAAGAAATAGGAAAACAAAAAAGAAAAGAAACTGAACAAAAAAAAGAGAGTAAACAGGCCGCGGGACCGAATCTGGCCCAGGCCAGGATCCGGCCCACGGCCCAACTCCGCCCCATCCCGAACGGGTACGCCGCCCCATCCCGAACGGGTACGCCGCCCCCTCCTTCTTTCGCTGAAAGGTGGACCCCACCTATCAGGTCGTCATCAACCTCCGGTCAGGAGACCTGGGAGACCACGGCTTCTCCCTATGCCGTCCATCGCCCCCCCTCGTCAAACCCTAACCCCTATCCCAAGCAAGCCTCGCCTATTTAAACCTCACGATCTCCTCTCCTATCTCCCTCCTTTTCCCCGCTCAGCTTGCCGCCAGACCGTCGAGATTTCTCGTCGGAGCCTGCAGATGCCGATGGCGTTCGTCGTTGATTCCGACGCCACGAGCTGACCATGCCGCCCATTTTTGGTCCCTTCCTCTCTCCTTCATCCTGGCGCACGTCCTCACGTCCTCTGCTTGTCCAATCTTGCAGTGAAACGATGCCTCGGTCCCCAACCGAAGCCACCGCCGCCCGAGCTCCTCCGGCCAGTCCTCTCCCTCTCCTCTGGAAGCAAATGACGATATCGATCATGCCCTCGAGCTCACCACGTCGCGTTGAACCCCGTCCACCTATCCGCCAGCCCTGAGAAGCTCCAGAACATCGTCGGTGTTCGTCTTCTGGCCGCACCTCGCTGGAGATAGTCGCCAGAACCCTAACCGGTGAGTCTTTCCCCCTCTTTCCTTTCTCGACCGTCGGATCTTGATCCAGTGGCCCTAACAGGTCACTTAATCCAACCAGTATGGGACGATCTAGTCCGTCCAGATCTAATAAGATCTAACGGCCGAAAACGGTGATCCAATCGAATCGGTACGGGCGAATCAGAAGTCACCACGTGGCCAACCCCTGTTTAATTAGGTTTTCGAATTGGAATTAAAAGCAGATTTTGCTTGAAACTTGCAAAATTCATCTCTTTCAAACCATGCATGCAAAATTCACAAATTTTATGTCTCTGGAAAGCTAATAAAGAGTAGAATCCAATGGTGCAATAATATTCTATAGTTTCAGTAGTCAATTTGAAATTCATTTTCAAATTGATTCAAACCCATCTGTTATATAAATAAATCCATATCTTTTGTTCTACACATCCAAAATTTACAAATTTGTAGTCTTTGGAATCCTCTGATCATGTATAACATCATAGAATCAAGAAACATAAAAGTTGATACGTGCACAAACCTTGTTCATTCAAATTTGTCAAAATCTTTGTTCTGGTCATAACTTGAGTTCTGAAATTTATTTTAGAATGAATCCAATTGCAGTAGCTTTTTTTACTGTAATCTATCCAGTAACATCACTTCCCAAATTTCTTGAACCACTCCACAATTATTAAAATTCAAATATGAGGATTTGAGTATTTTCCTTTATAGAATTAATTCTATTTCTTTTCAGCATTGTTTTCTTTCTACCAAAGTAAATCCTATGATCATATCTACCCACCAAGATTATCTTGACAACACTTTGATACAATATCATGTCTATCTAAATCTTGCTTGTCTAGTTCACGAATATTCAAATTGCAATTGTGTTATTTGAGTAAAATGTGATATATCTTAATCATAGGCTTTGTTCTATTGTTGTACTCTACTTCACACCACATATCCATACTCCATGTTGTTCAATAAACTCTTTGAACCATATTCTCAAGTATTATTCATCCATATCCAATCCCATGCACACTTGTTCATGTTCACTTGTATTGCACTATTCAATTTGCAAATGAGTTAATTGAGTAATTCAATGCTTCATGAATCCTTGCCCAATGCCTAAGTGTAATTTATACTATTTAAGGGTAATTGTTGACACACTTATTCAGTTCACATGAGCCATTCAAAATTGTAGACATGCTTTGTAAAGCATAAAGGTTCATCAGTTAATATCTTTTCAAGCCCACTCTTTTCAAATCATTTGACCTTTCCAACTAAACTCTCAAATCTATATCTTGCAAGCCAAGCCTTTTTGCCATATCTCTCTTGTCACAAAATCTTAATAAATCTAAAATGTTGAACAAACACTTTTCAATTGTTTGCCTTGTTCGATTACGTTTGGTTTGTATGGTGTGTTTATGTTGTGCTATTTCTGTGTTATAGCTTATACGGAGAGCAACGTATTTTGTTGAGAGAAGTGAAAGTTCGTGGACTTCAAAAAGGCAAGTGACACACATATCTTCTTACCGACTTTTTACTACTGCATTAGTCTTTTGAGTAGTATGCATGATAGGTGGAATTATCAAACTATTTTATAAAATGTTTAGATCCAAGTAGTGTATAGCTATCCTTGAACCTCACCTATTAGGATTCTAAATACTTTCAAAAATATTGATGCCATGCTATGATCACTTTTGTTAAAGTTTTTTTGTGAATAAATTAAGAACTTCCACTAAAATGAAACACCTGGGTGGATTGGTTTGCTGATGGAGGACTTGAAATTGAGTGCTTCCGAGGGCCTCATTCCTACTAGAGGATGAGGTGAACCTTGGGAGTTTACTCGTGGATTGCCACTCAGGTTTAAAGAGATTACTATGTCTTCTATGATTTAGAGTACTTCCAGTGCAGCCTTATGACACTATGGGCTCTGTCTTGATTGAGTATGATGTAAGGGTTCAATCAGGAGTGACTGACAGAGGGTGGAATTGGGGAACAATCAGACTCGTGTGGTTGAATGCTTCTTCTGAAAGGTCTTGTCTCATTTTATTCTTTGGGTAAAATGAGTCTTAAGGTGAAAGAGCACAACCCCTGCAGGGTGTCAAACCTAATCGATTAGCCGTGTCCTCGGTTATGGACAATTGAGTCTCTAGTCATAGAATGTTCGGAAGAATCTCATCACCATTTTTTGAATGCTTTAAAATTTGGTTAGAAACTCTTAAACAAGAGCTCAGGACCATACACTCCAAGGGGTGGTGGTTTCTGACGTTCTAACTTTGTTGAGTTACGCCTAGAACTACATGCCTAATTAACATGTAGTGTATGGGGGTTATTTCAACCGTTCTTAAATAAAATTTTGACAGAAAGTTTTGCAAAGGATTATAGGATAAAAATTGGCTTTATGCAAATCAACCTATGAGATCCACCAGCCAAATATCATGTAGTATAATCTTTTCACAGCAGCCACCAAATATGTGTCATTTGCCATTATGTTGTTGTACTGACCCCTTTTATTGGGCCTGCATATTCAAACATGCAGGTTTTATTTGGATGAGGAAGGATTTGTAGGATCTCGAGTCTACATTCCAACATGTCTGCCTGTGGCACGTGATGAAGATGGAGGCTCATTGCCACTATGCTTTCTGCTGTGTATTGTTAGGTTGGAGACTTATGTAACTGGATTTACGTTGTAAATTTGATACTATTGCAATGATTACTATATTTTGTACTGTGGTGCTATCAGTGATCTAGGGAGTAGCACTTAACACAGGAGTTCTACCTTTTTCAAAAGGTAGGGCGTTACACAATGGTATCAGAGCATAGTGTTGCCTATAGGATCGAGACCCTAGGATTTGGAATAGACTAGGAAGCCCCTAAGATTTGTTCCTTCCTTCAAAATAAAATAAAATATCATTTTCGTTTTCTAAATTAAATCTATCTCATCTTGCTTGTATATGTATAAAAAAATGTTTGCATCTTGAAAACTTCTTGTATTCTCTCCCACATCATTTTTCAAAGGTTTTCCTTTTACTTTAGATGACCCAACCCTGAAATCATCAAGAAAGGACAGAAGACCGCAATGTGCCAGAAGAATGAGACTTCTACTCATATGATATTCATCGACTCAGCATGAAGAACTACATTGAAGGCCAATGAAGAACTTGGAGAAATGTTGATATGAAGACTGCACAACACCAATGATACATCGAGGAAGTGGAAATGAGAGCATAGAACAATGAAGACAATAATAGAATAGACCACCAATAATTTTAATTTATAGAACCAATGATATCGTAATAATCTAATGATTATACCAAACTGGGGTATGACCATACTAGATTCTTAGTGTTTGAACTAGTTTGCTTGATGCGATGAATGTTTGTTAGATGTTGTTTGTAAGATGAATTCCTTGATCTGCTATGTCTGGGTAGGAATCTTCCTTAGATACCTTCTATCCATTCTCATCTATGCTAAGTTCTAAACATGTCCTAAACATGTCCTAAAACCCAAACAGAGGCATCCTCAATGCCAGAACAACCCTGACAACCCTCAGATGGAGATAGCAATGCAACAGATGGTAGAGGTACATACCGAAATGATGCGAGTTATGACCCAGGATATGGTCAACCGCGATAGCAAAGAGTTACCTCCAGGAATGCAGCAAGTACTAG
The DNA here is from genome assembly GCA_007115705.1 of Dactylis glomerata. Lineage (NCBI taxonomy): Eukaryota > Viridiplantae > Streptophyta > Magnoliopsida > Poales > Poaceae > Dactylis > Dactylis glomerata. The sequence goes on along the minus strand of QXEO01000457.1, from coordinate 118,816 downwards.
ATAATCATTCTCAAATGATATAGATGATACCCCAGATGTTGGCTGTTACTGGTAACAACCTGCCACAAAAAAAATCTTGGTAGCAAGGAACCAAGAGATGATGCTGAGATAACACTGCAAGCCTGCAAGATTTGTGGAGAAATAGGACATACGTCTAAAGGATGTCGTAAATAGTGCTCTTACTGTGATATGAAGTTATACGAACCACCCAGTTGGGGATTGTCCCATGGCCTAGGTTACTTGTTTCCTATGCGATGGAATCAACCATGTACCCACTGAATGTAAGTTTTACCCCACGGTGCAACGAATGAATCAGCAAGCAAATGATGGATTGTGCCAATTGCTGGAAAAGACCCCTGAAGATGGAAGACCCAAGATGAAAGTGGAAACAAAAGACATGGAAATAGCACCCGACGTCACCATCAAGAGTCGCTTAACAGGTAGTAGGCAAGGACATTTACCTAGAAACTGCATGAAGAAACGAGAAAGGTTTCCTACCACTATAGTGGAGTATGAAAATAAAAAGAGGTATGAGATCTCCTAGCCTTAGAGAAGCCCAAGAAGAAGAAGTACTATAACAAGGTGTTATGCTTAAATTGCAAGGAGCTAGGACATTATGCGAACAAATGTCCAGAAAGGAGCAACAAAGCAAACAGACAAGGTAGCATGAAGAAGAACCTCAACCATATCACTTGTTATACATGCAAACAATAGGGACACTATGCAGATCAATGCAAAGAGAAAAGTTCTTCAAGACTTCAGTGAGATGGAATAACTGAAAGATGCCTCAAACACAAGAAAAAGACACAACAAGGTGTAGCCAACTTGGAATCAATTGTATTCAGCTACTACTTGTAATAAATGTCGAAAGTACACATAAGAGCAATGATCGACCTAATGGAATGGATTTTACATTCTTCATATGAAGTGGCTAACCTATGGATCTTTTACTTAAAAGAGTATGCCATACGACAGTTTACGCAAACCCCTAGCTAAGGAACGATAGATTTGTTAAAAAAAGGATTTGGAACATTGGTTCTATTTCCACGAAAGTTTTATCAAAACTAGTGAGGTTGACCAAGAGTTAGAATGCGAGATGCACCAAACCAAATGCAAGGTAATGATTGGGTGCGACATGGATTGGCCCCCATGACGACTACTCATATTATTCGCTCTTGTTATGAGGAATGGTTAATCTAGAGAGACATACCTACGAGAGACGACGTTGTTAAGCCTAAACCTTAGGAGGACAGCATATAATACCCTTATAATAGGCAAGTGCAGCCAACACGTAGGAATACGGTGAGATTGAACAACAAGCTTACCGTTGAAGAAAAATTCCAAAGGAAGAGGGTTTACAAACCCTGGTAGCCCCGACTGGTGCAGAAGAATGAACCATAAGATGAAGGACCTTCAAGGATTTTGACTAAGAGGATGAAATGAAGACAGGATACCCCCTCAACTTGGTCTTCTGATTGACCCAAAGAGTGACTCTTCAGTGTCCAAAGTAGTTCAACAACTACCTTATTAGATAGGAGCTCTACAATGGAGCAAAGTATTACTCAAGCAACCCTTGAGGGAGATGTGATGCCCAAGGTTGTGAATAGACACCCACTTATTGGAAATGAAGATAGAAACTAATTATGGATTAAAAAGATGACCCAGTGCCAAGTCAAACCAAGGCGTATCTGGTTGAACCCAAAGGACTAGACTACCCACAAAAGTTTCTTTTAAGGGTGGTAGCCACCTAGGTAAACCAAACCCTTCTTTCTTTCTAGCTTCTCCGAATCTCAGGGATGAGATTTCTTTTAAGGGTGGTAGTCTGTAACATCCCAAGTTTTTATCAAATTTTGGAATAAAAAAATTGTTTTATTTGTGTTGATTGAAATTTCACAGGGATTTAAAACTTTTTGAGTTTATTTAAAAATGTTTATTAGAAAACTATTTCAAACTTTCTATATTTCTTGAAGAACTCCTTTGAGAAAACAGAATTTCAAAATACTATTTTCTTTCTTTTATTCAAAACCTATGCAAGGTTATTTGCATAGGAAGTATTTACCAAATGGTTTATATTAAATAAATTTTGCATTTTCAAAACTATGTTTGAAAATGAATTTCAAAATATTATTTTATAAAGTATTTTCTCTGATTTCAAAAGATTATTTTTAAAACACTATTTCTATTTTTTGCATTATGCAAATAAAGCCTTTTGTCCAATTTAAAAAGTTTTCTTGAAAATGAGTTTTGTCCTTGAAAATTTGTCACTTACTAGTTTAAAACATTGTTTGGAATTTTAGAAAATTTTAGAAGTTGATTTGATTGGTTTTGAAACTATTTTGAAAAAGTTATGAAAGAAATAGGAAAACAAAAAAAGAAAAAGAAACTGAACAAAAAAAAAGAGTAAAGAGGCCGCGGGACCGAATCTGCCCCAGGCCAAGATCCAGCCCACGGCCCAACTCCGCCCCGTCCCGAACGGGTACGCTGCTCCCTCCTTCTTTCGCCGACAGGTGGACCCCACCTATTGGGTCATCATCAACCTCCGGTTAGGAGACCTGGGAGACCACGACTTCTCCCTCCGTCATCCATCACCTCCCCTCGTCAAACCCTAAACCCTACCCCAAGCAAGCCTCGCCTATTTAAACCCCGTGATCCGTCTCCTATCTCCCTCCTTTTCCCCGCTCAACTGGCCACCAGGTCGTCGAGATTTCTCGTCGGAGCCTGTAGATGCCGACGGTGTTCGTCATCGATTCCGACACCACGAGGTGACCGTGCCGCCCGTTTTGGTCCCTTCCTCACTCCTTCATCCTGGCGCACCTCCTCACATCCTCTGCTTGTCCAATCTTGCAATGAAACAATGCGTCGGTCCCCAACCGAAGCTACCGCCACCCGAGCTCCTCCGGTCAGTCCTCTCCCTCTCCTTTGGAAGCAAATGACGACGTCGATCACGCCCTCAAGATCATCACATCGCGCTGAACCCCGTCCACCTGTCTGCCAACCCTGGGAAGCTCCAAAACATCGCCGGTGTTCATCTTCTGGGCGCACCTCGTCAGAGATAGTCGCCGAAACTCTAACCGATGAGTCTTTCCTCCTCTCTCCTTCCTCGACCATTGGATCTTGATCCAGTGAGCCTAATAGATCACTTAATCCAACCGGTTTGGGACGATCTGGTCTGTCCAGATCTAATAAGATCTAACAGCCGGAAATGGCGATCCAACCGAATCGGTACGGGCGAATCAGAAGTCACCACGTGGCCAGCCCCTGTTTCATTAGGTTTTCAAATTGGAATTAAAAGCATATTTTGCTTGAAACTTGCAAAATTCATCTCTTTCAAACCATGCATCCAAAATTCACAAACTTTATGTTTCTGGAAAGCTAATAAAGAGTAGAATCCAATGGTGCAATAATATTTTATAGTTTCAGTAGTCAATTTGAAATTCATTTTCAAATTGATTCAAACCCATCTGTTACATAAATAAATCCATATATTTTCTTCTACACATCCAAAAATTCCAAATTTGTAGTCTTTGGAATCCTCTGATCATGTAGAACATCACAGAATCAAGAAACATAAAAGTTGATACGTGCACAAACCTTGTGCATTCAAATTTGTCCAAATCTTTGTTATGGTCATAACTTGAGTTCTAAAATTTATTTTAGAATGAATCCAATTGCAGTAGCTTTGTTTTACTATAATCTATCCAGTAACATCAGTTCCCAAATTTCTTGAACCACTTCACAATTATTCAAATTCAAATATGAGGATTTGAGTATTTTCCTTTATAGAATTAATTCTATTTCTTTTCAGCATTTTTTTCTTTCTACCAAAGTAAATCCTATGATCATATCTACCCACCAAGATCATCTTGACAACACTTTGATCCAATATCATGTCTATCTAAATCTTGCTTGTCTAGTTCACAAATATTCAAATTGCAATTGTGTTATTTGAGTAAAATGTGATATGTCTCAATCATAGGCTTTGTTCTACTTTTATAGTATTGTTGTACTCTACTTCACACCACATATCCATACTCCATGTTGTTCAATAAACTCTTTGAACCATATTCTCAAGTATTATTCATTCATATCCAATCCCATGCCTACTTGTTCATGTTCACCTGTATTGCACTATTCAATTTGCAAATGAGTTAATTGAGTAATTCAATGCTTCATGAATCCTTGCCCAATTCCTAAGTGTAATTTATACTATTTAAGGGTAATTGTTGTCACACTTATTCAATAGTATTGTTATTACACTATTTGACACTTATGTGAGCCATTCCAAATTCTAGACATTCTTTGTGAAGCATAAAGGTTCATAAGTTAATATCTTTTCAAGCCCACACTTTTCAAATCATTTGACCTTTCCAACTAAACTCTCAAATCTATATCTTGCAAGCCAAGCCTTTTTGCCATATCTCTCTTGTCACAGAATCTTAATAAATATAAAATGTTGAACAAACACTTTGTAACACCCCACTATTACTAAACTTGTGTGGTAATAGGTAGGGTTGCAAAAATTAGGGGGAACAAAAACTTTTTGAGTTTTGCTTGTGTTGCCATGATCCTGATTCTTGTCCAACCTTACTTGATTGGGTATTTATACTACACAGTGATAATTGTAGTACCTTAACCAACAACACAAGAGCCTCTGGAAAAACAATCATGCTATGGTGGCCTCTCTTGTGTTATCTTAATGTCCATTTGCATTTCTATTTCTCCAAAATCATCCAAATCAATTCTAGAATCATTTTTAGGCCTGACCATCTAACATTTTGATGCCCTTCTTTATACTTGCCAAAATCATAGATTGAGTTTAAAATCACTTTGACTCAGATGGGTCTAGCCCTATGTCCTTGTTGACTAGAACCATGAGTGTTCCTTTGAGTCTGTTGTGTGTTCTCATCCTATCCGAGATGCCTGTGTTTGCATCTATGAAAAAAAAAACTCTAAGGCCAACCCCTGATCTCATGACAATGTCTTAAATTTTCAAAAGCGAACTTCCCCTCCACATAGACCTAAATCCTAATCCTCCCTTATTTCTACTACCAAAATAATTCAAGTTTTGAAAAACTATTTTCAAAACCTTTTTCTCAAATAAAATTAAGAAATGTTAGTGATATGTTTTATCATATCATTTCCATACAAAAAATAGTTTCTATAATTTTTTTATTCTATTTCTTATTTACCAAAATGCATGTTAATGGTAGACATGCCATTTTCTTACACTTTTTGCTATCATTTATTTTATTTATTTATTTATTTTTAGAAAAAAAAAACTACTATGCATTGTTATGCGAGTAGACCTATTTTCGTTCAAATTATCATCTTGAAAACTCACAAAACTTCAAAAGCTAGTTTAAATATATTTCATACAAAAATTGTCTCAACTCCCTTATAGGAATCAAAATTCAATACAAACAAAATATAAATTTAAATGGAACACTTTATTCATCAATCAAATCTTTTTGATCTATCATCCTCCACTATCCCGTTGACACCATCAAATTAGAAACACAGCTCCATGACCTATAATATCACCACACTACTTTTTCACCTCTACCTCTCCTTGAGTATGTTCTAAGAAACATTCGAGCCACCCTTGCTGGCTAACCAAAACCAGCTCAAGGCTTGGTCGACATGCATTGCCCTTGGGCAATTTTTCCTGGCTCCTTTGAGTCAAACCAAATGAGGAGGCCGGCCATGTCCAAGCGAATGGCTTGTGCCTCTCAGCCTATTTTAATGGATAGTCACCCCTTCCTCTCTTTGACCTCTCCATCGCATGCATCCCCCCATGGACAACAGAAGTAGAGCTACAGTGCTACAGTACCACCTCTGTGCTGATTGGTTTTGGGGAAGGGAGTTAATTCCAAAAAACCACCACATTTGTGGGGGAAATTTGGAAAACAACCACAATTCGGCCAGATTGCAGAAATCCACCAGTTTTGTGGAGATTCGATGCAATGTGCACTGATTGTCCAATTTCTGCAGGCTAACACGATTTCTGCCAGGTCTGGCCCACTGTCAGGGGCTGACATGGCTAAGTGAGACGGCCGAAGCAGTTTGCCGTTGGGTGGGCGTTAGCTGACGGGTGGGTCCCACCCTAGCCCCTGAAAACCCTAGCGTCTGTCCGAACCGTTCAGTGGCGCCCGTTCTTTCCCCCTCTCCCCCATGGCGACAAGAGCTGGCGGCGGCGCCGGAGGCGAAGAAGATGTACTGGGTGGCGGCGGCACCGGAGCAGTGGTGGGTGGCGATGCCGGTGAACGAGGGGTCCTCAGTGGTCTCCGGAGCATAGTCCATGGGGGTTAGGTCCTATTAGTCAAGGGAAAATTTCAAATCCTAGATGGAGCACAAGAAATCGAATGACTCCAACAGCTCTCTGAACTACCAGATCTGAAAACCTAGAAACCGACGGCGGCCAACTTACCCCGAGGATGGAGTTGCTCGAGTACGAGCCGTCGCCCCAGCTGGGCATCCCTCTCCTCTCCGGTGGCCCGCACGGAACGTGGCGGCAGATACCCAGGCGGCGGCGGTGCTCCAGTGCTGAGCTCGGGGAGAGAGACAGAGACTGAGGAGGAAGAAGAGTGAGGACGTGGCGAACCGGTACTTACCCCACTCGAGGGTGGGACCCACCCGTCAGCTAACGCCCACCCAACGGCAAACTGCTTCGGCCGTCTCACTTAGCCACGTCAGCCCCTGACAGTGGGCCATACCTGCCAGAAATCGTGTTAGCCTGCACAAATTGGACAATCAGTGCACATTGCATCGAATTTCCACAAAACTGGTGGATTTCTGCAATCTGGCCGAATTGTGGTGGTTATACGTATTTCCCGCCGAAATGTGGTGGTTTTTTGGAATTAACTCTGGGGAAGGAGAATGAGAGAAGAAAAGACCCGTGCTTGTCTAAGGCTTGAAGATCAAGGAACCTTGCTGCAGCCCCTTCCTTTGCATCCACCGTGTCTACACAAATACCTAGACCCCACACGCCCTCTGTCCCCTCCTGGTTCCAACCATAGTCGACCCTAGCCACCTCCCTCTCGCTCTCTCCCGGTGGACATCAAAACGAGGGTCGGTATGGACATGACCACACCATGCCCTTAGGCTGCGCCAGTAGGTAGGCCTGTCCATCCTCTCTGTGCCCCCACACACTCCCGAGACGAGTCCCGCCCTGCACTGCCTTCCCCGTGCTCGACCACCTCGTGGCCACCCCGACCGTGGACGCCGTTGCGTTCCCAAATGTACGGTGCACCAACGGCCAAGAAAATATGTAAATCCAAAAGGCGTCGTGCCAGTAACAAAACGCAATCACCAGATCATGCTCTCGTGCACTGTCGTTCAAGCAATAAGGATCAAACACCTTTAGCCCGCTTTAGAGATTGTCGGTTTTTGAGCAACTCAGCTCGTTCCTAGGCTATGCAAGGCTGGCCTAGTACTCCTCTCTCCGCGTCTTGCACTAAACAACCGCCCCTTTCCCCTATCGCGTCCGTGCACACGTCGCTCTCGAGCAGCCCCGTGTCCGCGTGCACCGCCTCTCGCCCTTCCTTTTTACCCCAACCCAACCCGAGCCACTCCACCCTTCATCCCTCTCCATCTTACTCATCTCTCTAGTCTACATCTCCCAGGAGCATTGACCTGCCCTTCTTCCCCCTCCTGCAGGCGAGAGCAAAGGGAAACCTCCCGGGATGGCCGCCGTCCTCGCCGACATGGCTGCCACGCTCAGCCTTGCTCTCTTTCTCTCTTCGTTCATCTTGACTGCCCTCTCTCTGCTAGATCTAACGTGCCGCCTCTTTTCTCCAGGGATGTTCTGAGTCGCCGTCGACGGAGTTTCGTCCACGCCGGCCTCGGAGCTTCTCGCCGCCCTCGCCACGACATGCAGCTCCGCATGCATGTGATGTGAGCATGTCCGAGACCCACCAGCGATCCTTCTAGAGCGCCTCTTCACCACCACTGTCTCCCATACTTCCCTCTGTTTCATCTATGGAGTCCTCTCCGACGACCGTCCGAGGCGGAGCTCGCCATCGTCGACGCCCGTCTCCGGCCAGCCACCGCTCGGTGTCCTCCGCCTTGACGTGCACCGGCGCCGGCGCTGTACGTCCAGGACGACCGAGCAGAGCTACGCACGTTGCCGCGCCGCCCCTCGAGTCCCCCTCCGTCGCCCCTGCTCCCGGCGGTGAGCACCCGTCGATGTCCGTCGGCCTTGTTTGGTACTAGAGTGCGGTGGGGATTGGTGGGATAATTCCCTACAGTATTGGGTGAAACCCCCACCTTTACCCAATTCCCACAAAACCTCACCCACAATCCACTAGATAGAGGTAGAGTATTGGGGATTGAAAAAAATACACTAAAATTTAGGGAAGAGTGGGGATTAGCGGGGATTATACTCGCCCAATACTCTACCAAATATATTTTTAGAAGTGAGTGGGGATTTGGGGTTTGGTGGGGATTATCCCCACCGATCCCTACCAAAACTCTAGTACCAAACAAGGCCTCACAGGTAGCACTACTTTTAAAGCATCCAGTTTTTCTTTGTTTTGTCAAGGTTTTGGTCACAGCCCGTAGTTGGGCTGGTCCGATGGAGATCCATCAGACATCAGCCCATTACGTTTTTATAGGAATTCGTTACCATTTTCAGCAAATCTGTGGGCTTATAAATTCCATAATAAATTCCCTATGCGTGCAAATTGCTTGATCCAAAATTTTGTGTGTTCCTTAAGACATTACCTACCAGATGGCATTGGCCTCATGCCAAATACTTTACTGTAGAGTTATCTATAATTATTCTTGTGAAATCATGTAATTTTCACCTTTAATTCCAAATCTGGAGATTTTTGAACCCTAAAAATATGAATCCAAATTCCATGGAAAGCTTATCAAAATAACTTGCATTCTTCACTGGTTTGAGTTCATTTGGGGGAACTATTTGTGTGCTGTAAAAACCACAAGTCTGAATCTAAACTGACTTAAATAATTAAAATCTCAAGTTTTACAGTAGGTATTGAGTTGATTTCAATTTTTAGTGGTCTTGCACTGCAGTACCTTTCATATCCTATGCTTGTAGATTTTTATGATAAAAAGAGAATATCTGAGATTTAATTTGCTCGAACAGCCACTGTTTTCACTAGAAAATTCATAGAAAAAAAGTTTTGTAACTTTAAATGAGTTGAATCCACTTCTGTTGGATTTAGAAGAATCATACCTTTATATTGGCATGATGTTTGTATGTTTTGAGTGTATACAAAAACATGAGTGGTAAATAAGGCCTATTAGGGTTTGTTGATTGTTAAAATCACAAATTAATCTTGGAGTAGGTTAAATGGATGAAACCACTTGGAGTAGTTCAGTAATGTGTTTTACTACCCATTGGTGTTTGTCTTGGTGTGTTAGGCTTTCTGTGGTGAAGTGTATGTATTGTTTGTGATTGCATGCTTATTTGGTAATTGTTATCGACGTTAGATTCGAATGCCACCGGGTGTTCCGAGGAGGGGGAAATCTTTGAGTATCAAGAGAAAGACCAGGGACAAGCTGATCAAGGCAAGCCATCTAAACTTGTTGCATTTCTGATCCTAGTTTTACTTATGCATGATTTATTACTGTTTACAAAAATGCACTGTTTTATGTTGCTATTGCCCTAAATAGCAATTGTTTGTGACTTGGCTCCACAAGTCAGATGATATCATCCTCATGGATGACCCATATCTTGACGCCTACTTATTCCCCAGAATTAGTGGTGTTGATGGTTAGCATCATAGCCTTTGGAAAACTTTGTAGTGGAGCAAAAACTCTAGGTTGGGAACACTCAAATGGGACTTTGAAAAATGATTTCAAAAACCTTGGAATAGTGCTCTATTCCACTGAAATGTTTTCACGAAAATATGTTCTGGAAAATGGAGAAAAGGGGGAGGAGGATTTATGAAAAAGGGCATTGTGTATAAGTGTTCGCCAAACCAATTAACCCGTGCAACCATAATTACCCTAGTATGGGACGGGGCATAGCAGAGTAGTTTGTTCATCTTAGTATGGGATCTACAAATTGTAATGGCAGTCCGACCATGGACACCTTTTCCGTGGCACCCTGGGTAGGAGCGGTTACCTAGGCTCGCTTTGTCACCTTTTCAGGGGGTAGGGGTACAAGCCGAGAGCCCTCATTGAATAATGAGCTACCATGAGTACAGGACTACTACGGGTAGTGTCATTCCGAAGGGTCGAGTGGGCTGGGGAATTTGCAACTCCTGGGTCAAACAGCCACTTGGGCTTTGGTGTTGAGGGATACCCCTCTTGGTGGTAGATCTTATGCTAAGGTGGGCAGGTGAAAAACTACGATTGGGTGCTTGTTGTGGCATATGATGTTATGCAGGGAAGATGCCCACACGATGAGTATCCGGATGATTGTGGGTAAAGTGTACAACCTCTGTAGAGTGTAAATCTATTCAAATAGCCGAGTCCTCGGTCATGGACGGTTGGGATGGCCATACTTAACCTGTGTCGATTTGGTTTTAAAAGTGGTTTTCGGAAAAATGGAGGAATGTGCCAGACGGAGTACTCGGAGGGTACTGCCGTGGCAAGGGTATGGTTCGGAGTACTTGCAGGGTACTGCTGAGGGCATGGAGATGGTCATGTGTGGTTGACCTAGTTTTATAAAGGAAGGTGGTCATGTTTGATTGACCACCGGCTCTCTCTTGAAAACTAAATGAGTTTCCCCCTTTCCTAGAGATTTTACTAAAAAGGTTTTCTAAATGTTTTCTTTAATAAGGATATAGAAATGTCGTAAGACATGCTATATCGACATGAGAAATTGACTAGATAGGATAAAGCTATATTAGAGCCTTTCTCCTTGCTATAGCCAAACTGCATGACAACATTTCTTCTTAGATGGTTTGCGAGTACAATTCCAAAATGTACTCACGGCTTTATCCCTGGCTATTAACTTAGTCAGATTATGAAGAAGGTTACCAGGATGATGGTGAGGAGTTCGACGACGCCAGTGCGAACTAGGAATGTCTCCCAGTCAGTTGCCCGTAGGGTAGTAGGCATGACATGGGCCATCAACACAGCTTAGTATCAGCTGCTTAGTTGTAGACTTGCCCTGCGTGGCAATATCATACTTGGTCATGTGACCAATTGTAAGTATATTATTCGGTACTGTAATGGATGATGTAATTCTGTTATCAACTCGGATATGTGGATTCACGACACACTGATCATGGGATCGTGAATTGTATGCATATCGGGTATTCCGGATGGGTAATCCGGGGTCCCCACACACTTTTCAATTATTTGTCTTATTTGATTATGTTTGGTTTGTATGGTGTGTTTATGTTGTGCTATTTCTATGTTATAGCTTGTACGGAGAGCTACGTATTTTGTTGAGAGAAGTGAAAGTTCGTGGACTTTAAAAAGGCAAGTGACACACATATCTTATTACCTAATTTTTACTACTGCATTAGTGTTTTCAGTAGTATGCATGATAGGTGGAATTATCAAACTCTTTTATAAAATGCTTAGATCCTAGTAGTGTATAGCTATCCTTGAACCTCACTTGTTAGGATGCTAAATACTTTGAAAAATATTGATGCCATGCTATGATCACTTTTGTTAAATTTGTTTTGTGAATAAATTAAGAACTTCCACTAAAATGAAATACCGGGGTGGATTGGTTTGCTGATGGAGGACTTGAAATTGAGTGCTTCCCAGGGCCTCATGCCTACTAGAGGATGAGGTGAACCTTGGGAGTTTACTCGTGGATTGCTACTCAGGTTTAAAGAGATTACTATGTCTTCTATGATTTAGAGTACTTCCAGTGCAGCCTTATGACACTATGGGCTCTGTCTTGATTGAGTATGATGTAAGGGTTCAATTAGGAGTGACTGACAGAGGGTGGAATTGGGGAACGATCAGACTCGTGTGGTTGAATGCTTCTTCTGAAAGGTCTTGTCTCATTTTATTCTTTGGGTAAAATGAGTCTTAAGGTGAAAGAGCACAACCCCTGCAGGGTGTCAAACCTAATCGATTAGCCGTGTCCTCGGTTATGGACAATTGAGTCTCTAGTCATGGAATGTTCGGAAGAATCTCATCACCATTTTTTGAATGCTTTAAAATTTGGTTAGAAACTCTTAAACAAGAGCTCAGGACCATACACTCCAAGGGGTGGTGGTTTCTGACGTTCTAACTTTGTTGAGTTACGCCTAGAACTACATGCCTAATTAACATGTAGTGTATGGGGGTTATTTCGACCCTTCTTAAATAAAATTTTGACAGAAAGTTTTGCAAAGGATTATAGGATAAAAATTGGCTTTATGTAAATCAGCCTACGAGATCTACCAGCCAAATATCATGTAGTATAGTCTTTTCACAACAGTCACCAGATATGTGTGATTTGCCAGTACGTTGTTGTACTGACCCCTTTTATTGGGGCTGCATATTCAAACGTGCGGGTTTTATTCGGATGAGGAACGATTTGTAGGATCTCGAGTCTACATTCCAACATGTCTGCCTGTGGCACGTGATGAAGATGGAGGCTCATTGCCACTATGCTTTCTGATGTGTATTGTAAGGTTGGAGACTTATGTAACTGGATTTATGTTGTAAATTTGATACTATTGCAATGATTACTATATTTTGTACTATGGTGCTATCAGTGATCCAGGGAGTAGCACTTAACACAGGAGTTCTGCCTTTTTCAAAAGGTAGGGTGCTACATGAATATACTAAAAGGAATAAGTGGAGCATGTGAATTGTCATGCTTCATATGAAATATGCAAGTAGGCAAGCAACCCATGATTAATTGGAATCAATAGGGCTTTCTCATCCAACACTCATGATTCTATAGTGCATCACTAAGTAGTCCTTGCTATGCCCCGTGATTAAGGTTGTCAGACTGAATCATGGCTTTAAACTCTATGGTTCCTTGTTCTTCCTCCAGAAATTCTAGCTCCCCTTTTGTTACTACCCTGTCACTAGGTAGATCACCGGTTTACTAATAAACAAGTTCTTATCTATGAGGTTCCTATGATCATGTTGCCCGAATCCTTATTAATAGACAACAAGCATTACGCACACATAGATAGTCACCATTGCATAATCATAATATTAATCACAATCACAAATAGATGAAGAGTATAGGTACACCACATCTCACCAATCACTTACAAATCCGCACACCTAAGGGGTTCATGCCGAGATACAACCCATCAAGGAGACCATGATGGCGAAGGAGGAAGAGGCCACAATGATGAAGATGGTGATGGAAGCGGCAGGATGGTGATGGTAGTGTGGCGCAGAGGCCATGTCCCCGGTAGGGGCTCCTCCCGGTCTTCCTTCAAGGTTGAGGTATTGGCTATGGTGGAGATCTAGATCTTGATGGAGGTGTGACGGCGGCTGGACTTCACTATGGAGGAATATGACAAGGATGGAGAGGATTGACTCTGGTGGTTCTCCTCCCTTCTTTATATAGGCCTAGGAGGGCCCCTAGGACCTCCCAATACCATCCATATGACTTGGGGAACCTAGGATCCAACGGTGGCCGAAACAGTGAAGAAACATGCATATTCTGGAGGTTTCTGTTGTTCTCGACCTGCAATACGGGCAGCGATACGACCAGAACCCGTATGGTTGCTCTTTAAACTTTGAGATGTCCACAGTGAAATGGCCGCTGTTTCCTCATACGGACTTTGTTTTCGTTGTTCTTTGGCTCGTTGAATTCGTATGGAAGAGGGCTACAATACCATGGTGTTGGATTTGTATTTTGTTATTATGGAAAAATTCACTTTTTCCACTTTTCAAATGGCTAATTCTGGTGGCTGCACCTCCTCCATATTTGCACCTCATTTGTTTGTAACGCCCCACCTTTGGATTAAGGTGGAACACCTATGTTAAGTGCCATTCCCTAGATCACTAATAGCATCACAGAACAAAATAAAGTATTCATTGCATAGTATCAAAGATTACAATGCAGATCCAAATACACAAGTCTTTAAAAATCTTACAAACACGTTAGTCTCATGGACTAACTCAAATGACAGAGTTCAGCACAACATAAACACGACGGAAACTAAGGTAGTAGTTGATATGGGGTGGCCCGATCTTCTCAGTAAGCTTGCGGTAGTGATGATGATGATGATGGATAACTTGGTGTCACCGATGATCTCTCCTCGCTAGATCCCTGATGCCAATGCAACAGCTCTCTACCCTTCGGATATTCACGACTTCACACACTTGCGCAACGTAGCCGTCGACCACGAAACGGTATAATTGCAATTCACTAATTCCCAATGGAACAGCAGATCATACTTAACTTGCAGTATATAATCTCCAGATCGAAACGAATTGGAGACAAGGATTCAAGATGAATGCTTACAGCAGTCTCAAGAACTAGGGTTTTGTTCTAAACGTGGTCTAACCTCTCTATGGCGCATAGGCACTTAATATATGGGGGGTGCGGCTGGCCAAAGGCAGCCGACCTGACCTGATCCTCTAACGTGGTTCGACTCAAACTTAAGTGATACAAACTGACCCAATGGTTGGGTGCAGCCAACTAGGCGCGCAGGCCTTAGGTGTATGGCGCACAAGCACTTGGTGGTGCGCCATATGCAGCCTCCTGCGTGATGTCCTCCTCCTCCTCATGCTGGTTGCCGTCCTCCCTCTCCTCCCTCGCGTCCATGGGCATGATCATCACGTCTTGCTCCAGCTGCTTCAAATCCTCGCTCCCTCGTGCTATGCCTTCTTCTCCCATGAACCTGAGTATGCAAACACACAAAGACTTAGGCAGTAAACAATTCTCATTAACAAAATAATCAGATTCTATTAGGAGCAAATTCACCTGTTGTTCTATTAACTTTGCACGAGCTCTTGTGATAGGTCCAATTCTGATTTCATCATTGGACTTCTTCTTTGCAGCAACTTGCTTGTCATCATCACGAAGTGGAGATGGAACAATAGTAGGGATGTCCTCATCATCTCCCCCCCCCTTCAAAAGGCGTCGACCTCGACGCTCCAAGGTCTTCTCCATCATATGGTGACAAATCAGCAACGTTGAAGCTGTTGCTAACGCCACCAAACTCAGCAATAGGAATATCAATCGAGTAGGCATTGTCATTTATCTTGGCTAACACCTTGTAAGGACCAGCACCACGCGGCCTCAACTTGGAACTTCGCAGCTGTGGGAACCTATCCTTGCGCAGATGCACCCAAACCATATCTCCAGGCTGAAACAAAACTTGCTTTCTTGATTGGTTTCGTGTAGCAGCAATGTTCTTGCCTTTCTTCTCAATGGCCTCTCGTGTCTTCTCATGAATTTTCTTCACATAATCTGCTCTTTTTGATGCCTCCACATTAACTCTCATGCAATGGAAGAGGCAGCAAATCTAGTGGTGTGATTGGTTTGAAACCATACACCACCTCGAAAGGACAAAGCTGAGTAGTAGTGTGCACCGCTCTGTTATATGCAAACTCAACATGTGGCAAACACTCCGCCCATTCACGCAGATTTTTCTTGATCATGGCTCGCAGCAATTGTGACAATGTTCTATTCACCACCTCCGTTTGACCATCAGTTTGGGGATGACATGTAGTGCTGAACAGTAACTTCGTTCCTAGCTTGCCCCATAGTGTCTTCCAGAAGTAGCTCATAAACTTCACGTCCCTGTCAGAAACAATTGTCTTGGGCACTCCATGCAAGCGGACAATGTCCCTGAAAAACAGATTAGCTATGTGCGATGCATCGTCGCTTTTGTGGCATGCAATAAAGTGTGCCATCTTAGAGAATCTATCCACTACCACAAATATACTATCATGACCTCTTTTAGTGCGTGGCAAACCTAACACAAAATCCATACTTATATCTTCCCATGGTGTGGTAGGCGCTGGTAGTGGAGTATACAAACCGTGAGGCTTCAGCTTGGACTTGGACGTGTTGCATACAATGCAGCGCCTAACAAATCTGTCCACGTCACGCCTCATCTTGGGCCAATAAAAATGATCAGCGAGCATGAGAAGCGTCTTCTCACACCCAAAGTGACCCATCAATCTGCCAGCATGTGATTCCTGCAACAATAGCAAACGGACCGACGATTCTGGAACACATAGTTTGTTAGCACGAAACAAAAATCTATCATGTATGTGGTACTTGTCCCATGCATTTCTAAGCATACACAAACGATATGGTTCAGCAAAATCATGATCAGTGGCATACAAATCACACAAGCTCTCTAAACCAGGAATTTTAACATCAAGATGCGTCAATAGCATGTTCTTCCTAGATAGAGCATCAGCAACAACATTTTCTTTCCCTTTCTTATACTTGATTATGTAGGGAAACGACTCAATGAACTCAACCCACTTAGCTAGGCGCCTATGCAAGTTAGATTGAGCTTTCAGATATTTTAAAGCTTCATGATCAGAATGTATGATAAATTCTTTTGGCCACAAATAATGTTGCCAAACCTCAAGAACTCGAACAAGCGCATACAATTCTTTATCATAAACAGGATAATTCAGTCTAGCACCAGAAAGTTTCTCGCTGAAATAAGCAATAGGTCTACCTTCTTGCATCAACACACCACCAATTCCTATACCACTAGCATCACATTCAACTTCAAATTGCTTAGAAAAATCTGGTAGTGCAAGCAATGGTGCAGAAGTAAGCAAACGTTTCAGCTCATCAAATGCATGATCTTGGGCAGCACCCCATACAAAAGGCACTCCTTTCTTAGTTAATTCATTCAATGGTGCAGCAATAGTACTAAAGTCTTTCACAAAACGCCGATAGAAACCAGCAAGACCGTGAAAACTTCGTACTTGACTAACATTCATGGGAGTAGGCCAATTTTGAATTGCTTCAATTTTAGATGAATCTACCTCTACCCCATGCGTAGATACAACATATCCCAGAAATATCACTTTATCTTTTGCAAATGTGCACTTCTCAAGGTTAGCATACAATTTAGCATCACGCAACACTTGCAAAACTTGTCTAATATGCTCACAATGTTCAGATTCAGTGCGGCTATAAATAAGTATATCATCAAAATATACAACCATAAAACGACCAATAAACTCTCGCAAAACATGATTCATTAAGCGCATGAATGTGCTAGGTGCATTACTAAGACCAAAAGGCATAACTAGCCACTCATACAACCCAAATTTAGTTTTGAAAGCAGTTTTCCATTCATCCCCTTCTTTCATCCTAATTTGATGGTATCCACTACGCAAATCAATCTTAGAGAAAATAGCAGCACCACTCAATTCATCTAGCATATCCTCTAAGCGTGGAATAGGATGACGATATCGAATAGTGATGTTATTAATAGCTCTACAATCTACGCACATGCGCCATGTACCATCTTTCTTAGGCACCAAAATAACAGGAATAGCACAAGGGCTAAGAGAAACACGAATATACCCCTTGTCCAGAAGCGCTTGTACTTGTTGCTGTATTTCCTTTGTCTCTTCAGGGTTGGTCCTGTACGGCGCACGGTTTGGAAGAGTGGCACCAGGGATCAAATCAATTTGATGCTCAATTCCACGCAATGGCGGCAGTCCTGCAGGCACCTCCTCCGGAAACACATCGTCATACTCCTGCAATACATTAGAAACACCAAGAGAAACAGGTTGCATATCATTAGAAACTAACACCTCGCCTTTGTACATAAGCACAAGTGGCATGGCTGTAGGATCCTCTCTAAATTCTACCATGTCTTCTTTGGTGGCTAATATAAGCAAACTAGGCAGTCTCTCACTTTTCGTTATATTTTCACTCACAGCTATTACATTATTTTCTCGTGTAGGTGGCTGTTCTAGCTTCACTTCTGTTTTCTGACGAGGCTCATTGACAATTTGCTGTGGTGACATCGGCTGTAGATTAATTTTCTTGCCCTTGAACTCCAAGTGATAGGTATTGGCTCGGCCATTGTGTTGCACATGGCGATCATACAGCCATGGCCGACCCAGTAGTAGGTGACAAACAGTCATAGGAACCACATCAAACTCAATGGAATCCTTGTATGGTCCTATCTCAAAATTCACACGCACCATATGATTTACCTTCATCTCTCCATTATCACTCAACCATTGGATGTAGTAGGGATTTGGATGAGGTAAATATTTCAGATTTAGCTTGGCACAAAGCTCCTTGCTTGCTAGATTGCGGCAGCTACCTCCATCAATGATTACTTTGCAAGCTTTGTTTGGGCCAACTAGTGCTTTTGTTTGGAACAGATTGCAGTGCTGGGAATCAGCATGTGGCGTGACACTCAATGCACGCTGCGAGACAACAATGGTAGGCGCTGGAGAAGCAAAGGCATCCATGCCGCCCTCACTTGTGTAACCATCATCATTGGAATCATACGGATCAGCGTCATCTCCAGTCTCATACTCATTATCATCATTAACAATCATCACCTTTCTGTTTGGACACTCTCGCTTGAAGTGCCCCTTGCCACCACATGTATGGCATTGCATATCTCTATTACGAGCTGTAGACATGTTGGAACCAGAGCTAGGCGCAGGAGCTGCTGGTTTCTTTGCAGTAGAAGCATTGGAGGCTGGGTGAGAGTGGGAAGAAGAGGGGCCTCTGGTGGCACCCTCCATAGGCGCTGCAGATTGGTGCGGCGCCCTGCTAGAGAACCTCCCAGAAGGAGTATATCGTGCCTTGATTTGAGCCTCTTCAGCTAGCTGCGATTCAGCCTCCCTTGCATGATGCAAAAGCTCGTTCATATTGTTGTAGGAATGATGCCTAACAATACCTTTTATGTTGTACTTCAGCCCATGAAGAAATCGCTGCATGGTCATCTCAATAGACTCTCGAACACGTGCATGCTGCAGCAACATCTCCATCTCCATGTAATAAGCATCAACGGTCATGGTTCCTTGCTTCAACTGTGTCAATTTATCATAAACAGTACGCAGGTAATTAGTGGGAACAAAACGAGCTCGCATGATCTCCTTCATATTGCGCCATGTAAGAACAGGAAGCTCGTTGTCATCTCTTCTTTCCCTCACAATGCTATCCCACCAACGCAAGGCATACCCATCAAATTCTGAAGAAGCAAGCTTGATCTTCCTATCTTCAGTATAATCATGCAAACGCCATAATTTTTCAATCTTGAGCTCCCAAGTAAGGTACTCCTCCGCATCAGTGGAGCCTTCAAATCTGGGAATCGTGAACTTGGGCTTGCCCAAGCCATCATCCTCCTGAAATGGCACACGCTGAGCACCAAGTGGTGGTGGTGGCCGACCCTGTCCTGGAAAGCCACGCCCGCGGCCATTGTTGCCCATCATGTTTTCATTATCTCCATGGACACTATCAACATCGCCATGGTCCTCATGGTGGCGTTGCTCAACAGTTACACGCAGCCCATTGACGGAAGTTGTCAATTGCTATATGCTTGTCTGGAGAGCAGTGACTTGCGCTTGCATAGCATTGACTGTAGTTTCAGTTGCATCCACTTTCATTTGCACAGCTTGAATATCAGCGTCAATGTTTTCAGTGGATCTAGTAATAACCCCTTGCAAATGATCACGGAGAGCTTCATATTCCCTCCATGTAACAGTAGCATCATCGGCCTTTTTCTGAATCACATCATCAACACCACTAACAGACATGATTAGTAGGTTAGTGCACGAAATCAAAAATCTTGTTGGTGGCACACTCACAACTCACTCAAAACTGACAAGAAAAGGAAATCTTACCGTTCCAAAGTGAATAGCGATTGCGTACCCGTTCGGATAGATGACTAATGCACGGATGTGATGAAGTGAATACCAGGGTATAAGAGCAATCACACGACAAAGCAGGAGTATATGGTGGAGCTGTAGGTATGGTATCCTAACTACACCAAAGACAAGTCCTAGTGCTGATCGTGTGAACAAAACACCCAAGGGAAACACACACGTGGAGATAAACGTGGCAAAGCAACTATAAAACAGGAGATGTTGCAATGCACAAGAGAGACACTAGCAATGCTCAATGTAAACAGGCACAAGATTGCTCAATCTACTAGTGCATCAAATTAGATATATGCTTCGGCCGGCTTCTCACTTTTCTGTTTTTGATTCTTCTCTCTTTTCTTTCTTTTTTTTGACTCTCTTTATAAAACCAATTCTCCTCTCTCTTTTTCGGCCACAATACGTCGCGCCGCGAAATTTTTTCACCACGGCAGCAAAATATGCACTTGAAAACCCTAAACAGAGCAGCCCGTGGAGCAACAAAAATATGCTAGTCTCAAATAGGTAAGCTCCTACACAATGGTATAGTAGAAAGGCTATAGCTATGTTTGTCAAACGGAAAAGGAAAAGGACTCGGATTTGTACCACGGCAGGAGAACGCACCGAAAGCGTGCCTGCGGCTGACGTGAACTCGTACCACGGCAGAGGTGCGGGAGACGCAAGGCAACGCGCTGGACCAGACAAAAAGGCTCGCCAAGTCTGGTCGAGAGCGATCGCTTCCTACGCTCGAGACCAGACAGAACAGCGCTGTTGTCTGATGGCGAGCGATCGATCAAACAAAACTTGACGCTAGGGTTTATCTGCCGACTCGGATCAGAACAAAGGCGGCGGAAACAACTCGAGATGATAGTGGACTCGGTGGAAAACACAACTCAGATCCAACACCTAAAACCGACTAGAACCTAGACTCCTACGGAACAAGAAACAGATCGGATCAAGAAGGAAAAACGACCAGCAACTAAAACCAATCTACGATGCAATCTAGGCTATGGCAATACTATGAACCCTAATTTTTTTTTGGCTTTTCTGGATAGGACGAAAATCACAACTAATCTACGGATGATCTGGTGGATGCTTACCGAGGAAACACTGGAAATCTGATACCAAGATGATATGGGGTGGCCCGATCTTCTCAGTAAGCTTGCGGTAGTGATGATGATGATGATGGATAACTTGGTGTCGCCGATGATCTCTCCTCGCTAGATCCCTGATGCCAATGCAACAGCTCTCTACCCTTCGGATATTCACGACTTCACACACTTGCGCAACGTAGCCGTCGACCACGAAACGGTATAATTGCAATTCACTAATTCCCAATGGAACAGCAGATCACACTTAACTTGCAGTATATAATCTCCAGATCGAAACGAATTGGAGACAAGGATTCAAGATGAATGCTTACAGCAGTCTCAAGAACTAGGGTTTTGTTCTAAACGTGGTCTAACCTCTCTATGGCGCATAGGCACTTAATATATGGGGGGTGCGGCTGGCCAAAGGCAGCCGACCTGACCTGGTCCTCTAACGTGGTTCGACTCAAACTTAAGTGATACAAACTGACCCAATGGTTGGGTGCAGCCAACTAGGCGCGCAGGCCTTAGGTGTATGGCGCACAAGCACTTGGTGGTGCGCCATATGCAGCCTCCTGCGTGATGTCCTCCTCCTCCTCATGCTGGTCGCCGGCCTCCCTCTCCTCCCTCGCGTCCATGGGCATGATCATCACATCTTGCTCCAGCTGCTTCAACTCCTCACTCCCTCGTGCTATGCCTTCTTCTCCCATGAACCTGAGTATGCAAACACACAAAGACTTAGGCAGTAAACAATTCTCATTAACAAAATAATTAGATTCTATTAGGAGCAAATTCACCTGTTGTTCTATTAACTTTGCACGAGCTCTTGTGATAGGTCCAATTCTGATTTCATCATTGGACTTCTTCTTTGCAGCAACTTGCTTGTCATCATCACGAAGTGGAGATGGAACAATAGTAGGGATGTCCTCATCAGTAGTGATCCTCCATCTTCAACATGCGCCACAGGCAGTCATGTTGGAATGTAGACTCGAGATCCTATCAACTTACTCTTCCTCAGAATATCCTGCACATTTGAATATGCAGCCCCATGAATGGGGGGTCAGTACAATGATGTACTGGCAAATGACACATATTTGGTGGCTGTTGTGAAAGAGCTATCTACATGATATTTGGCTGGTGGATCTTTTGGGCTAATTTGCATAAAGCCAATTCTATCCTACAATTCCTTCTCAAAAATTTCTTTCACAATTTTATATTTTTAAAGGGTCAAAATAACCCCCAAATACTACATACTAGCTAGGTATGTAGCACTGCGCAAAACTCAACAAAGTTGAAATAACAGAAACCACCACCCCTCGGAGTGAATGGCCCCGAGCCCCTAACCTAGGGATTTCTAGTCAAATTTTAATCATTCAGAAATGGTGATGAGATTCTTCCATACATTCCATGTCTAGAGACTCAAATTGTCCATAAGCGGGGACACGGCTAATCGATTAGTTTGACACCCTACAGGGGTTGTGCACTTTCACCTTAAGACCCATTCTACCCAGAGAGAAGAATGAAACAAGACCTTTCAGAAGGAGAGAGCAACCATACTGGCAAGATCCGTTCCCACCTATAATTCTGCTACCAGCCAATATCTTGCACACAAGTTGAACCCTCACATCTTAATCAGTCAAGACAGATCCCATATTGTCATAAGGCTGCACCAGAAGTACTCTAAAGCACAAAAGACATATTAATCTCTTTGTTCCTGGGTGGCCATCCCGAGTGGCATTCTGAGTACACATCCTCTCGATGAGGCCTGTGCCCCAGAAGTCACCTACATCGCCTCTTCTTATCAAACCAATCCACCCAGGTGATTCATTTTAGTTGAAGTTCTTAATTTGTTCATAAAACAACTTTAACAAGTCATCAAAGCATGTCATCAATATTTTTCAAAGTATTTAGCATCCTAACAGGTGGGGTATAATGGATAGCTACACACTACTAGGATCTAAGCATTTTATAAAATAGTTGAACATTCCACCTATCATGCATACTACTGAAAACACTAATGCAGCAGTAAAATAGGTAGAAGACATGTGTGTCACTTGCCTTGATAACAACCAGCACACTCACAGCAGTCACAATAGTTGTTCAGCTCCTCTTCAGAATCTAAACAAACACATATGCACAGATATAAACACACTAGTTCTAATATGGCAACCATACACATGTATGCATGTATGCAAATTGCAAATTAATTTCACACATTAAGTTAGTGTGTGAAAATGTTGTATTTAGCAAACCATAATGTTTTTAAAAAACAAGTGTGAGGTTAGAAAAGCTTTTTAATTATTTAAAAAGCAATTGGGCAATTTTGGGTATTTGAAAATAGGGCTAATGCCCCCCAAAATTGCTCCTGGTTTTGAAATGTTTTGAGAAAATTTGGTTGTGAACCCACTGGATAGAGGATAGTAATACAAAGCTACTGCAAGTGGTTTCATTCCAAAATCATTTTTAGAAATCAAATGGTGATCAAAACAGTGATTTGGTTAGATTTGAAGGTAGCAAGTGTGTGCACAGTTCAAGTTTGAAAATATTGGTTCCA
This sequence comes from Dactylis glomerata, assembly GCA_007115705.1. Classification (NCBI taxonomy): domain Eukaryota; kingdom Viridiplantae; phylum Streptophyta; class Magnoliopsida; order Poales; family Poaceae; genus Dactylis; species Dactylis glomerata. Next base: position 95,473 of record QXEO01000457.1, on the reverse strand, counting down.
GAGTGTTCTACAAGTTCTAAGGAATCCATAGGGTACAAATTTGTAGCAATTGGATTTACAAAACAAAAGTTATGAATTAAATGGTGTTTATAAGTCATTTAAACAATTTAATTTTCATTTCAAAACTTTGTACAGTATCACTAAGATATTATTGCAGAAATGGATTGTACTGTTTCCAAGGATTCCAGGGATATCAAGTTTGCAAATTTTGGCTAAGCAGAACATTTTCTATGGAATTTACAAGATATAAACAAAAACTGGAATTTGAATTTCTGTTTGAATTTAGATTTGACCGAGGGGTGGGTTGACTAGTCGACATGGCGCAATACGATAGGCCGGTACCTGTTCGCTAAGCGGATCCACAGGGGCTGTTGGATTAAATGTAGAATGAACGGCTCAGATCGGGCAAGGACTATGGCTCACCGGTGGGAGAGGTTTTCCGGCAGGGCGCTCTAGTGGTCGACGACGGCGAGGTTCCGGTGGGCTGCGACGGTGACGGAGTGGTAGACGGTGTGCAGGAGAGGACGGTGGTCTCGAGAGCTTGATCGGTGACAAGGACGGCTTCCCGTGGCGCATCCGAGATGCAACTGAAGAATGGCGATGGCGTCGGGCGCTTCGGGTTTCCGTCTGCGGCGAGGTCCTGCGGTGAAAAGTCCCGGCCGATGACGTCAGCGAGTGCGAAAGGGAGAGGGAAACAGAGGGAGGCCGGAAGGAGGGTGCGACGGCGTTCTACCATGCCGGTTTTGGCAATAACCGATGGCGGTGTTGCGGAGCTCTGACGAGCAATTTCTCCACGCTGATGACGTCTTTGGCTCGGAAATCGGAGGGGAATTAGAGAGGGGAGGTTGGGGTTGAGGAGGGCGCCGATGGGAGTGTCATTGGGGGCTCTGGACGTGCGGGAGGGAGTGGGGAGGTGGGGGCGGGGTGCGGTTTCGTTTACCAAAGAAATAGGTGGGAGGTTAGGGGATATACTGACGGGTCATACTGACGGGTGGGACCCGTCAGTCAGTGAGAGCGAGAGGGGAGAGATGCAAGTGGGTTTCCCCTGGGCTGCTGCTGGGATGGTCCTTCCCGGGTCGGCCCAGTGGTTGCCCTATTTTATTTTTTTCTTCTTCTTTCTTTTTCCCTTTTTATGTTTTCCTATTTTATTCTTTGATTGTTTGAGAAAACATCTGGTTGATTTTGGATGATTCTAAATAATTTTGTAAAACTTTTGGAAGTATGCCACAGTGTTTTGGCATACCAGTGTACTGTTTGGGGAAGTTGAAAATATAATATTTGTAAAATAGAAATAGCCCCCCATAGGCTATTAGGGTTATTTAAAAAAAGAAAAATTTCTAGTTTTCAAATTGATTCAAAGGTTTATAGAAATGTTGCTAAAACAGTAGTGTTTTGGTAAAACAAAATTTAAGTACATTGTAAAACCCCAAATAGTGAAATTTTGTAAATAAAGATATTTGCTAGAAATGCAAAATAGCTTTCATAAACTAATGGGGCTATTTAAATAATAAACTTTCTGAAATCATTTTGCATCTAAATTTTATATAAAAGGTAAATGAAACAGTAGTATTTGGTGAGATATGTTTCAAAAACTTTATAAGAATCACAATTATGCAATATGCCATGAATGCATGATGAATTTCTGTATTTAAAACTTGGGATGTTACAGACTAACCCCCTTAAGATGAAGTTCGCCCTTGAGCTTCGAAAAGGCTAGCAAAATAGGTATGGGTGATAATCTAAAAGATTTTCTCTATGCTCCCAAGTGGCTTCTTCCTTGGTGTGGTGGCTCAACTATACTTTACAGAACTTGATGGTTTTAGTGTGAGTATTTCTTTCTATTGCTTCCAACATCTTGATTTGTTTCTCCTTGTAAGCCAAATCATTCTCTTACTATGGCCATAACTTCTAGGCTAACCCCCTTAAGATTGTTTAGCCTAATATCTTTAAATTCTAAACAGAATTTGTATCTAATCCTCTTTCCCTCTAGAGTGGTTAGTGTAATTGATCTTCCTATGGCTTCAGTGGAAAAATGCATGTTTGGCTCTCAAATGCTCTTGATATGAATAAATGCGATGCTCCAGTATCAAATAAAATCCAATGCTGTAAAAGAGTTGAATGGAAACGTACCCATCACTTCCTCCACATCGATGTGGTTCACATATCCCTTCTTGAATGGATTGGGCTTGGCAGGTTCATCAGACTTATTCTCTGGGGAGCTTGTGGAATAGTGTCACTTCTTCTTGCACTTGAAGCATGTGATATGCGAGAGATCCTTCTTAGCTTCTGAGTTGTGGTAGTGCTGACCATTATTTCCATTGTGATGACCATTGTGATTTCCAGTTCCTCCATTCTGGTGACCATTGTCTCCATTGTGATGTCTGTTTCCTCCATTTTGGTGACCATTGCCTCCATTGTGATGTCCATTGGAGTGGTTTCTGTTGTTTCCGCCATTACGCCTATGGCCATTAGAGTTACTACCATTTCCATTGCCTTCAGAGAAGTGGTGTCTCTTATGGAAAGGTTCAATGTGAGTCTTGCCTTTGCTGAGCTTCCTCTTGCGAATCTCTTCCTTCATGATGTTGTTATCCAGTGTGATAGCCTGATCAAGCAAGGACTGATAGTTTGGAGCATAAGCCACTGACAATGGTATCCTTAGTTCTCCTTTGAGTCTATTGAGGAATTTTTCCTTCCTCTTAGCATCAGTATCTATGTCTTTAGGTGCGTACCTAGACAAAGCATAGAAATCATCCATATACTCTTTTAGCGTCCTTCCACCCTGCTTCAAACTGCGAAGCTCATCCTTCTTCACATTCATAATGCCCAAAGATATGTGGGCATTACGAAAGCCTTCTCTGAAGGTGTCCCAATCTAGACCATCTATTGGATGAGTGATCTGGTATGTCTCCCACCACATAGCTGCTGGCCCTTCAAGCAAATGGGTAGTGAATCGTACCTTCTCAGCATCGGTGCACTCACATGTGACCAGGTCCTTATTGACTGAACGTAGCCAGTCATCAGCCACTATTGGCTCAGTAGTAGATGAGAACTTGCTGGGCCCGAGCCTCAGAAACCTTGCCAACCTATCCACTTGAGGTGGGGGTGGCGGTGGTGGTGGTGGAGGATGGTTATTATTATTGTTGTTATTTGCACTGGCTTGGATGAACTGAGTCATCATCTGCATCAGTTGTGCTTGTGCTGCCACTAACTGCTGAATCACGTTGTTGTTGTTGTTGTTGTTGTTGTTGTTGTTGTTGTTGTTGTTGTTGTTGTTGTTGTTGTTGTTGTTGTTGTTGTTGTTGTTGTTGTTGTTGTTGTTGTTGTTGTTGTTGTTGTTGTTGATAGACAGATAGGACTAAGGAAGAAAATTTTCCTACCCATGCACAATACAACAAGTCACACAACAAACAAGCAAACAAACAAATTTCTAAGAATTCTTTGATAATTTTGAAAACAACCACTAAGGGTTCACAAAACAACTAAGGTAAATGGTACTGTCGTACCGACAAGGGTAGGACAATACAAATGCGTATCGAAAACTAATACAAATGAACTAATGGTGGATGACTAATGCCTTCGTTCATAGGAGTCCATCTAAATTTTGAAAAGAAATAAGACAAGATTGGAACGAGGTAAGAAGTACAAGTATGGAATGAAATGATTAAGGCAAGTTCAGACCACAAATATTTCTCAAACATTTTTAAATAAAATTTTGATTCCTATGGTATTCCAATCCTAGGGTCTCGATCCTACAGGCAACACTATGCTCTGATACCATTTTGTAACGTCCCACCTTTGGATTAAGGTGGAACACCTATGTTAAGTGCTATTCCCCGGATCACTGATAGCACCACAGAACAAAATAAAGTAGTCATTGCATAATATCAAAGATTACAACACAGATCCAGATAAACAAGTCTTTAAAAATCTTACAAACATGCTTAGTCTTGTGGACTAACTCAAATGACAGAGTTCAGCACAACATAAACACAACGGAAACGAAGGCAATAGTGAGCCTCCATCTTCACCATACACCATAGGCAGTCATGTTGGCATGTAGACTCGAGATCCTATCAATTTACTCCTCCTTAGAATATCCTACACATTTGAATATGCGGCCCCATGAATGGGGGGTCAGTACAATGATGTACTAGCAAATGACACATATTTGGTGCCTGTTGTGAAAGAGCTATCTACATGATATTTGGCTGGTGGATCTTTTGGGCTAATTTGCATAAAGCCAATTTTATCCTACAATTCCTTCTCAAAACTTTCTTTCACAATTTTATATTTTTAAAGGGTCGAAATAACCCCAAATATTACATACTAGCTAGGTCTGTAGCACTGGGCGAAACTCAACAAAGTTGGAACAACAGAACCACCACCCCTCGGAGTGAATGGCCCTAAACCCCTAACCTAGGGGTTTCTAGTCAAATTTTAATCATTCAGAAATGGTGATGAGATTCTTCCGTACATTCCATGTCTAGAGAATCAAATTATCCATAACTGGGGACATGGCTAATCGATTAGTTTGACACCCTGCAGGGGTTGTGCACTTTCACCTTAAGACACATTCTACCCAGAGAGAAGAATGAGACAAGACCTTTCAGAAGGATAGAGCAACCATACTGTCAAGATCCGTTCCCACCTATAATTCTGCTACCAGCCAATATCTTGCACACAAGTTGAACCCTCACATCTTAATCAGTCAAGACAGAGCCCATATTGTCATAAGGCTGCACTGGAAGTACTCTAAAGCACAGAAGACATATTAATCTCTTTATTCCTGGGTGGCCATCCCGAGTGGCATTCTGAGTACACATCCTCTCAGCGTGGCCTGTGCCCTAGAAGTCACCTACATCGCCTCTTCTTATCAAACCAATCCACCCAGGTGATTCATTTTAGTTGAAGTTCTTAATTTGTTCATAAAACAACTTTAACAAGTGATCAAAGCATGGCATCAATATTTTTCAAAGTATTTAGCATCCTAACAGGTGGGTATAAAGGCTAGCTACACACTACTAGGATCTAAGCATTTTATAAAATAGTTGAACATTCCACCTATCATGCATACTATTGAAAACACTAATGCAGTAGTAAAATAGGTAGAAGACATGTGTGTCACTTTCCTTGATAACAACCAGTACACTCACAACAGTCACAATAGTTGTTCAGCTCCTCTTCACAATCTAAACAAACACAGATGCACAGATATAAACACACTAGTTCCAATATGGCAACCATAGACATGTATGCATGTATGCAAATGGCAAATTAATTTCACACACTAAGTTAGTGTGTGAAAATGTTGTATTTAGTGAACCATGATGTTTAAAAAAACAAGTGTGAGGTTAGAAAAGCTTTTTAATTATTTAAAAAGCAATTGGGCAATTTTGGGTATTTGAAAATAGGGCTAATGCCTCCCAAAATTGCTCCTAGTTTTGAAATGTTTTGAGAAAATTTGGTTATGAACCCATTGGATGGAGGATAGTAATACAAAGCTACTGCAAGTGGTTTCATTCCAAAATCATTTTTAGAAATCAAATGGTGATCAAAACAATGATTTCGTTAGATTTGAATGTAGTAAGTATGTGCACGGTTCAAGTTTGAAAATATTGGATCCAGAATGTTCTACAAGTTCTAAGGAATCCATAGGCTACAAATTAGTAGCAATTGGATTTACAGAACAAAAGTTATGAATTAAATGGTGTTTATAAGTCATTTATACCATTTAATTTTCATTTCAAAACTTTGTACAGTACCACTAAGATATTATTGCATAAATGGATTCTACTGTTTCCAAGGATTCCAGGGATATCAAGTTTGCAAATTTTGTCTAAGCAAAACATTTTCTATGTAATTTACAAGATATAAACAGAAACTGGAATTTGAATATAGATTTGACCGAGGGGTTGGTTGACTGGTCAACGTGGTGCAATGCGATAGGCCGGTACCGGTTTGCTAAGTGGATCCACAGGGGCCGTTGGATTAAATGAAGAATGAATGGCTCAGTTCGGGCAAGGACTATGGCTCACCGGCGGGAGAGGTTTTCTGGCGGGGCGCTCTAGTGGTCGACGGCGGCGAGGTTCCGGTGGGCTGCGACTGCGATGGAGTGGTTGACGGTGTGCAGGAGAGGACGGTGGTCTCGAGAGCTTGATCGGCGATGAGGACAGCTTCCCGTGGTGCGTCCGAGATGCAACTAGAGAATGGCGATGGCGTCGGGCGCTTCGGGTTTCCGTCTGCGGCGAGGTCCTGCGGTGAAAAGTCCCGGCCGATGACCTCAGCGAGTGCGAAAGGGAGAGGAAAATAGAGGGAGGCTGGAAGGAGGGTGCGACAGTGTTCTACTATGCCGGATTCGGCAATAACCGACGGCGGTGTTGTGGAGCTCCGGCAAGCAATTTCTCCACGTCGGCGACGTCTTTGGCTCGGAAATTGGAGGGGAATTATAGAGGGGAGGTTGGGGTTGAGGAGGGCGCCGATGGGAGTGTCATTGGGGGCTCTAGATGTGCGGGAGGGAGTGGGGAGGTGGGGGCGGGGTGCGGTTTCGTTTACCAGAGAAATAGGTGGGAGGTTAGGGGAGATACTGACGGGTGGGACTCATCAGTCAGTGAGAGGGAGAGGGGAGAGATGCAGGTGGGTTTCCCCTGGGCTGCTGCTAGGCTGGTCCTCCCCGGGTCGGCCCAGTGGTTGCCCTCTTTTATTCTTTTATTCTTTTCTTCTTCTTTCTTTTTTCCCTTTTTATGTTTTCCTGTTTTATTCTTTGATTGTTTGAGAAAACATCTGGTTGATTTTGGATGATTCTAAATAATTTTGTAAAACTTTTGGAAGTATGCCACAGTGTTTTGGCAAACCAGTGTACTGTTTGGGGAAGTTGAAAATATAATATTTGTAAAATATAAAAATAGCCCCCCATAGACTATTAGGGTTATTTAAAAAAACAAAAAAATTCTAGTTTTCAAATTGATTCAAAGGTTTATAGAAATGTTGCTAAAACAGTAGTGTTTTGGTAAAACAAAATTTAAGTACATTGTAAAACCCCAAGTAGTGAAATTTTGTAAATAAAGATATTTGGTAGAAATGCAAAATAGCTTCCAGAATCTAATGGGGCTATTTAAATAATAAACTTTCTGAATTCATTTTGTATCTAAATTTTATATAAAAGGTAAATGAAACAGTAGTATTTGGTGAAATATGTTTCAAAAACTTTATAAGTGTCACAATTATGCAATATGCCATGAATGCATGATGAATTTTTGTATTTAAAAACATGGGATATTACATTGTTTCTCTTGCGTTGCTTCATCAATAATTGAACCTTGCAACACATATCAAAGACAAGGAAAACTAATAAAATCCTAATAAAACTAATAATTGTGCAACACTCATTGGAAATGAAAGAGAACTTGTAAACATGCATAAATGGCATAGTATGAACTAGATGGAGCATAATATGAATGTCAAGTAGCACATTTTACATGACTAAAACATGTTGTAAAATGCACTCATCATGTATGCTCAAGGAAGTGTGCCTGTAGGGCTGAATTTTGAGGTAAACCATATCTGCAACCTCAATTTCTCACTCTCCTATCTGTGTTTATCTGCAGAATTTTCATTCTGGCTTGGTCCTTGACAAAGTTGTCCTTGATAAAATTTGCATTAACTTTTCTCTGTTGTGGTGAGTCTGCAAGCTCAGATTCAGTGCCAAGGGAAGATTAAGCTCGACAATCAAGGGTTGAGGATAATCATCAAGTGCTTGGAACGGTGTCATATTGAGAGAAGTGTGGAAGCTTGGGTTGTACCACCATTCATCCATGGTGAGTGAATTGTGCCATTTCCTTGGTTGAAGTAATTTTCCAGTCACTGGTTCACTCTCTCTGTTTGCACATTGGTTTGAGGATGATAAGAAGTGCTGAAGTGGAGTTTCTCTCATATAGATTTGAATAATCTTTGCCATAGGTGACTGGTGAATATTTTGTCTCTGTCAGTGTCGGTATTCTGGACCAGGGGGTCCTAGCACCAGGTCAGCTTCCTTGACCTCTGCTTCGTCAATGACTCTGTCTCTATAGCCCATTGGCCATGCCTGAGGTAGGAGACGACGCGGCCTGCCCGCCCGCCTCGCCCGTTGAGGATCGGTGGGTGCCCTGCCCCGTTGCTTTTGCGAGGTAGCGCACTCAGGAGGCGGTGAGGCATGCCCCTGCTTCGCCCTCTGTGGTTGTCGCAGAGGCGCCGCCCCTAAGCCAGGCGCTGCCCTGCCCCAATGCAAGGGTGGTGAGGACTCAACCGCAGCGGAGCCTCTCAAGGGCGAGGGATGCACTCTTGGTCGTGGGGTTGCGGGAGGGGTGCGCATTCTGCCGCCCACCCAGCTCAAAGATCCATGCACTGTGAGCACTTGCACTGGCTCGATAAGGGTATAGGGAGGAGAAAATGGTGGAACGGCAGTGACCCGCCACCCTGGCCTAGTTCCCCAAGGTGTGAGCCACCTCGGGGAGGCCCTGGCCGCCATCTGCTCTCTCGCTTCTTTCCCTCCAATGCCAGGGGCTCCAGTGTACAAGCTTTGGGAAGCGCATCTCCATGAGCTGTCTGGATACGTGCAGCGGTACCCCGCCGCGGTGCGGCACGGCTCCTCTCCTCTCGCCCGAGAGATTGGGACAGCAGTCGCACCCGTCGATGGAGCTGCTAATGCTGCGACACGTAAGGTTGCAGCGGGGCTCGCCATGGCTTGTCCCGCCCAATCAATCGTCGCGCTGATCCGACCAACAACACCTATTGTGGTGCCGCAGCGCCCTGCCTTGGCGACGGAAATCCCCGCGCCGGCGAAGGCGGGTGCTGCAGTCGTCACCTTGCGTCACAACGAGGAGAGCCACGGCACTATTGCGCGCCATCAGTAAGAGCGTCATAAGCCTGTCCAGGGGTGCAAGCCCCTCCAGGCGTGGCACTCGCCGCCGCAAAGAAGAGGGCGAGCAAGTGCGCCCCGGAGAAGCCCCTGGCCGTTGAGCCAGGACCCATCACCGCGGCGGGAAGAATAGCTGGGGCTGGCGGTCTCGTGGGCGTCACCCCGGAGCCGACCCCTCAGAAATGGTGCCCTCTGCATGAAACAAGCCTCCATGATGTCATGGCTTGTCGCTACATCGGACATCTGGTGGAAATCCACAGGGAATGCCTTGCGAAGCATGCAGCCGAGGGGGTGACCCATGGCTGTTACGAGTGCGGCCAGGCTGGCCACTGGTCGTGCGACTGCCCCGGCATGGTCCTTCTCTTGGAAGGACCAGGCAGTCGAGGAGGGGCCTTGGTGGGAGCCCGACCAGGGCGCGATGCGCATCGTGGTCTCTCGGGTTGGGATCCCCAGGACCAAGGTGGCCGCCAAGCCACGGCGAGCGGCCCAGGAAGGAGAGCTGGAAGACACCTGGGGGATGTTGCAACAACCAACGGTGGGGATGCGTTGCTTCCCCGCCCTGGCGGGCTCGGGCACTCTCCCAGGAAGCTCGTGGGGCCTATACTCCCTTCGGCCCCGCTAAGCACCACGGGTCAAGGCCAGCACTGGAAAGGAAGCGTTCCTTCCCAGAACCTTCTCATCCCGGGCATTGGGACCTTATTACCATGGAGGCAAAGATTCACCGAGTTTTCACTGAGACTCGTCAAGCGCTACACGCCACGTGGGCAGTGCCCAGCATTGCCAACGCGTGCTACCCCATGGTAGTGCGGACTTGTGTGGCGCTGCTAAACCTCGAAGGGCCGGGGGCTGGAAGCTCTCCCGAGCTCCCAGCCTTGGGTCAGGCGTCATTCGGAAGATCAGAGCTAGAGGAAGGAGCTTCCGGCAACTGGGTTGCCCACTTTGACAGTGCCTAGTCCTGGGAAGGCATTGGGAAGGTGTGCTTCTGGTCTCACCTACAGGCCAGCTCCGCAAGTACGCCATCCAGGTTGCCTTCCCCCGGGAAGGATGTGCCAGCAGTACAGCAGAGTGTGAAGGCCTGCTGGCCAGCCTAAGGATTGCCGCCGGAATGGGGATCTCTCGTCTCTCCATCCGGGGTGATTCCTAGCTTACGGCTGGCCATGCGGAAGGGGTTGAGCTTAGCCCACTGATGAAGGCATACGCGGGCGAAGTGCGAAAGCTTGAGTGCCGCTTCCATAGCCTCAAGCTCGAGCATGTCCCCCGCGGGCAGGATGCAGCAGTCAAAGAGTTGTCTCAGATAGCGGCCAAAGGATTGCCAGTCCCAGCCGGAGTTATGATGGAGAATTTGTCTGAACCATCAGCTATCCCTAAAAATGAAGAGCTTGGAATCCCGCCAGTACCTGAGCAAGGAGCTTTATCAATTGCGGAGCAGCAAGAAGGCACGACAGGCCCATCAAGCGAGCAGTGCACTCTGCCCGCTCTGGCTTGCCGGACCAACTAAATAGTAACGTCGCCTCGTGCGGAGACGGGCACTATGAGCCCGAACCGAAAGGGTGGCAGCGCCGAAACCACCGGTGACACCCCTGCAGAGTAGGGGAAGGACCTGGTCAACCACGGGGCCTAATTACGGATTCTCTCAGATACTGCTATGGCGGCGCCAAGTCCTTCACAAGAAGAGACTATGGTGCTATCAACTTCCTTGACAGGATTCGTAGCCGGGCGAATGTGCGGTTCATCCGCTATTTGTAGAGGTTATCGCAGCCAACACGGTGGGCGTGGCTGACCCGAGAGTTCTAATGGGGAAACCTTGTTTGACGGGACTTTGAGCCCCGAAAAGCGTAGGATCTCTTCCCCGAAAGTGGGATGGCTGGCGCAGATTGTTGCATGTCATCCGGCAGGGCAATGCTGGACCAGGAGGACCAGGGTTGTTAGCCTGTGAGGGGCTACCTTAAATCCTAAAAGTGCCCACTCGCGTATGGCCTTAGACTAAAGCGCGGCTGCGGATACGCACACAGAACTGAACGTCAAACACTGTAGTTGTGGGGATGCCCACTTGTAAACCATTGTACCAAAGACAAGGGGATGTGAGAGTGATGCCCACAAGTATAGGGGATCTTTGAAATCTTCGATGTGAAGTATTACCCAAATTTATAGTTCGACTCAAGGGGAACACAAGAATATCAATAAGACTTTAACAATTGAGGCGTCACTCTCAATCACACATGTATATCAATAAACTCAACAAAGAAACTGTGATGGCAGTGATTTAATTCATGCAAGGAAAATAAAAATAGTAGCAGTTGTAATTTTTTTCCAGTTTTCACCGGAAATAGTGAATGAGAAACTTTCAGGCTAAAGCGTAGGCATGAGCTGATAGCGGGGCATTGCATGCATAAGATTGATCATATAATAAGATACAAATAACAACAGGACTTAACTCTAATTCCGATGTGTGTATGTACGTGCTCCGAAAATAATTATGTGTACTAACCAAGAGAATTTGCACAACATCTATTGTCCTACCTGCCCATTTCACCGGGGCCAACTTGGAACTACATGTAATTAAGTTCTACCCTTTCGAATAGCCCTGAACAACGCATTAACACTTCATGAACACACAGAATCCTCAAACTAAAACATCTCCTCCTTGTTTTCCCTATCTGTCATAATTAGGGTTTGCAGGTTCAACATAATAGCAGGTAATATACTTTGCAGATAGATACCAAACTCAATTTATATGATGAAGAAAAACAAGTTTAGTACTGAAATTATGCCACTCGGGCCCTAGTAGCAAGCATTAAGAATAGCTAAAGTGCATCGACACAATACAAGAATATCTTCAAGATAAACCCCTCAAATCTCGGACAATGAGTACAATTACATGATCAATCTCATCCAATCCCCATCCACCTCACATGCCCACAGAGGACTACTCACACATGATGATGGAGATGAAGCTCATGGTTGATGGAGATGAAGGCAGTGAAGATGGTGGTGAAGACGGCCTCCGATGCCCTCCTCCAGGGAGAAATCCTGGATCGATCTGATCCTAGAATCGATGATCGTGGCTCTGGCGGTGCTCTGTTTCGCGAATAGCTTCCACCTCGTAGGTCACCCCCTTTAAGATATATATGAAGGCGTATGCGAAAGCTGGAGACAGGGCGGTGCTCAAGGGCTGAACGAGCAGGCCCCACATGGCCAGGGAATCTGGCTACGTGGGCCATGCCTGTTTGGGCCTCGAGCACTCCCTTGTGTGCCTCCGGTGCTCGGAGTCCTTCTTCAGATGAAAAATTGGTGTAGTATTTTTCCCCGATTTTATTTCCTGCAAAAATAGCCAGAAATGAGATTTTGCTAAATACAACGTTAGATTATGTAGTTTTATTCAAGTATGGGATTATTCTAGAGCAAAATATGAAGCAAAGTACTTGGAAAAGTAGATGCATTATCTCCCCCAAGCTTAGCTCGTTGTTTGTCCTCGAACAACTTAAACATAGTGTAGAAGCGATAAAAGACTTTGACAAGAACTTTGCATTGCATATGCATCAACTTATAATATTAACAACTATCCATAGCATAGTTCCTGTAATAGATAGCAAAGTAGTAGTAAATGTGCATCTAAGCAATGTTCAATAGTTATATCTGTTGCAAGGGAAATAACATGAAGTGTCACTACTTAGTCAAGTTTGACTAACAGTAGAAATAAGCAAAGGTTCTCGCATCGCTTTCGATTGAATCATATACAAGATTTTTGAGATCTTTGATTCTTTTAGCTGTCAATAGAGAAATTCATTGTTCTTGCAACCTTACTTTAAGAATAACTATGAGGGTTAATATGGCTCATATGCTTGACCAACTATAATTTAAATGCCTCATACCCCTTGAATACGAGTGCCTCCACCTCATGCTACTTTAACTTAAGTCCCAAAATAAGTTCTTGTCATTGTAAGCATCAAGAGCGTCAACTGGGGTACCTCTTGCCCCATGGCTTAGGAGCTTTCCCACGCCAAAATGACAAGACTTACAGACAATGAGCACCTCGACAACTCTTTTATTTACCATGGCTTTTTATTATGAGTTGCGTCCTCGAGTACTCACTATGGAATGCTATAAATTTCCACCATGAATGATGCATGGCTTAGATTAGCGGCCCAGGCGACTCTTTTAACATATATGCAAACTCCATGAACTTAAAATGTTTCCACTTCTATTTCACATCGATAGGCATCCATAACAAAGAAACATGACATCAACTTTAGACACAAACTAATGCGAAGTTGAAAGCGTATATCATGACAACACGACTCTCCTAGCTCCCAACCCATAGTCCGTCAAGCACATGACTTCATAATCTTATATTAAAGGACTTTTTACATTTTTGTGTAAGTTCAGCAAGCACAATGGGATGCGTAGACCTTTGTTCGGAACCATGATTGTTCAACCATCACTAAGTACTATCACTTAATAGAATTTCCATTGCATCATCATATAACATCGAAGAGCACGGAAAACATAGACATTTTCTACTACTTCCCCGAATGGTAAAGAAACAATGATATGTGCACTTGATGTTATTAAAAATATACTCATAAGCATGGAAAAGATGCCATACCTCTTTTCCTAATTCATGCACATTAATTTATTATAGTTGTTCTCCTCACCCAACTTGATCTGCGCAATAAAAGTTCAACTCTGTCAGAAAACATCACTACAGTTCAATACTGCTTTTACCCAGATTAAACACCTCAGAAAAATCTCCAAAAATACGAGTGTGTAGAGAATGAAAAGTTGCAGCACTGGTTAAAATTTTAGCTCATTCGGAGTTAATGAGAAGGAATGAAAAATAAAATAGTGAATAGTTTTTAGCAAATTCCTGCAACTCCGTTTTTGTGTTGTATTCAAGAAAACGAAAATCTTTTTGTTCTTTTTGGTTTTAAAATGATCAAGGTAAACAACTAGAAGCAAATAAGCAAAAGAAAAAACGAAAATCTTTTTGTGTTTTCAAAATTCTCATAACAAAGAAAACTAAAACATAATGAGGGAAACATGATATTAACTCTGAATGAGGGAAACACAATGGGTGAAAGGGAAGAAATACTCCCCCAAGCTTGAAGCGAAGCTAGTATCCTGGATGGTGGTCACCCCAACCTCCTGCACCTCAGCCATAGGTGGGTGGTGCACTCCATGGATGTTGCGGTGCCTCTTGCTCCTGGGGCTCTTCCTGTTGTTGCACTTCATGGATGACCCATTTCTCGGTGTTCCTGTCAAAAAGGTCAGTATGAGGGGGCATGGACACCATTTGTCCATCAACACCCATATATTGATATAGGAAACGGTTACGATGCCATAACGTCATATCCATGCATTGCAATAAATCAGTGTTAAGTAGATTTGATTCCTTAATGACGGTCCCCATGTCTTTTGGAAATGCCTTTCAGTCTTAATATGCTCATAAACCAAAGTAGCAATTGCACTAGCAAGTATAGGAGTTCCATGTTCATTATTCCTCACAGCGAGATGCAAGGTCCTAGCAAGAATAACTCATAGATTATACTCACAGCTTTTACCTTCTTTTGCACATTTTAGCAGATAAATAATGGGTGAAGTGCAAGCTGAAGAATGATCTCTAGCAAGAATGCCTCTTGCAAGGAACAAAGAAAAGTACCTAAGTGCAGGATGTTGAATATGAGTAAGCTTTCCCCTATTTAGTCTTAGAGGCACATTCACACTAATACTTCGCCAAAAAGAGACAAGTTCTGGATCGGAGTCACCAAAAATTTCATTCCAACTACCAGTATTCTCAACACGTATCGCATTAAAGAATTCCTCAAGAGACATGAAAAAGCGTTGATTCATCATACTGAACTTAATGGTAAAAGTTGGTGCGACCTCCTTACCTCTCTTACTCTCTTTGTAGCTTTTGATGTGCTCAAACCAAAAGGTGAAAATGAACTCATGATTGATTTCCTTATATGTCTTTTGCGGGTGCCTCGAGAACTCAAGCAAACCTCTAATGGTAGCAAAGGCTTGGAAATATTCATGCATCCCCCAAGCTTGAATGACTTCGGGGCCTGGCCACCTCGTGCTATGAACACGAAGTGACTCTGCTGCGAATAATGCATCGTCTTACCATTGATGTGCTTCCTCAAGGTTGGTTGACACCCTCGATGTGCCCCACCTTGTGCTAGTAGACATGCTGCTTAAGAGTCCTTTTCCTTTGAACATGATGAACACCCTTGCTGTACAAAAAATAACATTCACTACAAAGTAAGATATAGCCATTTAAAATAGGATTTAACCAACCATGGAGACTCTACTCATCAATACTATGCATCAATATCAACTAGAAAACTCAAATCCATGGATTTCTCAAGCATATTAAGTGACACCAAGTGCAGCAAAATACTCAACATATAAAGCATCAGAACAAAAAGTGATTGGATGGGAGGAGTCACATACCAAGGAGCGATTTCACCAAACAGATTTAAAAAATCTGCCCTAAACTTGGAGATCCAAGAGTGGAAGGAATGGAGCACGGGAATTTTTTTGAAAAATACCCAGGGCTGGTTTTCTAGGGGAGAGGATGAACCTGGGCACTTGCCCCTCACCTAACACCCCATGTGGGCCCAATGAGCATGCCCCGCGCGGCTAGGGAATCTGGCCGCGTGGGCTCTGCTCTTTTGGCCCCTGGTGGCCTTTTGGTTCCCTCCTTTTGACTGATGGTCCCTCTCATAAAGTTACCAAACCCTAAATTTTTCTAAAGTTTATCGAGAAAATTTTATGTATAGAATTTTTCAAACTTCATATTATATTAATTCACAACCCTAGAATAATTATGTCCATGCAAATAAAATATAAATCTAATATGAATAAAATTAAAAGCAACTACAATATTTATGGGAATCAAGTTTTCATCATTCCCACATTAGTAATAAGGTTGATCAGGTCTTATTAATAATGTGGCAAAGATAAAATAAATGATTCATTTTTTAAAATTTAAAGAGAAGAGAAAAAAGAAAACTCAAGTCACCTCAAATTTGATTGGAATGTTTCCAATCATCAAGGTGGGATATTTTGACTTAGGAGGTGGCAGTACAAACTCAAAGCTCCTAATCATAAAAGTATTCTTTTGAATAGAATTCACACTTTCCTTCATAGCAGGTACATAATTCTTCTTTGGAAAATATATGGTATGCTCCTTTCCCTTAACATTGAATGTCACTTTGCTTTCAGTGCAATTTAAAACAGCCCCTGCAGTATTTAAAAAGGGTCTCCCAAGAATAATAGATAAATTCTAATCTTTAGGAATTTCTAATATAACAAAGTCTGTAGGGATTAACATATTAGCAATAGAGATAGGAACATCCTCACAAATGCCTATAGGAATAGCTATAGATTTGTCAGCCATTTGCAAAGAAACCTCAGTTCGAACCAATTTGTTTAGATTAAGTTTCTTATATAAAGAAAAAGGCATGAAACTAACACCAGCTCCTAAATCACATAATGCATATTTCACATAAGTTCCTTTAATAGTACATGGAATAGTTGGAATACCAGGATCTCCACGCAGTTTTAGGCAATTTCCCTTTGAAAGAGTAACTAGCAAGCATAGTAGTTATAGCATCATTGGGTATTTTTCTCTTATTAGTAACAATATCATTCATGTATTTTGAAGATGGAGGAATTTTAATAGCATCAACAAGAGGGATTTGTAAGCATAAATTTTAATCAACTCAAGAAACTTCTCAAACCTAGCATCATCCACAGATTTCATTACCTCTTGGGGATAGGGTATGGGTCTATGCACCCATGGATCCCTATCTTTACCTTTTTGTGGACTTGGATGTTTCTTCTTCTTATTCTTCTCAATAGATGGTTGAGGAACTTCTCTTGTAGGAGATACAGACTCCTCATTCTTCTCAGCTTCATGTTGTTCTTTATCAGGTGGAAATAATTCCTCATCTTCATTCTCATTCTTATTATCTTCAGTCTGAGCATCAGTAATAGAAGTATCCTTATCTTGTTCTTTTGAATTCCCATCATCTTCATTCTCATTGGGAGATTGTCTTGCAGAAGATTTCTTTTTGAGAGCATCTTGCTCTCTTCTCTTAGGATGGTCATCAGGGAAATCAGGATCCTGGGTGCTTGCACCTCCCCTAATATTAACTCCTGAAACTTGTTTCTTCCCAATAAAATTTTCATATAATTTATTTTGAAGAGAGATCATTTGTTCTCACTAGTGGAAAACGGGCCTTTGGTCAGGCACATTTAGTCCCGGCCGTAATCTGGGCTGGGACTAAAGGCCTAGCCACGTCGCCCCAAATTCGCCCACCCGCCCGGGAGCCTATAGTCTCGGTCCGTTACAAGCCTTTAGTCCCGGTTTGAGACACAAACCTGGACTAAAGGGCTACCTTTAGTCCCGGTTTGTGTCTCAAACCGGGACTAAAGGCTTCTGCCTATATATATGGCCGCAGCACCTCTCCCCTCTCCCTTGTATTTTTCTTGGATGGAGGAGTGTGGGTTTGTGCTAGTTCTCTATTTCATTCCTATGCACTAGAGGTGTTTGTTGAAATGTGTGTTAGAGCGATGCCGCTTAAGTGCACCGAACACAACTATGATATGAGGTGCCCGAGCCACGCTTAAGCCTCTTCCTCTTTATTTCCACTTGTTCTAAAAGGTTAGCAACTATATTTCCTCGTTTAGACCATGCGGTACTAATTTTAGGATCGTGATTGCATTTGATATACTATTGTATGACACAGATGAGCCATCCATGGATGTACGGTGATCGATGCACAGCCGCTTACAGAGAAGGCGTGCATTCTTTTTGAGATGCGACCGAGGCGAACAAGCATGGTGGTGGCTTTATGTTTTGTCCATGTGTTGAATGTCGGAATGAGAAGGATCACACTTGCTCAAGAGTCATTCAGAGCCACCTGCTTCGGTCCGGTTTTATGTCTGGCTATAATGTTTGGACCAAGCATGGAGAAAGAGGGGTTATGATGGAAGACGACGATGAAGAAGAGAACGCTGATGACAACTACCGATCTATGTTCCCTGAGTATGTTGATACCGCAATGGAAGACAATGAAGAAGAAGATCAGGGTGAAGAACGGGAACCAGATGAGCCCGCTGATGGTCTTGGCCGGGTCATTTCTGATGCACGGCGAGGCTGCGACACAGAAAAGGAGAGGTTGCAGTTCGAGCAGATGTTACAGGACCACAACAAATTGTTGTATCCAACTTGTGAAGATGGCCAGAAGAAGCTGGGTAGCACACTGGAATTGCTGAAGTGGAAGGCAGAGACTGGTGTGACTGACTCGTCATTTGAAAAGTTGCTGGTACTGATGAAGAAGATGCATCCAAGAAAGAACGAATTGCCCGCCAGCACGTACGAAGCAAAGAAGCTTGTCTCCCCTCTAGGATTAGACGTGCAGAAGATACATGCATGCCCTAATGACTGCATCCTCTACTGCGGTGAGAAGTACGAGAATATGGATAAATGCGTAGTATGCACTGTATTGCGGTATAAGATCAGAAAAGATGACCCTGGTGATATTGAGGGCGAGCCACCCAGGAAGAGGGTTCCTGCCAAGGTGATGTGGTATGCTCCTATAATACCACGGTTGAAACGTCTCTTCAGAAATAAAGATCATGCGAAGTTGTTGCGATGGCACATGGAAGATCATATGAAAGACGACAAGTTGAGGCACCCCGCTGATGGTCGGCAGTGGAGAAAAATCGAGAGAGAGTTCTCGAGATTTGCAGGTGATGCAAGGAACTTATGGTTTGGTCTAAGTACAGATGGCATGAATCCTTTTGGGGAGCAGAGTTATAGTCACAGCACCTGGCCCGTTAATCTATGTATCTACAACCTTCCTCCTTGGTTTGCATGAAGCGGAAGTTCATTATGATGCCAGTGCTTATCCAAGGTCCAAAGCAACCCGGCAACGACATTGATGTGTACCTAAGGCCATTAGTTGATGAACTTTTACAGCTGTGGGCCTGAACCAGGTGTACGTGTGTGGGACGAGCACAAACAAGTGGAATTTGACCTTCGACGTTGCTTTTCGTAACCATCAATGATTGGCCTGCTCTTAGTAACATTTCAGGACAGTCAAACAAGGGATACAATGCATGCATGCACTATTTGGATCAGACAGAAAGTATATATCTGGACAAATGTAGGAAGAATGTGTACCCGTACAATCATCGTTTTCTTCCACCCAAGCATCCCTTAAAGAAAAAAGGCAAGCATTTCAATGGAAAGGCAGAACCCCGGGGGAAGCCTGTCACCCGTACTGGTGCTGAAGTATTTGATATGGTCAAAGATTTAAAAGTAATCTTTGGAAAGGGTCCTGGCAGCCAACCTGTTCCTAATGGCCCTAATAAGAGCGCACCCATGTGGAAGAAGAAATCTATATTTTGGGAGCTACCCTATTAGGAAGTCCATGAGGTCCGCTCCGCAATCGACATGATGCACCTGATGAAGAATCTCTGTGTGAATATTCTAGGCTTCCTAGGCTTGTATGGGAAGTCAAAAGATACAC
Source organism: Dactylis glomerata (assembly GCA_007115705.1). NCBI lineage: Eukaryota > Viridiplantae > Streptophyta > Magnoliopsida > Poales > Poaceae > Dactylis > Dactylis glomerata. The sequence goes on along the minus strand of QXEO01000457.1, from coordinate 76,036 downwards.
CAGAAGCACGGGAGGACCAGGAACGTCATAAAGGACTTGATGGCATGCATCCAGGGCAGTTTCAAGAGCGTGCCAGCTACGCTCTTACCAAGGAAGAGAAGGAAATCTTCTTTGAAGTCCTTTTTAGTATCAAGGTCCCGACTGGCTTCTCATCGAATATAAAGGGAATCGTAAATATGAAAGACAAAAAATTCCAAAACCTAAAGTCTCATGACTGCCACGTGCTTATGACGCAATTGCTTCCAGTTGCATTGAGGGGAATTCTACCGGAAAATGTTCGCCTGGCAATTGTGAAGGTATGTGCATTCCTCAATGCAATTTCTCAAAAGGTAATCGATTGAGAAAGTCTATCAAGGTTACAGATTGATGTGGTCCAATGTCTGGTCAGCTTCGAGTTGTTGTTCCCGCCATCCTTCTTCAATATAATGACACACCTCCTAGTTTACCTAGTCGAAGAGATTAGAATTCTCGGTCCTGTGTTTATACACAATATGTTCCCCTTCGAGAGGTTCATGGGAGTCTTAAAAAAATATGTTCGTAAACGTGCTAGGCCAGAAGGAAGCATCTCCAAGGGCTATGGAACAGAGGAGGTCATTGAGTTTTGTGTGGACTTTCTTCCTGACCTTAAGTCGATTGGTGTTCCTAAATCTCGGTATGAGGGTAGGCTGACAGGAAAAGGCACACTAGGAAGGAAAGCAAAAGTATGTATGGACGGGCATTCATTCTCTCAAGCACACTACATAGTTCTACACAATTCCACCGTGGTGGCTCCGTATATTGTGAGACACAAGAATATTCTATGATCCGAAAACCCGGGGAAGGATGAGTCTTGGATTAAAGGGGAACACGAGAAGACTTTCGGCAGTTGGTTGCAGACACATCTCATGAATGACAACACCGTTGGAGATCAGCTGTACTATTTGGCCAGGCCACCATCTTCGACTATATGTACTTTCCAAGGGTACGAGATAAATGGGAATACATTTTACACGGTTGCCCAAGATAAAAAGAGCAGCAACCAAAACAGTGGTGTCCGCTTTGATGCAACAGACGATAATGGGCAGAAGGAAACATATTACGGGTACATAGAGGAGATATGGGAACTTGACTATGGACCTACTTTTAAGATCCCTTTGTTTCGGTGCAAATGGGTGAAGCTGACAGGAGGCGGGGTAGTTGTAGACCAAAAGTACGGCATGACAACAGTGGATCTCAACAATCTTGCGTACATGGACGAACCATTCGTCCTAGCCAACGATGTCGCTCAGGTTTTCTATGTGAAGGACATGTCTACAAAAATGAGAAAAAGAAATCAGCAAAAGAAGACATCGTCCGATGAACCAAAGTGCCACATAGTTCTTTCAGGGAAAAGAAACATCATGGGAGTAGATGACAAGACAAACATGTCAGTAGATTATAATAAGTTTCATGAAATTCCGCCCTTCAAAGTGAAAACTGACCCAAGCATCCTACTGAATGATGAAGATTCTCCATGGCTACGACCCAGAAGAAATCACAAATAATAGATAGAAATGTTGGTGCAATAATGTAATAATGTATTAAACCTTTTATGTAATGCATGTATGGAATGTACTAAACCTTTATTTAAGGAGCATGTGTGTTAATAATGAACTAATATTAGTTAATCTATTATTTAATTGAAAATGGCAATTTTGTTAATAGTTTGATAAGTTAGAATAAGTTAACAAAACTGTCGGTGGGATAAGGACGTGTGGGTAACCTTTACTCCCGGCTGGTGGGTGCAACCGAGAATAAAGCTGTCGGCAAGATAAGGACGCATGGGTGGATGCACTGCTCGATGATACGTCTCCAACGTATCTATAATTTTTGATGCTCCATGCTTGTTTTTACACCATTTTCCTACTGTTTCGTTACACTTCGTGGCACTTTTATGTATTTTTCAGAACTAACCTACTAACAAGTCGCCACAGTGCCAGTTCCCTGTTTTCTGCTGTTTTTGTGTTTCAGAAGTGCTACACAGGAAATATTCTCAGAATTGGACGAAACAAATCCTGAAGTCTTATTTTCCCCGGAAGCTTCCAGAGATCTGAAGAGGAGTTGGAGGGGGGCCACGAGGGCCCCACACACTAGGGCGGCACGACCTGGCCCCTGGCCACGCCCCCTATGTGTGAGAGCTCCTCGGTCCACTTCTGACGATGCCCCTTCGCCTATAAAGACCCCCCGACGGAAAAAACCTAAGGACCTGATCACTTTTCCAGAACACATCACGATCCGCCGCCGCCATCGACCCGAAGATTGGGAGGGTCCAGAAGCTCTTCCCGGCACCCTGCCGGAGAGGGGAATCACCACCGGAGGTCTTCTTCATCGCCATGCTTGCCTCCGGAGCGATGAGTGAGTAGTCTACCTTGGACTATGGGTCCATAGCAGTAGCTAGATTGTTGTCCTCTCCACCATGTGCTTCATGTTTAGATCTCATGAGCTGCCCTACATGATTGAGATCACCGTTATGTAATTCTACATGTTTGGTTTGTTGGGATCCGAGGAATATTGGTGTTATGATTGAGTTGCTATACTGAAATATATCTTATGTTATCTCTATGTTGTTTATGATCTTGCATGCTCTCCGTTGTTAGTAGCTATCTTGGCCGAGTAGTTGCTAGTGACTCCAAGAGGGGGTATTTATGCTCGATAGTGGGTTCATGCCTCTATTTAACCTGGGGGAGTGACAGAAACCTCTAAGGTTGTAGATGTGCTGTTGCTACTAGGGAGAAAACAACATTCATATGCTCGAGGGCATATGCTTTGTTTACATTACACACTTTGCTTAATGCAATTATCTGTTGTTCGCAACTTAATACTCATGGGGTGTTCGGATGATATCCCCGTGAGTGGATTATTAGTCATAGATGCAGTTGGATGGCGGTCTATGTATTTTGTTGTAATGCCCAGAGTAAATCGCATAGTGATCTTCTTGACATATCACGTTTATCTTTATTCTATCAATTGCCCAACTGTAATTTGTTTACCCAGCATGTGTTATTTATCTTATGTAGAGACACCACTAGTGAACTATGGACCCCGGTCCTATTTCCATCATATTGCTATCACCTGTTTACTTTACTCGCACTGTTTACTTTACTCGCATACTTTCACTGCTTTCCACTCGATACGCTCATACCCTTTGTTTCAAGCAAACCGGTGAGATTGACAACCTCATCGCAAGTTGGGAACAAAGTATTTGGTTGGGTTGTGTGCAGGTTCCACGTTGCTGCTAGCAAAGCAAAGCTTGGATGAGGCGCCATATATAAATTGTCTGAAGCTGTCGCGAAGCTTGCAAGCATCACCTTCAGTCGTTTGTCTCTCCTCTCATGATCGATAAACCTTGTTTTCTTAACTGAGGGAAAATCTTGCTGCTATATTCATCACACCTTCCTCTTGGGGTTCCCAACGGGCTGGCCATCAAACAACATCAAGACATTTTCTGGCGCCGTGGCCGGGGAGGAAGTAGAAGACTTCTGCGAGGGGAGTTTTTCGCACACACATCCTTTACTTTGTTATTGTTTTGCTTTACTTTATTTATTTTACCTGCATCATTTTATATCAAAAACCCAAAAAACTTAGAATCCTTGGTAGTTGTTTTTACTTGTCTGCTTTTAGTTTTGCTGAAATGGCTAATCCTGAAAACATCAAGCTGTGTGACTTTACTAGTACGAACAATAGTGATTTTATCTGCACTCCTATTGCGCCACCTGCTCCTGCTGCAAACTTTTATGAGATTAAGCCTGCTTTATTGAACCTTGTTATGAAAGAGCAATTTTCTGGTGCTAGTACTGAAGATGCTGCAGCTCATCTCAACAATTTTGTTGAGCTATGTGAGATGCAGAAATATAAGGATGTAGAAAGTGATATTATTAAGCTCAAGCTGTTTCCTTTTTCTTTGAGAGGAAAAGCTAAAGATTGGTTGCTGTCTTTGACTAAGAATAGTATTGATTCATGGACTAAGTGTAAGGATGCTTTTATTGGTAGATACTATCCTCCTGCTAAAATTATATCTTTGCGTAGCAATATTATGAAGTTTAGTCAGTTTGATAATGAACATGTTGCTCAAGCTTGGGAAAGAATGAAATCTATGATAAAGAATTGCCCCACTCATGGACTGACTACTTGGATGATTGTCCAAACTTTTTATGCAGGACTGAATTTTTCTTCAAGGAACCTATTGGATTCAGCTGCTGGAGGCACTTTTATGTCCCTTACCTTAGGCGCCGCAACAAAGCTACTTGACAACATGATGGTAAATTACTCCGAATGGCACACCGAGAGAGCTCCACAAGGTAAGAAGGTAAATTCTGTTGAGGAAACCTCTTCCTTGAGTGATAAGATTGATACCATTATGGCTATGCTTGCTAATGATAGGACTCATATTGATCCTAATAATGTTCCTTTAGCCTCTTTGGTTGCTCAAGAAGAGCATGTTGATGTGAACTTCATTAGAAACAATAATTTTAACAACAATGCTTATAGGAACAATTTTGCTAGTAACAATTATAGGCCGTATCCTTCTAGTAATGGTTATGGTAACTCTTATGGTAACTCCTCCAACAACACTAGGGCCGCGCCCTCCGAGCTTGAGGTAATGCTCAAGGACTTCATCGGTAAGCAAACTGCTTTTAACAAGTCTGTTGAGGAAAAGTTAGGCAAAATTGATATTCTTGCTTCTAAAGTTGGTAGCCTTGCTTATGATGTTGAACTTCTGAAATTAAAAGTGTTGCCTAATGATGTGAAAGAGAACAATGTTTTTGCTACTGCTAATGCTATTCAAGTTGGGATTGATGAAAATATTAGATTGTTAGCAGAATTGCATGCTAGATGGAAAAGAGAGGATGAGATTGCTTGGAATATAAAAGTTTGTACTATTACTACCTCTGATGATGTTGTTCTAATGCTAGCAATCCTCTTACTTTGATTGGTGTAGAGAAAACTCCCACTCCTTGTGTTAAAAAGCCTAAAACTGCCAAAACTTTTTCTCAAAAGAGTGCTAAAATTTTTTGGAGTGTAGGAGATGATAGCTCTACTTCTTTTAATGATTTTGATGTTAATGGCTGCAATATATCTGAAGTTATTTTGTTCTTGCAAAATCTTGCTTTGACTCCCAATGCTAGTTCTTTAAATGTTGCTTTTACAAGGCATATTACCAATGCTCTCATGAAAATTAGGGATGAAAAGTTGCAGCAAAAAGCCTCCGTTCCCAAGAAGTTAGAAGATGGTTGGGAACCCATCATTGATATGCATCTTAATGGTTTTGATTGCCATGCTTTATGTGATCTAGGTGCTAGTATTTCTATCATGCCTAGAAAGATTTATGACATGCTTGACTTACCACCGCTTGAAAAGTGTTATTATGATGTTCCTATTGCTGATGTTGCTAAGAAGAAACCTTTGGAAAGAATTAATGATGTTCTTATTATGGTTAACAATAACCTTGTTCCCGTTGATTTTCTTGTTATGGACGTTGAATGCCATGCTTCATGTCCTATTATTTTGGGAAGACCCTTTCTTCGAACTGTAGGTGCCATCATTGATATGAGGGAAGGCACCATCAAATATCAATTTCCACTCAAGAAAGGTATGGAACACTTCCCTAGGAAAAGGAAAAAAATTACCTTTTGACTCTATTCTTAGAGCAAATTATGAGCTTGATGCTTCATCACTTGATATTACTTGATTCGCAATTTTCTGCGCCTAGCTCAAAGGCGTTAAAGAAAAGCACTCTTGGGAGATAACCCAATGTTTTATTTTCAGTACTTTTTCTTTTATTTGAGTCTTGGAAGTCATTACTACTGTAATGACCGCTCCTTATCTTGTTTATTTCATTGTTGTGCCAAGAGAAGCCTCTAATTTGAGTGAGCTAAAGATTTGGGGATGTTGCTGTCCTGAAACTGTTTTCGGTGCTGCACCGTAAAAATTCGTATAAATTCTCTGTATATCTTTTGGACCTGCGATTTCTTGTGCATATGCCCCAGGTTATATCCAAACTTTCATTAGTTGAACACTTTTTGATTTGAGCAACAAAAAACCCCTAAAAAATTCGACCTTTGTCAGCTGTTCTGTTTTGACAGATTTCTGCCAATATTTGTGTTTGCCGCTTTATCGCTTTCTTTTGAGTTTTTTTGATCATGGAACTTTTGGGGAAGTTGATACAGTAGTATCACTAGTAGGAAAACCCTTATAGGTGGAATGCAATTCTGTGGCGCACTAGCCAGCAGTGCGCCACAGAAATTATTTCTGTGGCGCACCAAACCAGGTGCGCCACAGAAATATGTCATTTCTGTGGCGCACCAAAAGACCATGCGCCACAGAAATAGGGTGGGACCCACGCCCTATCAGCCCCAATCATTGGTTTCTCTATTTCTGTGGTGCATCAGGGCTAGTGCGCCACAGAATTAGAGCATTCTGTGGCGCACCAAGACCAGTGCGCCACAGAATTCGGGTAATTCTATGGCGCACTGGCCCTGGTGAGCATTCTGTGGCGCACCAAGACCAGTGCGCCACAGAATTAGAGTAATTCTGTGGCGCACTGGCCCTGGTGCGCCACAGAATTAGCTCGTCCCACCCCCCCCCCCCCCGTGGGTCGCCTTTTTAGTCTTTTAAAAAATAAGAGAAAATGATAAAAGTTTTGAAAAAAATTCAAAAAATCAGATTTAGTTATGTTATGTGATCTAGTAAGTAAGAAAAATAATAAAAATGAATTTTGATATTTTTTACAAAAAAACTTTATGTCTCGGTAAAACGGCCATAACTTTTGCATACGAAGTCGGATTAAAAAGTTTTTTATATGAAAAAGTATCTACACGAAAAGTTACATCCGATTTCAACGACCTAGGGTCGTTTCGACAAATTTTAGAATCTCAAAATTCAAAAAGGAAAATAGACTTTTTTGCACTTTTATATTTTCAATTTTTTTTTAAATTTTTATGTTCAAAATTTATATTGGATTAAACTTTTGGATTAGTTATATACACACATATACACACACATATACACACACATATATACACACATATATACACACATATACACACATGCAGATATATACACACATATACACACACATATACACACATACACACACATATATGCACACATACACACACATATATGCACATATACACATACATACACACATATATACATATATATACGCACACATACACACACATATATGCACATATACGCACATATACATATACGCACATATAAACACATATATATGCACACATGCATACATATACACACACATACACACATATACACACATATACGCACATATACATACACATATACGCACATATACGCGGACATACATACACATATACACACATATACGTGGACATACACACACATATACGCACATATACACACATATATGCACATATACATACATATACACACATATATATGCACACATGCATACATATACACACACATACACACATATATACGCGGATATATATACACATATACACACACATATACACATATACACATATATACATAATATATATACACATATATACACATACACATACATATACACATATATACGCACATACACACACAAGCATACATAGGCCTTAAGAGGATTGATATGATAGTAATATCAATAAGAACTTGGGTAGGTTAGGGATAGCTCATGCACATAGAATGGAGAAGTTAAGCGTGCTGAGCCCGGAGTAGTCTAAAGATGGGTGACCTAGCGGGAAGTCAAGAAATTCGGTGTGATTTGAATATGTTCCTCATGTGATAAAATCCTAAAAAAATTGAAATAAAATAGTTTTTTCACATTATTTCAATTTTTATGATTTTCAAAAAATAATAATATTTTTTTTGATTTTTGAATTTTTTTGAATTTTCTGTGGCGCACCTATTTCTGTGGCGCACCTAGTACTCATGCGCCACAGAATGCCTTATTTCTGTGGCGCATATGAACTGGTGCGCCACAGAATGTCTATTTCTGTGGCGCATGTACTGGTGCGCCACAGAATGCTTATTTTTGTGGCGAAGATTCTGTGGAGCACCACCCATGCGCCACAGAATACATATATTGGTGCGCCACAGATGAGCTTTTCCCTACTAGTGTATATGCTATATATGTGGTGGTTTTGGGTTGAAACCTGAAGCAAAAAGAGGTTGATTATATGTTATGCTACACTAATGTTGCTAATAGATTGGTGTTTAGTTTTGTATGAAGGAAGTTTTCAAGTGTAGGGATTGGAGAATGATGAGATGAGTTGAAGAATGGACAAAAGCTCAAGCTTGGGGATGCCCATGCATCACCCCAAGAAATATCCAAGAAGTACAAGCGTCAAAGCTTGGGGATGCCCCGAGGCACCCCTTCTTCATCGGCAAAAATCAGGTCACCTTTCAAGACACTATATTTTTATTGCTTCATGCACTATGTGTTTTTCTTGGAGCGTCAGTTGTTTTAGTTTTCTTAGTTAGTTTAGTTTTGTTTGCTGTAATAAATGGTTGGACCCCAACAAATTTCTTTTGGAGAAGTTGCCTTGCTTTTCATTTGCCAAGAACGCTCTAGTTTTCACTCTTATCAAAAACTGAGTGTTCTTCTTTTTCTGCTACTGCTTTTGGTTTTCATTTTCTCCTTGATTTGCATTCAGACCTTGTCATATCTTTTCATCAAGGTGTATTTTTGCCTCTGATATTTATTGGTTTTCATCAAAAGAGGTGTCTATAAAATTTTCAAATGGTGTTGGAAAAGAGAAAAAGCTTTATGCAAAAAAGTGGTACAAGAAGGAGCTTGTGTAGACTACGGCTTAGGCTTTTTCATGTCATGCTTGATATATTTTTGATAGTATGCTTAGTGTTTTTGCTGTAGCATGAGTTGTCTCAAATAACTGAGATTGCTTAATGAGCCTTTGAAAAAAATCATGCGTTGTTTTTATCGTTAGGAAGCATTATTTTGGTTTTCTCCTTGATGCTTTATTTGGGTTGACTTGGCGCATGCTCACACATGTTAGACTCATGCAAAGTCGCCAATAGCCTCTATGATCATTTAGTTTTTGACTTTTGATGCCATCTTATGATTCTTTTAATGTCGCTTTGTCGCTTTGCATGATTATGGCCATTATTGCTCTCTTAGTTGGTCGCTCCCAGTCTTTTGCTAGCCCTTGCCTTGTACTGAGTATGAGCTCTACTCGTGCATCCAACTCCTAAAAACAAAGTTTTCCAAAGTGTCCACCATACATACCTACTAGCAATTTGCTATTCCAAGTAAATTTGACTTGCTCTTATTTTCTCTTCAAATTAAACTCTTACCAGTGTTATGCGAAAATTGGTCAGTAAAGCTCTCACGAACCGGAAGACACACTTTACTTTTTCTTGTTCTTAAAATTTTGACATTGTGGTCTCTTATGTTGAGTTGTTATGCTTGCAAGTTGTAAGTTGGAGACTAGCCCATCCATGCTATCATGGGGCAAGCTTTCAACATTGCACTTCTTATTTGAGTTGATATCGTGATCTTTTGTTTATGGATGCCCGCGGTGTGAAATGAATTGGGAAACTTGCGGGGATCATGGAGTTTGTATATGTGTTAGGGAAACGCCTGGGCCACCAATCTAAGCCATGCATAATTCATGGTGAAAATTTGCAGCATGCCCATAGTGGACATTCGATGACGCATCTCAAAATAAAAAGCTATACAAATGGTAAATAAAAGAGATGTCGAGGTGTTCATTGTCTGCTTGTCCTATCATTTTGATGTGGGCTTGTTCCATGTCATCGGGCACGGAGGTACCCCGTTGGCGCTTTTCGATGATACATATATACTTACAATGACAAGAGCCTTGCTTGGGACTCTAAGTTGAGTAGCATGAGGTTTGGGTACTCGTATTCACGGGACACGTGGTTTTCAACTTATGATTTGTCAAGCATATGCATCATAATTGTTCTCGCATTAACTCTAACCATTCAAGATGCTTATGATGGGGGCAATGAGAGCTCAAAGCCGGCAAGTACCATAATTTTTTAAGGTTATAAAACTTGCAATCACTGCGTCCCTCCGCGAAGGGCCTTTCTTTTACTTTTATGTTGAGTCACCACCTTCTATCTTTATGCACCATTAAGAGAGCATAGTTGTCATTCTTAGTATAATGTGCATTGTCCCAAAGTTTTCATTGATTGATTCATATTGTTGTTTTCACTTGTTCTTAAATTATTTGTATCTAGTCGCCCTCTTAAACTTGAAGGTGTCCTATACATTTATGTTTTGCTCTCCATGAACAACAAGCTGAAAACCATTTGTATGTTTTTCCTTATGATTTGAACACACGTTTGACTTTCATTGTTTCATTTTCATGATCTTTTGTTTGTGTTCATTTGCATGTTTACAACATGGTTGCTAAGTTTCTTATTGTCAAGATTATATCTTTCATGCCCATGTTTTAAGTTCTTATGATCCCAGCTCACAAATGCTTACATATATGATCAAGATTGTGTAGGTGCATGTCACCTCAAAAATTATTCGTTGTTATCACTTACCTACTCGAGGACGAGCAGGAGTTAAGCTTGGGGACGTTTGATACGTCTCCAACGTATCTATAATTTTTGATGCTCCATGCTTGTTTTTACACCATTTGCCTACTGTTTCGTTACACTTCGTGGCACTTTTATGCATTTTCCGGAACTAACCTACTAACAAGTCACCACAGTGCCAGTTCCCTGTTTTATGCTATTTTTGTGTTTCAAAAGTGCTACACAGGAAATATTCTCGGAATTGGACGAAACAAGTTCCTGAAGTCTTATTTTCCCCGGAAGCTTCCAGAGATCTGAAGAGGAGTTGGAGGGGGGCCACGAGGGCCCCACACTACTAGGGCGGCACGACCTGGCCCCTGGCCACGCCCCCTATGTGTGAGAGCTCCTCGGTCCACTTCTGACGATGCCCCTTCGCCTATAAAGACCCCCCGACAGAAAAAACCCAAGGACCCGATCACTTTTCCAGAACACATCGCGATCCGCCGCCGTCATCGACTCGAAGATCGGGAGGGTCCAGAATCTCTTCCCAGCATCCTGCCGGAGAGGGGAATCGCCACCGGAGGTCTTCTTCATCGCCATGCTTGCCTCCGGAGCGATGAGTGAGTAGTCTACCTTGGACTATGGGTCCATAGCAGTAGCTAGATGGTTGTCCTCTCCACCATGTGCTTCATGTTTAGATCTCATGAGCTGCCCTACATGATTGAGATCACCGTTATGTAATTCTACATGTTTGGTTTGTTGGGATCCGATGAATATTGGTGTTATGATTGAGTTGCTATACTGAAATATATCTTATGTTATCTCTATGTTGTTTATGATCTTGCATGCTCTCCGTTGTTAGTAGCTATCTTGGCCGAGTAGTTGCTAGTGACTCCAAGAGGGGGTATTTATGCTCGATAGTGGGTTCATGCCTCTATTTAACCTGGGGGAGTGACAGAAACCTCTAAGGTTGTAGATGTACTGTTGCTACTAGGGAGAAAACAACATTCATATGCTCGAGGGCATATGCTTTGTTTACATTACACACTTTGCTTAATGCAATTATCTGTTGTTTGCAACTTAATACTCATGGTGTGTTCGGATGATATCCCCGTGAGTGGATTATTAGTCATAGATGCAGTTGGATGGCAGTCTATGTATTTTGTTGTAATGCCCAGAGTAAATCGCATAGTGATATTCTTGACATATCACGTTTATCTTTATTCTATCAATTGCCCAACTGTAATTTGTTTACCCAGCATGTGTTATTTATCTTATGTAGAGACACCACTAGTGAACTATGGACCCCGGTCCTATTTCCATCATATTGCTATCACATGTTTACTTTACTCGCACTGTTTACTTTACTCGCATACTTTCACTGCTTTCCACTCGCTACGCTCATACCCTTTGTTTCAAGCAAACCGGTGAGATTGACAACCTCATCGCAAGTTGGGAACAAAGTATTTGGTTGTGTTGCGTGCAGGTTCCACGTTGCTGCTAGCAAAGCAAAGCTTGGACGAGGCGCCGTATATAAATTGTCCGAAGCTGTCGCGAAGCTTGCAAGCATCACCTTGAGTTGTTTGTCTCTCCTCTCCTGATCGATAAACCTTGGTTTCTTAACTGAGGGAAAATCTTGCTGCTATATTCATCATACCTTCCTCTTGGGGTTCCCAACGGGCTGGCCATCAAACAACATCACTCGATGAGATAAAGCATGTAGCGCACGATGCCCCTGTCGGAGGAACAAGAGAAAGTAGAAGCGGCGCCGTGCCTATAAAAGGAGCATCGATACGCCATGGCAAGCAGCTCAACAAGCCAACCTAGAAGGTAGGGAGAGTTTCATCCCCATGGATGGAGGAAAGGGTTGGGAAATCTCCCGTGGCCGAGCTTCTCGAAGATGTCATTGGTGCTCATGCCCTACGGCATCTTCGGAAGCTCCGCCTTGGAAAAAAATTCCTGCAAGCCCGTGAAAGACTCCATCTCCTCTAACTGTGTTGGGGAAAGGGTTAGGAAATCTCCCGTGGCGGAGCTTCTCGAAGATGTCGTTGGTGCTCATGCCCTACGGCATCTTCGGAAGCTCCGCCTCGGAAAAATTTCCCTGCAAGCCCGTGAAAGACTCCATCTCCTCTAACTGTATTGGGGAAAGGGTTGGGAAATCTCCCGTGGCGTAGCTTCTCGAAGATGTCGTTCGTGCTCATGCCCTACGGCATCTTCGGAAGCTCCCCCTCGGAAAAATCACCCTGCAAGCCCGTGAAAGACTCCATCTCCTCTAACTGTGTTGGGGAAAGGGTTGGGAAATCTTCCATGGCGGAGCTTCTCGAAGATGTCGTTGGTGCTCCGCTCTCGAATATTAATCAATATAGTTTTAATTGAAAATGGCAAAATAGTTAATAGTTTGAATTGTTAAAATAATTGATTTTGAAAATAGAAAATGGTTTTGAATTAGTTAATCAATTTCAAACACTTTTCATATTCAAAGTTTTATCAGATTCTAAAATATGCAAAAAGAATATTAATCAATATAGTTTTAATTGAAAATGGCAAAATAGTTAATAGTTTGAATAGTTAAAATAATTGATTTTGAAAATAGAAAATGGTTTTGAATTAGTTAATCAATTTCAAACACTTTTCATATTCAAAGTTTTATCAGATTCTAAAATATGCAAAAAGAATATTAATCAATATAGTTTTAATTGAAAATGGCAAAATAGTTAATAGTTTGAATAGTTAAAATAATTGATTTTGAAAATAGAAAATGGTTTTGAATTAGTTAATCAATTTCAAACACTTTTCATATTCAAAGTTTTATCAGATTCTAAAATATGCAAAAAGAATATTAATCAATATAGTTTTAATTGAAAATGGCAAAATAGTTAATAGTTTGAATAGTTAAAACAATTGATTTTGAAAATAGAAAATGGTTTTAAATTATTTAATCAATTTCAAACACGTTTCATATTCAAAGTTTTATCATATTCTAAAATATGCAAAAAGAATATTAATCAATATAGTTTTAATTGAAAATGGCAAAATAGTTAATAGTTTGAATAGTTGAAATAATTGATTTTTAAAATAGAAAATGGTTTTGAATTAGTTAATCAATTTCAAATATTTTTCATATTCAAAGTTTTATCACATTCTAAAATATGCGAAAAGAATATTAATCAATATAGTTTTAATTAAAAATGGTAAAATAGTTAATAGTTTGAATAGTTAAAATAATTGGATTTGAAAATAGAAAATGGATTTGAATTAGTTAATCAATTTCAAACACTTTTCATATTGAAAGTTTTGTCAGATTCTAAAATATACAGAAATTATCCAATTTAAAATTCAAAATTCATATTTCAAATGAAATCTGAAAAAAAATTAGCCTTGGCGCGCATTTATTGCCCCTTTAGTCCCGATTGAAGCCACCAACCGAGACTAAAGGGGGGGGGGGGGCTCGGGCGCGAACCGCCGACCCCCGTTTAGTCCCGGTTGGTAGCTTCAACCGGGACTAAAGACCCCCCTTTAGTCCCGGTTGAAGCCACTAGCCGGGACTAAAGGGGGGGTATAAAAGCCCGCGCCACCTTCCTCTTCTTCCCCACTGCACACTTAGCAAAAACCGACGACGACGGACAAGCACGTGAGGAGCTTCCCGCCGGCAACGTTGCGGTCGCCCGGCCATTTGACGGCGCCGCCACCGCACCGCTCCGCCCCGGCCACCGCCCGCTCCGCCCCGGCCTCCGCCACCCGCTCCGCCACCGCACCGGCCGCTAGCTCCGCCCCGACCGGCCTCCGCATGCTCCGCCCCGGCCACCGCGCGCCCGCCCCGGCCACCGCCCGCTCCGGCCGCCCCGGCCTCCGCACGCTCCGCCCCCGGCTACCGCCCGCTCCGCCCCCGGCCACCGCCCGCTGCGCCCAGGCCTTCCCTCCTGCAAGGTTTTTTTAAAATTTTGTTAAGTATTGTTAGTGTTTTGTTAGGGTTTGTAATTGTTAGGGTTTTTGTTAGTGTTTTGTTAGTAATTTTGTTTGTTTTTGTTAGGGTTAGTAATAGAAATAGTGAATATATTGTTAGGGTTTTTATTTGTTAGTGTGTAATTTGTTAGATAGAATTGTAAGGAATTTATTTGTTAGATAGAATTTGTTAGATAGAATTTGTTAGATAGAATTGTTAGGATTTTATTTGTTAGATAGAATTGTTAGGAATTTATTAGAAATAGAAATAGTTAAAATTTGTTAGTGTGTAATTTGTTAGATAGAATTGTTAGGAATTTATTTGTTAGATAGAATTGTTAGGAAATTATATATTGTTGGTAGGAAATTAGTAGTTAGAAATAGAGTTAGAAAAAATAGAAATAGAAATAGAAATAGTTAAAATTTGTTAGTGTGTAATTTGTTAGATAGAATTGTTAGGAATTTATTTGTTAGATAGAATTGTTAGGAAATTATATATTGTTGATAGGAAATTAGTAGTTAGAAATAGAGTTAGAAAAAATAGAATAGAAATAGAGTTTAAAAAATAGAATAGAAATAGCAAATAGAAATAGAGTTAGAAAAAATAGAATAGAAATAGCAATTAGAAATAGAGTTAGAAAAGATAGAATAGAAATAGAGTTAGAAAAAATAGAGTTAGAAAAAATAGAATTAGTTAGGGTTAGTAGTTAGAAAATTGTTAGGGTTAGTAGTTAATTTGTTTTGTTATTAGTTAGGGTTAGTAGTTAGAAAATAAGTAACGTTATTTTGTTAGGTATTGTTCCATATAGCGTCCATAATTGAAATATAAATGTCGGTATTTTGCAGAAACTATGGATCCACATAGCAGGAACCTAGAAGAGGAAGAACTTCTCAAAGATATAATCAAAGACGCCCCCGATGTTGAACCAGCTGAATCTCAATCGTCGTATCTGAACCCCTCCGGAGATGGAATGGAGGTCGACCGACATGAAGATGAAGCCGACGGGGCAGGTGATAGCTCCGATGATGGAAAAGGCGATAGCTCCGCTGATGGAGAAGCCGGTGGACAAATAACGAAGTCCGGCGAGGTATATATATGAAGTTCGGCAATCACTTGTAATATGTGAAAAATTGATGAGGACATCCCTATTACACCGCCATTATCTCCTACTCCTTTTGATGAGGATGTTGCTGCGAAAAAGTCCAATGAGATTAGGATTGGACCAATTACAAGAGCACGTGCAAAGCTATTGGAACAACAGGTGAACTCACTCTTAGTTGAACCTGATCTTTTATTTAATGAGAACTTTATACTGCCTAAGTCTATGCATCTATGTATGATCAGGTTTGTTGATAACACGAGCGTTGCACGAGGAGGAGATGAGTCGCAGCAAGAAGAGCAAGACTTGTTGATCAAGTGCGCGAGGGAGGAGAGGGAGGCAGGCGCACCACGACATCACCAGAACGTCAAGACGACATGAGAGAGTCCGTGATGGCGCACTAGGACAACCTACGACACGATGTCTACACGTCTAAGGCGCGCCACACTCATGGCCTGCGTGCCAAATTAGGCCGAACCCATGTATGGGTCGGTATGTACTCGTTTGAGTCGAACCGAGTCAGTTTGGGCCCAAACCAGGTTGGTTTTGGGCCAGGTCCATGCTGAGGACGCCCCAGCCTCCCTTAAGTAGCCAGGGGCGCCCCCTCAAGTCGCTTAGACCACGTTTAAATAAAACCCTAGTTTCTAGACAGAACCAAGTGTTCCTCTGAAATTATTCGCACCAATTCGTATCGATCTGGTGTTTGTTCTTCTGACAGTCTGAGTGTAATCTGCTGTTCCATTGGAAATTAGTAAATTGCATCACCGCTTCGTGGTCGGCGGCTACGTGCACAAGCATGTGACGTTGCGAATATCCAAAGGGTTGAGAGCTGTTGCGCTGGAAGCAGGGATTAGCCGGAGAGTTTACAGTGACACTCGAGTTATCTTCATCACCATCATCGCCATCTACATCGCGCTCGCTGAGAAGATCGGGATACCCCTTATCATCTTGGTATCAGATTCCAGCGTTTACTCGGTGAGCATCCACAAATTCATCCCCATAAATTCGTTTTTTTGTTTTTGTCCTATCTAGAAAAAGCCTACAAAAAAATTAGGGTTCTTAGTTTTGCCATAGCCTAGATCGCATCGAGGTACTGGTTTTAGTAGCTGATCGTCTTTTCGCGTATCTTTTCATTAAATCTGTAGGAGTCTAGGATCCCCGTTCTTTTCTGCATCTTCGTTTCGGATTTCATCGTCGTTTGGTCAATCTTTGATCTCCTGCTTCTTCCATAAGCCGGCGGCTGTGTACTTTTTTCTTCAGGCGAAGTACTCGATCGAGCAAACCACAGATCCGATCGGAATTGTTAAAAAAAAATAGCACCTGCCCGCCCGTCGCCCCAGGACGGAGACCGTCTGGGGTCGGGCAACTCGATCCTCGCCCAGGCGTGGGGCACGCTCGCCACAGCGCAGAGGCTGTCTGGCCTCTAGCGCCAGGCAGGCCTCAATTTGTTGGCCCAATTTGATTCAGTAAAAAAAAAACTGGATCGCTGGCGTGCTTTTGGCGCTGGACCTCACACACTCTCTGTGCTCTAGCGTGAGCGTTATACCAAAAAAAAAGAGACAAACTACTTTGTCCGTTTCACGTCGCCGTCGCGCTGTCGTGCGTTTCCGGCGTCGTATATCTCTGCCATGACATGTTTTTTGTCGATTTCTCTGCCACGACAGCGTGTTACCACTGTGTCCACATAGCGTCCTTTCTACACGATTTTGATCGCTTTAGCTACAGCCTGTCTACAGCATCGTGTTAGGAGCTTACCCATACGAGACTAAATACTTCGTGCTCATCAGGCTGCTGCCGTGTGCGCAATCTTGTGCCTGTTCGTCGAGCCAGTGCTAGCGTCTCTCTTGTGCATTGCAACACGAGCTACTGTGCGTTGTCACTTATATCTTTTTGAGCTCACTTTTCAGAGTTGCTTTGCCCCGTTTATCTCCACCGTGTGTGTTTTCGTGGGTCTTTGTCATACGATCAGCACTAGGACTTGTATTTCGGTGTAAGTTAGGTATCCATACCAAGCCCCACCATATACCCTGGTTTGTCGTGTGATAGTTTCTTATACCCTCGGTATTCGCTTCATCACATCCGTGCACGTTTCAGTCTCTACGAGTGGTAAGCATTTATTATTCACTTTGGAACGGTAAGATACCTCTTTCTTTCAGTTTTGAGTGAGTTGTGAGCGTAACCACCACCCGTTTATTGTTTGTGCACTAACCTACTAATCATGTCTGCTAGTGATGTTGATGTGATGCAGAAAAAGCCTGATGATACTCCTGTCATATGGAGGGAGTATGAAGCTCTTCGTGATCATTTGGAAGGAATTATAACATGAACAACTGACGCTATTGATTCTGATATTCAAGCTATCCAAATGAAAGTAGAAGCCACTGATGCTACTGTTAATAATATGCAAGTGCAAGTCAACGATCTCCAAACTAGCATCCATGCATTGACACAATCTGTCAATGCACTGCGACTTTCTGTTGAGCAGCGACCCCTACCACATGCTGATGCTGATGATGAGAGTGCTCATGGCGACAATGAGGATTTTGCTGCAGCCAGTCGTGGTAAGGGCCGAGGCAATGGTCCTCCTTTTCGTGGCCGTGGTTTTGTTCCCCTTGGTGCCCAGCGAGTTCCTTTTCAGCAGGATGATGGATTGGGTAAGCCTAAGTTTTTTATTCCCAAATTCGAGGGTGGTACTGATGTTGAAGAGTACCTCACACGGGAGTTGAAGATAGAGAAGTTGTGGCGTCTTCATGATTATACAGAGGACAAGAAAATCAAGCTTGCTTCTTCAGAGTTTGATGGCTATGCTTTGCGATGGTGGGACAGCGTTGTGCAAACACGTCAAGAAGACAACGAGCTGCCCATTATAACTTGGCACCATATGAAGGAAGTGATGCGAGCTCGTTTTGTTCCGCATAACTACCTCCGCTCCGTTTTTGATAAGTTACAGCAATTGAAGCAAGGTTCGATGTCCGTTAATGAGTACTATATGGAGATGGAGATGCTTTTACAACGAGCTCGCGTTCGTGAGCCTCTTGAGCAAATCTTGCAGCGTTTTCTCCATGGTCTGAAGTATAATATTAAGAGCATTGTTCGGCATCATTGGTATCGTGATATGAATGAGCTGCTACATCATGCACGTGAAGCTGAAGCCCAGTTTGTCGAAGAACTCAGTTTAAGTCTCGTACTACTTCGGGCAGCCGTTTCACACCCCGGCCTGCTGCATCCACACCAAGTTCCCGTTCAGATTTTCGTGCTCCTTCGTCGTCGCGATCCGATTCCAATGCAAAGAAATCCGC
This sequence comes from Dactylis glomerata, assembly GCA_007115705.1. NCBI lineage: Eukaryota > Viridiplantae > Streptophyta > Magnoliopsida > Poales > Poaceae > Dactylis > Dactylis glomerata. The sequence continues at coordinate 57,186 of QXEO01000457.1, read as the reverse complement.
ACCTGCTGCTAGTGGTACGGGTTCGAACATGTCTACAGCACGTAATCGTGATATGGAGTGTCATACTTGTGGTGGAAAGGGTCATTTTAAACGGGATTGCCCCAATAGAAAAGTGATGATTGTCAATGAGGACACCAATGAGTACGAGACAGGTGATGATGCTGATCCAGATGGTTCCGATGATGATGACTTTGGTCCTGACGGTGTTGATGCCTATCCTTCCACCGCCAATAACATTGTTTGCTCGCAACGTGTGCTCAATGTGTCTCCTACATCTGAAAGTCAGCGGTGCAATTTGTTCCAAACTAAAGCACTTGTTGGACCAGACAAAGCTTGCAAACTCATCATCGATGGTGGTAGTTGCCGCAACCTTGCTAGCAAGGAGTTGTGTGCAAAGCTAAAACTGAAATACATCCCGCACCCGCATCCATATTATATCCAGTGGCTCAGTGACAATGGAGAGATGAAGGTCAGCCACATGGTGCGAGTTGATTTCGAGATTGGACCATACAAGGACTCCATTGAGTTTGATGTGGTTCCTATGATGGTTTGTCACCTCTTGTTGGGCCGCCCATGGCAGTTTGATCGCAACGTGTTACACAATGGCCGCACCAACACATATCATTTGGAGTTCAAGGGCAGAAAAATTAACTTGCAGCCTATGTCTCCACAGCATATTGTAAATGAGTCTCGTCAGAAAACTGAAGTGAACTTAGAACATGAGAATGAGAGAGTAGTCAGACGATAGACTGTTACCTCGGTGAGTGAGAGTCACCCAGCCACATCGAGAGAGCCACACCAAAGTGAGCGAGTGAATTCTCTAGTCCTGCTAGCCACCAAAGAAGATATGAGAGAATTTAGAGAGGATCCTACAGCCATGCCACTTGTGCTTATGTACAAGGGTGAGATTTTGGTTTCTAACGACATGACTCCTCTTCCTTTTGGTGTTTCTAGTGTCTTGCGGGAATTTGACGATGTGTTTCCAGAGGAGGTCCCCGCTGGTTTGCCTCCTTTGCGCGGCATTGAGCACCAGATTGATTTCATCCCTGGTGCCACCTTGCCAAACCGCGCTCCTTACCGCACCAACCCCAATGAAACTAAGGAGATTCAGAAACAAGTGCAAGTGCTACTCGACAAAGGTTATATTCGTGTGACCTTAAGCCCTTGTGTTGTTCCTGTTATTCTAGTTCCTAAGAAAGATGGTACATGGCGCATGTGTGTAGATTGTAGAGCTATCAATAACATCACTATTCGATATCGTCACCCTATTCCGCGCTTGGATGATATGCTTGATGAGTTGAGTGGTGCTGCTGTTTTCTCTAAGATTGATTTGCGTAGTGGTTACCATCAGATTAGGATGAAGGAGGGGGATGAGTGGAAAACTGCCTTTAAAACAAAATTTGGTTTATATGAGTGGTTAGTCATGCCATTTGGTTTAACTAATGCACCTAGTACCTTCATGAGATTAATGAACCATGTTTTGCGAAATTTTATTGGCAAGTTTGTGGTTGTGTACTTTGATGATATATTAATCTACAGCCGCAATGAATCTGACCATAGTGATCATATTAGACAAGTTTTGCAAGTGTTGCGTGATTCTCAGCTTTATGGTAATCTTGAAAAGTGCACATTTTGCAAAGATAAGGTCATCTTCCTTGGATATGTTGTTTCTAAAAATGGAGTAGAAGTCGATGCATCTAAAATTGAAGCTATTCAAAATTGGCCTACTCCCATGAATGTTAGTCATGTACGAAGTTTTCATGGTCTTGCTGGTTTTTATCGCCGTTTTGTGAAAGACTTTAGTACTGTTGCTGCACCTTTAAATGAGTTAACTAAAAAATGTGTTGAATTTGTATGGGGTGCAGCCCAAGATCATGCTTTTGATGAACTGAAACGTTTATTAGCTTCTGCACCATTGCTTGCACTACCAGATTTTAATAAGCAATTTGAGATTGAATGTGATGCTAGTGGCATTGGTATTGGTGGTGTGTTGATGCAAGAGGTTCAGCCTATTGCCTACTTTTCTGAAAAACTTTGTGGTGCGAGGTTGAACTATCCTATTTATGACAAAGAATTGTGTGCGCTTGTTAGAGTTCTTGAGGTTTGGCAACATCATTCGTGGCCAAAAGAATTTATCATACATTCTGATCATGAAGCTTTGAAATATCTGAAAGCTCAATCTAATTTGCATAGGCGTCTTGCTAAGTGGGTTGAGTTTATTGAGTCTTTTCCTTACATAATTAAACATAAAAAGGGTAAAGACAATGTGGTTGCTGATGCTCTATCTAGGAAGAACATGTTGTTGACACAATTAGACATTAAGGTTCCTGGTTTAGAGAGCTTGTGTGATTTATATGCTACTGATCATGATTTTTTAGCGCCATATAGCATGTGTACTGGTGGGAAAGCATGGGATAAATATCACATCCATGATGGGTTTTTGTTTCGTGCTAACAAACTATGTGTTCCAGAATCGTCCGTGCGTTTGCTATTGTTGCAGGAATCACATGCCGGCGGTTTGATGGGTCACTTTGGGCGTGAGAAGACGCTACTCATGCTCGCTGATCACTTTTATTGGCCTAGGATGAGGCGTGATGTGGACAGGTTTGTCAAGCGCTGCATTACATGCAACAAGTCGAAGTCCAAGCTAAAGCCTCACGGTTTGTATACTCCATTACCTGCACCTACTACACCATGGGAGGACATTAGCATGGATTTTGTATTAGGTTTGCCTAGGACTAAAAGAGGCCATGATTCTATATTTGTGGTCGTGGACAGATTTTCTAAAATGGCTCATTTTATTGCCTGCCACAAAAGCGACGATGCGTCGCATATTGCTAACCTGTTTTTCAGGGACATTGTACGTTTGCATGGAGTACCCAAGACAATTGTCTATGATCGTGATGTGCAGTTTATGAGCTACTTCTGGAAGACACTTTGGGGAAAGCTGGGCACAAAGTTACTTTTCAGCACTACATGTCATCCCCAAACTGATGGTCAAACGGAGGTGGTAAATCACACACTTTCAACAGTGTTGCGATGCATGATCAAGAAGAACCTGCGTGAGTGGGAAGATTGTTTGCCGCATGTGGAGTTTGCATATAACAGGGCGGTTCACTCTACCACGCAGCTATGTCCTTTTGAGGTGGTCTATGGTTTCAAACCCATTACGCCACTTGATTTGTTGCCTCTTCCTATTCAAGAGAGAGTCAATATGGAGGCATCAAAGAGGGCAGATTTTGTGAGGAAGATACATGTGAAGACTAAAGAGGCTATTGAGAAGAAAGGAAAGTATACTGCAGATCGTGCAAACAAGAAGCGGAAGGAGGTATTGTTTCAGCCCGGTGATATGGTTTGGGTTCACTTTCGCAAGGATAGATTTCCACAGCTACGTAAGTCCAAGTTGCTGCCCCGTGGTGCTGGTCCTTACAAGGTTCTTGCCAAGATCAATGATAATGCCTACAAGATAGATCTTCCTACAGCTGAGTATGGCGTCAGCAATAGTTTCAACATTGCTGATTTGACACCGTATGAAGGTGAAGACCTTGCAGCGTCGAGGTCGACGCCTTTCGAAGGGGGGGAGGATGATGAGGACATCCCTATTACACCGCCATTATCTCCTACTCCTTTTGATGAGGATGTTGCTGCGAAGAAGTCAAATGAGATTAGGATTGGACCAATTACAAGAGCACGTGCAAAGCTATTGGAACAACAGGTGAACTCACTCTTAGTTGAACCTGATCTTTTATTTAATGAGAACTTTATACTGCCTAAGTCTATGCATCTATGTATGATCAGGTTTGTTGATAACACGAGCATTGCACGAGGAGGAGATGAGTCGCAGCAAGAAGAGCAAGACTTGTTGATCAAGTGCGCGAGGGAGGAGAGGGAGGCAGGCGTACCACGAGATCACCAGAACGTCAAGACGACATGAGAGAGTCCGTGATGGCGCACTAGGACAACCTACGACACGATGTCTACACGTCTAAGGCGCGCCACACTCATGGCCTGCGTGCCAAATTAGGCCGAACCCATGTATGGGTCGGTATGTACTCGTTTGAGTCGAACCGAGTCAGTTTGGGCCCAAACCAGGTTGGTTTTGGGCCAGGTCCATGCTGAGGACGCCCCAGCCTCCCTTAAGTAGCCAGGGGCGCCCCCTCAAGTCGCTTAGACCACGTTTAAACAAAACCCTAGTTTCTAGACAGAACCAAGTGTTCCTCTGAAATTATTCGCACCAATTCGTATCGATCTGGTGTTTGTTCTTCTGAAAGTCTTAGTGTAATCTGCTGTTCCATTGAGAATTAGTAAATTGCATCACCGCTTCGTGGTCGGCGGCTACATGCGCAAGCGTGTGATGTTGCGAATATCCAAAGGGTTGAGAGCTGTTGCGCTGGCAGCAGGGATTAGCCGGAGAGTTTACAGCGACACTCGAGTTATCTTCATCACCATCATCGCCATCTACATCGCGCTCGCTGAGAAGATCGGGACACCCCTTATCAAAAATATTGGAGATAGCTGTATATTGTATACATATACATTAATTGACGAATGTTTCTCCTCTTAGGCCTCCACATCGAGCAAAGCTACAAAACGAGGCCCGACCAAAAAGTTGGATGCATGAACGCATTACACCTTTGAGGTCATATTGCCTACGGGCGAACCCAAGCTTCCTAAGAAGGCTGCCGACATATTCAAGAAGCAATGCAGAGTTCTGGTTAGGGATCACGTCCCGATCAGCATTCAGGAGTAGAACAAGCACAAAGGGGCAGACGATAGTGACTATGTCGCCAAAAGGTACAAAGAGAATATTTGGAATGATCTCATGGCACATTTCAACCTGCCAGAATGTGAGAATGAAGACGCCGTAAGACAACTGAGGGCCAAAGTCAAGCAGTGGACTCTAAAGAAGATGGCCGAACTGTTCCGGGTGTGGAAGAAGAAACTATGGAAAAACTATCTGAAGACAAAGGAAGTGCCAGTATTCGAAGGGTATCTAGCCAAGCAGGCGAATCACTGAAAGGCATTTAAGGAGTACAATGAGTCAGAAGATGCCAAGGCATTATCAGAAAAGAACAAGAAAAATGCCGACAAGAAGAAATATCACCACACGCTGGGGCCAGGGGGCTATGAGACTGCCATCCCAAAGTGGGATAAGAAAGAGCAAGAGATGATTGCTAAAGGGATCACACCTGAACCCATCCGCGATGAGTGGGAAATGAGAGCAAGAAATTAGTTCCTTGCGCACGGTGGTTCATACGACGAACTAACAGGGGACCTTATCTGCAGTGACGGTCTTAGGATACCCAGGGAAAATTGGAAAAAAATAGTGAAAGAAATTAAAGAGGGAAAAAGACAGTTCACTCCAGATAGAGAGAAATACTTGCTCACATTGGTCCTCGGGAATGACGAACATGGAGGACGAACGTGAGGCTTTGGTCCTTCTTACCCATGGTGGCTTGGGTTTGCCAAAGACCAAGAGACTTACAGAAGCCGAGCAAGAGCAAAGAAGTGACAACAGGATGAGGAAAATGACAAGTTCAACCAGTTGCTTGCCAGACTTAATGAGCAACAACAGCAGATTGACAAACTTAGAGGAGCAGTGCGCCAGCAAGATCCTGCACTCGATATTACCGCCGGCCATCTAAGCGGAAAAGCAGCGTGGCTGAATCTGAGGCCCCGACCGACGATGCACGACGAATGATAGAGGTCGGTCCCGGCTACCCCGTGGATGGAATCAAGGAGTCAACATCATGTGAACTCCATCAGAGAATGAAGAACATATCCATGAAGGTGGCCGTCGGACAAGCTTTACCTTCTGGCCCTGATGTACGCTGGCATGGCCGTGAGATTCCAGCTGGCTATGCTAAAGTCGGGGTGGATGAAATCGTGTCGGGGTTTCATGATATGGAGCTTGACATCGCTGGACCCGAAGATGAGAGGACACTCGGAGAAGTACTGGGTGGATTCATTCTATGGGACAAGAACTACATCAAGCTTCCAGGCTCGGCCCCAAGGACAACACCGCCTCCGAGTCGTCGCAGGTCACCTACACCTCCATCACCTCCAAGCCCTCCACATGACTACGGCCACCACAACATGAGTCCATCTTGATCACCGCCGCCGGACTTGGGTCGGCCGTCTCCATCGCCACCCGCTAAGGATACTAAGCGGAAGCGTGCCAGCAAGAATGCTCCGTCGATGAGTTCTAAGCGACGGGGCCCCCCAAAGCGCAAACTGTCGCCCCTCCCAAAGGTACCTCATGCTAATCTTCCCATCAGACCTTATGATCGTACCCCCGAGGAAAACGCTAGGATCGCAAAGGAACATTATGATGCGCAGATGAAAAAGAAGGAACCCGAGCCCCGCCCGAAATACAGCGAGAAGCAAAAAGCATATGCAAAATACTTACTGACCCTTCCATCGCAGTATGACTTGCACCGTAAGCCTGATGACTATACACGCACATTGCAGAAGGAAGGGAAAAAGAGCAGATCACGTGCAAGTGCAAGTGGGAGCAAATCAAGTACAAGTACAAGCAAAAAAAGATCAGACGTTCCTCAGCTTGGACAACAGGCCAAACAATTGATCCCACCCCTCAGGGTGTTATCCGAGAATGTTCCCTCTCTGGTGCAGGGGCAAAATTTGGAAATAGCAGAGAAGTGGGCGGCTGAATGGGATATGAGTGTTGAAGACGTTCTGGCTTCCCAAGACGAGAGGTTTCCCAAGGCTGTGGTAGCCCCTAAGCCTAAATTTGTCATGGGAGGGCCTTTGGTCAGCAAAGAGAAGTTGGAAGATCTCCCAACAAATATGCGTTACTTGCATACATGGTACTTGAATGAAGCAAAGAATGGGAGAACGATGATCGTGGCGCGTGTCCCACGGGAGTACTACGGCCATCCCGAAGACATCCATATCGACTTTGATGAACTCTTCCAGATGTACAATTGCGACGCCCTCAACAAATCTCTCATGAGTTGCTATTGTCTGTAAGTTTTTCAATTTGTTGTCTACATATAACTTGTTCAGTTATTTCAATTCATTGTCTACATATAACTTGTTCAGTTATGACTTGTACTCTATTATGCAGAATGAAGATCCTGGTCTGTAAAAGTAGGAACATCATAAATATTGGGTTTATTGACCCAGATAAAATACATATAAAGATGCTAACTGATAACCCCAAGGAGACGGAGGAAAACCTTCTAAGGTTTCTAATGGATCAAACTTTCTGTGACCACATACTGTTTCCATACAACTTCAAGTGAGGGTCTTACTCTGTTGTGTCCATTCACTTATAAGTGTAATTGATAAGTTACTGACATATATATATATACATGTGCAGCTACCACTGGATTCTGTTGGACATTCAAATTGATAAGGGAAGAGTTGATGCCTTTGACCCATTATTGAGAAACATGGAACAGTTCCAAAGCCTGCAGGACATGCTCCAAGGGTAATTTCAATCATTCTTGCGCTCTATCGGTCTCTTTGATGATTTTCTGATATATCAAGTAATGAAAAACTTAGCCAATCATTTTCCTTGTCGGGCAGGGTTTGGAAGCGGTTCAAGTGCGTGACTGACGGTATCTCTCATGAGAAGCTGACCTTTAGAGCGGCTCAGGTAAGTAGTACGAGATACTTCTATTTTCAATACATTTATGATGCTAGATTATTATTTTGATTATATTCTATTCTCGTAAAGTGTGACCAGCAGCCATAGGGGACGCATCTATGTGGATACTACGTTTGCGAGTTCATTCGCACGTTTACCTCTAAGCACAAGGATTACAGATACGATGTAAGCAATAAACATTCACACCTCTATTTTTACCCGTCATTCTTTGTTATCATGATTGACATTCATATTGATCTCCTTTTCTTATATAGTTCACGGCCATGCGGGAGAAGTACCTACCAGAGCAACACGCGATCGCTGTTGCAGAGGAGCTAGCGGCCTTTTTGAGGATAGAACTTATAGATGATAAAGGAAGATTTAGTGTAGCTAGTGGCCATTACTAATGTTGGTGTAATCGAATAGATGGGCTCTAGTCCCGGTAATTGTGATCTCCATATAATTGTATATATATACTCGATCGTAAGATAAGTTATCTTACATATATATGCACTAACATGTATGCGTAGAATTATATGAAAAGTGTTTTTAAAATGAAGAAAGAATAAAATAAAATACAACAAAAATAATTCCCCCGAACAACTAAACCCTAAAACCCTAAAGCAAAAAAGAAAATCTGTAGAGGCCCTTTAGTCCCGGTCCGTGTTGCAAACCGGGACTAAAGGGCCTGTCCCTGAAGGCGCTCCGAGGCGCCCATGTGGAAGCCCTCTAGTCCCGGCTGGTAACCGGGCCGGGACTAAAGGTTCAGCCTTTAGTCCCGCCTCTGGAGTCCCGGTTTGCAAACCGGGACTAAAGGGCTTTACGGGCCGGGACTGGAGGCCCTGTCCCCACTAGTGTCTAATTGATTATTCATCATTTCACAATGTTTAACAAGTCCCTTAATAGCATCTACCTTAGCGCTCAAATTTTCACAAAAAGATTTAATTTTATGAGAGTTCTTCATAAGATTCATCCTAATATAATGTTGTTTAGGCTTACCATCATTGGCAAAATCATTGACATATGATATTTCAGTAGTGGGCAATACTTTAGTAGGGCATACAACATTAACTTGAATAGGAAAGCAGGTTGATCAATAGGGAGTTTTATACCCATTTTAGATAATTGCTTGAGATGCGAAGTTTTAATTCCCTTCTCTTTAATAGACTCAGAAGCCTCCTTCATTGTTTCATCAGTTAATTAAGAATACATGGCTTCCTTTCGAAAAATAATTCTTCCTTATTCGTCTCTTCTATTTTCCAATCTTCATAGTTTCAAGATATTGTGTCCAATAGTTCAGTGGCTTCTTCAATAGTCTCCCTGAAAACATTACCTGCAATGCTATCTAGATAACATCTGGTACCTTCAGTCAGTCTATTATAAAATTTATCAAGTAATTCATTAGCCTTAAGACCATGAGCATGGCATTTCCTAGTCATATCATGGTATCTCCCCCAAGCTTGAGGTAAATCCTCTCTTTCCTTCTGTGAAAAATTGTTGATATCAAGAGTTAAAGCATGTATTATACTAGCAGGAAAATATTTATCAAAGAATTGGCGAAGGCACGCCTCTTGGCTAGTGATAGAATGTGGTGCTAAGATATTGTACCAAGTTTTAGCATCTCCTCCTAGAGTGAAAGGGAACAATTTCAAAAAGTAATAACGTTGTTGAATCTCATCTTTACCGAACATGGCAGATAACTCATGCAAAGTAGCAATGTGTTCAAGAGGAAACTCATTCTCTTTCCCATGAAATTTAAATCTCTCAGCTTTTTTAATTATTTAGGATCAATGCTAAATTCATAACCTTTATCTTTAATATAAACTAGCTGGGTGACCCGCACATTTGCGCGGCTAGACCCGAGAAACTTTGACAAATTAAGTTGGTGTATTACATTGTGGATACTTCGTTTGTGAAAGCGGAAGGCGGATGTAACACCTTATAGACTTTCATTTTAATTTTTGTATTTTTTGTCCTTAGACAAATATTTATTTTGAGCATTTTTTTAAAAATAAGATCTGAAATGATATGTATCCAGACGGATATCAATTTTAAGTTGCCTTTGTTAGTTACTATCATATATAGTGACTACCTACAGATGGATTCACGCACGTTCATCTTACATTTCGTATTTAAGGGCATGTGCAATGCTCCATGCTTCTTTAGACGCTTTAGTAGCAGAGAAAGAATTAGACAATTAATATTGGCATGCATGCAAATACCTTAGCACAAACATGCATTGAAATTTTCAGGGCCCCGTATAATGCAAGGGATTCCTCCATGCCTGCAAATTGCAGCCCATTGGCTAGGATTGTTAGTTGCAACTTAACGTCCGCTGGGAGCAAAATCCTGATGTCCCTGCTTTGTAGCTGCCCTAATTACTTTTATGAGTTATTGCTTGCTCTTCCGAGTTTGAATAACTATTTGTGTATACAAATAAATTTTGCTTAAAAATTCTCTCTCGCACCCGATGCTCGTGTGCTTTTGTCTCAAGCTGTTTAAATATTTCAGTAAATGAATTAAACTACTAATTAGGTATATAATTTGCTCGTGAGTATGCATGGATTTTTTAGAGTTCCAATGGAAATAGATTTTGCCGATATTTTTTGCCTCATGTTTCTAATTTCACATAGAAAGCTTGCTTGGTTGTCAACCTACTACAAATTCTATACACCATAGGATTCCTAAGTATACTTATACGGTAGGTACTATCTAAAAAAGAAACATTGTCCAAGACCCCAAGATAATGCTAAACGTAATCGTTTTGAGCCAAATAATTACATATACAGTATAGGTTATGCAAGAAGCAGATTAACTAATCATCTGCAGTCATCTTTATAATTTGGATGGATGGGCAGAGTTTTTCTTTTCTTGTGCTACCTTTGGGGGTACAGGAATACGAATCTTGGATTGTCACAGATCTTGCTCTGTGCTCTCTAAGTTCTTGAGGTTGTGTCTGTTGCTAGCATTCTCTTTTCTTCTCGTATTGATTTGACTGACTAACCTTTGGTGAGTTCTTTTCTGAGATGATATCGACTAACCATATTCGATTGGTCTCCAAGAGTGCGTGAATCATTTAAAAATTCCTTTGGCCTGTAGCTATGTCCTTGAGTTTGCCTGAGCTGTTGAGCCCCCATCGGATGGAAACGCTGGCATCATCCTTTGGCCACTGGACATGGCCATTATCTGTCGACTCTCGTAGTTCTTCAATTCTTCTCGCAAAATAAAGCAGTTCTTCAATTCTGACCTTGCAAGATGTATGCAGAAAAAAGGCTCGCTATTAGTTGTCCAATTCATACACCGAGTTGCGCGTGATCGCTACAATGGATTCTTTGTCTGTTCATCTTAATCAGATCTCGCAATATGGTTAAATTTCTGCGCTCACATATTCCAATACGATAAATATACCACTCATCAACTGATTTTGCTAGTTGGGCAGCTAGAGGATATTTCGTATTCCCATCCCGATCAAGACTCCTCAACGTGATTCTGATATAGCTTTGTGGCTTTTGACTGCAACGTGAAGATCAAGGGATCCCTTGGAACATCAAAGTTCGCTGTTCTTTTCACTTTCAATCTTAGCCGCTCCAGACTGCTTGAGTCCATGACATGATAGGTCATGCAAACAGGTGGCACGGTGTAAGCACCACCTAGACTAGATCAGAGAGGAAGAAGAGTATGAACTAGGAATCACTAGAACATCGAATTATCCTGGCCGGATCCACCCAACCACCCACCGAGCCAATCCGATTACACACGGCACCGCCGTCCTTACGAGAGATCAGTTCCTAGCCAATTACACCAAACACAGCCATCACACTTATATAGCCTAGTCTCGACGAGTCACGTGACCCAGCTGCCGTCAGAGAGCCACCTCGGTCCTCGCTTGCTCCTCTTGGGCCTTCCGCGGTTCAGGCTGCCTTCACCCACCTTGTCAGATGGGCCGGGGTCGTTGACAATCCCCTCCCCTTGAAATCCTGCTTGCCCCCAAGTAGGACCTTCAGGGAAACGGCGATGGAGATCTTCCAGGTCCTCCCAGGTAGCATGCTCTTCTGGTGCGCCACTCCAGTGTACAAGCCCTTGGGGAATCATGTGGTGACCTTGTGCGCGCATACGGCGATGAAGAATGTGCACCGGAACCTGAAACAGATTGTCAGGTGAAGGCAATGCAACAGATACCTGAGTGCCAGGGCCAACGCATGGCTTGAGTTGGCAAACGTGGAACACAGGATGAACTTTGCTCTCTGGTGGCAGCTGCAAACGATAAGCAACAGCACCCACGCGCTCCAGTATCTCAAATGGACCAAAAAATTTGAAGGCCAGCTTGTGGTTCGAGCGCCGAGCAATAGACGACTGAATATACGGCTGCAAGCGAAGGAACACACGATCGCCCACAGCAAACTCACGCTCCCGACAATGCTTGTCAGCCTGGAACTTCATACGCTGCTGCATCCGAAGCAAATGCTGCTTAACAGAATCCAGAATCAAGCTGCGGGCATCCAACCATTCCTGAACATCAACAGAAGCAATCTTATCAGTAGCTGTAATACCGAAGTATCGAGGCGGCCGGCCGTACAACAGCTCGAATGGAGACTTCCCCAGGGACGCGTGCCAATTGGTATTATACCAGAATTCACAGAGAGGAAGCCATTTCGCCCAATGGTGCGGGTGCGCACTGATGAAACAACGTAGATAACACTCAATGGACTGGTTTACTCGCTCCGTCTGCCCATCAGTCTCAGGATGGTGTGCTGTGCTGAGCTTTAACTGAGTCCCAGTAGCCTTAAACACAGACTGCCAGAAGGAACTGGTGAACACTGGGTCTCTGTCAGAAACAAGCGAACTGGGCATGCCATGCAAGCGGAAGATATTATCAACAAAAAGATCATCAATCTTGCTAGCAGTGTATGGATGGCGCAGAGGAATAAAATGGGCAAACTTAGAGAGCTTATCCACGACCACCATGATACAATTGAAAGAGCGCGATGGGGGCAAACCGTCAATGAAATCCATGGTCGCTACTTCCCATGGCGAAGACGGAATTGGCAAGGGCTGGAGCAACCCAGCAGGAGGAAGTCGCTCTGGTTTAGCCTGCTGGCAAGTGTGGCAGTGACGAACAAACTCGCGAATCATCCGTTTCATTGCAGGCCAGTAGAACAGAGAAGACATGCGCCGATAGGTGACAGGAAACCCAGAGTGTCCTCCTTGGGGGCTATCGTGGAAGGCTGAAATCAAGCGTGCTTGGAATGCCGCATCGTTGCCAACAAGGATGCGCCCCCGATACCGCAAGATGCCACCTTTGAGTGTATGATTGTCAGACGCAGCTGGATTGATGGCCAATTTCTGCAAGAGCTGCTGAGCGCGGTCGTCATGGCGGTAACTGTCGACCACGGAAGTTAGCCACACAGGTTGCACTGTGGATATTGCAAACAGCTGCGAACTCGGTGGTGGTTTACGTGAAAGAGCATCTGCAGCGCCATTGTGAATGCCCTGCTTATACTGCACCTTGTATTGTAACCCCATCAGTTTGGTCAGAGCCTTCTGTTGCCATTCAGTGTGGAGTCGCTGGTCTGTCAAGTGAGTCAAGCTTTTGTGATCAGTACGGATAATAAACTCATTCACTTGAAGGTAAGCACGCCATTGTTGCACAGCCATGAGAATGGCCAAGTATTCTTTCTCATAAACAGAGAGTGTACGATTGCGTGGTCCAAGAGCACGGCTGACATATGCAATGGGATGCCCGTGCTGCGACAGAACAGCTCCAATGCCTGCATCACAAGCATCGGTATCAATGACAAACTGCTGGGAAAAATATGGAAGAGCTAGTACTGGAGCAGTGATCAAAGCTTGTTTGAGAACAAGGAAAGCTGACTCAGCCACACTAGTCCACATAAAAACCACCCCCTTCTTTAACAGTGCTATCAATGGCTGACTGATCACTGCATAATTCTTGATGAACTTCCGGTAATAGCCCGTCAGGCCCAAAAAACCCCTGAGTTCCTTCAGATTAGTGGGAGCTGGCCAGGTGCGAATAGACTCAATCTTAGAGCTGTCAGTGGCTACCCCTTGAGCTGAAACAACATGGCCCAGATAAGCAACTTGCTGCTGCGCAAAAACACACTTACTGAACTTCACTTGCCACTGATCTCGCTGGAGAATGGAGAGAACTGCAGCCAGGTGCTGAAGATGCTCAGTATAAGAAGGACTGTAAATAAGAATGTCATCGAAGAAAACCACCGCAAATTTCCTCAAAACCTCTGCCAAGGAAGCATTCATGGCATGCTGGAAAGTGGCAGGGGCCCCTATGAGACCAAATGCCATTACCTTGAACTCAAAATGACCATTATGAGTTTGAAATGTTGTCTTATGTTCTTCTCCCGGCGCCAAACGTATCTGATGGTAACCAGCTTTGAGATCTAGCTTGGAAAACCACTTAGATCCAGCAAGCTCATCCAAAAGTTCATCAATAACAGGAAGGGGATACTTGCCCTTGACAGTGAGTGCATTCAGCTGATGATAGTCGACCACCAGTCGCCAGGCAGCATCTTCCTTTTTAACCAACAACACAGGCGAGCCAAAAGCACTATTACTATGAGAGATCACACCTTGAGTCAACAACTCCTTAATTTGCTTCTCTATCTCATCCTTAAGTTCAGGAGCGACACGATAGGGCCTGACTGAAACTGGTCGTGCGCCAGAAATCAATGGAATGTGATGATCATAGCGTCGCCTAGGCGGCAGTCCAGTGGGAGCTGCAAAAACGGACGCAAACTGATCCAAAATCGCTTGCACATCAGGAGCTATATCAGGAGCTGGCTGAATTGCTTCATGAAGCAAGTGAATTTGGAACACCGAGTGACAGTCCATGTTGTCCCTCTCATCACGCAGAACCACTTGCTTGCCCTAATATTGTATAGAGATCCACCCTTGTTCCCAATGTGTGGTCATAGGACTATATTTGCCCAGCCAATCCAACCCCACTATGCCATCATAACTAGACAAGTCCAAAATCTTGAAGGGATCAGTAAACGTAGTGCCATCGGCTTCCCACTGTAAGGCTGGAAAATAAGAATTGCACTGTAACATTGCCCCACCTGCAACTTGAACTGGTATCGGCAATGTCAAGGGAATAGATCCAGAAAGTAACTCAGCTTTTCTCTGATCAATAAAGCAGGAAGAGCTGCCAGAATCCACTAGGAATAGAAATTTGTGACCCTGAATATGCACTAGCAACTGAAGAGTTCGAACTGCTGCCACACCAGTGTTCAGAGCTGCTGCAGACAATGCCAGAAGCTGTTGAGGTGGAAACTGAACTGCTTGTTCATCATCTGGTACACTATCATCACTCAGGTCAGCTTGCTGCATGCATTCAATCATCTCCTGCACGACATGGAGCTGAATCGAAGCCTTGCATTGATGATCCCTTGCCCAACGCTCTCCACAAACAAAACAGAGCCCCTTCGAACGCCTATAGGCTTTAAGACTGGACCAACGATCGTCACCCTGCCCTCGCTGTTGTTCTGTTGCACGTCGTTCCTCGACAGAACGGGAAACCCACCTACCCGGCGGCTGTGGTGGCGGTGGTGGTAGAGCAACAGGAACTGGCTGTTGGAACCGACGGTTGTGTGGTGTTGCAGGCAATGCAGTGTTCAGAGGCGTGGAACCATCACCAAGCTCCTCATACAACAATGCCAAGGAATAGGCTGTATCCAAATCTGGCGGTTGCTGAATCGCAACGAGTACTCGAACAGCCGGCTTGAGACCATCCAGGAACCTGGTCGTATAGTGAACCGGATCAGGGCTTGTCTCATAGGCTGCAATTTGATCAACAAGCTGTGCAAAACGGTACACATAATCAGCCACTGTGGTAATTTGCTGAATGTGAAACAAGCGTCTGACCAACATCTGGTGCTGGTTACGGCCAAAATGAGTGAGCACAGCTGTCACGAACTCCTGCCATGGAGAACGCGGGTTCTGATGCAGATACGCCTCGAGCCAGGTCGCCGCATCTCCAACGAACAGCGACGAAGAATCTGAAACCCACTGATGCAACGGGGTCTGTCAGCGATGGAAGTATCTTCAGATCGGCGTTGCCATAGTTTTGGATTCGCTCCGTCGAATTGCATCAATTCGACCCGGGGTCCAGAGGAAATGGAATCAGAAGGCAGATATTGCACAGGCTGCGAATTCGACGAGGATGGAGCAAATCGACTAGGGAAATTACCTCCGACCGGGGAATTCGTGTGCAAGGCACAGCCCTTTCCCCGGTAGTTGAGATCCTCGCGGTGCCCGTCCGGGCCGGCGGTGCCTGCTCCGGTTGGCTTGAAGACGACCGATGCAGAACCTCCCGCCACGTTCGTCGGTGGAGCGCGCAGCACTCGATCCACGGACTCGGCGAGGTCAGCGATCTCGGCGCTGAGGGACGCCTTGACGGCAACCAGATCCGCCCCGATGGACTCCTTCGCCACCACCAGATCGGCGCTGACGGCGGCACGAACATCTTCGACTGAGGACGAGACGGCCTTGATCTGGGCCGTAGTGTCGTCGACGTACATCCTGACGGCATCGAGCGCCTCCTTCTTGTACTGAAGAAAACGGAGCTCGTACTCCTCGCGCGTGTCGGCCTTGAGGAGATCGTACAAGGCACGGGCCTCCGGCGACAAATTTTCCATGGCGGCGTTGCGGCGGCGCGCGGCAAGGCGGGTGGCGTGGCCGTGGACTGGGAACTCCAGAGCGGTGGATCGGAAAAGGCTCTGATTACCACTTGTAAGCACCACCTAGACTAGATCGGAGAGGAAGAAGAGTATGAACTAGGAATCACTGGAACATCGAATTATCCTGGCCGGATCCACCCAACCACCCACCGAGCCAATCCGATTACACACGGCACCGCCGTCCTTACGAGAGATCAGTTCCTAGCCAATTACACCAAACACAGCCATCACACTTATATAGCCTAGTCTCGACGAGTCACGTGACCCAGCTGCCGTCAGAGAGCCACCTCGGTCCTCGCTTGCTCCTCTTGGGCCTTCCGCGGTTCGGGCTGCCTTCACCCACCTTGTCAGATGGGCCGGGGTCATTGACACACGGTTGTTTCAATAGATCCTGTACCGTCATCGGACCTCGCACATGCACACGTGTTTGCCCCTTTATGTCGCCAGCGATCCAAACCGCCTCCTGGACCTATATGGTCACTTCTCGACACAATGATATCGCCATGTGTACTCGTCGAATACCTGTGTGTTCATAAGCTTAGCTGGGGCGAGATTATTTGATCCTCTCGAGTTTGTTTCGTTGTACATAACTCCGACGCTGAAAATCAGCCGCCGGGTTGATCAGAGCGGAGCAACCCCCACGGCGTATATGGGTTAAAGAGATGGGAGTTGTGATCACACGGTGCATATAATAGTCCTATTGCAAAAGTCATATTTAATGAGACAAATCCTAATTTGCACAATGTGTCATGTATTCAATTTGTTTTAGCTCTAGGACTCTACTTACATAGCCTGATCGACTTGGATCCTTTCTATTTCTTCTTTAAAATCTTAGCCGCTCCTTTCTAGCATTGCCTCATGTTAAATCTTAGCCGTTCATTTTTAGTTGTTTTAATTATATAATAGATAGCAGATCCATTGGATTTACTAGTTGCAGGAAAAAATTCATCAAGAGGGATATTTTTATAGTTATCTAGTTTATCTAAATCCTCAAGACTTCCATACAAAAAAGCTCTAGTAAAGATAGCATCTTCTTCAAATTCAATTTCACAATCATCAGAATATTCAATTTCATCCAATTCTGATCCTGCATTATCAATAGATGGAGACTTAGATAAATCACGTGTTAATCCCTTATCTCTACTTGCTCCTGAGAAATTACTCTCAATATGCGCAGACAGCTTAGACAATGGTGAACCAGATAGAGTGGCATTTTTCTTTCTAGAAAAACAGCAGATGCAGCATTAGGAGAAAAGTTAGGCCTACATGGCAAATCTTTACCTCCTCGAGTACTAGAAGGCATCACTACCTTCTCAGCGAGATTCTTATCCTTTCCCATAGTTGAAAATGAATAAATGCAGCAAATAAATGATAACATGTGGTCTTACCAATAAAGCTAGATTCCCCAGCAACGGCGCCAGAAAAGTTCTTGATGCCCACAAGTATAGGGGATCGTGGAAATCTTTGATGTGAAGTATTACCCAAATTTATAGTTTGACTCAAGGGGAACACAAGAATATCAATAAGAATTTAGCAATTGAGGCGTCACTCTCAATCACACCTGTATATTAATAAACTAAACAAAGAAACGGTGATGGCAGTGATTTAATTCGAGCAAGGAAAATAAAAACAGTAGCAGTTGTAATGGTTTTCTAGTTTTCACCGGAAATAGTGAACGAGAAACTTTCAGTGGCTAAAGCATAGGCATGAGGTGATAGGTGGGCGGTGCATGAATAAGATTGATCATATAATAAGATACAAATAACAACGAGACTTAACTCTAATTTCGATGTGTCTAGGTATGTGCTTCAAAAATAATTGTGCGTACTAACCAAGAGAATTTGCACAACATCTATTGTCCTACCTACCCATTTCACTGGGGCCAACTTGGAACTACATGTAATTAAGGTCTACCCTTTCGAATAGGCTAGAACAACGCATTAACACTTCATGAACACATAGATTACTCAAACTAAAACATCTCCCCCTTGTTTTCCCTATCTGTCACAATTAGGGTTCGTAGGTTCAACATAATAGCAAGTAATATACTTTGCAGATAGATACCTAACTCAATTTATATGATGAAGCAAAACAAGTTCAGTACTGAAATCATGCCACTCGGGCCCTAGTAGCAAGCATTAAGAATGGATAAAGTGCATCGACACAATACAAGAATATCTTCAAGATAAACCCCTCAAATCTCAGACAACGAGTACAATTACATGATCAATTGGAGATGAAGGCGGTGAAGATGGTGGTGAAGACGGCCTCCGATCCCCTCCCCGGGGGAGAAATCCTAGATTGATCTGATCCCGGAATCGATTATCGTGGATCTGGCGGCGCTCTGTTTCGCGAATAGCCTCCTCCTCGTAGGTCACCCCCTTTTTGATATATATGAAGGCATACACTAAAGCTAGAGGCAAGGCTGCGCTCGAGGGCCGAGCGAGCAGGCCCCACACATCCTGGGAATCTGGCCATGTGGGCCATGCCCGTTTGGGCCTCGAGCACTCCCTCGTGTCCCTTCGGTGGTCAGACTCCTTCTTCACATGAATAATTGGCGTAGTATTTATTTCCCGATTTTATTTCCTGCAAAAATAGCAAGAAACGAGACTTTGCTAAAAATAGCGTCAGATTCTGCAGTTTTATTCAGGTATGGGATGATTCCGGAGCAAAATATGAAGCAAAGTTGTTGGAAAAGTAGATGCATTTAGGTGCATCAGAGAGTAGCTTGGCCCCCCGCATTTGTAATCTGGAGGACAAATGTTCATGTCACTCTGCCGTAATCAATGAAGGCAGAGTCAAGGCAACCCTGAGCCTTGTTGAGGCGCCGTCTTGACACGCAGCCTTAAGACTAGTTGGTGTACTTATCTTGAACTTGAGCAGGAGAATTGACTCTAAATCAGTGCACACGTTTGGGGAAGCAGAGGCGTGTGTAGCTCTTGATCATGCCTCCCGTATCGACGAGAGCCACTGCTCTTGGTTGGGGTCTGAACATCTCCCAAGTCTGGGGAAAAGCGGCTTGATCGGACTACTAACGGTGTTTTGAAAAAGACTTTGGCAAATGCCTCTTTAAGGAAAAGATTTTTACAAAAACCTTTTGAAAATATTTGAAAAAACCCTTTGATGCAGGAATTTTATGAAAATGGTTTTTTTTTAGAAAAACCCACCTTGCGGTGGAAGTAGCTTTCTCAGAATAGTTTTCAAAAAACCCTATTTTCGAAAAGGAAACCTTACAGGAATCGCAACAAGGACATAGCTTGATCGGAGAATATCACTCAGAAGTGATCTTTGGCCTAACCTTCCCCCGGGAAGAGAAGGAATATAAGCATGGAAAAACATATAAGTTCCTGCTGACGCGACTCTTACCTACTACAAGCATTGCATTGCACCATGGGTTATTTTTAGCATGTGCATACTCAGATGCATACACGGCATACATCATTGGCATGGCATTCATAAGCATGATAGAGTCATTGTAATGATAACATATATACAACTGTGTGAAGTTTTGTGGAAGCAAAATGCAGGGAAAAAAGAACAAAAAAGGAGTCCCGGGGGCTCAGGCCCCGGGCGTGCGGCGGGTGACACGCTGCAGCAGCTGAGCGACTACCTCGGCCACTACGGCTCAGGTAGTTTCTTCAGCCTGCCTCCCGGCCGCTTCATCGCCGAATTTCTCGAAGATCCGTGCGAACGGGAAGTTGGGGGTGAAATGGTGCACGCCCGTAAGGATGAGGTTGCCAACTAAGTTGACAATGTGCTCTCCTTCTGTCCGCAGCACTTGCCTCAGCTGCTCCGAGAGAGAGCTGATGATATGGGCACGAAGGAGGAGGTGAAGCCCAATTTCAGGACTCCACCAAGATGAGGGAAGCTCGTTGCATATTGGCACGCCAGGACGACCTACGATATGAGATAATTAAGTCTAAGGCTGTGTCATTAGTTTGCATATCTGTTCATGTTATTTCGTGTGTCAGGTCATGTTATGGGCCACTTAGTTTTATTTGTGTTTTGGGTTTGGGCCTATCCAAGCCCAATAGTTTTCTGGCCATCTATTTAAGGAGGCCAGCAGGTTAGGGTTTAGGGAGTTCAGTTGTTTAGTTTACAAACTATCGCGTTGTGTTTCTTGGTGAAGCATCCCTCCGGGGACGGCGATGCCGTTTATCGAATAAAGTTGCTGCGGAGGTTCTTGTGTTCATCAAGGATTGTCGTGCTTTGGTTTGAGGCGTGGTGTTCATCATCAGGTTGCTTGCTGGATTCGTCCTCGTCTTCAGGTGACGTTCTTTGCGTTGTTGGAAGACATTTATCCGGGTTGACTCGCTGTGAAAGATCGGGACAAAACTCCAAGGATCACCGGCGTGATCCTTATCATGTGGTATCAGATTACTGGGTTGATCACCGCGAGTGTTTTCTGTTGATCTACAGATTGTTCTTCGTTCACAGTTTTCAGATCAGAATTGTTTAAGGAGAGTGGGCAAGTTCTTGATCGTTTACATCTCCGAGGCGGATTGCTGGTTCTTCTTTGGAGTCGGCGTCGGTTTCCAGTACCGATCCCCACGATCGATCTCCTAGAGTCCAGGCTATCCACCTATATCAGATCCGATCTTGCCAAGTTGAAACAGAAAGGGTAAAGGAAGCACATACGATCGGCTAGATCGTTGATCCGATCTAATCGCAAGTGTGCTGCGCCTGGCTGATCGCTACCAGCAAAAAGAAGGCGGCCGGCTCGCTGCAGATCAGATCCGATCGGGAATTACACAAAAAAAAAATTGCGCGGACCTGCGGGCGCTGGACCGCAGACGGTCTCTGCGGTGGAGCGCGACCAGCCTCGCTCGCCCCGCTCGTTTCCACAGCTCGATCGAGGAGGTCTGTCCCCTAGCGCCCGTGCTGCTCATCAGCCTGGGCCGGCCCGTGTCCCGAGCGAGGCGCCTGGGAGGCTGGGACTGGTAGCGTTTGCCCCGACGGGGTCCTCCTTTTTGGGTTTCCGCTCCTGCCGATCTCCACGTACATCCGATCTCCAGGTACACGCCCCCGCGCGCCTCACGACAGAGCTGTGGCTGCGCGTGGATTGACCAGGACACCGCTCGCTCGAGCAATTGTCAAGGTGGGCTGTCGCTTGGTTGCTGCCTAGTGGGCCAGCCCATCTGGTTGGGATCGCTGTGCCCGGCAGGAGGCCTCGATCGCTGGCTTCGCCTCACCCCAGACGGTCTCCGTCCTCGGGCGTGATTTGCCTAGCACTCGCCCCGCTCCAGCCCTGGTCGCTCGCGTGCTCGCGCGTGACCCGACCATCTCTGTGGTCAGGCGCCTGGAAGATCTTCCTTTTGTCAGTTTCGTCTGCTGGTTTTAACTGCAATTTTCGACAGATACTACTCAATACCAATAGTTGCAAGGAAAAGCACAGGTAAAATTGTTCTGTCTTGATAAATTAGTGAAGGCTAAGACACAAATAGTACTACAATGGACTCTTTTCCGGATGATTATTACGGCTATAAGTGTCGCCGTGGCAAGAAATCTAGCGATATTTTCAATGATTATCTGGACCTGCTGGATGGTGTTTTAGCATATGATGCATATGAGATCAATTGGCAACTGACCTATGATGCAACAGCTGAAGAGTATGAGTCATGGGAACGTCATATGCTACAGGGTTTCTACAGGTGTGCTACCTATGATCAAAACTTGAATGATTCTCACCGTTTGGCTCTTGCAGACCGACGCGTGGATGCCAGGCTATACAGTTGGTGGCATAAAGCGTTGAGCGAGAAGAGCATTACCTCTGCAACTTGGGCAAATTTCAGAAAATTTCTGCGAGAGTGCTTTATCCCTTCTAGCACCGTGGTTCCTTCTCGAAAGCCCATGGTAACCGTAGAAGTGATTCAGCAGCCACCCAAGGTTGTGCATCGGATAGAGGATGTTGGCAAGAGCATAGCTCCTATACCGAAGGTCGCGACAGCTGTGACTACTCATGAGAAGTTGACAGTTGTTCCATTGCCGACAGTTAGCAAGGTGGTAGCCACGAATTCTGAATTGTCAGCGGTTGATGTTGTCAAGGCTGATGTTGTAAAGGATATCGTGGAGGAGGTTGTACCATTGAGTGGGCTGAATATGCAACTCAAAAGAGTACATGATGAGACTTGCATGACAGCGGATAGAGGCCAGCGATGGAATTTATTTCAGGCGCAGTGCATAATCAAAGGCAAAGCATGCAAGTTGATGATTGATAGTGGTAGTTACTGTAATGGCATTAGCAAGGCGGTTGTGGAGGCTTTGGGTTTATCCACATGGCATATTCCAGAACCGAGGCATGTTGAGTGGGTTAATAGCTGCGGTATGCTGAAGATTACTCACAAGGTGCGTGTGCCATTTACAGTTGATGACTATGTTGATGAGGTGGAATGCGATGTGTTGCCATTGGAGGTATGTGGGCTGTTACTTGGCCGTCCTTGGCAGTATGATCGTAATGCTATGCATGCTGGGAGAGCAAATACATATTCTTTAGTGCATGATGGCAAACAGCGGACTTTGAAGCCTATGAGAGATGATCAAATCAAGTCCGATGTTGTGTTGGTGGTTCGCAAGGAGAAGTTGCATAAAGCTAAGCCACAACCAAGGCTAGCTACGGCGCAGCATGAGGAGCATGATGCGAAAAGCATCAGTGGTGATATTGTTTCAGCCAAGCCTGTAGATGACAAGCTAGTTGTTCTTGTTAGTGACAAGCCGGTTGAAGTTAAGCCTCATATTGATGATGGGAAGGATATGTCAGCATGTGTTCCATGTGTTCCCCGTCCAGTTCGTGTTGACATGGGTGTTCAGACCGATGACAGTGGTGCTGATCGTGTTCCGGTGCATATGGTGCCGCGGGTAGTCAGCCACAGTTTTGTGAGAACACCTCGGAAACGTTTTGTTGGAGCAGCAGTACGTGTGCACAAAGGCAAGGATGGACGTGTTCGTCAGTTGTGTGGCCCAGGCATTACTACTTTGCAGGGTCGTGCACAGAAGGTTCATGTTTAGCAGCACAAAGCTCCATCAAGAGTTGAGAAGAAGAAGAAGGTGGAGGCGCCTAAGTACAAGTTTATTTGGCGAAGAAAAGAGGTGCAGCCACCCAGGGCTGTATCAAGTCGAGCAGGCCAAGAGGGAGGATGTGGTGAGGTAGGCAAGCAAGACTTGAAGACGGCGAATATGCGTGGTGCTATTGATATTCCGCCACCCTTTCGAGCAGACCCTCACGCATTGGGGACAACGCTTCTTGAAGGGGGGGGAGGATGATATGGGCACGAAGGAGGAGGTGAAGCCCAATTTCAGGACTCCACCAAGATGAGGGAAGCTCGTTGCATATTGGCACGCCAGGATGACCTACGATATGAGATAATTAAGTCTAAGGCTGTGTCATTAGTTTGCATATCTGTTCATGTTATTTCGTGTGTCAGGTCATGTTATGGGCCACTTAGTTTTATTTGTGTTTTGGGTTTGGGCCTGTCCAAGCCCAATAGTTTTCTGGCCATCTATTTAAGGAGGCCAGCAGGTTAGGGTTTAGGGAGTTCAGTTGTTTAGTTTACAAACTATCGCATTGTGTTTCTTGGTGAAGCATCCCTCCGGGGACGGCGATGCCGTTTATCGAATAAAGTTGCTGCGGAGGTTCTTGTGTTCATCAAGGATTGTCGTGCTTTGGTTTGAGGCGTGGTGTTCATCATCACATTGCTTGCTGGATTCGTCCTCGTCTTCAGGTGACGTTCTTTGCGTTGTTGGAAGATATTTATCCGGGTTGACTCGCTGTGAAAGATCGGGACAAAACTCCAAGGATCACCGGCGTGATCCTTATCAGCTGATCTACTGGGTAACTTCCGCAAACCTGAGAGCAATGCTCCCCTCTTGCTTGGATGGGATCAGCGCTGGGTCAAGGCCCAGCGTCGCCAATGCGGACCTCACTTGAACTGTGAGGCCTCGGAAGGCATGGATGGTTTCGGCCAACGTCGATCTGGCCTGGGCCACAGCGATGGAGGATGTCATCTTGTTCGCGAGGGCCCTCTTCAATTGCATCGTGGCGAGCGTGATGCTAGCATCCCGCTCAGCCACGGCCGCCGCGCGTGACTCCGCTCCCGCAACAGCGACGCACAGTTTGCCCTACCGCGCGGCGATCTGGGCGGTCAGGCCCGCCTGGTGCTACAGAGCAGCATCGAGCTGTCGTTGAACAGAGTTGACTCGAGCTTCGACTCCTGCCTCCTGGTTGCGTAGTACCTCGTGCAATCTGGAGTTGGTCGAGGTTAGCTCATCGAGGCGCTCCTCGTACGATCGGGCCATGTCATCCAGATTGGAGATCTGGGCTAGGAGCTCGCTCTCCCGGTCCTGATGCTCCTCCTCCAGTTCGACCATGGTGGCATCCGGGTCCGCTGCCTCGATGCTGGGCCCCACCCGAGAGATTTGATGCACATCCAAGCCCGGATGCCAAGAGTCAAGCTCCCGCCATGGCATCCCCAGACTAGTCTCTTTGGGATCCATTGTAGGAGGAGGCGCGTGGTTGGGGGCTGCCAAAGCTGTGGTACCTGATACGTCTCAAACGTATCTATAATTTTTGATGCTCCATGCTTGTTTTTACACCATTTGCTCAGTGTTTTGTTACACTTTGTGGCATTTTTATGCATTTTCCAGGACTAACCTATTAACGAGATGCCACAGTGCCAGTTCCCTATTTTCTGCTGTTTTTGTGTTTCAGAAAAGTTACACAGGAAATATTGTCAGAATTGGATGAAACAAAAGCCAAACATCCAGAAATTCACTGAAGCTTCCAGAGAACCGAAGAGGAGACGGAGTGGGGCCACGAGGGGCCCACACAACAGGGCGGCGTGGCCCAGGGCTAGGCCGCGCCCCCTATGTGTGTGGCCGCCTCGGTCCACTTCTGACGATGCCCCTTTGCCTATAAAGACCCCCCAATGGGAAAAACCTAAAGACCCGATCACTTTTCCTGAAACATATCGCGATCCACCGCCATCGTCGACTCGAGATTGGGAGGGTCCAGAGGCTCTTCCCGGCACCCTGCCAGAGAGGGGAATCGCTACCGGAGGTCTTCTTCATTGCCATGCTTGCCTTCAGCGCGATGAGTGAGTAGTCTACCTTGGACTATGGGTCCATAGCAGTAGCTAGATGGTTGTCTTGTCCACCATGTGCTTCATGTTTAGATCTCGTGAGCTGCCTTACATGATCGAGATCACCGTTATGTAATTTTACATGTTGTGTTTGTTGGGATCCGATGAATATTGGTGTTATGATTGAGTTGGTGTGCTGAATATTATCTTATGTTATCTCTATGTTGTTTATGATCTTGGATGCTCTCCGTTGTTAGTAGCTATCTTGGCCGAGTAGTTGCTAGTGACTCCAAGAGGGGGTATTTATGCTCGATAGTGGGTTCATGCCTCTATTTAATCTAGGGGAGTGACAGAAACCTCTAAGGTTGTAGATATGCTATTGCCACTAGGGAGAAAACAATATTCATATGCTCAAGGGCATATGCTTTGTTTACATTACACACTTTGCTTAATGCAGTTATCTGTTGTTCGCAACTTAATACTTGTCCACAAGTGAATTATTAGTCATAGATGCAGTTGGATGGCGGTCTATGTATCTTGTTGTAATGCCCAGAGTAAATCTCATAGTGATCCTTTCGACATATGCACGTTGTCTTTATTCTATCAATTGCCCAACTGTAATTTGTTTACCCATCATGTGTTATTTTATCTTATGGAGAGACACCACTAGTGAACTGTGGACCCCGGTCCTATTTCCTTTACATTGCTATCACCTGTTTACTTTACTCGCATACTACTATTGCTTTCCACTTGATATGCTCATTCCTTTTTTTACAGCAACCCGGTGAGATTGACAACCTCATCGTAAGTTGGGAACAAAGTATTTGGTTGTGTTGTGTGCAGGTTCCATGTTGCTACTAGTTGAAGACGCACTAACAAGATATCGTTAACGGCGCCCTTGTTGGAGTGTCATTAGGCTAGCAAGCATCACCTTCTGGAGTTTGGCTTTTTCCTGGACTGACAAACCTTGGTTTCTTACTGAGGGAAAAACTTGCTGCTGTGCTCATCATACCTTCCTCTTGGGGTTCCCAACTGGCTGGTCATTTTACATCATCACCACACCGTGCCGTATCAAGACTTTTTCTGGCGCCATTGCCGGGGAAAAAGAAGACTTCTGCAAGGGGAGTTTCGCACGCACATCCTTTACTTTGTTTTATGTTTTGCTTTAATTTATTTTTACTTGCATCGTTTTATCAAAAATACAAAAAAATTAGTTCCTACTATAGTTGTTATTTTTGTTGGTCTGTTATTGTATTGTTTTATCATGCTTTCTATCAATGGTTGGTTTCTTTGAAACTAAATCTTTTTGGCAAGGTGGGTTCACGGAAGAGCAACAAAAGTATTATGAGGAACACCGCTTGTCACAAAAAGGGAAACACTTATGGGAACAAATTGATAAATTGTATATCATTGCTAAAAATGTGTGCTCTACTTATAATGTTACTTATTGCTTTGATAAATCTTGTTGCTGTAGGAGGTATAAACACCTCCCTTTTCAATGTGAGTATAATGATTATGTTACCATATCTTCTTATATTAATGGAAATTATGACTTTTATGATGTGGAACAAATTGAAGAATTTATTGCTTGGAAGGGTGCATTCGAACTTGCTTATTTTCTTGAAAATACTGATGATGCACCTTATAAATATGAGGTTTATGATATACTTAAATTTTGCTTTGATAATTACAAGGAAGAAAAATGGCTATATTCTTAAATATCTTAATAGATGCTCTCCAATGGAAGAGACTAATGCCTTGAAGGAGCCTATGGAAGAAGAAATTGCTGAAACTGGAAGCTCATTGGATGAAAAAGAGGAGGAGCGTGATGATCAAGAGGAGGAAGAATGGAGCTACCCATGTCTACCTCCCAATAAGAGTAACTCTTTAACTAATACCTTATTTGATCGCCCTCCATGCTTAAAGGAGAGTGAGTGTGATATTTATATTGTTGAGTTTGTTCATGATGCTACTAAAAATTATTATGAGAGAGGAAAATATGGTTGTTGGAATTTTCATGTTACTAAAACACCTCTCTTTATATTGAAAGTTCCGAAGTTGCTCTTATTTTATCTACCCATGCTTGTTACTATGTGCTTCTTTGATTTATTTTCTTACAAGATTCCTATGCATAGGAAGTGGGTTAGGCTTAAATATATTTCATATTTGCTCCTTGATGCTCTCTTTTGCTTCAATTCATATTTCTTATGTGAGCATCTTCTCGAATTACTGCGCCTAGCTCAAAGGCGTTAAAGAAAAGCACTCTTGGGAGATAACCCAATGTTTTTACTTTTAGTTATTTTTCTTTTATTTGAGTCTTGGAAGTTATTACTACTGTAATGACCTCTCCTTATCAATTTTATTTTGTTTTTGTGCCAAGAGAAGCCTCTAATTTGAGTGATGTAAGATTTGGGGATGTTGCTGTCCTGAAACAGTTTTCGGTGCTGCACCGTAAAAATTCGTGAAAATTCTCTGTATATCTTTTGGACCTGCGATTTCTTGTGCATATGTCCCAGGTTACATCCAAACTTTCATTAGTTTAACACTTTTTGATTTGAGCAACAGAAAACCCTCTTAAAATTCGACATTTGTCAGCTGTTCTGTTTTGATAGATTTCTGCCAATATTTGTGTTTGCCGCTCGATCGCTTTCTTTTTGAGTTCTTTTGATCACGGAACTTTTGAAAGTGAGGCTCAACGAAAGTAGGTATTCTAGAAAATGATAAGATAGCCGTGGAGCACGGCACGCCAATACCAATAAACTCCAGTAAAAATATGCTTTTGGGATATCACTACGCCCTAAGGCAGCAGGCGAAGCAACTAGCAAAGGAAAGGATTGAAATACAGAAGAGGAAAGACTCAGCCATTGCAGCAAGCGACGCTGCTCGCAGAGCACGTAGCGACGCGTCATATACAAATAGAAGGCATCATCGACATGGATCAAGATATGAAAACCTCGAGTACTCAGAAAGGCAGAGCATCTCCAAAAACCTCGACTCGTCCTTCCTATCGGTCGACGAGCAAGGAAACATTATACCAAAAACTCCTGAAGCAGCACTGGTGGCAGCCCAAGCATACTTACATACAACACGACCAAATCCAGGAGACCCGAGGGAACATATGCACCGCGCAGCACTACATGGATTGAAGATGGTAGGCAACAAATTATCAGTAAAAGAGGAGGAGGCATATCGCAACAAAGGAACCCATAAGCCAAGATCACCGCGCCGTCACAATAGTCCTCGGCATAGGACTGGCAGTCGACAACCTAGAACACCATCACTAGGGCGACACAAAAGCCCAAAGTACAGAGGAACCCGAAGATCCAAGTCCCCAAATAAGGCGTACGATTACAAAGACGACGAAAAGGAGATGGGGGCATCATGCTTTACCCCTAGGGTTTGCACCACGCCAGTACCCAAAGGTTTCAAATTACCTCATGATCAACAAAAATACGATGGATCCCAGGAGCCACATTCATGGCTCTCGGATTATCTGTAAGCAGTAAAAATATTAGGAGGAATAAAGGAAACAGCTATGCAAAGTTTGCAATTACACCTCACTGGCATGGCTAGGTCATGGTTGAGCAAGTCAGAAAAAGAAACAATTGGAAGCTGGGAAGAACTCACAAAGCAATTCACGAGTAACTTCAAGTCGACATATAAGCGACCAGCATCCACACATTCTAGGACCACCAGCCGTCAGTCCAGTTACCCAACAACAATTGGCAGCAGAACCACTTTGATAGGGCAAAGGTGTCCGGTCTTTCGATGAGATCTTGATATGTCAATTTGGTGGGTGGAGTTCGTGCTTGACGATCCGACTACACATGCGAAGCTCATGCGCCAATGCAATCGCTAGGACAATCTCCGGGAGTTACCAATCTTGCGGATGCACGATCAGCCTGACCAGCGAGGGTCTTAATTCCTACCTGAAATCGAGAACAAGTAAGAACTAATACTGCAATCAAGAAATTGCGGATGAAAGATGTATGCTTTATTCAAAAGGTGGGATTCCGAATAGGCGGTCTTCTTCTGGGCGATTGGCCTCAAAAGTCAATCTCGTAGTTGCAGCAATAGCTAACTTTAGTCTAAACAAAATCTGATTTCTAATGAAGGCTATGGGGGTTATTTGAGGAGGAAAAGGTAGGGGTGCGACCAGCCATGGGTATGGTGGTCGAACGGAACCCTGACAGGCCTTTTCTCCTCAAATTCAGACTCCTAAAAGTGGATGTCTTATTTGCTGCGAAATTACATGGGCCTGGCCCAAAAATAAAAGTGACGCATCACCATATTTATCTATGGACGAATTTATGAAGTAACTCTTTGTATATTTCGCCCAAATCTTCATCCATCATTATGGTGGCTTCAAAGTTCTGAAATCTCCACTCTTGGCATCTTCTTCCATCCTCAAACACTTGCTGCCATCTCCATGCATGATTATGCTCCAATGCTTGTCCCTCTCATCCATGCTAGGTCCATCATTCCTAAGAGTAACAAACATATCTGATTTAGGCAGCATCATATTCTCATGTATGTGAGAAAGAGTTCCAAGAAACGAAAGTACCTGATAGTTAAGTTGCTTGGCACGAGCTCGAGTGATAGGTTCTTGTATGTGTTCTACTGTAGGTGCAGCGGGCGTATCAATAGATGGGATGTCCTCATCATGCTACCCTTCTTGAATTGAAGTCGTCCTCGACGCAACCTCATCTTCTTCACTGAAGTAAGGCTTCAAATCTGCAATGTTAAATGTAGGACTTACTGTACCAAAATCTGCAGGAAGCTCAAGTTTATATGCATTATCATTGATTTTCTCTATCACCTTAAATGGACCATCAGCACGTGGCATTAACTTAGACTTGTGCAAATTAGGAAAATGATCTTTGCGCAAATGTAACCAAACAAGATCACCAACCTCAAACACAACATGCTTTCGTCCTCTATCCCCAGCAACTTTATACTTAACATTCATGCGTTCTATGTTGTCTTTAGTAGTTGCATGCAATTTTAAAATCAATTCAGCATGTTGTGTAGCATCAAAATTATTTTGCACTAAAGGTGCTAAAGGCAACAAATCAATAGGTGCACGTGGAACAAAACCATAGACAGTCTGAAAAGGGCTCATCTTTGTGGTAGAATGTAGCGAATGATTATAAGCAAATTCAATACGACGCAAACACTCTTCCCACAATTTGAAGTTCTTCTTTAAAATAGCCCGCAACATAGTAGATAAAGTTCTATTAACTACTTCAGTTTGTCCATCAGTTTGGGGATGACATGTAGTACTAAACAGCAATTTAGTCCCCAACTTAGCCCATAAACATCTCCAAAAGTGGCTAAGAAATTTAGTATCACGGTCAGAAACAATAGTATTTGGCACACCATGCAAACGAACGATATCATGAAAAAACAAATCATCAATGTGCGCAGCATCATCGGTCTTGTGACAAGGAATAAAGTGTGCCATCTTAGAAAACCGATCCACAACAACAAAAATACCATCCCTCCCCTTCTGTGTACGAGGTAATCCCAAAAAAAAGTCCATCGAAATATCCTCCCAAGGAACACTAGGAACAGGAAGAGGCATATATAAACCATGTGGATTGAGGCGAGACTTAGCTTTCTGACAAGTAGTGCAGCGTGCCACGAATCTCTCAACATCTCGCCGCATGCGTGGCCAAAAGAAGTGTGCAGCAAGAACATCCTCCGTCTTCTTGACACCAAAGTGTCCCATTAATCCTCCTCTATGTGCCTCCTATAACAACAAAAGATGAACGAAACCATCTGGGATGCATAGTTTGTTAGCACGGAACACAAATCCATCCAGTAAGGATGAATTTGTTCCATGTTCTACCATCTCTACAATTCTACAACACATATTTAAATTCAGCATCATGCAAGTATTGTTCCTTTATAGTTTCTAACCCAAAATTTTTGAAGTCAAGCTGAGATAGCATAGTATAGCGACGCGACAAAGCATCAGTAATAACATTATCTTTACCCTTTTTGTGTTTGATAACATAAGGAAAAGATTCAATAAATTCAACCCACTTTGCATGGCGACGATTCAGTTTTGCTTGACTATGAATATGCTTCAAAGATTCATGATCAGAATGTATAACAAATTCTTTAGGCCATAAATAATGTTGCCAAGTTTCTAATGTCCGAACCAGTGCATATAATTCTTTATCATAAGTAGAATAGTTCAGACTAGGCCCAGTCAATTTTTCACTAAAATATGCTACAGGTTTGCCTTCTTGTAATAACATACCTCCCAAACCAATTCCACTAGCATCACATTCAAGTTCAAACGTCTTATTGAAATCAGGAAGTTGGAGTAATGGAACATGTGTTAACTTATCTTTCAGTATCATGAAAGCTTCTTATTGTGCATCGCCCTAAACAAAGGGCACATCCTTCTTTGTGAGCTCATTCAATGGTGTAGCAATAGAACCAAAATCTTTGACAAAGCGCTTATAAAACCCAGCAAGGCCAAGAAAACTCCTCACTTGTGTGACCATCTTGGGCCGCGGCCAATTCTCAATAGCTTCAATCTTGGCTGGATCAACTTCAATTCCCTATTCCGTAACAACATATGATGAGGGGTGACCTCTTGGGTGTGGCCCGATCTTCACGGATTCACGAGATTTGTGGCGGGGAACAAGGATGAACACGAAGAACACGATGAACAAATCGAAGGCAAACACACACACACAAGATACACACCGGTTGTCCTCGTTGGCCCGATTCACCAACTCAATAGAATCACACGGAAGAGACTCCAAGAGTAGAATTCCTTGTGAGAGATTGATTTGCCAGGAGTAGAATTCCACTTGGGGAAGAGACCAAACCAATGGATAGAATTACACACAAAAGTATGCAAGAGATCCACTACAAGATAGAATTCCCCAAATAGAAGAGACCCCAAACTAATAGGGATGATGGTTTACTCTAGATTTGAGATCTAGTAGCAAGTTCCCTAAGGGAAAGGGCATGAAGCCATGTTTATCTTAATTCTTATCTAAGTCTTGAGTGGGGAAAGAGGGCCATATAAATAGGCAGCCACATCTTGGGGGCAACTTGGTAAATTAAGGAAGATTACAAGGGTGGCTTCAGGGCCAAAGTCACACTGACTCGACTAGGCCAGCTTTAGCCAGTGTTATGTCCGACTTTAGCCGGTGTAACCGGCTATAGCCGGTGCTGGGGCCGGCTTAAGCCAGTGGCCGGCTATAGCCGGTGTTGTGGCCGGCTTTAGCCGGTTTGTTGCTTACGCTGACTTCTTCTTCCGGCGTCTCCAAGCTTCCTCCTTGTGTTCCTCAGTCTTGGTCACCTCTCCATGTGGGTCGTAACGGACTGCACAAATGATGTTGCCATAAGGTAGCAAACCATTCCATGTATGTTCTAGAACAAGTGTGTTTAGGAGCGAGTTCACCTTATCATGGAGGGCTTTAGCTCGAGCTCTTGTCATGGGTCCTTGCGGGGGACTTGGCGGTCTTGAGGCGGAGGTGTCCGAAGGCCACCCCGTATCATCTCCCCCCCTCTTGGGTAAGAGTCGACCTCGACTCTTCATTGACCATCTCACCATGAAAGGGGGAAAGATCCTTGATGTTGAAAGTGTTGCTCACGAGGTACTTGGATGTTGGAATGTCGCTGACGTAGGCGTTGTCGTTGATGCGCTTGAGAACCTTGTAGGGGCCATCACTTCGAGGCTTGAGTTTTGAATTTCTTTCATGTGGAAAATGATCCTTGCTCAAATGAATCCAAACAAGGTCGCCCTCCTCGAAGATGAGTGGAGTCTTGCTCTTGTTGATCTTGGCGATATGGCGGATCACATGGTCTTCAATTGTCTTTCGTGTGTCGTCGTGCAAGTTCTTCATGATGTCAGCGCGCTTGGTGATGTCCATGTTGACGCGCTCGTGAAGTGGTAGTGGAAGAAGGTCGAGTGTCATTGGTGGGTTGAACCCATAGACGATCTCGAAGGGGCTTCGCTTGGTGAGGCTATGTTGAGCACGGTTGTAGGCGAACTCCGCATGAGGAATGCACTCCTCCCATGACTTGGTGTTCTTCTTGATCAACACGCGTAGAAGGTTTCCATGGCTCCGATTCACCACTTCGGTTTGTCCATTCGTTTGGGGATGGGATGATGAAGAAAAGAGGAGCTTGATCCCTAGCTTGGCCATTAGGGTCTTCCACAAGTAGCTCATGAACTTGACGTCCCGATCTGGCATGATGCTTGTTGGAAACCCGTGAAGTCTAATGATATCCCTGAAAAACAAGTTAGCAATATGTGAAGCATCGTCGGTCTTATGACATGGAATAAAATGTGCCATTTTGGAAAAATGGTCTACGACCACAAATATTGAGTCATGACCATTTCGTGTACGTGGCAAACCCAAGACGAAATCCATGCTAATGTCCGACCATGGTGCATGTGGAATAGGCAAAGGCATATAGAGACTAAAGGAATTAGTTTTGGACTTAGCTTGTATGCATGTAGTGCATCGTTGGACATGCCTCTCGATGTCGCGGTACATTCTTGGCCAAAAGTAGTGTGTTGAAAGCATGGCATAAGTCTTCTCATGTCTGAAATGTCCCATGAGTCCTCCACCATGTGCCTCTTGCAATAAGAACATACGAAGAGAGGACTCGGGAACGCATAATTTGTTAGCCTTAAAAAGGAAACCGTCATGCAAATAGAAATCATTGACCCTTCGGGAGTTTGAGCATTGTTCAAATATGGTTCCAAAGAAAGAATCGGAAAGGTACAAATTCGGTAGATCATCCAAACCCAAAATATGTGTGTCAATGCGAGTGAGAAGGGTGGTATTTTTGCGGGATAGAGCATCCGCGACCACGTTTTCTTTGCCCTTTTTTTATTTGATGACATAAGGGAAAGATTCAATGAATTCAACCCACTTCGCATGACGTTTCTTCAAATTTGCTTGGCTTTTCAAAAACTTCAAGGATTCGTGGTCCGAATGGATGACAAATTCTTTTGGCCAAAGATAATGTTGCCAAACTTCCAAAACATGAACAAGAGCAAAGAGTTCTTTGTCATAGATTGAATAGTTGAGGCGTGCACCATCCAACTTTTCACTATGATAAGCAACGGGGCGTCCATTTTGCATGAGAACACCACCGATTCCAATTCCACTAGCATCACATTCAATTTCAAAGGTTTTTTGGAAATCAGGTAAAACAAGCAATGGTGCCTCCGTAAGGCATTTCTTTAGTTCATCGAAAGCATGTTGTTGAGCTTTGCCCCAAACGAAAGGTACATTTTTCTTTGTAAGCTCGTTTAGAGGGCAAGCAATGGTGCTAAAATCTTTAACAAAGCGACGGTAAAATCCGGCTAGGCCATGAAAACTTCTCACTTGGCCAACCGTTGTTGGTGTTGGCCAATTCCGTATGGCCTCAATTTTGGAATTGTCTACTTCAATGCCATTGTGAGAGATAACGAATCCAAGAAAAACCAACTTGTTTTGAGCAAAGTTACACTTTGGGAGGTGTGCATAAAGCTTTTCTTTGTGAAGAACGTGCAAAACTTGCTCAACATGGGAAACATGGTTCGAAAATGACTTGCTATAAATGAGGATGTCGTCAAAATAAACCACAACAAATTTGCCAATGAAAGATCGCAAAACGTGGTTCATAAGACACATGAAAGTCGACGGTGCATTAGACAATCCAAAAGGCATGACAAGCCATTCATAGAGACCAAGTTTGGTCTTGAATGTCATCTTCCACTCATCGCCTATGGCCATGCGTATTTGATGGTATCCACTACGAAGATCAATTTTAGAAAATATAGTGGAACCCGCAAGCTCATCAAGCATGTCTTCTAAGCGAGGAATAGGATGGCGATAACGAACGGTAATGGCATTGATGGGACGACAATCCATACACATTCAAAGTGTGTCATCACTCTTGGGGACAAGAATTACCAGGACAGCACAAGGAGATAGGCTTTCATGAACATACCCTTTTTGTAGAAGATCATGAATTTGACGTTCGATTTCCTTTGTCTCCTCCGGATTTGTGTGGTATGCGGCACGGTTTGGAAGGGGTGCGCCCGGAATGAGGTCGATCCGATGCTCGATGCCGCGTAGAGGTGGTAGTCCATGAGGAAGTTCGTCCGGAAAGACATCTTGAAATTCCTTCAAAAGAGACAACAAAGGAGAAGGAATCATGGAATGATCACTAGTAGTTAGAACGATGCCCTTGCAAATGAGCACAAAGTGCAAGGTGGATGGGTTGTGGTGTAAATCCCTCATCTCACTTTTGGTGGCAATCAAGGCGTGGTTGTTTTTATCGCTCATGTATGGCTTGTGGCGCTCACTTTCTTTGTTGTGGCTAGGTCGCTCATCGCTGAACTCACTTGGAATGGAAACTTGTTGGAACCTCGCTAAAGCCTTTGCATTGTCCGCAATGATTTGGCTAGGAGTCATCGGGCGAAGCGTGAAGGTCTTGTCGTCTTCCTTGAAGGTGTAAGCATTGGAATAGCCATTGTGTATAGCCTTCTTGTCAAATTGCCAAGGGCGGCCGAGGAGTACGTGGCACACCGTCATGGGAACAACGTCACACTCCACCGTGTCTTCATAAGCTCCAATCTTGAATGTAATGGAGACGGTGTGTTCAATCTTGACATTGCCATTGTCGCTTAACCATTGCACATGGTAAGGGTGAGCATGCCCGCCTCCGAAGTGATGCGTGAGTAGTTCATCCCTGGACTATGGTCCATAGCAGTAGCTAGATGGTTGTTTTCTCCACTCTTATGCCATCATTGTCAGATCTTGTGAGCTGCCTATCATGATAAAGATCATCTTATGTATCGTTGTGATGTGCTACCATGTTAGATCTTGTGAGCTGCCTATCATGATCAAGATCATCATCATCTATTTATTACTACATGTTGTGTTTGCTAGGATCCGATGAATGTTGAGTACCTTGTTCAAGTTGATTAATTGATTATTCAAGTCTATGTTATTTGTGATCTTGCATGCTCTCCGTGCTAGTAGATGCTCTGGCCAAGTATGTGCTAGTTACTCCAAGAAGGGTATTTATGCTCGATAGTGGGTTCATGCCTCTATTTAATCTGGAGGAGTGACAAAAACCACTAAGGTTGTAGATGTGCTATTGCCACTAGGGATAACCCAACGATATGCTATTCAAGGGTAGTACTATTGTTTACATTACGCGCAGTTCTTAATGCAATTATCTGTTGCTTGCAACTTAATACCTAAGGGGGTTCGGACGATAACCTGAGGGTGGATTATTAGTCAGAGATGCAGATGGATTTCGGTCTATGTATTATGTCATAATGCCCAATCAAGTCTCATAGTAATCATCTTGACTTTGTATTCGGTTTGGTTACCATCAATATTTGTCAATTGCCCAGCTGTAATTTGTTCACCCAACATGTTTATTATCTTTTATGGAGAGACACCGCTAGTGAACTCTGGACCCGGTCCTATTCCTCATATTACTAAACAACCACTACAATAACCTGTTTACTTTCTGCATTGTTATTTTACTTTATTTACTGTAAACATCATTTTCCATTCGATACGCTTAATCCTTTGTATCAGCGAGACCAGTGAGATTGACAACCTCACTGTTGAGTTGGGGCAAAGTATTGTTTTTGTGTTGTGTCCAGGTTCCACGTTGCTGAGTGCCGACACCGGTAGTGCGCCCTACCACAGGCGGCCAACATCAACCTTCCGAAGTTTGGTTCTTTCTTCTACGGTCGATTCAACCTTGGTTTCTTATTGAGGGAAAACTTGCTGTTGTGCTCTTCATACCTTCCTCTTGGGGTTTCCCAACTCCGTCGCCAT
Source organism: Dactylis glomerata (assembly GCA_007115705.1). NCBI lineage: Eukaryota > Viridiplantae > Streptophyta > Magnoliopsida > Poales > Poaceae > Dactylis > Dactylis glomerata. The sequence continues at coordinate 19,955 of QXEO01000457.1, read as the reverse complement.
TGCCGCATGCATCACCCTCTATCGCCTAGCTCGAGACAACCTTGAGTGCGTTGACCGCCACAGGTGGGCTCGCCATGGGGAGGAGCAATGCGCGGAGGGATGGGCCCGCTGCCAGAGAGCAGCGACACATCTTGGGGAGCCGAATCATAGCTGAGGATCTCGTCGGCGGCCATGGTCTCGATTTGCACTGAGGCTGCCTCCGTCGGGAAGGCGACGACGCCCGTGTAAGCGCACAAGCTGGAGGCGTTGTTCCTAGGAGCGAGGGCGGTGCCGTGATGGTGTGGTGTTGATGATGTAGATGACCGACCAGTTGGAAACCCCAAGAGAAGGTGTGATGAGCACAACAGCAAGTTTTCCCTCAGTTATGAAACCAAGGTAATCAATCCAGTAGGAGAAAGCCAAACTTAAGAAGGTGATGCTTGCCAGCTTCGTAACACTCCGGACAATGGCGCCAGACAACTTGCTGGTGCGTAGTTGACGTAGGAGCTTCTTCACCTAGTAGCAACGTGAAACCTGCACACAACACAAACAAGTACTTTGCTCCCAACTTACGATGAGGTTATCAATCTCACCGGTTTGCTGTAAATAAAGGAATGAGCGTATCGAGTGGTAAAAGGATGATAGTAATGCAAGAAAGTAAACAGTGTGAGTAAAGTAAACGGTAAAGCTATGTAAAGGAAATTGGACCGGGGTCCACAGTTCACTAGTGATGTCTCTCCATAAGATAAATAAAGCATGCTGGATAAACAAATTACAGTTGGGCAATTGATAGAGTAAAGATAACGTGCATACATCACGAGGATCACTATGAGGCTTACTCTAGGCATTACGACAAAATACATAGACCGTCATCCAACTGCATCTATGACTAAAAGTCCACTTGCAGGGAAATTGTCCAAAGACCCCTTGAGTATTAAGTTGCGAACAACAGATAATTGCATTAAGCAAAGTGCGTAATGTAAACAAAGCAAATGTCCTTGGACACAAGAATGTTGTTTTCTCCCTAGTGGCAACATCACATCTACAACCTTAGAGGTATTTATCACTCCCCCAGATTAAATAGAGGCATGAACCCAACTATCGAACATAAATACTCCCTCTTGGAGTTACAAGCATCTACTCGGCCAAGATAGCTACTAGCAACGGAAAGCATGCAAGATCATAAACAACATACAGATAACATAAGATATAATTCAACACATCAACTTGACATAGTACCAATACTCATCGGATCCCAACAAACACAACATGTATGATTACATAAAGATGATCTTGATCATGTAGGGCAGCTCACAAGATCTAAACATGAAGCACATGGTGGAGAAGACAACCATCTAGCTACTGCTATGGACCCGTAGTCCAAGGTAGACTACTCACACATCACTCCGGAGGCGACCATGGTGGTGGAGAAGGCCTCCGGCAGGGATTCCCCTCTTCGGCAGGGTGCGGGAAGAGCTCCTGGATCCCAACAAACACAGCATGTATGAGTGAAGCACGATGCTCCCGTCTCTTTTTCGTCGTCTTCGTAGTCCTATGCCTTGGTGGGAGTCCTGGACCTTCGGGTTCCTCCATGCTTTGGGCTTTTGTGGTGTCTTGGCAACGATGACCTAGATCGTCGGCTACTACTCCTACGCCAAGGACTATTGTGACGGCATGGTGATATGGGTTTATGCGTTCCTTTATTGCGATGTGCCTCCTCATCTTTGGCTGTTAACTTGTTGCCTACCATTCTTAATCCTTGTAGTGCTGCCCGGTGCATATGTTCCTTTGGGTCTCCCGGGCTTGGTCGTGTGGTGTATAGATATGTTTGTGCTACCACAAGCGCTGCTTCTGGTGTTTTTGGTATAATATTGCCTTGCTCGTCGACCGATAGGAAGGACGAGTCGAGGTTTTTTGGAGAGGTTTCGCCTTTCTGAGTGTTTGAGGTTTTCAACTCTTGATCCGTGCCTGCAGTGCCTTCTACTGCTTGTATACGATGCGTCGCTGCGTACTTTGTGAAAAGCTATGTTGCTGCAATGGCTGAATCCTTCCCTTTTTTGTATTTTACTTCTTTCTCTTGCTAGTTGCTTTGATTGCTTCTGTAAGGCATAATGATACCCTAAAAGCATGTTTTTGCTTGCATCCATTGTTATGGCCGCGCCGTGCTCCACGGTTGCTTTAATTGCGTTCCATTCCTCGGCTGATAGTCGAATTTTTTCTCTGTTTGCCAGAGATTCTGCCGTGTCGCCTTCCGCCAGGTGGTTTGCTCCTCTGTTTATATTTGCTGGGTTGAGTACTGGGTTGTTGTTGTCATCGAGTTCTTCTGAGTTGTCTCCTACGATTGTGAATACTTGGTACCGGTTGTCAAACTTGCTGCTGGAGCTTGAGAAAGTAGTTTCCTCATCCTCATGAAGCTCTAGTCCTGTCTTCCATGTGTCTGTGGATTTGTCTGAGGTGTCGTTGTAGCAGATCATGAAGTCTTCGAGTTGATCTTCTAAGTCGAGATTCTCCATGGTTTTGTCGAGTTCTTCGATTTTCCCCCTGTATTTTCTGCTGTTGCAAAGCTGACCGGCGAGTTTACCTCGCTGGAAGAGCCCACCGATGATTCGGACATTGCGATTGTCTTGGTTTCACTTGCCGATGGATCTAGTTTCGCCGGATCTGAAAGGCGAATCGAACCCAAAGATTCGATGCGAAAGTTCTGGCTTCCGATTGTCAGGTCCATCTCCTGATCCAAGCTTGCGGATACTCGAGTAAGGTTTGGTCGATGGAGTTGAAAATCTATGGTTCCGAAGGATATCTGGTTTCCGTCGACTTCTGGATTGCTCTTGGCTAAAAGCGAAAAAGTCGTCGAATTCATGATTCCAACGCCCCTGATCCCCACGGTCGGCGCCAGTTAACGAGGGTTAACTCGACAAATGTCAAAGATGAAGGAGTTAGGATCGGGGGAATAGGGCGTCGGATGAACTCAAAGGTAAGGATCAGTCAAACAAGGTGTGTATTGAGAGTAAACATGGCGATGAACTTGGCTTAATCTCAATCTGTCCCTGGTCGGCCTCTCCTGGCCCCTATATATAGGTGGCCAGGTCTCAAGGAACCGGTCGGGTTCAATACATATTACAGTGTCTGTATACGACATTGACTCATATTTCGACTATGACTATACTTGGGCCTAATCTTAATGGGCCCCAGGGGTACACAAATAACAAGCTCTATTAGTTATACCCTTGTCAGCTGTAGAGGTTGTTTGACCGGCCTTGCCTTTGGATCCACATTGAGTGTGTGCTCGACGAGTTCCCTGGGAACCCCTGGCATGTCAGAAGGACACTAGGCAAAGATTTCCCAGCGCTCGTGGAGGAACTCGACGAGCGCGCTTTCCTATGTGGGATCCAGGTTTACTGCGATGGAAGTAGTCTTGTTTGGGTCCGTGGGATGAACCTGAACTTTCTTAGAATCTTGTGTTGCATCGAAAGCCTGATCTGGCAGGGATCGACCGACGTCGGGTAGCACATTGTGATCTATTTCGCCTTTGAGTCTTGCATATTCAGCTGTCATGCCGAAGGTTTGCGCCATCCTATTGAATTCTTTGTCGCAGGTATTTGATACTTCAAAGCTTCCCTGTACTGTGATGACCCCCTTAGGTCCTGGAATTTTGAGTGCTAGGTATGCATAGTGAGGAACTGCCATGAACTTTGCAAATGTTGGTCATCCCAGGATTGCATGGTAATGCAAGGGTCAGTCCATCACCTCGAACTCTAGTTTTTCTCTGCGGAAGTAATTGATGTCGCCAAAGCAAACGTTGAGTTCAATTTTTCCCAAAGGATGATTTGCACTTCCTGGTACTATCCCATGAAAAGAGCAATCTGTTGGCTTCATCCATTCCAGTGAGATGTGATGGCGTGTAGATGACCGCCCAATTGGGAACCCCAAGAGGAAGGTATGATGAGCACAGTAGCAAGTTTTCCCTCAGTATGAAACCAAGGTTTATCGAACCAGTAGGAGAAAGAACCAACTTCCAAAGGTTGATGCTCGCTGGCTTCGCGACAGCTCCAGACAATTTATATATGGCTCCTTATCTGGGGTGTAGCTTTGCACCAGCAGCAACGTGGAACCTGCACACAATACAACCAAGTACTTTGCCCCAACTTATAGTGAGGTTGTCAATCTCACCGGTTTGCTGTAAACAAAGGATTAAACGTATCGTGTGGTAACAGATAATAGTTTGCAAGAATATAAATAATGCAAGTAAATAGTAAATGGTAACAAGAATGTAAAAGAATGGACCGGTGTCCACAGTTCACTAGAGGTGTCTCTCCATAAGATAAATAACATGCTGGGTAAAGAAATTACCGTTGGGCAATTGATAGAATAAAGAAAGCATACAAATGTCATGAGGATCACTATGAGATTCACTTGGGCATTACAACATAATACATAGACCGTAATCCAACTGCATCTATGACTAATAATCCACCCGCCGGATGTCATCCGAGCAACTGTTGGGTATCAAGTTGCAAGCAACAGATTATCGCCTTATGCAAAGTGTGTAATGTAAACAATACAAATGTCCTTGAACACAAGATTGTTGTTTTCTCCCTAGTAGCAACAACACATCTACAACCTTAAAGGTTTCTATCACTCCCCCAGATTACTAGAGGCATGAACCCACTATCGAGCATAAATACTCCCTCTTGGAGTCACTAGCATCTACTAGGCCAAGATATCTACCAGCAATGGAGAGCATGCAAGATCATAAACAACATAGAGATGATAAATCAATAAATCAACTTGACAAAGTACTCAATATTCATTGGATCCCAACAAACACAACATGTAGAATTACACAATGATGATCTTGATCATGATAGGCAGCTCACAAGATCTAAACATGAAGCACATGGAGGAGAAGACAACCATCTAGCTACTGCTATGGACCCGTAGTCCAAGGTAGACTACTCACGCATCACTCCGGAGGCAGGCATGGTGATGAAGAAGGCCTCCGTGGTTCCCCTCTCTGGCAGGGTGCAGGGAAGAGCTTCTGGACCCTCCCGATCTCGCGTCGACGACGGCGGTGGCTTGCATTATGTTTCGTGGAAAATTGATCGGGTGTTTTAGGTTTTCTCGCCGAGAAGAATATATAGGTGGAAGGGCGACGTCAGGAGGTGGGCTAGGTGGCCCCACCACCTAGTGGCGCGGCCAGGGGCTAGGCCGCGCCACCACATGGTGTGGCTGGCCCCTGGCTCCCCTCCGTCTCTGCTTTGGACTCCGTCTCATGTCAGGAAAAAATAGGAACTTCGGCTTTTGTTTTGTCCAATTCCAAGAATATTTCCTGTGTAGCTTTTCTAAAACACAAAAACAGCAGAAAATAGGGAACTGGCACTGTGGCATCTCGTTAATAGGTTAGTTCCAGAAAATGCATAAAAACGCCACGAAGTGTAATAAAACACAAAGCAAATGGTGTATAAACAAGCATGGAACATCAAAAATTATAGATACGTTTTAGACGTATCAAGCATCCCCAAGCTTAACTCCTACTCGTCCTCAAGTAGGTAAGTGATAACAAAACAATAATTTTTGAGGTGACATGCACCATTACAATCTTGATCAAACATTGTAAAGCATTGAGTGCTGAGATCAAAGTACTCTAAACATGGGCATAAAAGACATAATGTTGACAACAAAACTTAGCAACCATGTTATAACATAAAAAGTAACACAAACAAAAGATCATGAGTAATAATGCATTGAAAGTCAAATGTGTGTTTCAAGCATATAGAAAAACATAGCAAAGTGGTTTTTAGCTTATCCTTCATGGAGTAGCAAAACATAAATGCATAGGACACCTTCAAGTTTAAGAGGGTGACTAGATACAAATAATTTATAAACCTCCAAAAATTATGATACTTACTAGCTTTGAGCTCTCATTGCCCCCATCATAGGCATCTTGAGTGGTTAAAGTTAATGCGAGTACAATTATGAAGCATATGCTTAACAAATCATAAGTTGAAAGTCTCATGTCTCGTGAAGTACGAATACCCAAACCTCATGCTACTCGACTTAGGTCCCAAGCAAGTTCTTGTCATTGTAAGCATACATGTGTCATCGAGAACGCCAACGGGGTACCTCTTGCCCGATGACATGGAAACAAGCCCACATCAAAATGACAAGACAAACAAACAATGGACACCTCGACATCTCTTTTATTTACCATGGGTATAGCTTTTTATTTTGAGATGCGTCGTCAAATGTCCACTATGGGCATGCTGTAAATTTCCACCATGAATGATGCATGGCTTAGATTAGCGGCCCAGGCGTTTCTCTAACACATATACAAACTCCATGAGCTCACAAGTTCCCAACTTATTTCACATTGCAGGTATCCATAAACAAAAGATCATGATATCAACTAAATGAGAGTAAGTGCAATGTTGAAAGCGTGCCCCATGACGGCATGGCTGAGCTAACTTACAACTTGCAAGCATAACATCAACATAAGAGAGCCACAATGGTCAAATTTATTAAAAGCAGAAAAGTAAATGTGCCGTCAGGTTCGTGAGAGCTTTACTGACTAATTTTCACATAACACAAAAAATTTAATTTGAAGGATATATAAAAGCAAGACGAATGTACTTGGAATAGAAAATTGCTAATAGGTAGATATGGTGGACACATTGGAAAACTTGGTTTTTGGGAGTTGGATGCACGAGTAGAGCTCATACTCAGTACAGATGAAGGCTAGCAAAAGACTGGGAGCGACCAACTAAGAGAGCAATAACGGCCATAATCATGCATAGTGACAAAACATTATTAACCAAAGCATAAAGTGGTATCACAAGTCAAAAACCGAATGATCATAGAGGCTTATGGCGACTTGTTAAAGTCAAACATGGTGTAAGCATGCGCCAAGTCAACCCAAATAAAGCATCAAAGGAGAAAACCACAATAATATGCTCCCATATAATAAAAACAACGCATGATTTTTTCAAAGGCACATTAAGCAATATCAGTCATTTGAGACAAGTCATGCTACAGCAAAAACTACTAAGTATACTATCAAAATAACATCAAGCATGACATGCAAAAGTATAAGCCACAGTCTAAATAAGCTCCCATTTGTACCACTATAGGCATGGAACTTTTTTCTCTTTTCCAACACCGTTCAACCTTTTTGAATCAACTCTTAAAGATGGAAACCAACATAGACCAGAGGTCTAAATACACCTTGATACAAAGAAATGACAAGATCTGAACAAAAATCAAGGAAAAAAACAAAAACTAAACGTAGTACTAGAAAAAGAGAACACTCGTTGAACGATAAGAGTAAAAACTAGAGTGTTATCGGCAATGAAAAACAGAGTGCATCTTCTCCAAAAGAAATTTTTTGGGGTCCAACCATTTATTGCAGCAAACAAAACAAAATAAAACTGAAAGCTAAAGTAAAGACGCTCCAAGAAAAACGCATAGTATACGAAGCAATAAAAATATAGTGTCTTGAAAGATGATCTGATTTTTGCCGATGAAGAAGGGGTGCCTCAAGGCATCCCCAAGCTTTTGCGCTTGTACCTCTTGGATATTTCTTGGGGTGACATGGGCATCCCCAAGCTTGAGCTTTTGTCCATACTTCATCTCATCTCATCATTCTCCTTTCCCTACACTTGAAAACCTCCTTCATACAAAACTTCACACAATTCTATTAGCAACATTAGTATAAGCACTAAAGTAAATCTACTCTTTTGGTTCATTTTCAAACTCAAGTATAACACCCATTAAAGCATAAGATACTGTAGCAACTTCCTCAAAAGTTCCATGATCAAAAGAACTCAAAAAGAAAGCTATCGAGAGACAAACACAAATAGTGGTAGAAATCTGTCAAAACAGAATAGCTGACAAAGATTGATTTTTCGGAGGATCTTCTGTTGCTCAAATAGAAAAGTGCAAAACTAATGAAAGTTTGGAAATAACCTAGGGCATGTGCACAAGAAATCACAGATCAAAAAGACGTTCTGAGAATTTTCACGAATTTTTATGGTGAAGCATAGATATCTGTTTCAGGACAGCAACTTCCCCAAATCTTACCTTCTTCCAATTAGAGGTTCTTCTTAGCACAAAAACGAAATAAAAATAATAAGGAGAGGTCATTACAGTAGTAATAACTTCCAAGACTCAACAAAAAGAAAAAGTACAAAAAAGAAAACATTGGGTTATCTCCCAAGAGTGCTTTTCTTTAACGCCTTTGAGCTAGGCGCAGAAAGTGGAAATCAAGTAATGTTGAGTGATGAAGCATCAAGTTCATAATTTGCTCTAAGAATGGAGTCAAAAAGTAATTTATTTCTCTTTCTAGGGAAGTGTTCCATACCTTTCTTAATTGGGAATTGATATTTAATGGTGCCTTCCTTCATATCAATGATGATACCAACTGTTCTAAGAAAAGGTCTTCCTAAAATAATAGGACATGAACCATTGCATTCAACATCCAAAACAAGGAAATCAACGGGAACAAGGTTATTGTTAACCATAATAAGAACATCATTAATCCTTCCCAAAGGTTTCTTCTTAGCAACATCAGCAAGAGGAACATCAAAATAACAATTTTCAAGCGATGGTAAACCAAGCATATCATAAATCTTTCTAGGCATAATAGATATACTTGCACCAAGATCACATAAAGCATGGCATTGAAAATCATTCACATTCATATCAATGATGGGCTCCCAACCATCTTCTAACTTCTTGGGAATAGAAACCTTTTGTTTCAACTTTTCTTCCCTAATTTGCATGAGAGCATTTCTAATATGCTTTGTAAAAGAAACATTCATAGAACTAGCATTAGGACTTAAAGCAAGCTTTTGCAAGAACACAATAACTTCAGAGATATTGCAACCATCAACATCAAAAAATCATTAAAAGTAGTAGAGCTATTGTCTCCCATACTCCGAAAAATTTCAGCACTTTTTGTAGAAAAAGTTTATGCAGTTTTGGGCTTTTTCGTACAAGGAGTAGGAGTTTTCTCTACACCAATCAAAGTAAGAGGATTGCTAGCATTAGAAACAACATCACTAGAGGTGGTAATAGTACAAACCTTCATATTTCTAGCCATCTCATCTTCTCTTTCCCACCTAGCATGCAATTCTGCTAACATCCTAACATTATTATCAATCTTAACCTGGATGGCATTCAAAGTCTTGCTTTCTTTCACATCATGAGGCAAAACTTTTATTTTCAGAAGTTCAACATCAAGTGATGAGGGGTGACCTCTTGGGGGTGGCCCGATCTTCACGGATTCACGAGATTTGTGGCGAGGAACGAGGATGAACACGAAGAACACGAAGAACACGGTGAACACGATGAACAAATCGAAGTCAAACACACACACACAAGATACACACCGGTTGTCCTCATTGGCCTGATTCACCAACTCAATAGAATCACAAGGAAGAGACTCCAAGAGTAGAATTCCTTGTGAGAGATTGACTTGCAAGGGATAGAATTCCAAGAGGGGAAGAGACCAATCAATTGGATAGAATTACACACTCTTGTATGCAAGAGATCCAAATCAAGGTCGAATTCCCCAAATAGAAGAGATCCCAAACAAAGAGGGTGATTTCTAGATGTAGATCTAGTTGGGTTCCCACAAGGGAGGAGGCATCATGCCAATTCTTATCTTAATTCATCTCTATCTTATCTCTAGGGGAGGGGGAGCCATATATATAGGCAGCCACGAGCTAGGGGTAGTTTGGTCACTAGGGAAATAGATAACATAGGTGGCTTCATGGCCAAGACATAGCTGACTCGAGCAGGCCGGCTATAGCCGGGGTTAAGGCCGGCTTTAGCCAGGGTAGGACCGGCTTTAGCCGGTCTAGCTTCAGCTGCCGCCTCTTCTGGTGGCACTTCCAAGCTTCTTTCCGGTGGTTCTTCTTCTTCCATCTCTTCCACGCCTCGATGACGTCGGGCTTGAGTGTTGACGCACATGATGTGGTGGGGTCCGAAGGCCACCCCACATCATCTCCCCCGCTGTAAAGAACGTCGTCCTCGATGTTGTCTCAACATCATCATGTAGGGGAGGTAGATGTAGGTGATTGTACTTGGAGTGTGCCATGTGGTCGTTCTTGCAAAGATTGGTTTGGCAACTCTTCAATGTTCCTTCACCTTCCATGAGTCCTACAAAGGTCATAAGCAAAGCAAAACAACACTCAAAGAGTAGCCAATTCTTATAGTTTATGGCATGAGTTCGTGAGTAGAAGGAGGTCACCTTACAAATTTGTTGATGTGCTCTCGTTGGAGAAGTTGTTGATTGAAACCACTCACAGGAGCGCATCCACCAATAGTATCCATGTGTATCTACGCACAACAAAGACCAAGCAAAGTATGTGTGTGTGTGATAGGGGACCATATCATCAAGGACATGTCCATTCTTGTTCACAACACAATTAGCATGACACAAGTATAATAAAGGGAAAGCATATGCAAGGTCTATGTGTAAGCAAATTGTTTCAACATCTTCCAAAAGTGGGAACACAAAAACTCCATCAAAATTTGAGAAGACTATGGTGTCCATCTCATGTTGAAAGATATGCATATTATTGCGCTCAAGGCTTTGGAAAGAGCAAGTAGTCAACATCCTTGAAGCAATACGAGGAGAGTTTGGCAAAAACACATACGGCAAGATGTCAAAATCGTCATCAACATGTGTGCAAACAAACCATAAGAAAGAACAAGTTTTCATCATATTTGTTGCAACATAAATCATATTCATCCATAAGTAGAAGAAGATATCGTTAATCACAAGTGGTTATGCACCCCAACCAAAAGAAAGAGCAATTTGTCAACTTGTTGGATGCAACACCAATGAACACAAAGCGGGAACACATGTGACAAGTCATGACCAATATAGCAATGTGGTTGCACACAAAACAAAAGGAAGAGAAATCGTTCCACATGTATGTTGCAACGCATAAAGCATCAATGTTCAATATCATGGGAGCATGATTGTCACAAGTGGCACCAAAATCATCAACATGCTTGCAAAGAAACCATATGGAAGAGAAATTTTTCAACATTTTTGATGCATAGCATGTGAAGGGTATGCAAGCGGAGTTTGAGTTTGAACTCACAAGTATTATGCTCTCAAGAGCTCTTTTCGCCAACTCGTGCTCAATCGAGGTTGACGTTGTTATCCGTGTACCTACACATACAAAAGATAGCCAAAACAATGTGTGTGCATGGTAGATGAATACATCATCCATCATGATGCATCTCTTTATTTGCACATCACCATTAGCATCAAGCAAGATATCATAATATTCATGGTGATTATGCAATGTATATTTGGGAACATGCTTATCATGTGCAAATGCAAAATCTTCATTAGTTGAGAGAGCTATGGGTGCCTTCTCATTGTCAAACATAATAACATTATTGCAAACCAAGCATTTGAAAGAGCAAGTGTTCAACATTTTGGTTGCATTAATGGAAGAATATTGCAAGCATTGTGCACAAAACATTTTCAAAATTTTATTATTGTTGTCGACAAACCTAGGGAAAGAGCAATTGTTCGACAAGGTTGTCACAACCAAAGTACCATTGTCATCATTGCAAGCAATATATGGGAAAGAGCAATTGTTCAACATATTGCATGCAATAGGCGATAAAGTGAAGCACTCATAGCTTAGCATCTTCATGGGAATCATGGCATCACCAACACCTATGTTGTTACCTTTGTTGTCGCACTCCTTTGATGTAGGTGTTGTTGAAGTAGGTGGCTCCAAGTGGCCAACATGCTCATCATCTTCTAAGCATGGTGTGTTATCGTCATGTGTATGCACCATGTACATCTTTTCCAAGGTTGGCGTCGCTTCATCCATGGGATCTATTGCAACATGAGAAAACACACTCAAGGTAGAGGGTAAGTTGTTAGAAATCAAAATGGCCTCACTTGACCTATCAACTACCACTCTTGTCTCACTCGGGGTATCACTCATGCTCTCAACGTGGAAGCACTCACTCTCACATATAGTGGAATCACTCATCTCACGTATAGTGGATTCACTCATCTCACATATAGTGGAGTCCCTCATCTCCATGGAATGGATGTCATCATCATCCGAGCAACCTAGCAAAGAAGAAGACAACACAAGAGGAGTAGAGGTTAAGTTGTTAGAAAGCAAAATGTCCTCACTCAACTCATGTGGTGTATCACTCTTGCTCTCAAGGTGTATGTGGTTCTCATCCATGCGTGGGGTAGGTTTTTTCCTCTCACATAAGCTATCAATATGTGGTTGTTGGTTTGCACGATGCTCTAGAGGGTGAGGTTGTCGATGGCGCTCACGGTGACTCCCATGGTTGGAACGGGAAGAAGATCTTGATGAATGCGACCTTGAGCGGTGACGTTGTCGCGCCGAGTTGTCAAAAGATGAAATGAATTGCTCCAATCTTGCGTCGAGCCTTGCGTGCGACTCCTTCATCGTCGCGCTCAAGTCCTCAATACTTGCTTTGAGCCTTGCATGCGAGTCGTCGAGCTTTTTGTCCATGGCGGTGCGCCATGCGTTGAAGTTTGCTAACCAAGGGTCTTGAGGTTCTCCATCTTGATCTTGGTTTGCTTGGTGCCGATCTTGATCCACCATAGGTAGGGCACCATGATGTGGTTGGCCTTGAGGTTGATGTGCCGCTTGTCGCGGTTGTTCTTGATCTTGTTGAGGATGTTCATGATGGCTTTGATGGTGACGATCATGAGCCTTGGAATGCTTCTCGTGGCGATGAGACCGTCTTGTAGGAGCCTTTGCAGAGGTGTCATGTGGGATGGGAGACACCATTGGAGAAAACGTCGCATCTTGGTAGGACATCTCATGACTTGGCAATCTTGGAGCTCTTGTGGTGGTCCTCCTCGAGGAGTTGTCGTGGACGTTGTCGTAAATGGGCTCTTCAAGGCATGTACACCATGTAGGTTGTTTGTGGTTTGCACCATTCTCTTGAGGTTGTCGACGATGCTCATGGTCACCCACATGATTGGAGCATGAAGAAGATCTTGATGAGCTCAACCTTGTGTGATGAGGAAGATCATGTTGGCGTTGTGCTTGGTGAACTATGTGATGGTCTCGAGTATCTTGATGTGCCAATGCATGCTTGTCGTAGTGTTCCTTGGACACCTTGCTCATGTAGTTGAAGTTGTCGTCGATGTAGTGTTTCTTGTCTACCTTGCTCATGTAGTCGAAGTTGTCGTCGATGTAGTGTTTCTTGTCCACCTTGCGCATGTAGTCGAAGTTGTCGTCGATGTAGTGTTTCTTGTCCACCTTGCGCATGTAGTCGAAGTTGTCGCCCATGCCCTCCATGCGTGAGTAGTAGTCGATGTCGTAGTCGGTGTAGTCCTCCGTGAACTTTCCATGATAGCTTCCGTTGCCCCTAGACATTGCTCACACAAGGCAAGATATATATATGTAGAAGTGGTGGGGGTTAGAAAACTACAATTAGAATACTTCCCGTAGAAACTATTGAATGGATGAAACACCGAAAGGACAACCGTGGTGCACAAGTTAGAACACACGCAAAAGGCTATACAGTGGATGGGTAAGAAATGTGGAAATGCCAAACAAAATGATCAAAAGAAAAGTCTATTGTCAAATGTGGGTAAAATCCAAAGGCAAATGTCAAGAACGATGATCTACGTCAAGGAAACACGGAAACACACACAAAAAGATATAATGGGGTTAGCATGACCAAAGAAGTGAGCAAGAAACAAATTGGTCCTAATGAAGACTATTAGCTCGGTGTCACGCCAACGCAAGAGAGACCGTAGCTTGGTTGCATAAGAAAGAAGCAACCAGATTTGCACAAGATGCCACTCTTCTCTTTTCTCTCTTTTTGCTTACAAGCTTTGAACTCCTTTGTATCAGTGGAACACACACTCTTTTTGGATTTTTGGTGTTTCTATGCTTAAAAGCTTATTTGCTATCTATTTATGTCACACAATGGCTATTTCTTCTTTTGTGTATCTTTCTCACCGAGCTTGCCTCGGAGCTTTGCTCAACTTAGGCACACACACAAACCCTCTCACGGTTGTGAACACTTGTGCAATGCTTCGCAACACTCGAAAAGCCACTCTCAATAGGATAGGTACACAAAGGAAGAAAAGGGGTTACAAAGGTGGTGCAAGTTATACCTATGCGAAGGTTAGGCGGTGTCAAAACACACAACTTGCGGCGATGTTGATGAAGATGGAGTCAAAAGACTAGTCGAAGTTCCGGGGTGCCAATGTCGTCGTCGCGATGTTGATGTAGGTGTGGTATTACTAGGCATGAACAACGGCACACAAAAACCAAAATCCGAACACACACGTCAATGCCCGAAAATTTTGGGCAAAAAGGACTCACAAAAGTTGTCAAAATTTGTGTCAAGATAACGCTGGATTTTGTGTCAAAGTGTCAAATGGATGTCAAAAGGGGTATATTGGTGTTAACATGGAGTCAAAATAGTGTTGGTGGATGTACACCGGCTTTAGCCGGTTGGAGGCCGGCTATTTCCGAATGAGACGGAGGAGGTGTGGTGGAGACCTGGTGGGCGCACGGGTGGAAGCAGGCATGGAGCTGCGCGGTAGGTGTTGGGCGGACTAAGGCAGAGCCGGCGGGGCTGGCATGGGGCAAGCAGGTGCGGGCGACCTTGGCGAGCGACTGCGAGGCGAGCGGGGCAAGCTGCTGCGAGCTGGGACGTGGGCGAGTTGAACGAGCGGGGGCCGGGTGTGCTATCGTGCGAGGAGCTGGTAGCTGGAGCAAGGCGGGCTGGGGCGGTGGTGGGTGAGCTGGACGCGGTGCTGGACCAGAGCCGAGCGGGGGCGGTCGATGCTTGGGCTGGGTGGAGCAAGCAGGACGAGCCGGGGCTTCTAGCGGTGGATAGGTGGTGGCGCTGGGCGGGAGCAAGCTGGTGGCACGCGAGCGCAGCTGGGCGGGGCTGCAGGACCCGTGTCGAGTTGGGACGGGGCGATGCGAGCGAGGCGGAGCGAGGCGGTGGGCTCATGCGGTGGAGTAGTTCGAAACGAGGCGGATCAGGATGGAAGATGGCATTGACCTATGCGATGCAGATGAGCGGGCCGGCTTTAGCCGGTGGGCCGGCTTTAGCCGGTCTGGGGCCGGCTTTTTCCAGCTCGGACTTTTTCGAGAAATCCTGGTCGCGAAGATCTTCGATTTGGGCGGGAATTGGAGTGGAAAATCGATGATTCCGAGCGAAATAAGAGGAATTGGGGCTAGCAATTTTGTGGCGATGTAGATCAACACCCAAGACAACAAATCTATGGATCAAAACCACAAAAAACTCAACAAATCTAGAGATCAAAATTCAAGGCAATTTTGGGGCTATTTTTTGGATTTTCAAAATTTATGGTGGAAATCACAAACAAGAGTAAATCTGTGGCAACCAAAGCTGCTGATACCATATGATGAGGGGTGACCTCTTGGGGGTGGCCCGATCTTCACGGATTCACGAGATTTGTGGCGAGGAACGAGGATGAACACAAAGAACACGAAGAACACGGTGAACATGATGAACAAATCAAAGGCAAACACACACACACAAGATACACACTGGTTGTCCTCGTTGGCCCGATTCACCAACTCAATAGAATCACAAGGAAGAGACTCCAAGAGTAGAATTCCTTGTGAGAGATTGACTTGCAAGGGATAGAATTCCAAGAGGGGAAGAGACCAATCAATTGGATAGAATTACACACTCTTGTATGCAAGAGATCCAAATCAAGGTAGAATTCCCCAAAAGAAGAGATCCCAAACAAAGAGGGTGATTTCTAGATGTAGATCTAGTTGGGTTCCCACAAGGGAGGAGGCATCATGCCAATTCTTATCTTAATTCAACTCTATCTTATCTCTAGGGGAGGGGAGCCATATATATAGGCAGCCACGAGCTAGGGGTAGTTTGGTCACTAGGGAAATAGATAACATAGGTGGCTTCATGGCCAAGACATAGCTGACTCAAGCAAGCCGGCTATAGCTAGGGTTAAGGCCGGCTTTAGCCGGGGTAGGACCGGCTTTAGCCGGTCTAGCTTCAGCTGCCGCCTCTTCTTGCGGCGCTTCCAAGCTTCTTTCCGGTGGTTCTTCTTCTTCCTTCTCTTCCATGCCTCGATGATGTCAGACTTGAGTGTTGACGCACATGATGTGGTGGGGTCCAAAGGCCACCCCACATCATCAAGAGCAAGGCTATCAACTTTAGAAGCAAGAACATCAATTTTTACCCAACTTTTCCTCAACGAACTTATTAAAAATAGTTTGTTTACCAATGAAGTCTTTGAGCATGAATTCAAGATCAGAGGGTGCACCCCTAGTGTTGTTGGAGGAATTACCATAAGAGTTTCCATAACCATTACCATTGGTAGAAGGATACAGCCTATAATTGTTCCTAGCAAAATTGTTCCTATAAGCACTGTTGTTGAAATTTTTATTTCTAATGAAGTTCACATCAACATGCTCTTCTTGAGCAACCAAAGAGGCCAAAGGAACATTATTAGGATCGACATGAGCTCTATCATTAGCAAGCATAGCCATAATAGTATCAATCTTATCACTCAAGGAAGAGGTTTCCTCAACAGAATTTACCTTCTTACCTTGTGGAGCTCTCTCGGTGTGCCACTCAGAATAATTTACCATCATGTTATCAAGAAGCTTTGTTGCGGCGCCCAAGGTGATGGACATAAAAGTACCTCCAGCAGCTGAATCCAAGAGATTTCTTGAAGAAAATTTTAGTCCTGCATAAAAGGTTTGGATAATCATCCAAGTAGTCTGTCCATGAGTGTGACAATTCTTTATCATAGATTTGATTCTTTCCCAAGCTTGAGCAACATGTTCAATATCAAACTTTCTAAACTTCATAATATCACTTCTCAAAGCTATAATCTTAGCAGGAGGATAATATTCTCTAATAAAAGCATCCTTACACTTAACCCAAGAATCAATACTATTTCTAGGCAAAGATAGCAAGCAATCCTTAGCTCTTCCTCTTAAAGAGAAAGGAAACAACTTAAGCTTAATAATATCACCATCTACACCCTTATACTTTTGCATCTTACATAGCTCAACAAAATTGTTGAGATGAGCTGCAGCATCATCAGTACTAGCACCAGAAAATTGCTCTTTCATAAGAAGATTCAACAAAGCAGGTTTAATCTCATAAAATTTGCCTCAGGAGCAGGTGGCGAATAGGAGTGCAGCTAAAATCATTGTTATTGGTGCTAGTAAAATCACACAACTTGGTGTTCTTAGGAGTACCCATTCTAGCAAAACTAAAAGAAGACAAGTAAAAAATAACAACTATAAAGGAACTAATTTTTTTGTATTTTTGATAAAAAGATGCAAGCAAAATAAAGTAAAGCAAAACAATAACAAAGTAAAAGATTGGAAGCGAGATACTCCCTTGCAGAAATCCTCTTTCTCTCCCCGGCAACGGCGCTAGAAAAATTGCTTGATGGCGTGTAGATGACCGCCCAGTTGGGAACCCCAAGAGGAAGGTATGATGAGCACAGCAGCAAGTCTTCCCTCAGTATGAAACCAAGGTTTATCGAACCAGTAGGAGAAAGAACCAACTTCGAAAGGTTGATGCGCGCTGGCTTCACACGGCAGCTCCAGACAATTTATATATGGTGCCTTATCTGGGGCGTAGCTTTGCACCAGCAGCAATGGGAACCTTCACACAACACAACCAAGTACTTTGCCCCAACTTACAGTGAAGTTGTCAATCTCACCGGTTTGCTGTAAACAAAGGATTAAACATATCGTGTGGTAAAAGATAGTAGTTTGCAAGAATGTAAATAATGCAAGTAAATAGTAAACGGTAACAAGAATGTAAAAGAATGGACCGGGGTCCACATTTCAGTAGAGGTGTCTCTCCATAAGATAAATAACATGTTGGGTAAACAAATTACAGTTGGGCAATTGATAGAATAGAGAAAGCATACAAATGTCATGAGGATCACTATGATATTCACGTGGTCAATACAACATAATATATAGACCATAATCCAACTGCATCTATGACTAGTAATCCACTCGCCGAATGTCATCCGAGCAACCGTTTGGGTATTAAGTTGCAAGCAACAGATTATCGCCTTAAGCAAAGGTGTAATGTAACAATACAAATGTCCTTGAACACAAGATTGTTGTTTTCTCCCTAGTAGCAACAGCACATCTACAAACTTAGAGGTTATGTCACTCCCCCAGATTACTAGAGGCATGAACCCACTATCGAGCATAAATACTCCCTCTTAGAGTCAACTAGCATCTACTCGGCAAGAGATCTACTAGCAACGGAGAGCATGCAAGATCATAAACAACATAGAGATGATAAATGAATAAATCAACTTGACAAAGTACTCAATATTCATCGGATACAAACAAAACACAACATGTATTACACAACGATGATCTTGATCATGATAGGTAGCTCACAAGATCTAACATGAAGCACATGGAGGAGAAGACAACCATCTAGCTACTTCCTATGGACCCGTAGTCCAAGGTAGACTACTCACGCATCACTCCCGAGGCAGGTATGTGATGAAGAGGCTCCGGTGTGATTCCCCTCTCCGGCAAGGTGCCGGGAAGAGCTTCTGGACCCTCCCGATCTCACGTCAACGACAGCGGCGGCTTGCAGTATGTTTCATGGAAAATGATTTGGGGTTTTATGTTTTCTCGCTGAGGAGAATATATAAGTGGAAGGGCGGTGTCAGGAGGTGGGCCGCGCCACCCCATGGTGTGGCCTGGCCCCTGGCTCCCCTCTGTCTCTGCTTTGGACTCCGTCTCGTGTCGGAAAAAATAGGAACTTCGGCTTTTGTTTCATCCAATTCCAAGAATATTTCATGTGTAGCTTTTCTAAAACACTAAAACAGCAGAAAATAGGGAACTGGCACTGTGGCATCTCGTTAATAGGTTAGTTCCAGAAAATGCATAAAAACGCCACGAAGTGTAACAAAACACAAAGCAAATGGTGTATAAACAAGCATGGAGCATCAAAAATTATAGATACGTTTGAGACGTATCAAGATGCTCATTGCCTTCAGGGTTCTTGCGTATATCAAATTTATGTCACTGCCTGCGTCCATAAACACCTGTCCGATGTCGTATCCTCCTATTTGCGCCTTCAACACCATTGCGCGTGTCCTGGCTTGGGTACTTTCCTTGGGTGGTCCGCTCTACTGAACCTAATCGTTTGGTCGGACCATCACAGATATTTTGTGGTGGCTAGTGGCAATGATATTGCTAGGTTTACTTGCCTTGATATACTTTTCTGCTCTTTCTTGGATTTTGGAACAGGCTGGATCATCACGGATATGTAGACCTTTGAACCTGCATCGTTTTGTACTTGATATCCTTGGCATGTGGTTATGCTTCCTTGATGTGCTCCTTGGCTTAATTCCATTGCATCTTGTAATCTTAGGAACGTCCTGCAGTCTCTCATCAGGTGATTAGAAACTCTCTTGCCATCTAGGTATGCATAGTAGATGCGGCAAGGTCCATGAAGCATGTCTTCTGCCGATGGGTCATAATATTTTGGCTTATCTTGTATGCGGCTGCTTTTGTCTTGGTATTCTATACTCTCGTTTCCTTCCTTGTCTCCACTTTCATACCCTACGGCTACTTGATTGCGTCTTACGTGGCCATCCTCGTTGCGAGACCTGCGCCTTCGCCTGTTTGCTTTGTCGACTTCTGGCGAACGCGCCCTTTTATTGTTGTAAGCGTCTTCTTCATTGGCGAATCTGCTTGCGATCTCTATTAATTTTGACATTATTTTGGGCCTTGTTCTCCCTAATTCTTCCACGAGGTCCGAACGGCGAAGGCCAGCCAAAAAAGCATCTACTGCCCGCCGTCGGAGACGTCTTCTGCGCGGAGTTTTTTTATTATACTCCACCGCTGGATATATGATCGTAGAGTTTCACCCTGTGTTGGACGTTTGTATGTCGAACAAAAATTTCTTGCGAATTGATTCCAGTT